>CM060833.1:36085000-37285000 GCA_030762175.1 Metallyticus violacea
TTGCATTCAACAGGCGCTGCCATATGTGTTTTATAAAACACTAGATCTGTTTGATGCAATTCAAGATATTTGATTAGATATTCCATGACAAAATATAAAACATGCATATACTTAACAATAACATAAATGTAAATCAATAAAAATGAAGAACATAAGAATGTTACACCTACAGCTGAATTCTCAAAATTAGTTTTCCTCCACTCTCTTCTCTGTTATCAGTCATTGACACCTGAGCAGTCTCACTTCATTAGAAATTAACTTATTCTCTCCTTCTCTTCCTTACTTGCCAGCAGAACCCAACATGACCATCTCCCTCATTGGATCCAGTAAAGGGCCATGTTCATTGCCCGAAAGTTCAGGCATTTATTTTGATTAACATAGGCAGGCAAAAAGGCATTTCAAATATTGAAAACACGCTGTAATATAATTAAAATAGACATTTATAAAAATGAAAAGAGAGAGTAATATCACTCATTATTAATGAAAATAATATTTAAGAAACTTAATAATTTTTATCACACCATTAAAGTACTTAAAAATGCTTTTCTTGGTTACAAGCATCAAAAAGATGTTTTTTTCAAGGTATCAACTCTCATAGTCAGCCGCTTGTCAGAGAGAACATTTTGCATCATGAAAAAAGAACGTTTTACTTCCACTGAAGTGATTGGAGCATATTTAAAACAGGCTATTTCGGAAGGACTTATAACCAGTTACAACAGAACATTTCAGCTTATTATGGATAAGTTGATCAGACAAAGTAACGTAACTTTGAATAGTCCTGCTGAATAAAGAAAAGATGCGCAGGGGTTTCTGATCGAGTTCATTCTCTGTTTATAGGGAATCAGGTTAGTATCTCTCTTACTTCCGTGCTGAACACATTGTAGGGATGGTTTATTGCACAGGTGTACCACACTCATCTTTCTCGCTTACGATTGTACATTTATACAGCTGAGAAGTTGCCCCGATTACAAATTTCCTAAAACTATCTCGCGCAGATCTATACAAGTTCATTAGCCAGAACTATTCAAAACTACAATACTTCCCTCATCCTCTCAATTTCCTGGTATTCGTATGCCCGAGGTAACCATGCGGTACTTTCACTAATGAAGGTTCTGTTTTTTAAAGAGCTTAAATCAATGGGTACAGGAGAAAATTTTTGACTGCTTGAAAAGAAATGAAAGCATAAAAATGAATCTCTATAGATATCTTTGGAGGTGAACATGGTATTTAACTTTTATAACTTTTTTCACTCCGATATATTGAAAGTGTTTGTTTATTTTAAAATGCGCGAATAATCGCAGAAAAAATCGATAGCGATACAAATTAGGCAAAACAAATAGTTTTAAACCTTAAAATAGGCAACAGAGCCAAAATAGGCACAAAAAATGACTCTGAAGACCACAGATGTATGGAAACGTGTTCATTTCTATCTGACTCTTAAATACACTCAGATAGAGAAGACATCTTGCTTAACTTCCGGGCTCTGGTCATGATATATACTTCACTTCCATTCTTGTATACCTTTACTTTCGGACAGAAAATATGTCCATGATTCGTCCTCATTTCCCCCCTCTTGTTGCTGACCGGAAAACATGACCCATTCTTAATTGTACGATAAGTATTGTGTTGTATAAAAATAATTCGTTTGCATTTTTTTGAACCAACTTTAAGTTGAAGATCGTACGTCGCTAATTGTTTGTTTATCAGCTGAAGTGACTGAGCTTGGACCCAATCGGTAGTTTTTCTGGACCGTTGACAAACTATCCACTCATTTTCATATTATTCATTAATATCCGTCATCTTCCCCAAGATGCATAAAACATTAAGTGGTCAAAAAAGAATTTAAAGCACTTTCCTAATAGAAGAGATCTACACACTCGGCAAATACATATTTTTCAGTAAATCAAGCATTAAATTTGTTGCCTTAATAATGAATGTCCTCGGCGGCGAGAGTAACGCTAGTTAGTATTATTAATGACTTCATATGCACTTGTAGATCGAGTAAGCTTCAAGCTCAAAGGGCTAACTAATTTACTTCACATTTGTAATCGCCTCCTTGCCGTATTCCACTTGGCACCCAACCACTCTCGGGCTCATCTATTTTGAAAGACGCAACCTAAAAATCACAGTCCAGGCAGCTCTGCCAGCCTAACTTGCCAAGGTCATTTGTAATTCTTAGCTGGTTGAAGGAGGTCAGTATTGTTGGCAACAAATATTAAGAAAATAAAAAGTGTTTTCGCTGTAATTTTATTTTGGAGACAGAAGTAAATAGGTATTTTTCTGGAAGCTGCTCAAAAACAAGGAGATCATAGTTATTTATACACTGATGATGT
The DNA here is from genome assembly GCA_030762175.1 of Metallyticus violacea. Lineage (NCBI taxonomy): Eukaryota > Metazoa > Arthropoda > Insecta > Mantodea > Metallyticidae > Metallyticus > Metallyticus violacea. The sequence continues at coordinate 36,087,334 of CM060833.1, forward strand.
AAAACTTTTGTTATCCATAGGATTAATTCAGAAAGTTTCTTACATTTTTCGCTTTTCACGAGGAAGAAATCTTTCAAGACAAGATGCAAAAATTGCTAAACGTATAAAACTCAGAAAGTGTCACCACTTGAAGCAAGTATAAGCGAAAAAGAATCAAGTGTCACTCACTCTTGCTCTAGATGCCATGATATTCAAACAGAATTTTTAGCTCAAATGTGTGTATTATTTGTCACTGATAGCTTTGAAAAGCCATTTACAGTGTGTTCCATTGTTTATGGGATAATCCAATATCGAATACTGGGTCTTTCATGGTTTTGTCGCCCATTTAACGCCAGTTGGCCAGTCCGCAGTCAGAGCGGTAATTCCCGTTGAAATGTTGTACGAGCGTAAATTCAATGTGGAATGCTACATGTTTCAGACACTCGAGGCTATTTTCACCAGATGACAACATTAGTTCAGTGGCCTTTAGTGGCATGCGACACGAAATGTTTACAATAGCGAAATAGTAAGTTGGAGGATGGTTACCTCCAAAGGTACCTCCAAAGTTACCTCCAAAGGAGGTGTGCAATCCTCGAGCATTGTTCTGTTGTGGGAAAAGAATATTCATAAATAAATGCTTCCCATCTAAGGTGAAGGGTGCCTGTCGTGTCAAATTGTTTATTATTGTGTGCAGAAATTTTCTGAAAGACAGACACGTATCAAAGACAACTACGCGTCAGCCGGCCAACGGATAATGCCTTAGAGGCGAATTTTTAATGAGCTGAAGACTTAATCCGACCAGATAGAAGAGTAGTATAGACACTATAGACGCTGCTATTGGTGTTTCACACGACATGGCCTACCTCATAAGGCATGAGAGGTTAGGTTAACAAAGTATATGCACGATGGGGGCTTTCTCTTCTGCTCTACCGGGCGAAAACACCCAGCAAAAATATAAGTACAATTTACATAGTTGCATAAAATACAGAAAAAAGTTCAAATTAAAGCTATATCTGCATGTGAATATATATATATATATATATATATATATATATATATATATATATTTTAACACACTTAAAAGTTGATAAAAGTAGTGTTATAATTCTACTTGTTTTTCAATAATTTTCCTCGAATACAAGGGGAAGAAGAAGAAGAAAAAGAGGAGGAAGAGGTAACAGAATAACGTCTGATTCCTACAGCTAAGACGATAATTTAATCTGCGTTTAAATTGCTTTGTTGTTCGACAATCTCTGACTTCAGGAGGAAGAGAGTTCCAGATTCAAGGAAATTACACGCTGAATGACGTCAAGTACAAATGTTTTCGGTGACGAGGGATAGACAGAAAGTCATATTCCGGGTTCGAGGTATGGACAGGTATACAAAGGGCTTGAGGTACGAAGGATTTTGAAAAGGAACGTTCTACGTTCTTTTACAGGTAGCAATGAACAGTTGATTGCGTAGGGGTGCCATATGATCACATTTACGAGTGTTGAAGACGAAACGAACACAGGCATTATGAACGCTTTGTAATCTGTCGATCTGCCCAGTATTCAGAGCAGAGTACAAGACATCACAATAATCAAATCGAGGCATAAAGAGGCATTAAACGCACTTAAATAAGATTATTTTTGAGATTGAGAGGTAGTTTTTGCTACATGTTTTAATGTGTGATTTAAAGAAAATATTTTATTGCATGTGTGGGTTACCTAACTGTACTGTTCTAGATTGGAGTCTATATAAACGCCTAGATTTTTTATAATTAGCTACATTTTTGTTTATCATGACGGGCGGCACTTTGTTTAAGCTTATTTTACGTAGTGCTCGTTTATGTCCCATGACATAGCCTGGATTTAGTTTTAGTCCCTTTTTCGTGTCCAATGGGAGATGGTGGTTAGAACTTGATTTATTACAGTTACGGTGCCATGGACAAGAGGAAAGTGTAATATATGGAACGAATTTCACACATGGGAAGTACTGAAAGCAAATAGTGGGCGAGAAATTAACCCAAATTCGAAAGGCGAATTAATGTGTGTGATTGGCGATTCTCAAAAAGGAATGGAGAAATGTGTGGATGTGGTAGGACAACATTTTCAGCGTCTCCTGTCATAATGTCGCGATCATTTTCATTGTAGTTGTAGTTTTGATTATGATAATTTTAATAGGTATCACGAAAATTACATCTGCTTCGCTGGCAGTTGCGACTCTGGCGGCCACCCCGTCAGCTGACGTGAATCGGACAACAAAACTATTGGAAATCTGGTTTGTTGGGGAGAATATAAAAATAACTTGGCATACATGTTGCAACATAGACCAGAACCTACCAAATGTACTGGGTGCACTATAGAAAATACATTTTAGATAAGGTATTGATTCTTAATAGAAAGTACAAAACAAATAGTGATAAGATCAGAAGGTTACGCACCATTAATTTTACACATATACCAAAAATTAATTTACATAAATCAATAAACAGATCACATCGCACAAGTAGAGGGGGAAGGAAAGGAAGATCAAGATGAGGACAAAACGGAATGTTCAACAATACAACCTAGAGGCCGGAGGAGGACAGATGGGGACAGATAGAAGAAGAAGGAGATTAAAACGAGGTCAACAACACAGGGGAGGAGGAAGAAAATCGTCACCAAGGGAGGAGTTGAGGAGAAGAGGAAGGGAGGTGAAGGGAGTGAGAAGCCGCTGCAGGACAACTCAAAAGAGGTCTTAATAATAGAAGCCAAGTAAAGTAAAGTGAACTTTAGGACAATTCTAAACGTGACTATTAATAATTAAGTGAAGTGGTGTATTTTAGGCAGTGTAGAGGACAGTTGAAAATAAAATAAATTATATATATAAAATAAATGAAGTTTGGGCGAGAATAAATCATAGGAAATAATAAAAGTAATAATAATAATAATAATAATAGTGTACATTACAACATAAGTTAAGTTTAGATTGTAAATTGTATAGTATACGGATAAATTTGTTATGAATATAATTGACAAGAACTGAATTAGCTAAGTAATTTATTGGTGATATAGATTAAATAAATTTAAAGAAAATTATTAGTACTGAAATCAGTACACACGTTCCCAGGAAATCAATGGAACAGTTTTATGTTTTAGTTTAAAAAGTAAATAATTGTGTTGTTTTGAAATCTCTATTTTTTACAAGTATGTGTTGGCTTTCAGCATGTATGGAAATTTATAACGTACTGCAGTTATTTGTTTTATTGTATACTTAGTTTTAGGTTAAATAAATTTGTATAATAGTAATGTAAAAATGTAAAAAGATAATTGTGAAATAAAAGATAAAGATACTGGGATATACGTCCCGGTGTAGGAAACAAGCTACCGGGACGTATTATTACAGATTTTCATTTTTTATTAATTTTTTTATTTTTTAATAGAAATTACAGAGTATACAAATTTCTGGCACTCTCAGCAAGTTGTGTCTTAGATGATCACGATTACTTTTTTTTAACCAGCATTTTAGTAATATATTATATAAAGAAAACGTAATAATAAACAAAATTTTAATTTGTAGTTTTACTCCGCCAAAATACATTTAAAAAGCATTACATTTCAATATTAGTAACATTATCCAAAGATTTAGGTAAAGCTTCTTCACAGCTCCTTCTAGTGAAAAACAACTCTGGGGGGGGGGGTGTTCTATTTAGGAACATTTTAGGACCTCATCTGCGTCCGCTCAGAAACCGCCCACTTGGTATCACCCTCACCTCTTCCCTTCCTCCCGGAGGTACCTCTGTTAGGGGCGTAGGCACAAAGTGTCAGTCATGAGCAAGACTCACGTACTCAAAATACCCCCCTCTGCCCCAGACCATCTAACGGTATTGCGGTATTAATGAAATGGTCTTTCTTAGCCTTCTGAGTTTTGTGATTCTTTCATATTTCTTCTCTGCACTCTAAATAATGAGATTGAAAGTTACTTTGTACAAAGTTACAGTAAATTCATTGTATTCGAGATCCATTCGTATATCTTGAAAGTTTAAACTGATCAGTAGAACTAAGATATCATTAGGAGGTTTTTTTTTTTTTTTTTTTTGATTGATTTATTTAAGGACGCTCTTTAACAGCTCAGGTCATCAGCGTCCCATTCAACTCAGGGCGTGAAACGGCCGACAAATTTTGCTCAGAGGCCTCTCTTTCAGGCTTGAGGTTCTTTATCGTGCCGTAAATGTACGACACGGGACCCACGGCTTTACTTCCCTTCCGAAGGAAGCCATACTTACGATTTTTACGCCCGAAAAAATCCATCGGTCCTGGCCGGGTTCGAACCCGCGTTTTGGGTATAGGAGGCAAGTATGGTAACCACTACACCACCAGGACCGACTCATTAGGAGGTGAATATCCGAATTTTTGAATAGGATATTAAAGTTGTTCATACCATTCACCATTTTGTGCAAATGAACTTTCATTTTTTATTAAAAAACAAACAAATCAGCTTATGCAGAAACGACAGGCTCCATTCGTCACATTATTTTGATTAGTACAAAGTATTTTAATAATATTCAGCGTGTTTAGTAATAAATTATTTACTTTTTTGTAAGAGTGTAGTAATTTAATGTAAAGTCTAATATCCTTCGAGTTGAACCCCATAATTAAAAACGTTGATATTACACACTCTAGGACGTTAACTGCCAGTGGAAGAGTTTTGTTTCATTAGACATACCTAGATGGTCATTATCTTGCAACAACACAAGAGAAAAGGGAATTTCAAATGACTCTTGTCATGTACACAAGACATCCAACACCAGTTACGCGTAGCAAACTTTATAACGTGGTTTCTACAACTCGTCATATTTCCATTTAATGTCATATTGATCAACACCTGCAATTAACATCAATAACTGTTTGTTTCTAAATTTCATTTTAAAACGATATTACGTCTTCCACCAATGTAAAATTGTTTGCCAATGCTTCAACAATGCTGGACGTTTAGATATTTTGAGTTTTATTAAGTCACTAAATGATTTTAACTACATTATGATATAACGCTTCGCTACGTGTTAAGTTTTCTTTTGCATAACGTACAACATTTTTAAGAAAACTATATCAGAGCAATAAAAGCATTCTGTACTGGAACATGAGTTCTCTCAGAAAGAGACGCCATCAATGTGCTTTAGCTCTATTCTGTACTAAACAGCACTCACATTCCCTTCTCTTAGACCCAGCATTCAGCCTCTGGAATTTCGCTGCCTACCAATTAATTACGTACTTTGTTGATGCGAGCGGTTCATTTACGGAAATTTGGTTCATACTTTAGAACAAGTTGGTCTTCATCGGAAGCTAAGACAGCCGCAAGGAACGGGTGGCGGAAATCGTTCTTTCGGGTGTTTAGTTTCCCAGGGGTAGCCAGTCAGCCTATCTTCCGGAGCTTGTACTGCCAGTGTAGAAAACATGTACCAGCTGTGCGACAACAAAGTTGGCAGCCATGTTTGAACATTAACTGTGAGAGTTTACACAAACGTAAATGTGTGAAAGTCACTCTTCACTCAATGTAAGATTATATTGAAACTAAGATGAATGATTTATTTTCAGTTTTTCCTTTATCAAGTTCAAGATTAAAATTTGCTACTTGCGATTTTCTTAAACCTAAGCTAAGTTGTCGTTACACATTTTTTTTAAAAAAAATCATGTTTTCTCAGTAAATAAATAGCTCAGCGTAATTCAGCTTTTCACTGAAACTTCCCAAAATGTCACTAAATATTAAAATCGGATATCGGGTAATTTTTTCCTCGCGGGTCTGCTCCACAAACAGTTGACTGCAGTGAACTCATCTCTGCTGTTATCGCCCTGTTCCCACACTTGAAAGTCGACCGGGGAGCCGGAGGAGAGGTCAGTATAACTTTAACTCTAGAAGCTTACGTACTTGTTCTTGTATTGTATTTTGCATTCATTAGGCGGCGTATTAGAGTGTATTAATTAGGCTCAGTTCTGGTACTTGCGTAGAGAATCGACTCGTGAATACGGAGATTGTTTCAAGAGATATTCGACTTCCAAGCCGAAGTTGGGTTCACAGATTGGTAAATACATTTCGTGAAACGGGAAGTATTCTTGATAAAAAGTGTGCACAGCTACGCACAGTACTCACAGAAGAAACGTTAGGTAATATTGCACACACTCTGGAATGTTCCCCATAAATCACTTCGACATCTTTCTCAGCGAAGGGAACTTCCTATTCCTCTGTTCGAAAGCCTACAAACTATTTAAGTTCAAACCCTATGAAATTACTATAGTGCAAGAACTTAAACTGGATGATCCAGAAGTAGATTTTATGAATGTATTTTGAATAGAGTATATGAAGGAGAAATTGACCCTAATCGAATTTTCTTTACGGACGAATCTTGGTTCCACTTATGTGGATTTATTAATTTACAAAACAACCGATGTTGCTGTTCAGAAAAACCTAATCAAGAGGAACTCCTCCATAATCAAAGAATGGGAGTATGGTATACCATTAGCGGCGAGAAAATCTCAATTTTTTTAAAGAGACAATGGTGACAGTTATGTGGAGAATATTTTGCAACCCTTTTTCCGTGCATTAACTGTAGGTAACTCAGGTTCGGACTTTCCAACAGGACTCTGCAACCCCACGTACTGGTTACGTCTCCATGCATGCAATTCATAAAATAATCGACGATAGAGTATTCACTAACAGCATATGGCCCACTCAATTCCCCGATTTAACGCCGTGAAATTCTTATCTTGATGGGAGGAGGATTAGAGGAAAAGATGTACAAGACAAATCACCACACATTAGGTGATCTGAAAAAGAATATTCGTGAAGAAATTGTTTCATTTCTCAGAGGGAACTGCAGAGGGTAATAGAATTTCATAATCCGATGCCAGAAATGTATGGAAAACAAAGGGAGTCAGTTCCAGCAACTATTTGGTTGATAATGGTGAGTTAAATGGTAAAAGTATTAATAATAACTTACGCGTCAATCATAGCTGCGGACTTTCTGACTCTCGTTCACCGCAATATCAGCTTGAACCGACCAACCGGCTGTTACATGTGCATCGGTCCCGCGAAGGAAAAATCACCCATTATAATCACCTCTACCTCACTTTTTGTCATATACAGATTTATTTATTGATAAATAAATATTGATTTTAAATTATGTTGATATATATTTAACCAAATAAATGTATGCGCATTTTACTAGGTTAAGTGTATTTAACTAGGTTTATATTTAGGTTGACGTGTATTTATTAAGGTTGATATGTATTTCATTAGGTTGAATTTTATTTAATTAGATTGACATTTACATTTACATAAAGAAAACCGTCAACCATCCCCATTCACAGTTTTATAAGTTTGTTATGAACTACAAATTATTCCATTGATTGGATACTTGGACGTCCCCGCCCCACATTCAAACTCAATCAACATATACGCTGGCGATGTCATCGTCATGGATGTTTCAGGCTATTTCCAAGCATGTGGGAGGGATTGGATTATTTGTAAATATACGGGGTTGGGAATTAGTAGTTTTGGAGAATTATACTTACAGTGTTGTCGATAGACATTTGGGAATGCCTACGCAAAATGCGAAAAGTAGCAAAAGGGAGAAATAAAATATAAGTTACAGCAAGGCAATATTTTGATATTATTTCTTGATTTTTTGTGCTGATCAGCTTCTAAGACTAGGATGCACACGTTTGTTGTTCAAAGGCGTTATTTATTTTGTAGTATCAGCATATTGCGTTCGTTGGGTAAACAGATAAGTGCCGTAATTTTAGATATATTTTATTTAAGTTAATCAGTCATTTGTGCCCAGTATATAAACCCTATTAACCAAGGGAGTAAATAAATAAAGCAAGCAAAATGTGCAAAAGTATAAGGTGGTAAAGAAACGCACATGTATTTGCCCGTGATACTGTTTGGGCAAGGTTCTGTGTGAATAATTAAATCCGCCTGGTCCCAAAGGTACACGTGTTCTAGAAAATTGATTTTGAAACTAGGGCGGGGAAGGCAATGAAAAGGGAATTGGAAATTGCAACCCCATCAGGGAAACAAGTGCAATAGCCATGTAGAACGGGAATCCCGGGTTAACTTCAGGTAGGAATTGCTTCATTTCCCAGTAATGACATGTTTACACAGGAACGCGATTTGCCTCATCGTAGTGATAAATGATCCAGTTTTCCCTTCGCTCCTGTAAGAGTACGAATAAAAATAAAAAGAATTGAAAGGTTTACCAAATGCACATATACATATCTTGAACAATGTTATTAAAATAACAAGAATCAGAAATAGATAAAACAATTAAACAGTAGCACAAATCTTGTAATATTTCCAACTGCCTGTGTTCTTCAAAGGCAGAAGACAACTGAAGGTGATAAAATAAATATTGAATCTTGAATATAACGTAATGCGTGGAAATAGATCAAGCATACAAGGAGAAAGGGGAGAAAAGGGAAAAAAAAAAAACAATATTAACACGTAAGATTAAATCTGGGGTGTACGCAATTTATGCAAAAAATAAAGCTGCCATCTCTCTGTCTCTGATTGAAGTTTCAGGGACATAAGTCGGTAACGCATGAATAAGTGTTAAGTTTAAAAGTTAATCGAAATCCTTAGAGTGAGACAGTCTTGGTGGGCAACGGGCACATATACGACGTTCTTAGAAGAACAAATAAAGTAATCTGAAATTCTGAGGATAAATTAGGGATGTGGAATGAATGGCAGGGCATAATTAGCGCACAGGTTTTACATTTAGAGCGTTGGCAAGGATATGAACCAGCAAAGGGACGAGGTAAATTCGGAGGTGATAGGTTGCGGCGAAATATACTTTTAAGGTTAGGGGGTATGTTCTAAAAGTAAGGCGGGGTACAAATTAGAAAAAAAATACCAACGAATGCATTAATAAAGATCATGGTATTCTTTTAAAGTTGATTTCATGCTCTTACTTCGTGTCACGTAAGTAGTAACAAATTAATGAAATTCTTATTAGAAGTTTTAGGACATTTTTGGCCTTGATACTTTTGAATTAGGTTTTCAGTATAGATGTCAAGGAATGAAAAGTTGGTACAAAGACGGTGGCCACGGATTGAGAGAGAAAAGAGAATAAATTTTTTGGTATGCAGGGAATTTTTTTAATAGTGTTTAACGCTCATTTTTACTACTGGGGCACCACAGGCAGTGAACATTGATGATGCATGAGATGAAATTATATATTGGGATAAGCTTGTTTAAGGAAGGAAACGTTCCAGGCCTAAGTTTAGGGTACCTCCCCGGCATTTGCCAGTTATGAGGACTGAGGAAAACCTGGAAAAAACCTCAGTCAGGGAGGACAGTCCTGGTGGGATTCGAACCCCAGACTTCCCGCACACGAGTCCGCGCCATAACGAACTGAGCCACCCGTGGCGGTATATGCAGGGGATGACAGCTATAAAAATGAAGATAGTGTTGGAAAGTATTGGACTTAATGTGCAAGAACGTAAGAAAAGAGGTGTTAACTAGGAAGGTAGCAACATTGGGAGTGACAGAAGAAGTGAACTTAACGGAATATTTAGAGTTAAGATTAGTAAGGAACTGGTAGATTAGAGCAATGAGCCCAAAGCATGAATATATCATCAACATATCTACACTATAATAACGGTGCAAGAGGTCCTGAATTAAGAAATTCCTCCTTTAAGCCAGCCATAAAAAGATTGGCATAAGAAGGTGTCATTCTGATGCCCATCGTAGTGCCTTTAATTTGTAGATAATATTTATTATCAAAACCAAACGAATTGCGAGTGAGAACCAGACAAACAAAATGATAATGAAAGCTGTGGATGGGGTATGAGGAGGATGATATTCGCCGCCTTTGCTCGTTTTGCATTCAAGAATTGCAGAGAGGGTGTACTAAATACTAAACGATCTCTCAGAACGCAGGAGTATATTATCATGTGCTACACACTACTTGTAATGTGTGTAAATAAAGGTTTCATCTGCTTTGAAAATTCGTTCATGATGTTCTTATTTTTTATTTTCTAATAATGTAGATCAAAATATGTTGAAATAATTTGTAAACACATTTAGACACATTCTTGGAATTTTACAGCAAACTCTAAGGAACTGTATATAAGCTTTACCCCTTGTTACATAATTTTGAGTGGTAGACGTAAATATCAGACCAATTAAAACAAACTGAATATTTAAACATTCACTCTCTCCGTATCATCGATTCTGGTGGTGTAGTGGTTACCATGCTTGCCTCCTATACCCAAGATCGTGGGTTCGAACCCGGCCAGGACCGATAGATTTTTTTCGGGCGTAAAAAATCCTAAGTATGGCTTCTTTCGGAAGGGAAGTAAAGCCGTGGGTCCCGTGTCGTACATTTATGGCACAAAAAAGAATCTCAAGCCTGAAAGAGAGGCCTCTGAGCAAAATTTGTCGGCCATTTCACGCCCTGAATTGAATGGGACGCTGATGACCTGAGATGTTAAAGAACGTCCATAAATAAATGAATCAATCTCTCCGTATCGTGGCTGGATTCACGTTGTTTTTTTTTTTTTTTATTGTTTAACGCCCTTTTTTACTGCTGAGGCAGCACAAACGATACAAGGATTTTTTTAAAGGGAAGGAAACGTTCCAGGCCTAAGTTTAGGGTACTTCTGCATTGGCCATTTATGAGGACTGAGGAAAACCTGGAAAAACCTCAACGAGGGAGGACGGTCCTGGTGGGATTTGAACCCCAGACTTCCCGCCCACGAGTCCGCGCCTTAACGAGCTCAGCCGCCCGTGGCGGTTTCACATTGTTGAATTAGATACATTTCATAAGACAAGAATCAAATGTAGCTTCAATTTTAGCTACCGTATAAATTATGGGGGAAAGCAAATGTTTAATATACCAGGTTTCAGAATAGCAATACTCGTTTTTATTTACAGAGCATGGAAGAAGAAAACTATCGGCCAACTCTTAATTTATCAAGACAAGACAAGACACTCATATGACATATATCATAAAATCTACCTATAAAATGAAATAAAATTTAAATTTTGACCAATCACAGCCCGATATTACAGTGAAATTAATATAAAGTACTACCAAATCGCTTTACCCGCGAAGAACATTTGTCTTGTCAGTGTAGGCAACTCTATACCTTCACTATATAATTCCTGAGCACTCATCACAGACCACTTTTCTGTGTTTTCAATAATTGTACATTTAACAAACTTAAAGTATATTCACTCAAGCAATTGTTTTAGCGCATTCAGCCAAACAGTTCGAAATGAATCTGTAAATTACATATTTAGAAACTACACATTTTAATAATCACGTTAATGAGAGTGGTAACATATTATCTCTGTTTTATTTTTCTCATTTGGTTTTAGTAAATTGAACGGTAGCGATTGTAATAGTCGATTTTCGTATATTTCAGTTTCACGGTTTCTGAATAGGTCGATATTCATAAGTATAACATTTTGCACAATTGTTAATATCATGTGCGTGAATTTCAAATATATTTTACTTTTACCCTTATTCTATTTATAAAATAGTCCGAAACCCACATTTGTCTCTTCTTTATTGACATTATTGACAGTTTACATTCGACTGTTGCAAAATGACTTGAATAGGTTAAATATTCATAATACAAATATACAATGGTTATAATTTTGTAAGGCATATTTACAGGAATTATATTTAAAGTCTTGTTTTATTCGCGAAATAGTCCAGATAAATATCGCTCGAAGGTCTAAGCTTTCCAGATAAATTCAAACCCTCTTGTGACAATTTTTTTTCACTGACAAATTTCTGATATAAACTACTGAATAATTTACAGAACTGAGGAAGTCCTATATGTGCATTTGCTTTAGCGGACATTTCCACGAAATTTGAGTTTAATGTCTTGATGAAACATTATGTTACCTAACGTGACCCACAACGCCAACAAGGAAAATGCGAATACACATACGTGCATCAAGTTAAAATGTTTTTGTGCCCATGCATTACGTGCAGAATTCTATATAGCTGCCTGAGTGAGTAGAACAGGAAGGAACTAGATGTTCGTTCTCCTCTTACCCCTTCGGCCACCCAAAAGGCAACATGCATGGACGCTCCGGCTGTTACAGTAGCATAGCCATCATTGCCCCTAGCTGTATCGTGATATGTAATGTATGCAATACATCACTGTCAGAGAAGTTGCCTACCAATCACGGCGGTATAAGTAACCTAGGTATCTATTCCTTTGGACTACGCTTGTCAGCGGAGCAGGCTGAACCAATTTTGATTTGGATTATTTATGGACGCTCTTTCAACATTTCAGATCATCAGCGTCCCAGTCAATTCAGGACGTGAAACGGCCGATAAATTTTGCTCAGAGGCCTCTTCTTTCAGGCTTGAGGTTCTTTTACATGCAGTAAATCTATGACATGGGACCCACGGCTTCATTTCCGTTCCGAAGGAAGCCGTACTTAGGATTTTTATACCCGAAAATAATCCATCGATCCTGGCCGAGGTTGAAACCCGTAATTTTGGGTTTAGGAGGAAAGTATGGTTACTACACCACCAGGACTGACAAGCTGAGCCAATTCCTGAGAAATCTACTTCACTGAAAAAGTCGGCATTGTGTATGCATTCACATAATATTAGGCTTATAGCTTGTGTGTGATTTATAAATGAGATTTGAAAAAATTACACGTGTGTGAGTTTTCATCTCTTGTACCGCGAATGTACTTAATTTAAAATGTCTCGTATATCTTAATTAGGAGAGGGGAAATTTTGTGTCAACGGCTATGACCATTTCAGTCAATGACCGTACCAATCTCCCAATCGATCAATTCCGCTTCCCCTCTTGTCATGTTAGTGAAGTGTTCTTTTCTTTAATGTCGTGTTATATTTTCATTACTGAATAAGCTACAAAACTGATATTCAATCGATGTAAAGTTAATATTACATGCTCGTTTTCTCCTCTGCTCTTGTACCTATATTAAATATATTTTCTTTTAGTTAGTGATTCTGACGCCGTTCCATAAGAACGATTATAATTTTTTTAGACAACTCAACCTCATTATTTTTATGATTTCCTCAAAGTAGTCCTCACTGGATGGAGTATACCTCCCAACTTTTGTGCCAGTCTTCAAAGACATGCTGCAAATTATTTTTTAAGGTTCTCCAAAATCGTCTCCGCAGCCTTCACCAATGTTTCTGATGATGTAAAGTGCCCCCCCCCCACAAAGGTTTTCTTCAACTTGGGGAAAAGAAAAAGAAAAAACAAACAAAAAAAAAAAGACGGGGCTTAATCTGAACTATAGGGAGAGTGGGGGAAAGCACTTCACATTCATTTTTGTGGGATATTCAGCAACGACATTTGCAATGTGCGGCCGCGCATTATCCTGCTGCTATATTGAGCTTATTTATGATCTTTTTAATATGTGATATGGCCTTGCAGAATTTTCAGAACATCTCTTTAGTATTGCCCAGTCACACTTGTGTGTGCTGGTAAACCATTCCTTGAATATCGAAAAAGGAGATGATTCTGCAGGAGTAACCACTTTTGCTTATTTTGATGTTGGTGACTACATAGAGCTTTGCTCTTCGCTCTCAAGATCGAAATGGTATAGCTATTTCATCAGCGGTGTTTATCTTTGAAAAAAATTCTGCGCCTTTGTGTACCATTGTCTTCAACAGAATGCAATCCTTTTGCACAAACATCTCTCATGTGCAACTTTTCAGGTATCAATATGTAGGTGACACCCAGTGAATTTTTCAGAAAAGCTGAAAGTGTTCTTAGTGTTATTTTAAATCCTCATTGAGAGCAGCGGTGTTAATGTGTTCTTCCGTTAGAACACAAACTGAAGCGTCGGTCCACCTCCCTTTGAAATTGGCTGCCACCCCTCATTAACCATCTTGGAGCTGTGCCATAAGAAAGAACATAATCTCTTTAGCCTTAGTATACTATTGCATAGGCCTCAGCTTAAGATTTTTAGACGAAAGCAGAATTTCAGAGCTGCATATTGTTTGTCACATGTCACCTCCATTTTGCAATAGACTGAACTGAACATGCCTGAACTTGCACACCTCACACAGGCGGAAAAAGAAATTACAACAATGAAACTATTAACGTGTACATTACACATTAAGATAACAAAATATTGTGAAGTTAAATTTTAATTCCAGAAATGATGCCTGTAAGTATATAGTCATCCTTTATTGAACATATTGATTATATTGACGGTTGTTAAATCAGCTGCTGATTTCCCTAGCTCTAATGCCTTAATGTGGGTTTCCTATTCCAGAAAATTTAATGGTGAATCTGCAACAAGTATTAAATTTATTTTATTGCTAGTTGTTATGATGCAGTACATTTATTTTTGAAAACAGAGCCATTAAGTTAAAATTAACAACCGCCAAGTTCTTTCGTCTGTCTTATCATCACAGACTTTCTCGCTCCTCCGTCACAACTCGAACTTTTTTTCCCACCCCTTCCCTAACACATGCCTCCCGGTAAACATCAGATTTTAAAGTAGTTTTAATTCCAGCATAAAGTAAGATGGCAAATCATAGTAGCTATAATATGCCATTTATTTGGACCGGTTTTCGGGATCATTATGGCCCAGTAAGTGGATTCAAACAAATAGGTAACGCGATATGATTAGCTATAAATGAGATATAGCAAGAATCGAAGATATTTCCTTCAGATAAAAGATGAAGTTTTTAATATTTAACCTTGATTTATTATTTCATGTGTAAGGATGGCAGATATTTTTGTGTCAGGTGAAATACCGGAGCATTTCAAATATAACTGTCCGAATTTTGCGAAGATGATCATATATTTATATGTTTAAAAAAAAAGATAGCTCCCAAGAATTAATTAACTCCAATTGTCGACATACTAAATAAGCGTGTAAAATCGCTTCATTGTCGGCAGTTCACTCAAGATCATTTTTCTCGCTTTGCAACCGCTCCACTTAGTTACCCTCAGGCAGTGGCAGTGGTAGCAGGAGCAGTACCAATATTTATGTGAAGTGAATAGCGAATGTTTCATAATGCAAATGAGTAGCATTAGACAACAGTCTCTCAATTGTTGCAGATACACACCCCCTTCTCCATCAAATAGCGTTGTGATGTGTTCGCTCGCGGTTACATATCATCTAACCAAGCGCTGTGCAAGTCTTTGTGTTTATATCAAACTTCAAACTAAATGATGTTAGCGTCCCTTTTAAATCGAGAAACGTCTAGTCTTTTAACAATATTGACATATTAATAAAACGACACTTATATAAGTATCTTAAATAATATATTTCCAATGTTGTATGAATACATTATTAAACATCATTTCTCCTTGATTATAGCTTCACAGGATACCAACCTGAGCTATGTAACTCTAGTCTCAAGCAGTGAGGGAGGGACAGCGCTCCGTCAGGACAGGGAACTATAGAAAGAGACATATGTAAAGAACGAGAGTGATGATTTACATGCGTGACCTTGACCGGACTGGCCAGAGTGAAATGGTAAGATATTGCTGTTAAGTTCTAAGTAATGTATTGAGGAATTGTGAATATTTTAATTTACTAGAGTTGTGTCGCTTTCTTTTGTTATCTTTATAGATCAACTGTGAGCTCTATGGAAAGAAAAGAGAGGGAAATGACGAAGAAAAACACTATATGGCAGATAAAGGCAGACACAAACATAAGTAAGTGCTGACGTCTGGTGTATTTATTGAACTGGGGACCAGTATGAAAAATTATTTATTCCATGCTTAACTTTACTTGCAGGTGGACTAAATTTAATAATAATAATAATAATAATAATAATAATTTAATAATTTATTTTACCTTTTTAGGGTGTTTAACGCCCGTTTTTACTACTGAGGCACCACAGGCGGTGGACACTGATGACACATGATATGAAATGATGTATTAGGAAAGATTTTTTTTAAGGAAGGAAACGTTCCAGGATTAAGTTTAAGGTACCTCCCCGGGAAAACCTGGAGAAAACCTCAATCAGGGAGGGCGGTCCTGGCGGGATTAGAACTGCAGACCTCCCGCTCACGAGTTCGCGCCTTAACGACCTCGGCCACCCTTGGCGGTTTATTTCACGTAGCAGAGTTAAGGCCATGTCTTCTCGTACTATCAACCAGGTATCTTAGAGGAATGCTGGGATGTATCTTTCCTTTCTACGAATTTTCATTGTCCAGCTTTTACCTCATTTCATGTCAAATTGCTTTCTAGAAGCTTTTCGTAACTGTTTCTTAACAGGACGTATCACACCAACTCTTAACATGCACAGAAAAAACGTAAAATGGAAATGTAAAATAATATTTTTCATCTATGTCACATATACAGCTCGAATTATCCGTCAAATCATACAAAAATGCAAACTCTATTTCCAACAGTATGACATTATGTATGAAATGGCGTTGTTAGCACTAGTAATGATTTAGGCAGAAGCACCGAGGAAATACGTGTGGAGTAACCCCTTTAATTGACTAATGCAGGGGTAGAAATGAAATAAAGCAGATGGATTATTGTACTAAAGGCCCAGCACACGGTGTTTCCGCGTAAGGGGCTCGGTGGCGACAGTCTCGCCTCCAGCTCTTTTCATTCTATGTCGCCACATGTTGACATATTCATGAGCCAAAGAAAAAGTATCTGCCCGCTTTGTATGCTCCTGTCTGGAGGCCAACTCTCGTTAATTTCCAGCAGCTGTTTCATGTTTACCTGATGGGGCGACGCAATGTCAAGTGTTGCACCGTCTGCTTCTACATTTTCAAGGAATATAATGAAACCGTTGCTCTAAGTTTAGCCACAGATCAGCTGCAACATTAAATGGCTTAAAGCCTTTACGTTCCTTTTGTATGCGACTTAAATCTCTACGGAATTTTTATACGCCTTATGCGGCTTGATAGTGAACTCATATGTGAGGTTGATTATCTGTATAAAAAGCATCGATAAAATACCCGTAGTAATCTCTTCACTCCTGCACTGTAACTGAAGACTAGGGGAAAGGTAACACTTGCGGGATATCCCGGTTCAAATCCCTTGGAGTCCATCATATTGATCTTGTTTTTTTTTTTAAAGTAGAATAGTGAAATAAATATTTACTTTTCACGAGTTTTCCCTGTTCCCATTTCATATACTTTTATTCCGTTTGTTCGGCTTCAGAGTCAAAAGAACAAGATATGCTGGCGCGGCGTGACAGTGGCTTGCACCTATGAAAGTTTCTGCTATTCTGAGGGTTTAGAACTCTTTATAGGAGAGACTTTGCCGGCGTCAGGGTATTCTATCTGGAAACAATGTTACAGATAACGCTACGTTCGTGCTTTCAGGTCACCTGTTGTTTCTACCACATCATTCCTCCCTTCCTTCCGGGGATGCCCCCAATGGAGGCGTAAGTACTTCTCGTTCCTAATAATGCAAGAGAACGGTACACCTTTAAATGTATGATGGGTATGATGTCCGATGATACTGGGCGCACGTGGGCATTAAATGGACAATAACGTATTGACAAAACTCATTTTGCGGAGAATTATTTTTCATTTGCGCCCGCAGTTGAACGCTAGTCATTCGTTGCCAAAGTCGCACTAGTCGCCGGTTCCTTCGATGGACAAGCTCCCTTCGCATTTCTTCTCACAGAATTTTGATCTATAATATCATGCATACAATATTAATCTTATTTCATAATGAGTTATAGAAGTTGTTCTGAGTTGTGTCTGTATGCAGTTACACGTTTCTGACATCTTTTAATAAAATTGACATTGAGCCGCAATAGCTCTGCTTTCATAATTTTTATAATTTCTGTTCTGATCTTTTCTTTAAGTTTCTGTACTGAAAGGGGAATTCCTGTAAAGATAATTATTTTGCTCTGTTCAATACAATATTGTAGAGTACATTTTGCTATACTAACGTACTGTAATATAACACTGGCACAGCAATACCATGTGATAACTTGAGATTTTTTTTTTTTGAATGGTGTTCAACGCCCGTTTTTATTACTGAGGCACCACAGGCGTGAACACTGAGATGAGATGAAATGATATATTGGAAAAGGATTTTTTTTAAGGAAGGAAACGTTCCAGGCCTATGTTTAGGGTACCTTTCCGGCATTTGTCAGTTATGAAGACTGAGGAAAAACCTCAGTCAGGGAGGACGGTCCTGGCGGAATTCGAACCCCAGACCTCCCGCTCATGAGTCCGTGCCTTAACGATCTCGGCCATTGGTGGCGGTAACTTGAGCTGTGCTGATCTATTAACTGAATAATAACGCAAAGGCAAAAATCTTGCTCTTGTAACAGTAAACAGTAAACTGTGACTGTCAACGTAGAGCCATTAGCGCACTGATTGTCTGTTGGTGTGATTATGTGCGGCTCTCTGCATATGCAGACCAATATAACTCTCGGTACAAATTAGTAGAACTGTTGCAATTATCGTAGTATGTTCCAAATGCTATAATAAAACGATTTGTTCTGACAGAGCCCCGGCAGGTAGAATTGACATTGTTTGTAGTTTCCCCTGCATAACCAACCATTGAATCACTGATGTACACAATTTTAGCTGAATGAAAACTGTTCATATTTCCTGATTTCTTACCACATGGAATCTTGCAAACTAGCCTTAATGTTGTTTCATCGGGTTGCATTTTTTCACAAATCGATATTATATAAAATAAGTTTTATTACTTTTTCATTGCGCAGATATTAAAATAAATATTTAAACAATTTAATAAGTGGTTCACATTGGGAATGGGAAAACAGGGCTAATCAAGGTATTGAACTAAAATAATTTGTTGCAAAGGAGCAATTTAGTTCCTGAAGAAGAAAAATGTGACATATGAACCGTTAGTTCCCCCTTATAATGAGCTTCTTTCACCCCTCCATATTAAGTTAGGTCTGATTAAGATATTGTTCAGCAATGTATAAAAATATTTGATGATAATGTTAAATATTTTGTGTTTCCATGTACTTATAGTAGAACTGTCAAGTGTTTTTGTTTGTCAATCAAGTGTTAATTTATTTTATTTACTAAAATGTTTACGTACCCCCGGCAGTAGCTCACGTACCTTAGGTTGAGAACTCGTGTACTAAAGTGTTAAACCTACCCTTCCCATGGCCCGATCTTTCGCACTTCTTGGTGCTTCGGATATAGCAGCTTATTATTGATTTTAAACAGCAATATTATTTAGTTATTATATTAACAGTGTGCATATTGTGAATAAGAAGACTATCCTTTGTTGAGGACCCCACTGGAAATTCCAAGGCAATAATGTTTTAAGTGTGCATCTCAGTGAACATTTACAATGATAACGAAGCAGTCTCGTTCTCATTACAGATGAGCGACATCTAATAGTACATTATGAATTTATGAAATTAATTTATAATGTGACTTTAATGCACTAGTGAAAGTGTAAAAAACGAACGAAGCAAGTTTCCCTATTCAATAATGGTACAACGTTGTAAATGCTGTTTTTTATATTCCAGAAACTGTGCTGTCGGACTTGACTGTTGCTATGTCCCAAAATTCTGTTTTTCTTCCTCCTTTCATTCACTCTCCATGCTCTTTATTTTGACTTATCTAAACTAGTGTAGAAGCGTCTAGCAAGATGTTGGCCTACCCTCACCCGTAGCGAAATTCTGGAGCGGCTAGAGCTGCAATCCCGAACGACAGCGGAAAGAGGCGAACTCCTCAGTCGGAACGTAATATATTTTTCTATGTATGCGTGGCCGCTAGTAACACTGTAGATAGCGGAATAGACATTCTTCTCTGTTTGCGTGGCCGCTAGTAACACTGTAGATAGCGGAATAGACATTCTTCTCTGTTTGCGCGGTCGCTTGTAACACTGTAAATAGCGGAATAGACATTCTTCTCTGTTTGCGCGGTCGCTTGTAACACTGTAAATGTTGCATGAATTATTTTTTTGTTAAAGGTAATGTAACCTATTCCTCCGTAACTTTATGGCTGCAATATGTTGTTTCTTATTACAAAACAGAGTAAATCATTGTAATAGTCGCAAATCTCTTTTGATTCCAGGAGGAAAAAAAATCGTAAATATCAATTTACAGTGCCTTGTGCGCGTGGTACTATGTTAACAAGTAAATCTCCTTCAGCTCGGCAGAAAAAAAAAGCTTCAGTATGTGTGGATTCAAAACCTCTATAGCATGACGCTCTAACCGTCTGAGCTATCTTGACGGTGTGCTTGAGTGCCTTATTATCTAACTATATCTGTGCAAATTACTACCATGGGCTTTCTCCGCTATCGTTCGGGACTGCAGCTCTAGCCGCTCCAGAATTTCGGTACGGTAAGGATAGGCTGATCATATCATAGCTTCAGGCTAATTACCAGCGTGCCTCTGACTACGGAGTGAGGAGTCTTCGAGGGGTGAATACTTTTTCGGCAAGTTATTAACATTTATAGGATCGTTGCTTTTTCCCCATGCCTCATCTACTGACGAAGATATTTATATATGTTACGTATTATTCATTGTAAAATTGTATTTTCATGAGTTTTCTTTATTATATTACTTAGTATTATCAAGTTTAATTATTTTTGTAAGGCAAGTATGTTTTATGTCACTTATGATGAGCATTATATTCCTTTGTTGGCATAAGGTAGTATTAATAATTTTCTTACTTCTTCTTTTTTTTTTTTTTGTGCTTTGCTATTGAAATTTTAGATACACGTAATTGCAAGGCAAGCACTTTTGATATTAATGTTTTCTGTCACTTTCTTATTGTGTGTTTAAATTTCTTTGATGTGCAACTTTAAAGCAAGCAGGTAGTGCTATTATCTTTACCTTATTTTGGGGGGGGGGGGTTTGGCCAATAAACCTTTGAATTGTGTATGCCTACAGTAATGCTAAATGCACTCTTGTTGAGTACGCTTGATTATATACGTTCTACAGTAAATATCACATTTTGCACAACTCTTCTTCCGTAAATGAAACTAGCTTTCCCTAGCACGGTTAGAGTGCTTTCCTAAATGTTAGAGGATCTTGTATAAATGTTAAGAAGAAAAGAACTACAGCGCATGCGGCTCAAAGGATATTAATAAATAAACTTTTATAATTATTTGCCCTGAAGTCAGTTCCTTCATTCATTATACTTATCATGTCGTTATATCGATGGAGATTTTTTGTTCCTTTGTTTATTGTTTTGTTGTAAGCGAAGGTGCATTTACGGCAGTAAGTTTTATGCCAAGCTAAATTTTCACCAATATGAAGAAAATCTCATGACATTTATCAGAAGAAATGCGACAGACTTATTAATTAGATGACAGGATATTTCAGAAACTTTAGTGTTGATGTATATTTCAGAAAAAAATAGTATTATAAAAAACTATACCGTCAATGGTGGCAGAAACCGTTAAGGCGCGGAATCGTAAGCGGGCGTCTTGGGTTCGATTTCCACCAGGGTTGTCCTCCTTGACAATTTAGCTTGAGGTTTTTTCCAGATTTTCCTCAGTCCTCATAAATGACAAATGCCGGGGAAGCACCCTATTCTTAGCCTTGGAACACTTCCTTTAATAAATAAAATTTCTTTCCCAGATTATCATTTCATCTCATGTATCATCAGTGTTCACCGCCTGAGTTGCCTCAGTATCTAAAACAGGCAGAAACGCCATTAAACAAAACAAAAATCAGGTTTTACTAATTTATTTAACTTCTTTTTTTATTACGGATGAGTTCTACAATGAAGATAATTGTTGATTCTATTTTCAGTATTGTATACGAGTACATTTTTTCTTAATATAATCTTCTGTTGTTGATAATAGCATTTTAGAAATGAAAACTTTTTAACGACGTAAATGTTACTATGGCAGTTTATGCAACAATGTAATATTGTAGCATTTTATTAACTATTTTGACGAACAATAAACACGGTTTAAAATGTTGTTATACAAACAAAATAAAAAGAGTTTTCTTGCCGTGTTTAAATCTTTGAAAATTATTTTTTCATGTCAATAATGCAAACTGAGAACGGCTACTCAGAAAAAAATGCTCGCCCGTGATGAAAACTAGGGTACTATAGCAACCTACATTTCGAATTAAAAACATTATGAAGGCCTTCTACAGCATTTGTTACAACAGTTGCGTTGAAACAAACAATTGCTTCTTCCCGCTAATAAAGTACTAAACTACCACAATAGAAATATTTAAAAAGGAGGGCTGGTAAATATATATATATATATATATATATATATATATATGACAACTGTACTTATGATTTGGGAGTGGGGCCGGATGGCTAGCAGGGTGATTGTATGCTTACTTTTAGTATTAGTATGGCTAAGTGATAGTTATCTCAAACGTGGTTTGGGTAAGCTTTGAACTTTCGCTGCACCCTAGATCTTCGAGCACCTAACAGAAGTATATTTAAATAATTAGAGCTTTAATTTTATTTATAAAAAGTATGTGATGCTTAAATCTAGTTGTAAAGCATTTCATGGAGTTTTTTTTTACCATTTATCAGATATTTCAAATCTTTTAATTGTTGTCGAACAAAAACAGGCCATTTAGTAAAATTGATAGGACGAATGGTAGCCTGCGCCAGAACTAATATTGTATCACGCACAACAGACCACACGAATTACTGTCCATAAGGAGAGAAACATTCCCCAGTAGTGTAAATATCATTTATATTTTATTACCTTCCGGGTCACGCACTGGGGCACACTCAAGGCTGTCTTTAGCGCACCGCTCCTGCGCGGCTCATGGGGGCTTACACTTGACTCTAGCTGCAGGCGCGAGACCTCTCGGGTCTTCAGCAAAGTTTACGCTATTACACCATTGCTATTTTGAGAAGCATTGAAATAACCACCTACTACTGCTAGCAAGTGAAAACACTAAACAATACATTACTCCAACAAAAAATTATGTTTTAACAAAATATTACTTTCATTTCTTGCATTTTTCTCTTTTACTTTCACTTTCACTTTCACTTTCACTATCTCTTACGTTATGTGTATTTCTTTCATCTTCATTTCTAAGGATAACTTACTATGACTGCTTACAGTCATACAAATGCATAAGGCACATTTCATCAAGCAATTGCTGATGTTTTCTTTTTGTTTATTTTTGCATAATGAATATAAATACTTTTGGTTTAAATCGAACTAAATACTTTTAGTTTAAACAAAACTAATTTTCTATTTATCCTTCTGGATTTAGGGTTGGTCCTGGTGGTATAGTGGTAACCACACTTGCCTCTTAAACCCGTGATCGCGGGTTCAATCCCGGCCAGGATCGGTGGATTTTTCGAACCTAAAAATCCTAAGTTTTGTTTCCTTCGGAAGGGAAGTAAAGTCGTGAGTCTCATGTCGTAGATTTACGGCATGTAAAAGGACCTCAAGCTGAAAGAAGAGGCCTCTGAGCAAAAGTATCGGCTGTTTCACGCCCTGAATTGAATGGATGCTGATAACCTGAGATGTTAAACAGCGCCTTTAAAACAAATCAACAACAAAGCATACCAAGATCTGCCAGTACACATTGAATATCTACCCGGGTACAAATGAACCTCAACTTTAGATTTGTGCTACATTTTATTTTCATGGTTTCAAGTTACAAATACGTTCTCAATATAATTCAATACAATTTTAAGATCATATTACAGCAATTTCAATTTATTATTAATCAGCAATTGTTACACTTTGTTTTACATAATACAGTACTTTCATAGTTTTCTATATGTTGCTTCCCATACCATTCCACATTTACTTTTAGTACTGTATGTTCAGCTAATTGCTAGCTGATAATCGTCCCTTATCTCTTCATTATCGATGTTCTCAATAACATCACCCACTGTATCAACATCTTCAGTGTTATCTTCTATCTCACAGCATCACTTTCCACTTCCAATATTTTCATTGCCTCACTTAGATCAAGTTGACATTCTAAATTATAAGTTTTTTCCACCTTCCTTCTCTTTGGCATCTTTCCAATTACACTGACGGTAAGTGTAACTCAAATAAGAAAATAAATGCCGTTCTGCAGCCCAGCAGTGCCTCATATTTAATTTAAAACCTCCTTCAATAATGAAACATCCTAAATAAATGTGTAACTCTTAGTTTATCAATGCCATAATTCATGTAGCACAGACTACCTTATTATACCACATGGTTTGTAAGGGATAAATTAACAATGTAAAGAATTGACAATGCCATATACAAAGATTAGAGACAACAGGGTACACTTGTGCCCCGCTTGTATTTCGATCCTAGTGGTGTAGTGGTTACCATACTTGCATTCTAAACCAAAGATCGCGGGTTCGATCACGGCCAGGACCGATGAATTTTTTCGGGCGTAAAAATCAATCCTAAGTATGACTTCCTTCGGAGGGAAAGTAAAACTGTGGGTCCCGTGTCGCTGATGACCTGAGATGTTAAAGAGCGTCCGTAAATAAATATAATCAAAAAAATAATAATCCCGCTTGGTATGCGGAAGGTTAAAAGAGAATTGTTCTCATAATCATGTTTTCTATTTCATATTAGATATTATTATTATTATTATTATTATTATTATTATTATTATTATTATTATTATTATTATATTATGAAATATTTGAAAATTGTCAAATGCATTTTTTCGGTCCAATTTACTTTTACGCCCAATGTTTTTTTTTCTTTCAATTTGCTGATGTGGACGATACTCTTATTTAATGTTGTACTATCTTCAACGTGCTCTGCTAATATTAGTTCATTTTCTACCACATGTGTCATAGCTTACAGCCGCCAGGACTACTCTGCGTGTTCTCAGGGTTGACGAAGTTGGGTGCATATTTTACTATATAAAGTAATAGAATGTGGAAAGACATTTACATCTGCCAATACATCTCGTTAACTTAAACCTAGGTAAAGTTAATTTTTCACGAGGATTGTTGTAATAACGAATATTTACTTAAATTAGGTTAGATTAGATATTCCATAAGTCTGGTTTAAGAAACGTGCATTAATTCACCTTTACTCCTTATCCCTCATGCACTGTACACTACTTGCTATTGGTAGCAACTGTGACGTCACTATCTTCACTACACTTTGCCGTCATTTCCTTCTTCTTGGTCTGATTTCATATGTTACTCACTTTTGGGGGGTTTTACGTTTTCTACGCGTTCAGTTCATTCCCCTCTGTCTACCGCTATGCTTTTATGTAAACAACGATGAGTAAACAATTCTTGGTAGTAGGTCCAATGTCTATTTGGTTATCTCTGTAAAAATCCTAAGTATGGCTTCCTTCGGAGGGGAAATAAAGCCGTGGGTCCCGTGTCGTATATTTACGGCACGATAAAGAACCTCAAGCCTGAAAGAAGAGGCCTCTGAGCAAAATTTGTCGGTTGTTTCACGCCCTGAATTGAGTGGGACGTTTTTTTTTTTATTGATTTATTTATGGACGCTCTTTAACAGCTCAGGTCATCAGCGTCGCATTCAATTTCGGGCGTGAAACGGCGGACACATTTTGTTCAGAGGTCTCTTCTTTCAGGCTTGAGGTTTTTTTTCGTGCCGTAAATGTACGACACGGGACCCACGGCTTTACTTCCCTTCCGAAGGAAGCCACACTTAGGATTTTTACGCCCCGAAAAAATCCATCGGTCCTGGCCGGGTTCGAACCCGCAATCTTGGGTTTAGGAGGCAAGTATGGTAACCACTACACCACCAGGACCGAAGAATGGGACGCTGATGACCTGAAATGTTAAAGAGTTTCCGTAAATAAACCAAATAAAAAAACGGACATTAATTTCTCTGTAGGACATTAATCTACGTAGAACATTGTACCATACGAAAGCGCTATCACCTGCATACTTATGGTGCCTCCATAAAGGGATTAAACAGTAAGGGTGATAAAATGCATCCTTACCAAACTCTTCGATACCCTAGCCTTGTCATATTTAATGCAGAATTCCACTTTTCTATATCTACAGAAAGCGTGAAAAACCGGATAATTCCGATTTTGGTCGAAAATGGGTTATTCACATCCAGCAATTCTCCGTGAGGAGTTTCACGTTGTGAAAAATCGTGTAAATCTAATTGAAATTTAGTTACAGAATTATTGAACTGTGAAAAAATGTGTGGAACGCAGTTTGTAGGTATGTGGACTAAGCTTATTTTTCACCGACAGAATGGGGATGGGAAAAAGCATGAAAGTCCAGTTACTTAAACATTGTTCTTCATTAATAGTGGTGATTCATGATGATCCTGTTCCTGTAAGTACTGAAAAGAAGACAAACATCTTGGACCTGTTAGCACTAATTGACAGCGTTTTCCGTGACTATTATAAAAATTTAAGAGTAGACAATGTTCCTAATAGTGACTCTCACGGAACTAAATGAAGATACATGCAATGCAAACTGTAACATGTAATGAAATTAACATAGCCAATATCCAGTTTTGAAATTTTGCAATAAATTAAAATAAATACATGTTTATAGTTTGAATTAAAAAGAGGCAAATCTAGAAAACATGTAAAATTAAATAAATACTTGTAAATATATTTTATATGCAAATTTTCCATTTTTCCGATACTATTTAAAGTATGTCTTAGATGTGCGATTGGAAATATGTGCAATTAAATACTTCCCTGCTGACAAATTTGGACATTTTCTAAAAAGAAATAAAATAAATGGTTAATGTTTGACTCAAAGTGATCTGTTTAATATTTCTGTAGTATATTGTCTCTTGAGCGAATCATTTTCCCAGACATTTCTTTTACCCACAATTTGAACCATATTGCCGGACGATCGATCGTATCAAAGGCCTTCTTAAAATCAACAAAAGCGCAATGCAGTCTCCCTCGTTTGATTGACACTTCCTTTGCCCTTACGGTTCCAGAATAAATGCGCCATCGACCGCACCGTGTCCTTCATGGAAACCGAATTGAAATGTTGATATTTTACCAAATTGTGTCTCCCATTTCTTTATTTGCTATAATATACTCTACAAGATGTTATTTCCATAATTGGTAACAAACTGACCCGCCCATAGTTTTACTGTTCCCTTCCCCTAATAAATGGAATTAATGATTCCCTTACCCCTTTCATTAAACATTTTTTTTTAAATATTCGGAGCTCACTAGCGTTCGCCACGGCTTGAAGTATCTCCGGTGGTAATCCATCCCATCCCGGGGCTTACCACATTTTAGGTTTTTGATTGCCCACGTAATCTCCCCTGCTGAAATATTTGCATCCAGCATAGGTACCTCCCTCGCTTCCCCTCACTCCCTCCTCTCAGCACATCACTGAACACTCAATATTTGCTCTAGTGAAGTTATAAAGCGTTTATATTGCCCACTTTTATTCTATTACGAGTATGACATTATTTTCTTTGGAAAATGAAAAATTCATCTTGCCAAAACGTAATATTAATATTACTGCCATGTGAAAGTTTGTTGCATTAATCTCTTTCGAAATCTGAATATAGAACTATCAAGTAAAATTATACTTTTCATCAATTATTTTCATGCAGAAAATAAAGATAGATTTATAGAAAGTTTTCAAATGTATAGCTAGCAAACTTGCAAATATGAAATGTCAAAATATTTCAATCATATTAAAGAGTTATGTAAACAATAAATGTTATTTAGATCTTTTGTTAAGAGATATCTACAGGTCGATTAAAAATAACACGACAAAGTTTAGTACGTTGAGGGGGATGGCAAGCTCATAATATTTCGAGGGGGGACCCTTCTGGAACATGCATGGCTTGAGCGCTGTGGGCGTCAACATTGACAACGCTTCGGATATGGTGATGAACATTTTGTAAAGAAACCTCCACCAACCCAACAAGAGCATCCTAGGTTTGCGCACATGGTCAAAGACTTGTGGTTGTGTGCGAAATATCTCACTCGCTGCATGGTGTGATAAGGTTTTTCGCTGATGTTACAGGAGTCTGAGACGGCATCGTGAACTTGCACAACATGCATGTATAGGCGGAAGAAAACCCGAAAGTAGTTCAGTGTTAACGAATGTGCTAGAGGAGACACATTCGCCAATCTCTACACTGCGGATGTACACTCTATAATCACATTGAAGGTTTACGCGTCGAACAGATTTTGTAGTTAAATGCACAATATGATGCTGTTGTTTGGTTAGTGGAGCTATCTCGATAAAATGTAGAATGCACTTCCTCACCATAACTATTACTAAATCACCTTATATTTGTAAAAAGGCAGATGACTTTGTTAAAGAGCTTGAAATGAACTGTAACCGTATAGAATTTCATTTGCGGGTAAAATCTGTATATTTTAATGATAATATATACTTGATATTACAGAAAATATTATTAATTGATGCAATTATTACTTGACTATTCCTGCATCCTTATACCTGACAGTTGTATTAGGTTTTTAAAACGCTAATTGGACTAAACTTTTACGATCTTATTATTGGTTTTTTCAAGAGTTTTCTCTTTATCAACAGGTGTGGTTTTGGAAACGTAATATATGCAAATATAAGCAGTGAAACAGTCATAAGTTAACCGAGGATATATATATCGCTGAGAAAGACAGTGAAACAAATTGCGGCTATAAAAAGTCCGAACTCTATCGCCTTGACATAAACTTGCATGTCCACTGGGATCAAGGTTTCCTATGCCAGGCGCAGAGAGTAAGAAAACAAAATACTGTGCTATGAGTTCTGTTCCTCTCTGAACAAACCCATCTCTGCCTTGAGAAAACAGTTTACATCTCGAGTTCCCGATCTTGTAATATACCCCTGGGTCTCTGCGTGGGAAGATATTTACAGAATTTCGGGTTTACTTTAACCTCAAGTCGCACATCTCTTTGAAGGCTGTTTTATGTGAGAACAATTGAGTGGGTAGTGTTTATCGTATAGTGTTTAAAAGCAGCTTGAGTACGCATTTTACTCTTTAAATAAAAGAGTAATATAACTTCATACAATTTTAAGTTTCTGATGATTCATGTACAATATATGCAAAATTAGTGTCTTCTTAGCGCTCGTTGCTTTATGCTTCTTGGGCTAATGGTGAAAATAGTGGGGGGAAATGATTTTTCACTACATTTATTCCACAATCTCGCCCGATATATAGTAGTATTAAACAAGTTTAAGATATTTTACAAAACAAGCAACACTAACCTTAAGGATACTGGTCGTAATTTTATTGCGTTAAGTGCTTAAATTGGCGGCGTAAAATTATCGTCCAATTTAAAATCGTGACTGCAAACATATTGAGTGTTCCATGAACTCTCGATTAGCACATTTTTGAAGCAATCTGTGTGTTGTTTTAGAAGTATCGAGGGATCAAATATCTGATGACCGACGCGGCGGCAGGGAACTGCATCGGCCGACGAGCCCTTGCTTAAAGTCAGTCGAGTTACACAAATAGGGACGGCAGGTGAGTTTTATCGAACTACTGCGTAGGCTTTGAGTCTCCAGTAAATTAGTTAGTGTCACTTGAACATTAAAAGTAGGAACACATAGTAATGCTATTCATAATTTAACAGTTTCCACACACTTTAGACGTATTAAAATAACATGCCATGGTTAAATTTAATTTCTTAAATGCCGTTTCTTGTCATCCATTTCTGCTGTCAACTCATTATAATGTTAAATGTGATATTCTCCCCCTAATGTCTAGTCAACTGTTGAATTAGGAAGTGTGTTAAAAGGAAAGCCTTCGGAGAAAGGTAACTTTCGAGTTCGGGAGATGATCGTTTACACAATTTGGGTTATTTAACAATAAGCAAACTTGATTAACATACGAAAATGGTTAACATCAGCTCCACATAGCAGCATAAGTTGGAAACTGAAAATTTAACTCAGTGCTCCATATAAAATACAATTTTGAAATTTAACATATCAAATCAATTATCAGTCTAATACATTTTACAAAATATCAATTGAAAAGCCTTCACTTTTACTCTAATTTGAGAGCTATCTCTAAAATTTTACAGCACACAAGTTTTTATTACAGTTAAACATAACAAGAAACTTAAAAGACAATATTAAAACATTTGCAATACAATGAGTAAACTTAACAAACCTCCACAGCACTAAAGTCGCTAACGGAGAGGACTTCGGTCCTACCAATTTTAAAGAAGGGCCTAAACTTGTGTTACCCCCTTGGTACCAAAGCAATCAGGGGGAGAACCGACAATACTAGAAAGATTACTTCACATTATTCTCGAAAACACCCTTCTTGTGCCAGCTAATAGGAACAAGACACAAGTAACAAAACCTTCCAACGTAGACAGAGAGAAGATAGGAGGGGTGGATTAGGTAAGAAGTAGACAGGAACATGTGCATGAACAGTAAAAGATTTAAAATGGTAATGAGTAATTTCATTAGCCAATGCCGGAAATATGCGAAAAATGAAAGCAGGCAGTTTCAACATCTACTTGCTTGACATGAATGAGTACCTATTAATATTTTAGCTGTCACTGTGACTCTTTGTGTTGGCCTAATTCGTCCCGACTCTAATGAATACCGGATAGGTGTGAGCGATGGCTTATCAGCCGATGTAGTGTTCGCCGCCGCGTCGGTCATCAGATAATTGGATGAAACAAATTAAATCAAAGATTTTGTTCTCAACATATTATCAACTCATTTTGACGCAAACAACTGATTTAAGTTTAGTATTTGTTTTGATATGATTGTCTGTCATCTAAAATATTAAGGGAGATAACTTTTCCTTTGAAAACTCTTTAAAATGTAATATCTGCCTTTCGTTTATCATAGCGTTCTGTCGGAGGGCAGGTCCTTCACTGCATAGTAAGAATCATAATGCTTACCATGGTAGCTTCCCATTGCTTTCAGCATTGGTGGAGATGGTATAATGATAGAGCAATGGTGGAATGGGTGATAAGGTATCCGGAGTACCCCGAGGAAATCTTCCAAGCGCCGCTTCTTCCGCCACAAATAGCATTTAAGGCTGCTGGGATCGAACCTGGGCGAGCGGGACCCGGTGCTATTTAATATCTGCTATAGGTCCAAATAAATTTAATGGAGTAAAATTTACACATTCCTTCTATTATATTATTACATATTACGTTTTTGTTACATATATTATTTGTACATAATTTAAGAGTAGAAATGTCATCCATTCAAAGTGCCATTTTTAAGTTTAATCTTTTTATTTCAAAAGTACATACTATGTGTTCAGATGCATATTCCTAGTCATGTTCTGAGTGCCTGTGCACGGGTGAAGTAGTTCAAATACTCGTATAGTTCTAAATGCCATGCTATGCTGCCGTATGGTGTTCTAAGTGCCATGGCATGATAATATTTGTTTTAAGAGAACATTTTTATAGTACAGAAATATTTAGTAAGCGGCCATAGCTTTTTCAGTTGCGTTAGAAATTTCGTTATTATAGAGGAAAGAAATGGGGTAGGATAATGACTTCATTCCCCAAGTTTTACATAGAAATGTGGGTTAAAATAAAGATATAAACCTTTTTCATGCAGTTCCAATGGAGTCAATTGATTTTTTTTTTTTGATTTTAAGAATGTTGGTAATTCATTTTTAACATTAAATAAGAACAACATTTCAAAACGCACAATGCTAAAAGTATCTCGATCTCATCCATCTGAAGTAGCTATTAAAAGAACTTACTGGACATTTGAAGGGTGTTTTTTTTTTAAGAGGAAAAATATCAGTGGTTGATATACAGCCTTCGTCTGAAAATTCAACCCCGATTATCGGTTGAAAAAAAAAAAAGACCTCTCGTCCATGTTGCTATTCCTTTCTGAAGAAACCGCCACGGGTGGCCGAGGTCGTTAAATCGCGGACTCGTGAGCGGAAGGTCTGCGGTTCGAATCCCGCCAGGACCGTCCTCCCTGACTGAGGTTTTTTTTTCCAGGTTTTCCTCAGTCCTCATAAATGGCAAATGCCAGGGAGGTACCCTAAACTAAGGCCTGGAACGTTTCCTTCCTTAAAAATAAATCCTTTCCCAATATATCATTTCATCTCATGTATCCATCAGTGTCCATCGCCAGTGGTGCCTCTGTAGCAAAAACGGGCGTTAAACACTATTCATTCATTCCTGAAGAATACACAAAGTTTTATGAGACATCAATTTCAACTCCTGTATAAGAATTGAAAAATTAAACTCTTCCTGTCAGCTATGAGGAAAAAATATAAAGATGTGTATTCTTGTACATGTTTCATAATACATTTTTGTACTTATTGCATATTTTGTTTTAATAACATTATAACATGTATTCCTGCTACTCATTTGAGTTAATTTTGCAATTATTTCCCTCTAAAAACTGAAATAAAATGTAATAAAAGTTTGAATGGGACTTATAACTGACTCTTTCATATATGGCACATAGAACCTTCTTATTGTTATTAATGTTTTTCTTCTTGACTTTTGTATTTTGACAACGATTTGTTATTTTGTGATGAAAATGTCTTCATAATGATGTTGAATGTAATACTTAAACGCTCACACTGATGGGTGGTTTTTTGCTTATCTGTAAAATATTGCTATTTAAAAAGTTTTACATTTCCACTGTTCAATTATCATGCCTACACCTTCTATGTGTTTTCTGCATATTTTGATATAACGCTAGAGCGGTTAATGTTAAAGTTTATCACTATTACGTTCGAGTCGCTCTTGCACTGCCGGAAAAGTGTGCAGAGACGCTGAAGACAGCAACTGCCGAAAAACTTGACGCTCATTGCGGAAAGCGCGTGTTCAATAACAGAAGGACCGAATGACATCCTCGCCGCTGTGGAAATGGATCCTGCTGCTGCACAAAATTACTTTCTTTTCCAGAACAGTGCGAATCCATCTTCCTGCGGCTCACCCCCTCGTCCACCCTGTCTTAATTTCTTCAGCTGCTGCGCAAAATAGATATGGGGTTCGTGCTTTTCGACCTTTTAGTATCAGCATGTACTGGAAATGTTTTCATGAGGAGTACATCCATACAGCGCCATTATCATTTTATGTAATGAGAGACAATCTGAGCCAAAAATAATGTCTGAATATCATAAACTTGCCTTAATTACAAAGTTATACAATAGTAGGTTTGGAGCTATTGTATGAACCAACAATCCTTTATGACAAAAAGCATTAATTGTAACTTTGTATACATTTTGCCACCGGATTTCATTCTTCCAAGTATACAACCAAATACATTTAATTTTATATTTTAAAATCAATTAATCACAAACGTTTTAACTATAATATCGGTCCTTCGTTTTATTTTTCCCCGCGTGCGGACGGGTCCAATACTGACGTGTTACAGCTGCACACACCGACAGTCGAGGAATGTATTACCGCTGATAAAGCCGGTTAGTGAGTGTTTAGGGTATGAACAATGACAAGCTATTGTGTTGCTGCGTTTCATTTCTCTCTTAGCCAAGGTTCTAAAATTGGTACCCATAAAATTTTTTTGATCTTTTTTTTCCCAAATCTCCATCAATTCTACTTCTAGGCATCAAAAAAGACAATGGAAAAAATGTAGGGGAAAGTATCCGAAATTGGACCGTTGCCTAATTTGGACCACCATGATTCTTCTCAGTTAGAGCGGTCCATTTTGGGAAACTTTCATTAAATTCTTATTTTAATCTATATATATATATATCTGCATTGTTGAGTGACCGCCATGGGTGGCCGAGGTCGTTAAGGCGCGGACTCATGAGCGGGAGGTCTGGGGTTTGAATCCCGCCAGGACCGTCTTCCCTGGCAGGTTATTTTCAGGTTTTCCTCAGTCCTCATAAATGACAAATGCCAGGGAGGTACCCTAAACTTAGGCCTGGAAAGTCTCCTTCCTTAAAAATAAAAATCCTTTCCCAATATATCATTTCATTTCAAGTATCATCAGTGTTCACCGCCTGTGATGCCTCAGTAGTAAAAACGGCGGTAAACTCTATTACAAAATGTTAAATGAAGCTTAGGGACGATCAACAACGGTTGGAACATCAGAGAGTGCCTTACGAAAAGCAGAAATTTGGCCTGCAAACAGAAACGTATTTTCTGATCACGATTTGGCACCAGCTGATAGCTTTGGCGTAGAAGTCAGGAAATGTAACAGTATTGCGAATAAATTATCACCATATCCAAATGCATTCTAGTCTTTCTGCTCGAGGGAAGGGTAGGAAATAGAAAGGCTAAGATAAGGATGAATATAACCCAAATTACTTCTGTATTTTGTGTGGGAGGCAAAGGAAGAATACATGATTCAGCATACGCAATGTAGATCATGGGTTCATATCCGGTATACCAAAGTGTAGCGCAGCATAAAGAAATATTCCGTAGACTGCAAGTAGAATATTTAATGATTTGAATACTTCATAATTTTGACATTTTTAACATTATACACAATTAATAAGGTCAACTTGGGCAACCGGGAGTTCAAATTAGGCAACCGATTTCCTAACTTGAACCATTTACCTAATATTAGTTTAGCTATTTTTAAGATACAAGGAGGGGTATATTTCGATATGTGCCTAATTGAAGTGTTTGCAGTGAAGAATATTTTAAAGAACAATTTGTGTTTATTATATACTTAAAAACACTGATTTTAAAACATATAAAACTGGTCTAACTTAGACAAATTTGGGACCAGGCAACCTTGCCATATATACATATATTTAAAATTAACTCTAGCGGCGGTAATTTTAGTTTTATATCAACGAAACTCGGTATATGCCATTGAAATTAAATAGGAAAAATAGTTTCTGAAAATCAGCGAAATCAGACTATTAGGAATGAGTTTACTTGAAACCCAACATTTAAAAATCGCTCTAGCGGACCAATTTTTTTTTTTTTTTTGCAAGGAAACTCGGTATATACTATTTAAATAAAATAAGACAAATAGTTTCTGAAAATCAGGGAAATTGGACCATCAGGAGTGGGGGCATACCTGAAAAACCAAATTTTAAAAGCACTCTAGCGGAACCAACTTATTTCCTGGTAATAGACACACGAGTCACTGCTTCCTTCCAGTTTCTGTAAACTCAATACGTAACTTCACCACTCTAGAGCTCTGTAATAACCTTCACAAAGTCATCTTGCTGAGGAATTCGCTTAGTTTACGCACCTCCTGCAAGACGATCATTTTAAGAAATGAATCAGGGGCTCAGGTCTTGCAAATTTTCAAGAAAGTTTTCCAGGAATTCACCAGCTGACAAATCTACAGTTTGTAAAGCAGTGCTTAAATGTAAAACACAGGATCAGTGTGAATAAGAAAAAAATAAAACGCAGGCGTCATCAGTTAACAGATGTTAACACAAAACTTGTACAAATTTTTGAAAACAGTCATATTTTTTAACAATTTTTATTAGATCTGCAAATAATAATAATAATAATAATAATAATAATAATAATGGAGCTCTAAAGGACAAATGCACCTATATGCAATTTGGATTTCCTAAACCTAATCTGTGAACATTACTATCGTTAAGAGTTTGTGTAAAAGCACATTCTCAAGTAAATCGCCCTCAATGTCGCAATACGGCGAGTTGAAACAAATCCTCCATTCCTAGTGTTAACACATTACTCTGACTGGGCAAAAACTCTTTAATGATAATCACCGTTATTCTGTGTTACCGTGTTCAGTCACATACTTTGTGGTTTACGGTAACAAACTCACGTCATGGCAAAAATTCTCTAATGCTACCAATGTAACCCTTAAATGATATTTAAAAATAAAAAATTCTCAGTTGTTGTTTCTATTAGTACTTATTTTATCAGAATAGTTTCGATATTATTTGTTCTGTTATATTGTAAAACTGCGAAGATGATTTTGGTCAGCTCTGTATTATCACCGTAATATTTTGAATGATTAGAATCAAATTTTATACAGATACTATTTGATTAAGGAGTAGAATATTAAATTAGAACAAACCTCCCTTTTTTTCCTAATTTCATTCTCATTTACACACAATAAAGATTTTTCTTCGAGTGTACAAGTTAAACCAAATTCGTTGTTGTTTAGAACCATGCGAACATTTTGTCTTCACGGTACATTCTCTGTTTTTCCCTGATTTGCCCCTAATGTGGTTTGGGAGTTACCGAGAGAGGTGGGAAATCGAGTATAGCTCTAAAAGCGGAGATAAAAAAAAAAAACTAGTGCATCGACAGATTCGCTAGGCAGAGCTAGAGGGAAACGGCTCCCAACTTCCAATCCCCAAAATTTTAATTCTTCCATCTGCATTGTGTTTCGGAATTTGGCGAATATGATATATCTATAAGGTTTATAAATAGAATAGAAACGTAAAAACAGCACACTGAATCAGTTGGTACTATTATTATAAAGGGTGTCCCAAAAGTAACGCAGGATTTAAATTTACAAAATTAATCTTTATTTATACATGAAATGGCAAAGTTGTAAAATAATTTGAAAGAGTAAACACTCCGATTAAACGTGGAAAATAATATCCGGCAAATGTTCCCTATGTCTCATATGACACTGATGCACTCTTTTGACAAAATTTGAAACCACTTTTTCAGGCTTGTGGGTCAATTGTTGCGATAGACGCCGGATTTCTTCTTCGCATTTGGTGCACGGAAAATCCTCGTATTATTGAAGAAAGGTGAATTTATTCTCAACGAGTGACTATGTGGGTGGTGGAATTATCGGGCTGTATACTTCGAAAACGAGCCTGGAAGTACAGTAACTGTCAATGGTATACGTTATCGCGAGATGATAACATGTTATGGCATCAGTTGGAAGCTATGTACTATGGCTTTTATGTTGATGAGATGTTGTTCCTGCAGGATGGCGCTACTTGTTATGCAGCGCGCGAAACCATTGATATGTTACAGCAGAAATTTTATGGGCGGCTGATTTCGCGCATCCGCGATCGCAATTGACCACCAAGTTCATGCGAACTTATACCCTGTGACTTTTATCTTTGGAGATTTGTAAAGTTCAAGGTTTACAGCAAACCCATACCAACCATTCCTGAACTTAAAGGAGAAATCCGACGTGCTATCGCAACAATTGACCCACAAGCTTGCGAAAATGTGATTGCAAATTTTGTCAAAAGAGTGTACCAGGGTATCATATGAGACGTGGAGGACATTTGCCGGATGTTATTTTCCATATTTAATCGGAGTGTTTATTTTTTCAAATTATGTCACAACTTTGACAATTCATATATAAATAAAGGTTCATTTTATAAATTTAAATCTTGCTTAACTTTTGTCACACCCTGTATTAGCAAACTAGAGCCTGATATACGTAGGGAGCATCGTTTGGCATGTTAGGTTATAATTCACTTAAATAATATAGAAATGTATACACTTAAATTAAACATAAATGAAAATGAGTGGACGTAACATTTTATATCAAAAAAACAATAGAAAAAAAAATATTCACAGGAAAATAATGAAGACATGAGAACAGATGAATTATCATTTGAAGATATGAAGGATGCACTTAAAATTTAAAAAATCGAAAATCATCTGGAATGGATCTAATAAATAAAATATGACGCCCCTATTAAAGTAAATATTTTCCACTTATTGAATAGTTGAATACAGCAACTACCCCAGACAATCGGTCAGTCGCAGATATACACCATTTACAACAACAAAACATCAAACAATTCAGAAATGCGTAATAATTTTAGAGGAATAAGTGAATTGAATGTTGGATAATTGGGTATAGGGTCATATGTGCAAGAATGAAAAAATAGAGGTAAAAATTGTAAGATCTGAATGACTTTAAACCAGGAAGCTGTTGTGCAGATAATGCATTTATTACAAATACTGATTAGTAAAAGAAGAGAATTTAAACTGCGTAAAACAGCATATTGTAGTGTATGTGTTGAAAGGTATTTATTGCACACCCGAGTGTGGTTAGTTCGAGAGGATCGCCTTTTAACAAGTGATTACGTAGTATTTTACACCACCATACCGTAATGTAATTTATTTTTAATTTATTATAATTTATTTTAATTTCGAAAGTAAAAAATTTCAAGAACTAGAAATATCAAATCGATTAGTATTTGTTCATATGTTTGTATAGTTACCCGTTAGTTGTTGATTTTATTGAAACATTTAGTAGCTCGATTATATGAATGTAAATAGAAAATTACGATGGAATTTGACGAAAGGGATAAATATTTTGAAGGAATTCCATCCGAAGTGCTTGAAGCGGCGATTAAATGATTTGGTGCCTGAGGTATCTAAAAACCGGCATGGCGAGAACGCGATTTATTCACAGCTTGGTGCAAATAGATAAATGTCACACAATTAGTGAGTATGATATGTTGGCGTATTCTCTGGAGAAATCAAAGGTAATGAAATCTTTAACATTATGTTTTATTTACTCCATATTAAAATCTTTGTTATATCATTGTGTTGATATATCGAGTTTGGAAGTTTAATATCCTTCTTGAAAGGAAAATTTGTTGGATACCTAGCATAAAGTTCAGTGTTTTCACAAGAGAGGATATTAGTAATTTTTGCTGAAAGCTTCTGATGCAGAATATTTTACACAGAATGCTGTTGTTTTAGATCCTACTATTCTTAATAAAGCGTCAGGAATTAATTTTACCCAGTGTACCTCTTGTAGTATAACTATTCATATTAACAGAAAGTAATTTACATTGCTTGAATAATTTCGTGATATAGCAAGACTGTTACTTTCAGTTGTAATTTATAAAATAATGGTGCAAAGTTACTTTGCAGCACCAACGTTCAATTGTTTTTGTTCCAGTGCCGCTAGGCTGCTACTTTCATTTTCTGAGCTGGTTTTAGTAAAAAGTTTATATAGGAGGACTCAATGGAATATGACAGCATTCAGAACCTTCTTGTGAGACACTCGCATAGAATTAAATAAAAATATTTTTTCAAGGAACAAGTAACATAATGCAATTTATTAATTTGAACTTTTTTTAAATCATATTTTTTAAGTGGACTTCATGACAACTATACATTGTAATCGGCTCGGGAAGTTTATCATAACTCGCTGCAATAACACGTGATCAATATTTCCAATTTCACGAGTTATGTTTTCTTTTAACTGTATGATGATCTGTGGCCTGTGGCAGTTCATTTTACTTTTCAAGTATCCCCATAAAAATAGTCCACAGTCGTTTAAATCGGGTTGACCAGGCAACATCAGCAAACCGAAAAATTATTTTTCCAGGAAACAGGATCCGTAGAGTGTCCATTGTTTCGCGAGCGGAGTGAGCTGTTGCACCATCCTGCTGAAACTTATTTTCATCCATCTGAAAGTCCAGTATTGTCAGCATTTCTGTCACATTAAATTCTACCCTAAATCTTCTCTGAACAAGAAGATTGACTTAGATTCAATAAGTATTGAAACAACAACGAATACATGTTTTTCAACCGTCCAATTATCAATTCTGTTGTTTACTAAGTGGACGGAATAAATTGCATAGTTACATAACCAATACCATAACTGTGAAGCAAAATCGCTAGAAATGACAGCGTTCTGAAAATCGTCATGTTCCATTGGGTCACTTGTGATTTTTTTTAAAAAAAATCAGATTAATAAATTGCATTGCGCTACTTGTTGTTTGAAAAAATATTTTATTTAATTCTATACGAGTGTTCCACAAGAAGAATCTGTAAACCGTCGTATTCCATTGGGCCACCCTGTATAAGAATATTAAGGGAATTTTAAACTAGGACAAGCAATCCGGAGTGTAGCTTGCCCCCCGTACCTTTTAATCGGAGATCCCGTAAATCAAGTAAATAATTTGCTTCCTAGGAGGTTTTGGTGTTAAACAATAAAATATTGACATTTGATGAAATGAGTGCACTCATAAAAAGAGCTATAAGTAAAATAATTATTGAAATTTTATAAAGTAATAGCATAATTTTCAAGCAATTTATTACCAAACTCGTCTATTTTCATTAAAAGCTCAACAACTTTCTGGTTTTGTTTTATTTAAAACAATACACTCCTGGTTGCAAGTCAAGATATTCATTTGTTCTTCTTTAAAATGAAAGCATCAAAGTAGAGGTATAATTTCAACTTTTCAAAATGTGGGCGATTAGGAGTGAGGCGATTAAACCTAAAACTGGAATCAACATTAGTCTTAAAGTTCCTCTTCAAAATCTAAACTAACGTGCTTTTAATTTGATTTAAATGTATTTTAAATTGGTAATTATTCAGACTTGTTTTGAAATGAAAGCTCTGTATATTTATAATTAAAGGAAATTAATGTTACATCCAATTGCTGGTCATTTATAACGGGGCAACTCGCGCTAATTGAATTTAAAGGGTAATTTAATCTCTGGATTTTTAATATATCAATAATGAGAGTAATCGAGAAAGTACGGAGAGGTTAAAATTGATGAAAGTGCAAAAATACATACATTTTGTAATATAATTTGTCGCTTTATGTCATGTTATTCTTGCGGTAATGGCATTATAAGTTCTTTTTATGTTTATTTTCCATTTTATGATATTAATATTTCCGTAGTTATGAAGCCATTAGGAGAGAAAGCATCAACAGACACAGCAACCATGGCACGGTTTTTTTCTTTTTTTAATTTGATGTTACCAAAGATATTCACGTGGTACGTGGCACAGTGAATTCTGTGCTAGAAAGCGACGTTGAACTGAGGTTATGGACTTAGTCGCAAGGAATTCCAGTACAAAAATGCCTTGGCCAATGCTGTGTCAACTTTTTCACAAAACAGGCCAGGAAGCGTAGTATAAATACAAACGTTCACAGTTTTTTCATGCCACTGTGCAAGATGCACAAAGAGTGTTTGGGAAGTACTGACTTTTTTAAAGTTTTGAATAGAATCACCCAATTTTATCATTCTAGATTCAAGTTAAACTCTCCAATAAAAAGTTGCAGGATTATACACACCTTTGCAGTTGCTTTCATTTGATCTTCTTCTTTTTTATTTTTTTATTGTTAACTACTGTGAACAACTGATAATATATACGAGGGGCGATCTAAAAGTTTTCTGCCTTACTCAGAGATGTCGTAAACATACCCAAATCCTTTAGATGACGCGCTTAAGTGTAGTGACGATCTTGTAAACAAACTAGTGTTAAAATTTCCTATAAAATGTATAAAACTGAAATACGAACTGTTATAAAGTACTTTGGTTTGAAGTGTTTAACCCCAACAGAAATACAAAAGGAGTTGTATTCCACATTAAAGTTCTTCCCCTTTGTTTTCGATGGTTAAAAAATGGGCCTCTGAAGTTAAGCGTGATCGACATCCATTCAAAATTATGAACGCTCAGCACGTCTCAAAACTGCTACGACCTACGAGATTGTGACAAAAATTCACAATGCCACACTCAATGATCGCCGATTGAAGGTCCGCGAATTGGCTGACATTGGTGGACCTCGATCGGCCGTAGCCACTACATCTACGAAGTTTTGGGTATGAGAAATCTTTTCGTTCGATGGGTGCCGTTGTTGACAATAGGCCAAAATCACTTTCGAAAGAACATTACCCAAGAGGGTTTAGACAGGTTTAAACGCAATTCCAGTGAGTATCTCTGATCTTTCATAACAGCAGATGAAACATGGATTCTCATTACACGCCAAAGACGAAGGAGCAGTCCAAACAGCAGTAGGTGACAACAGGTGAAAGTGCTCCAAAGAAAGCAAAAACGTTACCATTTCCAGGAAAAGTCATGGCTTACGTCCACACCTTGCGAAAAAGAAAGTTCTCTTTCATTACGATAATGCGCCTTTATACAGGTCAACTGCAAAACTGCATGATCTTCACTTCTAAGTGCTTCCACATCCGCCATAATCGCCTGTTTTAGCTCCTGTTGAATTTTTTGTTCCCAAAATTGAAGAAATGGCTGTGTGAACAAAGATTCACATCAAATGGTGAGGTTGAACCTGAGATAGACACTTTTTTTTCACAGTTGGACAAATCTTGTTTTACTGAGTGTATTAAAAAGTTGCAAAGTCGTTGGACTAAATGTATTCATTTATGAGGTGACTATGTTGGGAAGAAAAAAATTCTTAAATCTTTTATTTTTTTGATCAGGCCGAGAATTATAGAACGCCCATCGTAGAGATAGCCCAGTATCAAAATGACAAATCAAGTAATAATAATAATAATAATAATAATAATAATAATAATAATATTAATAATAATAATAATAATAATAATAATAATAATAATAATAATAATAATGAATAAATGAATGAATGAGAGTATTGCACGTAATATTGAAGTAATTTTCAGCCACAAAAGGATCTTTCAAAACAAGGTCATAAACAAGAATGACTGCTCAAGGCAACTGAGAGACTCTTGAGTAAAACAAATCGTTTAGGTGAATAATTTATTTTTAAGAGAGATTCGCAGCACAATATTTTTGAACGCTGTTTGTTACAACCAATTTAATAGCTCCGTGGGTTTAGTTTGTGAGAGAGTGGAGATTTTCGGTTGTTTATGGATTTTTTTCCAATTTCACCGAGATTATCAGTCGATTCTAGCGTACTGAGCTAATAGGTATAACCTATCTTTACAACACGTTGAGACTCTGGTCAGTGAATCTGAGAAGCTTAGATTCCAAAAGATAGCTTGTTCACTAGAAATGTCTGATGATGTCTGTGGACTTTGGAACTTGTGGCGCATTATGTTCATTCATCGTCGCCTGCGAGGGATAAATAATAAATTTTGCTCGGTATTTTTGCTTAGGTTTTTCTTCTTTTTTGTTTTCATCTGCCTTTATTATTATTATTATTATTATTATTATTATTATTAAACGATCTTCTGTTATCCTATTTACACCTTACACTCTTAGAAGACCATGTGGAAGTTTCCAGCGAAATTGTGAACATTAGGGAAAATCTTTTGCAGCGCTGGTAATTTCGCCTTCTGGAAATCGGTAAGCACCTTGCTGGTGTCATTTGTTTTCCATGGTAGGCGAGGCATATGGCGCAAGGAAGGATTTCTTTTGTTTCGTGTTTAATTAGATTGTGCTGCGGAAATTGAGAGCGCGTTGCACACCCAGCTACGTCAATAGCGGTAAATACTGTCTGTAATTACACCATGCTCTCCTCGTCACAAGGCGTTTAGTGCTATAGACTCCTGTACAGCTAACTCCATTAATGGTGACGATAAGTGTTGAATCTTTTCTACGATATTAAAAATAAACAGTGGTTTTAAGTACAGGCTCATTTTAATGCTTATCACACAGTTTATAAGTTTCAATGAGTGTATTTCAGTTACGGACCGCCTGAGTGCGGCTGGGCAAATGCAGCAAATGCAGCAGCAGAAGCCGGAAAAAAAGGAGATAAAAGTCGCCGCGTATAAAGCTAGCATTTTAGTGTATGTATTTATACTGTAAGCATAATAAGTCAATATATTTAAAATAATAATAATAATAATAATAATAATAATAATAATAATAATAATAATAATAAGTACCTAGCTACTTGTGTTATAAGATATTGGAGAAAGCGCCCCTCATTGCCGGCATCTATATAGGAAATTGCTGTATTTTACCTAACTTTTCTTGGTAAGAACCAATGGTTCGGAAACATTTTTTATTTAGAGAATGTGTCTCTCGTAACTTTTTGACAAGTTGGCGGACAGTTTCTCTACCTGGAACACCATTACTAGAATATTTTCTTGCCAATCGCCTTACCACTTTTCTGCAAGAATTCGTTTTCATATGTGTATTATACA
Organism: Metallyticus violacea; assembly: GCA_030762175.1. Taxonomy (NCBI): domain Eukaryota; kingdom Metazoa; phylum Arthropoda; class Insecta; order Mantodea; family Metallyticidae; genus Metallyticus; species Metallyticus violacea. Next base: position 36,130,810 of record CM060833.1, read on the forward strand.
TAAAGTCTATTTACGCAGTAGCAATTAGCACACAATTTACACACAGTGACATTATTAACACATGAGCGCACAACCACTAACTAACAAATCGCCCCAGAAAGAATTACTCTACCGTAGCATATAAAAGATTAGGTATTTGTTGGTCTTCAATTACCGGTGCATCTATGTCTGTATTCATCATTACAGTAACATATAAACCGCCAAGGGTGGCCAAGGTCGTTAAGGCACGGACTCGTGAGCGGGAGATCTGGGGTTCGAATCCCGCCAGGACCGTTCATCCTGACTGGGGTTTTTTGCAAGTTTTCCTCATAACTGGAAAATGCGGGGGAGGTACTCTATGCTTACGCCTGGAATGCTTCCTTCCTTAAAAAATATTCTTTCACAATATATCATTTCATTTCATGTATCATCAGTGTCACCGCCTCAGGCGTCTCAGTAGTAAAAACGGGCGTTAAACATTATTAAAAAATTACATATAATCGATAAACAAATGAAAGAGTAACGGTGATAATATACAGCCCTGTTTAATCCCCCTCTGCGCTTTGTTGCACTCAGATCTGTTATACCGATCAGTCTTAATAATAAATTTGAATGCCTTATACATTGACATAAGAGCATTCATCATTTTCTCCCATAGAGCTCTTCGTCCTATTGTATCGAACGCCGTTTTAAAATTTACAAAAATACTGTATAGCTTTCCTCCTTTATTTCTTAGATTCTCATCAATTAAATTTTTGAAAACAAAGACAATATCAACGGTTGAAAGCCCTCCTTAAAACCAGCCTGAAATTTAGAAACGTTATCATATACCTTAACCCAAAATTTAATTCGTTCTCTGCTGTAAATTTTTCCTGCCACAGACTACAATGAGATATCTCTGTAGTTTCTTGGTATATTATTACTTGCTGCCCTTGCCCTTGCAGAAAGGCTGGAGTTTCCACGCTTCCTAGTATTCTTCTGCTTCAAATAGTTTATTAAAGTTTATTCTATACAGATCTACCAATTTCCCAATAGTATTCCTAAAGAACTCAGCTTACAAGCCTTCCATACCCCCTGCCTACCTTCCCGTTTTTTAAACTTTTATCGTTTGAACGACCTATGATCGGTTAATTTTGTCATCTAATACAAATGGTTCATCTACCAGTAGGTAACACTTGCTCAAGTCCCGAGTTATTCTCCTTCGAAAACTGCTTTAAAATGTTTAATCCATTTCCCAGCTGAAATATTTCCTTGTGTTAGCTTTCGGCTTCGGATTTACATGTCACTGATCTCCCCGCACTCGCTACCTGCCTCTCAGTTTTGCTCTGCAAAAGTATTCCTTTACACTTCTTTCTTAGCTTCGCATAAGAAATTCTGTTCCTCACCCCCTTCTCTTCGGTAATAACAAAGTGCGGTTTCCGCTGCCTTTTTCGCTTTTTTACATTCATCGTTGTACCAACTGTAGGAATTTATGTTGCTTGTTTTACCGTTCCTCCGAATTAGCATACGCGCACTGGCTTTCTGTATAGTATCTGTTAATTTCTTTATACAGTCAGATCCCTTATGTTATTTACATCAACATATTTTAGTTCACTTTCTAGCATACTATAAAACAGTCTTTCTCACCTCTCTCCATCAATATTTCCGTAAGGGCGTCAGGGTTTCACTTATATCTTCTTCTGATGCATTCAAACGGGTTCGAGGCTCATAGTATTGTTCAACTTTAATGATAATAGCAGCGCGAAATGGCGTGAATCTACCCTGCTTTTTAATTTCAAAAAATTTAATCAGCGGTGTCATATTTTGCGAACAGAGCTCGTAGTCCATTACACTACTCCCGTTAGTGCAAACAAAAGTGAAGGGTCCTGATTTACCCATTAATTATTTCCAAACAAGTTACTACCTTCACATGCAATATAGGGCTTGACGAGTGACTTCTCCCAGTATGCAGGCGATCTCTGGCAATCCGTAACTGAAATAATCTCAATTGAAATTTGCCTACCACTTTTCTGCAAAAATCCGTTTTCATATATGTATTACACATAAAGACTAATTTATGCAGCAGCAATTAGCACACATTTTACACACAATGAAAGATTATAAACGCACGAACGCACAACCACTCACCAACAACCACCCTCAAACTCTACAACCTGCACATGCATTATAGGACTTAACGGCTGACTTCTCCCAGCATGCAGGCGCTCTCTGACAACCCGTAACTCAAATAACTTCACTGTATAAGCTTGACATTTAAAAGAGTTATTCTAAAAGTAATTCATTTATTGGAATGTCTCAGTGTATCAGGGAGCCAAATTATGAAGCAAGTTAACAAAATTTTATACCACATACAGCGTATCTTTTTATTGTACAGAATGGTTAAAAAACGATGCCGAATATTTTTAATGGTAATACTGGCCAAATAAGGATAAAGGAGTCTAGTAACTTAAGCTCTAAAATAGAGGCATGTCCATAGATTTTCTACCAGTGTACGGTAACAGACTCTTAGGAGCCTACACTCTACCAAACTAATTAATAGATGTTGTTTGTCAAAGAGATTATCTTCAATACTGCTCCTCTATCAAAGCCAACCGATGTGATTCATGCAAGATGGAGTACCACACAACGCCCTACAGTACCCGACCTAAAGGGAATTAGATTAGAAGGGCGGTACAGCAGTTTGGTCTGCCCGTTCCCTTGACCTGAATCAACGCCCATCGCCAAGTGTATTCAGAGCGTGCAAGTAAATCAGATAATAGCCAGGGTGTTATCAACAATACTTGATTCTTTGAAAGGTAGCTGAAGGTTGCGTGACTATAAACGGAAATCATGTGGGACATCTTCTGTAATAAGAAGTCACTGTAAACGAATTCCAGCAAACAAAATGTAATCAAATATATTTCAGTATCTCTTTTTTACTTAACTTAATAATTTCAAATCAGCAGATAAAAACGCAATTTTAAGGGAAAATTTGTCCTATTCATTAATAAAGAGCCATTTAAACGCTAGCTTTGTTTCGAATGGTTCTGCAAGTTGTAGAAAATTATAAATTGTATTACAAGTCCGGGACTATATGCTATGGCTTGTATTGCGTATAGATGAAATCTGTAAAGGAGAAAAACGCTGTACTTTGAAATATTTTTAAAATGTAATTTTTGGTGTTTTGGAACTTCATCTCATGTTGAGGCATACTGCAATGGACGTCGCCCTTGAGTAGTAACTTTGAAATATTCTGGCTGCTAAAACAAACACGTAAATTAGCACTAGAACAGCAAACAACTCTGAAACGGGAAAAATACTGAAAATGTATTTGATCATAGGCAAAGAAAAAAAAATGCTTGCACGTCTTCAGAAGTCAATTTCTGATTTCCCTCACTGCAGATTCTTTGTAACTCCAAAAACTAGTCCAGTGATGCAATTTCTACAAGGCTTATTTTAGAGTCGCCTTTGCAATGCGCATGATGCCCTTGCGGCTGTGTTAAAGCGTGGTTTCCGATGGTACCATGCTTCACCAATGCTTACATTCCTCAGGAACCCGAGAGCCTTGTTGTGCGCTCCATCTTGTCTTAAGTGACGCCAAAGAGGAATTGTTTTTGCTAATGGGAACTTATCATGAATTTTAACTACAAAGTTAATACATTTATAAATTACAGACAGATCAAAATGTCACTTTAGCGAAAGAAAACAACTTGTAGTTACACAAGGTGCATATTAAAATTGGCGTGCCTCAAGTCCTCTTCTTTACCTTATAATGGTAAACGATTTCCCATAAGGATAATGTTGTTATGTTGTTGATGACTAGAGCCAGGATTCTTAGGTTTTAAACTATTTTCTTCCTGTGATATTTGAACATAATTATCCGTTTCTTTATCATGAGAGCACATATATAAATTTTATGAAACCTAAAAATGACTAAACAGGACGTTGAAACCTAAAAATGATGAAAACTATAGTTTAAAATAAATTTAATTTAATTTTAAATGTAATTAATTTTACGAGTCCGTGCCTTAACGAACTCGGCCACCCTTAGCGGTCCGAAATGTTAAATGGTAATGAAGTTTTGTGATTCAGAACAATGGAACATACAAGTAAATTGAATTAAATTAAATTAAAATAAATTAAATTAAAATAAATTAAATTAAATTTACATTATCATATATTTGTTTTGATGTCTTTATTCTACTTTGTAAGAGAAACTTAAAACAAGTACCCTAAATGTGTTAAACATTTAAAAAAGTATTCTTAATATGTTAAATAAACTAATTTAGGTTTATAAAAACTAAAAATCCAGACCCTACTGATGAAATAACTTTTCTTCTATGCAATCAGCATTGTATTATAGTTATTGTATTATAGTTCTAAAACTTGGTTTTATCATTAATGAAGACAAAACACATCTTTACTGTGACCCTATACAAAGTGTTTCGGAAATACTTTTACAAACTTTGGTGGCGGGTTCCTCGCACCAAAACAAGGGGGAGGGGGAAAGGCCATGTAAACATATTTTCGGAAATCCATAGTTTTTGAGTTATTGATGAAACTTGAACAAAACAAGAAAATAAAAGTGCATATATACATATGCCCGAAATTCCTTAGTTCTTGAGTAATTAATGACTGTTTACCTCAACGCTTTTTCAGGTGCAGTCTAACAACTTGAGTTCGTAACCGAAAATAAAATTAATTTTGTTAAGTAATTCAAAAATGATCTAAATGTCTGCTAATGCACTTGGCGCATTTGGCATCAGCATTGCACACTTATATGACAAAATATTATCTGCAAAATGCAGCAATAGCATTGTTGAAGATTAGCCATTTATGTGGTTTGGTAATAACCGTATTAAAGATGTGATAGAAACAGTAATTTTAACTCTGTCGTAAACTTTCATTAATGACTCAAAAACTAAGGATTTCCGGACATATGTATATTAGCTATTTGGGGGGGGGGGTAAACTTTTATTAATGACTAAAAAACTAAGAATTTCAGGATATATGTTTATATGGACTTTTTTCCCTTGTTTTATTAAACTTTCATCAATAACTCAAAAACTAAGAATTTTAGCACGTATGCTTATATAGACTTTTTCCCTTGTTTTGTTAAATTTTCATTAATAACTCCAAAACTAAGAATTTCCGGACATGTGTTTATATTAACTTTTTTCTCCTTGTTTTGCTAAACTTTCATTAATAACTCAAAAACTGAGAATTTCTGGAATTTAGTTAGCTGTGTGCCTTTGCCTTATGTTCGTGCAGCGTATTTGATCTATATTAAGCTACGGCATGCTACTTTAGGGAAACAATTCAGGGCTTTCGAAATATTTACGTTACAAAAGAACGATATTAAAATTGTAAATAAATTATTTATAAATTCATATTGTAAGGCACTTTTTCGTGGTATAATGACAGTTGTTAGTGTATACATAACCATTGCATTCAATATGTATAGAAAAAATATAGACAGATTAACCGATCGAAACGAAGCTCATTGTTTTAATACAAAACAGCAAATTTTGTTGAATATTCCATACAGGCGCTAAGCAAACATAGAAAGAAATCAGTACCTTACAAGTTTGAACATTTAAAACAAATTTCATTTTAAAACTAGACAAATCCTGAAATACAATTTGGAATATTTTTAATAATTGGCTGGTAGAAATTCTATTTTATAAGTTAGATGAATTTTTCGTATATATTCCTTAATTTATATATAACTCTACAATCTGACAAAAATTAAATCTATGTATTGTATTCTATATTTGTATAAAACATTATTGAATTGTACCTAAAAATTATATTTTAAATGATAATTTAATCTGTGTGTTAATGTCCTTTGACTGTATGGATATTCTCGCGATGTATATAGATTGTGGACTGAATACTACAGATATAAGCATGTAAGGTTGGTTGAATTTAATGAAATGAAATGAATTAATGATGGCGCAAATGAGCTCGGAGTTCTTGGCGTCTTTAAACTATCTGGCATTCACCTTTTCAGGATAAGGAAATTTTCCGAAAAAACTTTACCAAGAGAGCTTGACCTGACCGGGATTCCAAACCAGAACCTTCGGACTAGTAGTCGAAAACGCTACCGGAAGTGGTCTGATTTATGTAGCTGATTTTTAAATGTTTTCCTGGCGTTATATTTTTAGTTGATTATTAATTTTATGCCGTTATGTTTAAAAGTTATTCAAATATTTGGTTTATGCAATTTGTTTTTGTTTCGCTTATTATTTGAGTGGATATGTATGTGTATTTAGACAGGTAACCAAGGTTGTGTTTTACATGATTTGGTATACCTTTGATTTTCGAGTATAGAATTGGCAAGGGCATTGTGCTCAGTTGCTTAAAATATTCGCTGCAGATTTTCTGTACACAAAGGGCGTTAATGAACTACGCCGAAATAATTTCAGAGCGTGTAGAGATGTCATTTTTAAGCAATTTGAACAAGGCAATACCTAGTCTACAACAAAAAATAACGCAGTTTTATGGTGTTAAACAATTTTGCATTAGATGCTATTAAGACGGTGTGAAAGTCAAGCAGGGTTAAGAATGTCTTTAAAACTGCCTTGCGAGCATAGAAATATATTCCGCAGCTAGTTATCAGTTTTAAAGATTTAATGCCATAAAAATCTCTCAAATATCGAACTAATCATTTGACAGTACGATAATAAACATCTTTTAACTGTCTCTTTGCATTATGTAGCCTACTCTAGAAGCGAGCTCTTTATGTGCTTGTGTGACGTAATGCATAAGACAAAAAATGTAGCTCTACTAGCCGCAGATTCAAATCTTGTCATATCATTAAACAGTTTTCATTTTATATGAAGTGCTGCTACAGAATTATGACTGAAATTTAGGCAATCTTTGAATATACTACACTCAGTTCATTAAGTTTACCCATAATTCTACCTTTGGTAATTGTGATTATATAAATTGGCATGTCAAGATTAAAGTGTATAAATTGAAACACCAACTTAAAACCTAGGCTAAATGTTGTTATTATTAGGTCCTAGTGAGAAAACGACATAAAAAGTGTGAACGAGACTCAAACTAAAAAACAAATGACTACCGCTTCCTGGAAAGCTAATGTTATAACCATAGCGCCAGAGTGATACGTTCAGAAATATCCCGTCGTTATCTTGTGTATGCTTTCGATGGGCCTCTTCATCAGTGGCGTACTGACACTTTAGAAACGTATAGTCATTTGAACAAATAGGCCATACATTTTCTATCCTAAATTGCTTATACCTATATGACATCTCTACACTCTTTGAAATGATTAACACCGTGTATAATTATAATTCTCATAGCATTTCTTTTAGTTTAAATATTATTATTTACACATTTCCCCATAATTTACCCATAATGCTATAGAATAAGAGAATAAATAATAAATTCCCTAAATATGATGAGACACGAGTTTTTAACTGGTGAAGAACAATGTATACGTACTCGTCTCAGTTTAATTGCCGAATTAAAAAATATATTATATAACTTGTCAACTCACAGTCCTAAGAAAATATTGTTCCAGATTGAATGCTCACAATTTTATATTAAGGGTCTCAGTTTCCTGCTATTTTAATGACAAATTTACTGCTGCTGTTTTATCTTCATTTACCACCAGTTTATTGGCTTTGAGCCAACTGAATAGCGTTGAGTTGAGTTATGTATTTATGAAGAATTTTTATATCTTTTCCTGTATCAGACATAGTTGTGTCATCAGCAAAAAGGTTTATTTTTACTTCTGCCTCATTTCCAAGTTATGTGCTAAATCATTAATACATTTGTTGTAGTATTAAATGTATTTATTCCAATAATGGCTTGCGAGTACATAAAATAAATACTTAACCAGCGCACGAGTCTAGGCTGATCGTTCGTACTCCTATTTATACACATGGAATGCTGAGAAAAAAACCAAACATACAGAATTTATATATATATATAAACAGTAAAATAACCCTCCATCTCAACCATCATGTGGAATAAAAAATAGAATGTCATTAATAAAAAAATTAAATTTATAATTACAAGGTACTAAAACAATAGAAATACATAATTCAATACATATATATGAAGGATACAAGGAAAAGACAATCAAATTCCAATTTTTACATCTTTACAGAAATGTAATTTCTAATTTAAAAATGCTACAAAATTAATTACATTAAATGTATAGAAATAGTTTTCTTCTAGAATAATTCTTAAGGTATTTCCTAACAGACACTTCTTTTTAAATTAGTGTCATGTTATTTATCAACAGAAGTAATTTTAAAACATATAAGCACATTATTTGTGTTATGTCCTCTCTAGTTAGAGACTTTCCTTTGACCACCTTATCTTAGTGATAAACTTACTTGGGCCTTGCCAGTTATTTTATCCATTGCCAAATTTAGACATGCAGCCCTATTTCTTCTCGACCTCTCAACTTTTTGGAGAAAATTTGCGACCTCCAGCCCTTTGTAGCTTCACATTCTGCAAGAAATGCACCTCATTTTGCTTCTACATAGTAGGAATAGTGTGGGACATAATATCGGTCCTTGAGGATTTGATTTATTTTTATTTAAGGACGCTCTTTAACATCTCAGGTCATCAGCGTCCCATTTAATTCTGGGCATGAAACGGCCGACAAATTTTGCTCCGAGGCCTCTTCTTAAAGCCTTCAGGTTCTTTATCGTGCTGTAAATGTACGACGGGATCCATGGCTTTACTTCCCTTCCGAAGAAAGCCATACTTGCGATTTTTTTTTCTTTTAGCACCATAAGTTTTGCACACGCACACACACAAATATATTATTAAACTTAACCTAACCTAGCATACGCTTTTGCTTTTAACACTAAATTTTGCATATATATTACTTTAATCTAACCTAAATATGCAACTTGTGCGTTGTTTTAACACTATAAGTTTTAATATAAAAAAGTAAACATGTAACATTCATCATATTACAACAGTATAGACAAATTATGAACATAAAAAAATCAGCCCCTGACGGGGTTCGAAACCACTACCTTCCCAATAGTAACACGATGCTGTCACCAATTGAGCGATGCTGAATACGGTAAATATCCGACTATATAAGTTAATCCCTCTATCTGGAATCGGGCTCGGTTTTCCCCGATGGCGTTTGTGAAAGGAGGCGTGACTGCGGCAAATGTTTCGTCGGTCTGCATGGATAAACCTCTAGAGAGAGAGAAGCTAGAGAGGACATAGAGAAGGAACAAGGCTAGGGATCCACCCGAGCTGCTGAAACACATAATCAGTTATTTGGCCTCAGTACTGCATTCTCTAAGGTAAACTGTGTTGGTTTGTTTTATTTACAGACGCTCTTTAACATCTCAGGTCATCAGCGTCCCATACAATTCAGGGCGTGAAACGGCCGATAAATGTTACTTAGATGCCTTTTCTCTCAGGCTTGAGGATCTTTTTCGTGCCGCAAATCTAGACACGGGCCCACAGCTTTACTTCCCTTCCGAAGGAAGCTTTAGGAACAAATCCATCGACTCTGGCCGGGATTAAACCAGTGAACCTGCGTCTGCGAGACAAGCATGGTTAGTTACTACTGGACCACCAGAGCCGACACCAAGGTAAAAGAATATACTATCATTATTATTGCTAATTAGGTCCCTTCAGTATAAAACATGTCATTAATAGTTCTAACAGCATAGAAAGAAACCTTCTTTTATAAAACCCTACCGTCATTCCCTTTGTTCATTCCAAGACTTGGTACTGAGTATGCCGGAACCAGGTTTACCGAGATTGGTCGTGACGGAATAGTATTCTTTGTGATAGAATAAAATCGGGGACACTGAAAAAGCCCCAAGAAAAGCGTGAATGGAACTTGAGCACGCAGACGTAGCAATTAAAATTAAATTCTAAAAATTAAGGAACAAAAGTCTAGAAGGGTCGAAAGTAGAACACATTTCTCTAGCGAAGTGCACGCGTTACATCTCACTGGAAATGTTGCATGGGTGTGAATGTACGAAATTTGGATTAGCTAATGGATTTCCTCTATTAACCTGCTTATCGAATTTCAAGTCATATATCTGACTACATTAGATCTGTCGTATAGCTGTATTACGTCACCTAAACTGGCGTGTTATCGTTGTCCCAGCAACTAGAACATAACAATAAACGATAGTATCAGATACATGAAGGTAATGTCGTGTAGAAACAGGGTCAAGGTGAGACGATGTTACCAACCTTCCGGAACGACATTCATCTAAGAGTCCCACACTCCCTAGAATAGCCATACTTATGTTTTCCTGTTTAGTATGTATGCAGTGTGCCCAGTGATTTCTTTTTACACAAAGATTTCTTTTAAAACAAAGGCAGCGAGAGTCAAGTGGTTAATAAATGCTAGTTATTTTTTATTGTTATTTGTTGCCAACTTGACTGCTTTGTGTTAATGCAACACATTTCTGGTTACTGGTCACATAAAGTATAAGCTGAAATTTTTATACGAGGGTTACCTTTTAAGTTTCTACAAACGATCATTAGGTGGCCCTACTGAGATATGTCATCACTATTTTCGCGACAATTGACATTTTTATTGTAAAAACTTGACCGAGTAGTTTGTTCACAGTGAGCGTTTAAATAAAGCAATTTTGCCAAAAAAAAAATGCAAATTTCACGTAAAGGTTTTCGTTGGATTATTTTTTAAAATTTTTAATAAAGCCTAACTCAACAGCAATACATGAAATCGCTTCGTTCAACTTTTGGTAACGAAGTACTATCAGAAAAGACGTTTACAATTAGTTTGCAGAATTTCGTCGTTGTCTGCGCCCGTCAGAGATGAATTTCGTGAAGGTCGACCAAAATCGATTGTCATTCCAAAAAAAACCTCGATGCTGTGAGCAACATGATTGAAGAGGATCGGCATGTGACTTACAGTGAGATAGAGCCATCCTTAAGCATATCGAAGACTGCAGTACAATTTTGCATAAACATTAGCTGTGAAAAAAAAAAATCTGTTCCCGATACATTGCGCATAATTTGACCGAACCTCAAAAAAAGTCGTGTTAATTGGTGTAATGAAATGTTCAAAAAATTTGATCAAGGAGCTGTAAAAGCCGTATACAACATCGTAACAGGTGACGGAACTTTGATATATTCGTAGGAACCGGAAAATATGCATCAATCCACCATTTGGGTGTTCCAAGATAAACCGAATCCCACAAAAGTTGTTCGTTCACGAAGCATTTCCAAGAAAATGATCGTTTGTTTCTTTGGTAGTACTGGGCATGTCGCACAATTCCTATAGAGGATCGAAGAACTGCTAAATGGTATACAACAATTTGTTTGCCAGAAGGCATCGACGAATTCAGGAAAAACAACCGAAAACGTCGCATCATTCTTCATCATGACAATGCCAGCTCTCACACAACACGTCAAACAATTGATCATTTGGAGGAGAAAAACATCGAATTAATGTCTCATATGCCACATTTACCTAATTTATCGCCTAACGACTTCTTTTTGTTCCCGAACGTCAAACAAAAATGCGTGAACAGCGATTTTCATCACCTCAAGAATTTGTTGAAACCTTCCATGTTTTTGAGATACCAAATTCAGAATGGAAAAAATATTTTAAGAATTGTTTGAACGAATTCAAAGGTGTTTAAAATTTAAAGCTATTTTCCAAAGTAATAAAACAATTTGTTCCATAAAACTATTTTTCTTTCCTAGTTTTTGTAAAATCTTAAAAGATAACCCTCGTATGAGTAAAAATCCTTGGAGTTATAAAATATACTTGCTGATGACAGTCTTTAGCCAAACAAGAGTCACTCAAACTTTAAGACGTATAAATACAATAAGATTATTTGAATTACGTGCTGCACAGTGAGAGAAGTCAGTCATCAAGGCTGTATAATGCATGTACAAGTAACAGTTTGTGGATAGAGGTTTAGACAGTATAGTTGTGTTGCTCGGATGCTTTCATTGTGTGTTCTTCGTTAGGTGTGCCACTACATAAATGTTCTTGCAGAGAATTGGTAAAGCAATTCGCAAGAAAAAATCCTGGCATTTGTGTTCCAGGTGGAGAAACTGTTCGCCCATTGTTAAAATTTACAAGAGATAAAATCTCTCGATAACAGAAGCGTGTTCCAAACTTTCGGAAGAAAAGTTATATGAAATACAGGAATTCCCTATGCAGATGGGAAGCATATAGAATCATAATTTCTCATAACATAATTATGTATTTGTTATTATTTGTTTTAAATTCAGTATCACTTTATGCTTACAGTAAAAATATAAGTACTAAAATACAATTTACACACGCAACTTAATCTATCTTTTCCCTCGCTGTATTATTATAACTAAAATGTATAAAAACCTCACTGTGCTGGCAAAGATTGGCATATGTTCACCGTTATCTTGTTTAATTACACTATTTTTTTCTCTACTACACTAGGCACAAGGATGGTTCGAAAAGTTCTCGGCTTGACACAGAGATGGCATTGCAGTATCAATTAATTCTCTCATAGCTCAATTTCGATTCTTTAGATGGCACATTGTAAGAACACACGTGTGCTTTTATTTATTTGGTTGCTATAGTCTGGCAAAGTAAACAAGTTGAGGCTATTTCAGCAAAATGGACAAAATCGAATGTTGCGCAGTGATAAAATATTTTGTTTTAAAAGGTTTAACGCTATTAGTTACTTTGAAAGACTCTTCACCGTCGTTCTGTACGGTAAAGAAATGAATTGCTGAGTTCAAAAGCAGTCGTTCTTTCAATTTTGGATGACTGCAACGACTGAAGAAAACTTCGCAAAAATCCACAATGTTAAGGATAGATCAAACAAGATACGTTCGCTTGCTGAAATTGGGAATATCGCAATAGATCGTGTATGGAACTTTTTGCTCGAGATTTGCACACGAGCTAACCATCGATCAGAAGCGCATTCGAATGAACATTTCTCTGAAGTGTCAGTGTGGATTTACCATCCCATGTCAAGAGACGAAGGAGCAGTCTAAACGATGCGTTCAACAGAGTGAAAGTGCTCGAAAGAAGTCAAGTGCATTCCTTGAGCAGGAAAGATGGTGACCACTGCTTTCAGGGATGCTCGGGGTGTGGTGCTAGTAGACTACATGGAGAAGGGCAATACAATCAAAGAAGAGTATTATGGAGCATTGCTGGCGCAGTCAAAGGATGCTATTAAGGCCAACTGCCCCCGTTTGTTAAAGAAATAAGCTCTTTTCCAATAAGACAATGCCGGCGCACACTTCTTCAATTGCGATCGTAACTGTCACGGGATTTGACTCCCAGTGACTTTTTCCTTCTCCAAAATTTTAAGAGATGTACTTCAGATTGGAGATCGTAGCTCAAACAAACGCTTCTATGTTGAAAATAAAATTGGGTCAGAAACCTTGTGCTTTTTTTCTTAGTCGGAAAACTTTCCGAGCGGCTATTGTATCTGCGATCATTTGATTATTATGTCGCCAAAGTTACCAAATGTTTATATAGGAAAATATAAACACAGATATGTTCTTATTTTAGAAACTCCAATCTCGCAGTGGCGCAAGGCACACTGAGAATATCCGGAATACTGGGTCTTTGTAGCTGGAACTTATCGAATTCTTTACTGCTGCAGGAAGTGTAGGGAGGAACGGTTTGGTGGGGGAGAGAATTTTAAATATTGGTACGGATTCGAAAATACGGGACCACAGTGTTCTAAAACAGATAGGAATATCAAAAGGAAATTATGAGAGGTATTAACTGGATGGGATAAGTGGAAGAAATATTGTAAGAAACTGCGATGGGGGAGAACTTTTAAAATTTGGAGATAAAAGTAGAGAAGAGTTTTGGAAGGAAGTAAGCCAAACAATTGAAGATATAGAGAGATAAGAGATTTGGGTTAGTTTTAGAAATTAGAGATCTTTAAATTTGTACTGAGTAATTAAAAAGGAGTGGGGGAGAGAGAAATACCTGGATTGTTGTGATAAATTTGGGAGAGAAGGTCTGGCCTGTATGCAAGCAGGAGTGTTGTTTTTAAAGGGTTTCAGAGGAGATCATGGGGAAGGGTGTGGTATGTGTAAAGAGCCTGAAGGAATATTTCATTGTTTAGCATAGTGTTTTAATGGTGTTTAACGTCCGTTTTCACTACTGAGGCACCACAGGCGGTGGACATTGATGATACATGAGATGAAATGATATATTGGGAAAGGATTTTTTTAAGGAAGGAAACGTTCCAGGCCTAAATTTAGGGTACCTCCCCAGCATTTTCCAATTATGAGGACTGAGAAAAACCTGGAAAAAACCTCAGTCAGGGAGGACGGTCCTGGTGGGATTCGAACCCTAGACCTCCCTTTCACGAGTCCGTACCTTAATGACCTCGGCTACCTGTGGCGGCTTAACAGAGTTTGAAGAGGTAAAGAGATGGAGGGAGGGAGTACGGAAAACGAAATGGGATAAATTACAAAAAGATAGTATAGCACGTAGAATGTGAACTGATGTGGGAACAAAGAGAAATAAAATAATAGGGGAACACTTAGAAAAAGTAAGGGAGAAATGGATTAGAATAGCTAAGAAGGGCAAGAGAATTGGGGTATGATTGATAAAATAGTGCTAACAAGGGAAATACAAGAATTGGGGGGTTTCATCATGTAGATAACCTGGGGGATGTGTATAATGAGGTCTCGTATATATGGATGCTAGGTTTATTATTATTTAATATGTATGTCAATTTGTTAAACATTCATAAATGTTTATTATAAACTTGGTAAACAATAGTAGTTTACTTTGTATATATTTATGTAGCCAAGCTGAGTCTTCAGGAAATTCCAGTGAATAATCGTTGATAAGTCGAAGACCAAGGAAGTTAATTGAAAATTGTTAACTGTTTATGTAGAGATATCATTGGTAAATAAATTCAATTCAGTACTGCTTAACGGTCATTGTCAGCCTGTATTCACGTCAGCGTTTCTATTATTTATTTTTATTACGCTGCATTATGGTGAAAATTCTTGTACATAAAACGCTCAGAAGCCCTGCACTATTGCAACTAGCTATAGAAACAATTGTGGGCTCACTGCATTAAGGAAAGACCGTATCATTTCACATTCACGCCCAGTTGACAGCACAGAATGGCAAGTGAGAGATCTCATGCAGCATAACGACAAAGTTGCAATGATGACAATTACAGAGGAGCAGAATTGGTGACTGTTACATTTAGTTTTACAGAACATTAAACAGAAGAAGTTGGTGCAAGTGGCGCTCCACATAACTGAAGGGTTTTACGAGGAACAGGTGTGCGGTCACCTCCCGAACTCGTAAACCTTCCTCTTTAATAGGCCGCATCTGCAGCTCAGTAAATGTCGAGCGCCGAAATTATTCATCCTTAGGCAATCTCAAGCATAAGAATTCAGTTTTATCCCCTCGGCGAGGAAGAAACTGCTCCAATAACGTAAAATGGAAATGGCGAAATTTACTGCCCCATTGCCACCAAAAATAACTTTTCTTACTTAAGGGAAAATTGAAACATTGCTATAAATTTTTCAAATATTAAGCAATTAGTGCACCTTCTGTCTTGTGTTTACATTTAAAATGCTATCTTACGTCACTTCACAACGGCTTAGCTATGTTTGTCGAAACCAGTAATCTAAGTGTGTTTCCTTTTGTTTCAAAGAATTAAGAAATATAGCAATTAAAAAGAATTTAAACATTATTTGGTTTAAATAACAACGTTATTAAAGTTTTTATTTGCAATCAACGTATGTGATAGGAGTTTGTAAAAATTATTCTAAATTGTTGAAATTGTGGTCAATTGGCCGGGAGTTCATTCACATCCTGAAGTATAAGTAACGACATTCCTCTCCAACTAAAAACACTTTCGAAAATCTTTTAACAATAAAGTACGAGTGTAAGTCATTAAGTTACAAGTGTATATAGAGCTTAAATAAACAAGAAATATTCTTATTTCTCAATATAATCTCTCTGTACATTGAGGCCCTTGTCCTATCGTTCCATAAGCCCCCGAAATTCACAGCATAAACTTCTTTGAGCTGCTGTCGGAACCAGGCGGTGATTTGCAGCTTCATCGTCAGAAGAATGTTTACACGAAAGACGTTTAAGAGGGCCGAAAAAATTAAAGTCGCTTGTAGCAACTGTATGGAGGATGCTCGAGGATTTTCCACATAAAATTTCGTAGCGTCTCATTTGTCTTGTTGGTAGTATCACGCGCGTTGTCATGCAAGAAGAGTACTGATCGCTTCCGTTAAATGAGCTTACGAAGTTTCTTGAGGATGTTACAGTAGAAGTCAGCATTGAACTTTCCCGTTGGATGGTGTCATTTTTTTTTCTTTTCCAAACACTTTGTCTCGGCTGGTGTTGGTGAACCCAAGACTCATCACTTGTGAAATTCAGGCGAGCACGTCTTGATCTTCAACGTGGTAGCGATTGAGATGCTGTAATGTCAGACCCTTTAATTGCATTTAGTGCTGTGGGGTCACGCACGTCTTGCACAGATGTTGTGAAAACCTAACCTGTCATGATTATAAGATAGGCCATGCCATGTCTATAGTAACTATAATTCTTTGGTCTAGTGGCAATAGCCTCGGGTGCCTCATTCAAACATATAGTACCCCATATTAATTTTAATTTTCTTAATGACTTATCCTCGTATAATATTATCTAACAGTAATGACGACCTTAATAAACACTTTTAAAATTAAATTAAGTTTTGCTACAATATAAACAAATATAAATGTTTATTGATGCCACTTTAAGTGCATTGATCTTCTCAAGACGTCTATAGATTCTGAGTACTACAGGTGTGATGTTTGTAATTATGAATGAAATGAATTAATAATGTCGCAAATGAATTCGGGGTTCTTAGCGCTTTAAAGTTATATAGCTCTACCTTCTCAGGGTAAGGAAAATCTCCGAAAAAAAGAAAACTTACCCGAACAGCTTGACCTGACCGGGAATCGAACTCAGATCCTCCAGATTAGTGTCCACTAACGCTATCACTAGACCACGGAGGCGGTTGGGTGACATTTATATTCTGTTAAGATGAAGATAAAACAAAAGAACAGTATGCAATGTCGAAAAACAAAAGTACGTTTACGTCTCGAGCAAAAGTCGCTACATTATAATTTAAAAAGGAAATTCCATTTAAAACTGTACATGGGATATTACATTTTATGGTAGACAGTCAGTGAAATGCGCTACGCTAGTATATTAAACTTTGTAATTTGTTCCCTGACGCTGAAATTTAAAAATGCAAATTAAAAGTTTTGTAGATAGTCTTTCTGTTTGCTCACAATGGTGATTCGGTTGTAAACACGATGAATTCAGTTTGCAGCTTATGTATAATGGGGCTCGTTTTGGTAGCAATAATTAAAGTTTTATTTTAAGCATCCCCTATTTAACGTCCCGGGTAATATTTTAAAATGATCTAAGTGGCCATACACACTATGATTAGAGCGCCTAGGAAAGCTTATTTACTATGTCAGAAATGTTGAAAGTAAAATAAAAAAAAAAGTATAAGGAAAGGTTTCAATAATTTTAATGCCTAACAATAATGCTCAAATAATGGAGGATTAAAAACTTAAAGAAATAAACAATTATGATAAAAATATTCACAACTTGTTAAAATTTGAAACAGCACAACAAGCATGTTTACTGGAGCATAATTTAATTAGACAAATTAAAATATTACTATTAATTGATTAATAAATTAAGAATCCAATGTTTAGATAAAAGTAACACAATGTAATGAAAACATTGACTTAAAAACGTATGCTAATTGTGTCACATTTCCTAAAGTATGAAATCTTAGCCGCAACTAAACTTTTCTCCGTGTTGAAGTTTAAAATGCACAATAAACAAATAGTAACTTGATTGTGGAACAACTAATAATACTAAGACCAAAACAAGTGAAGCGATTACCTATGCCACTGTGAAAAGAAACCTTTACTACACATACTAAAAGAAAATGACAAAACCCAATAGATCTCTCCAAAGAATTTTGGAAGAATTTGGTATGCTAGCTTTCGGGGCCCATGGCGGACAAAATGGTGCTGGAAAACTGCTGCTCAATACCGCACACAGCCGATGAGTCGAGTGGGAAATGCTCTAATACGCAGAAGGAAGTGAAAGTGACATCATTCGACCGTTGCAATATGTTCCAGAAGTTTTATTTTTCGAAGACGAGACAAGAAAGGAAATTTTTACATTCTGCCAATCAAACAGAAAATATATACCGTTTTGTCATATTTTATTTTCCCGTTTCTCCAACGCCTATCTTCCGTCATTTTATTGTTTTATCGATCAGAAACGTGAACAGCAAATTAGAAATAACGCAATTTAATTTCACTCCTTCATTTATTAGTATTTCCTCTATGTTTTGATTTTCATCCAATTTGATACTTATTTTGTTTGGTTGTTAAAGAATATAATTCCCAGTTTAAATGTCGTAAGCTCTTTACTCCATTAATTACCCATAACATGATTATACACAAGATTAGCTCAGCAATTTACCAAACTGTGCTAATGTTTGGCGCAGACTGCGGATTGTTTGAGGTAGACATTAACTGTAAAATAACGAACGCTCTCATTTCTGCACCATTACACAGCCGTTAATAACATGTTTGGTATACGCTGCCTTTAGGATTTCGATTAGACAAAGTGCTCACTATGGTTACCTCAGGACAATGGCGGGAAATGTCTGTTGAACTCAACTTAAACTTGCGACCTAACTGCACGCTATGTCGGCTGATATTGAAGAACGGCATCTAACAAACTTTTGCATTTCTAATCATAACGTTGTCTGTCCTGGTGGTCTAGTGGTAACCACACTTGCCTCTTAATCGCGGGTTCAATCCCGGCCAGGATAGATGGATTTTTTCGGGCGTAAAAATTCTAAGTATGACTTCCTTCGGAAGGAAAGTAAAGCCATGGGTTCCGTGTCGTACATTTACGGCACGAAAAGAACCTCAAGCCTGAAAGAAGAGGCCTCTGAGTATAATTTGTCGGTCATTTCACTCACTGAACTGAACGGGACGCTGATGACCTTAGATGATAAAAAGTGTCCGTAAATAGACTAAAAAAAATTAAAAATAATAACGTTTGGAAAGGTTGAACTGAGAGGAGCTATTAACAATTGTAACCTTGGTTTATCCAATCAGAACAGCCATATCTGCTCATGATTAAACTTTCAAACACTAGTCTTGTACAATGAACTTTTACTTTGGTCCCGAACCTCTGAGGGCACGAGTCTCTCACAAAACTTTCCTTGTATATGGAAGCCAAATGAAAACGGAGCAAACCCACAAAGTTGTTTGTTATATTTATTATCTCCATAACGTAATACATTTTTCCCACTGGGATAAAGATGATCAATGCCAGACTGGTTGTAGATTTTAGGCTGCTGACCTTATCCAGTCACACACTTTCAAACCAATGTTCACTAACGCCTCTCTCTTCAGGTTTCCAAAAATGTGGGAAAGAGTCGGGTTGGAGAGAGGACTTGAAGTGTACAGTTGGAAAGTGTTGGAGCGGGACTTATCATAGAGAATAGTAATGTCCATCGATGGCATTCTATGGCGCGTCAGAGATGCTGAAAGGTGTCTGCATATTGTTCTATGCTCGAGAAATGCCTTAAGCAACGGGTCCTCGCAGTTCAAGAAGGAGGTCATCGGAACTTGTGTGTACACCTTTGAAAAATTTTGGCGGAGGACTTCACCTGATTCCACTGTTGGCTTTGTCGTTTGCTCTAAGTCTCAATATGATGGCAACACATTTCATCTCCATATGGGAAATAAATGCATATTTTTCCTTTTGTTCTTTCGTCATTTGATGTGGAACCCATTGCACACAACTTTTTCCGTATTGCAGGTAGCCTTTGTTAACGACGTGTCCGCACCAAAACATGAATTTCCTCCACTGTTGGTTAGACTACCTGCCTGCACAGTAACAATGAATAATGACGCTATGAGTCTGTTATGAGATCGTCTTATGCCTATCTCGGAATTTCTGGCGTCACTCCAGCATCTATGAATGTATCATACAGTGTTTGCCGTACACAGCAGACATTTGACAATGAAATGCTCATCCTCCCGCACCCTCAAAGGCAAAAAACACTCTTCTTTTCATTTCTTATGTTGAACAAATACACATATCGCTACTCTTTCTTCCAGCGCACTACACAAACAACGGATGTGCTGTCTTTCTTTCCCACAAATAACAGAGTAGTTAGTAAATAGCAGTGTACTTAAATTACGTACCGTGAAGATCACCGCGTCGGTCCATCTGTCGCCAAATGTTCTGTTTAAGTAATATGAAGCTACAAGTGAAAAATGTGCAGGAGCGCCGTCATGTTGGAACCTAATTTCAAGACGAACTTTCGGTATTACCATATCGTCCATTAGGCTTCAAAACACGAATGCTGCATTGAACATCACACACACGCACACACACACTTAGCAACAGTGACTAGTACTGTACAGTTGCGTTTTGTTTACATCTGACACGCCACAAACAAGTGTTACCACATGGCGAATTTAATGTTCAAGCATGTAGCGCAGTAAAAAAATCTTCTTCGGCCCCCTGTTTCTATCCTCAAAATGTTTGGTACTGTTTTTCTCTCTACAGTTTTCTGCACATTGTTTATGCTTACCCCAGTATATTGACAAACATATAATATGGTGATAAAATGCTGAGAGAAAAAAAAAACATCAGTTCAATACAGCAGGAATAATTATACTGGTCTACAAAAAAAAAACTTTTTTATTTATTTACGTTTTATTTTTTACCTGGATGTACGTAATATGAATACCCTGAATTCAAATATGTTTTCACTTTCATTCTATTGGGCTAGGTTTTTAAACATAATCCCATCAATGTAATAATGTACTTATATTTTTTATGAAATACTATTAAGTTATCTGACATACAGCTAAGACAAATTGTTTATTTTTAGATTTCATTTTAACCTCAACATTAATTATTATATTGAAAAAGATATCAATAATTATGAATTTCCAAGCTTTTTTCACTTTTAGGGAGAAGAAAACTTTAATTTTTTTCGAAGCTGTGATATGTCTTTAACTAGTGTACCATTTCGAACACCAGCATTAATCAGCCATCATTGACACATCCCAATGGCGTTGATAGTGGTTTCCATTGTTTTAATGTCTTTATGAAACCGCTCGCCTTGTTTTTTACCCATTGCACTAAGATTCGCAGGAATGTAATCAATATGACTATTCAGAAAATGCACTTTAACACTAATTCTACATCCTAGATTTATATCATGTTGTAACATTTCCTACACAATTTCTTTATACTTCTCAGATTTCTTGTTGCCAAGAAAGTTTTCTGTCACTTTTTTGTATGCCATCTATGCTGACTCGGATATCGACTGAGGAAAGGTTTCATCCTGCATAAGCTCACGAATCTGGGTTTCATCGAAAATACCTGCTGCTATTTCAGCTTCAGTTTTCTGTGGGAATTTTTTTTAACAAGAAAGTTGAAACAATCACTCTCCTTATTCAGAGCAGTAACAAATTGCTTCATCAGACCTAACTTAATATGGAGGGGGGAAGAAGGACATTGGAAGGAGAAATCAATGGTTCATACTTCACATTACTCTTTCTTCAGGAACTATATTTCTATTTTTGACCGATTTTTTCTGATCCAGTGCTGACCCATTCAAAAAGTGAGCAATTTATTATCTTGATTAAATCTCTCAGAATATTTATTTTATGTATCTGCTCAATGAACAAACGATTTAAAGTGTTATTTTCTATAATACCGATTTCTAAAGAACTGCAGCTTGATGATACAAAACTAAGGCTGGCTTGAGAGTTTCCACGTGATAAGGAATCGGAATATATGAACAGTTTTCATTCAACAAAAATTGTGTACACCAGCTTTATCCGTTCTGTACATTCAAAGCACGAATTCCTTACTGAGGAGTGGTAAACAGCTGCTCCTCTATCTTGTTGTTTATGACGTCACAAGTGCTGTATAATATTTTGTGGAACAGAGAGTTAAGACTCCACATTTTACAAGAACTTGTAATGTATTAGATCGCTCTTTTGTGGAATAGCAACCTGGTCACGGCACATACTTCTCGCTCGAACGTATTTTATCATCCAGAGGCTGGTCACCTTTTTATTTAATAACTTTATTCAATAATTAATTCAGTTTTTAAGTTTGCTATTAATTGCTGTACACGAGTGTTCTAGTCTGGAAGTCATCGTACAATATTTTATTGGATTTCACCTGTCTGTCCTGGATTTTCACTTTAGACGTATGGTAATCCCCTGTGGGGTTCTTAGATCTCGCATCGTACGCGTCCCAGGTGGCGGATAGGAAAATGTCGCTAGATACAGTGCGAATAAAATACCTGCCTGTACTTTCTAATTATATGGTTAGAGGAAGCCCAAAGCCAGGTGAAGGCGATCTTTCTTGGGGAAAAAAGTCGAAAACAAATATCTCTTAAGCTTGGTTTCCATAAAATGGCACTCCCAGAAACTGATCTGGCTGGTTACTGTCCAATGAAGAATTTCAAAACACATAAAACTTAAAAATACACAAAGCCTCCAAATCTGAGGACAATATTGACCAGAGAAATAAAGATATCAATATAACACAAGAATTATTAATAATAATGTCATTGTGCTCTAAACAGATTAAAAGAGTTAAATGTATTTAAACTATTCTATCCGAAAGGAAGAGACATGGACTTGAAAAATAATAGTTGTGAAGTGGTTGTGAGCCCGTGTATTACTCGGTGCTTTCTTTTTGCGTAAATTATGCCCTTAGTCCTGAAGAACGGGTTTTCATGTACGATACATAGGTGCAGAAATGTTCGCTAACTTGTTAAAATGTTACGGGATATAGGGTCTTTCGGTGACAAGAAACTGTTCCTAAGCTCCGTGTTCTTACGGGAAAAAAGTTCGTTGAAATACAGAAATTTCCTTCGCAGATACCGACAATGTATTTCCACTGAGGGGCATCATTTTAAACATATCTTGTAACAAATTTAATGCTTACAATATTATCTGATTTAAATACAGTAACATTTTAATGCTTTCATCAAAGATATTAACATAAAATAAACATACTAACTTTACGAGCAGTGACTCTTTTTTCCCCTTTTCTGGTTGTGGTAGTTACACTTCCCCTGAAATGAGCCCCGCTCAGGCGGCATGTAATTCAAATAGTCCCTACTGTAGTTGTTTACTGAGTGACTATAAACTTAAGCCATGCTTTAGCTCAGTCCTTTTCTGCTGCATTAAAATTATAATTGCACTAATTTATCTGGAATATATATATATATATATATATATATATATATATATATATAAAATGTTCATCTCGTTGCTCAAACTTATGTCATTAGTCCATATAAGTCCTCCAGAAAAATTGTTTTCAAGCTGGGGATTATTTATTACACTTTATGAAGCCTCTTACAGATCTAATACTGAAACTTTTAGATGAATTAAATGAAATGTCGTTTGGAGTTCTGCAAATGGATATCTGTGAGGTTTGAGCTGATCTGGACTTCTGGACGAAACCTCAATTAAGCTAAATGGTCATTTAAACCAGCACAATTGTGTTTACTTACTAGATTTGTAAACCCATATTATTAAATGATAATGGAAGATGTAGATATTTACGGTGTAGTATTTGGAATAATGAGACCGCACTTTTTTAAAGAAATGTTTACCAGCAAACGATATTGTAAAATGTGGTTTATTGGTGATTTAGTGTAGTCTTTAAGAGAGGAAATAAGAAGAGATTAGCAATGGAAATGGAAAGGAAAATAAATTTTTTTTTATTTGGTTTATTTACGGACGCTCTTTAACAACTCAGGTCATCAGCATTCCATTCAAATCAGGGTGTGAAACGGCCGACAAATTTTGCTTACAGGCCTCTTTTTTCAGGCTTGAGGTTCTTTTTCGTGCCGTAAATTTGACCCGAGACCCGCGGCTTTACTTCCCTTCCGAAGGAAGTCATAATCCATCGGTCCTGGCCGGGATCGAACCCGCGATCTTGGGTTTAGCAGCCAAGTATGGTTGCCCCTACACCACCAGGACGGACGAAATGGGGGTTATATGGAGTTAAGGGAGCGGAACGAAAGGAATTTTTGGAAAAATCTGAGAGGTAGTATAGAAAATATGGAAAGAAAGAAACTATTAAGTATCTAACTATAAAGATTCTTGAAACTGTATGTGGATTAAAAAAAAACTGGGGAAGATAAAATCACTATTGCAGGGAAGGGGAGTGATCAGCATGCCAACATCCTTCCGGTCGCGTATCACGCGGCTTTAAAGACAGAAGAACACCATCTTTCCATCAGGCAACTCACCAATTATCCTTACGAGGCTGGATGGGCCCGTTCCAGGCCTCTGTAATTTACAAAAAGTCTTTAAGGTACCTGAAATGGAACACTAATCACTAGACTGAGGAGATGGTGTTTAAATATATATATTTTAATTGCATAATTTACTTGATAAAATACGTTTTATTTGTTTTTAATTTTAAACTCGGAAGATATCAATTTAATTTAAAAATATGGTTATTTTACCATTCAAAAACAGCCCCCGTTCTGCCGAGCTATAGCTTTTAAGGTACCAGATCATGGTCTAGAAGTGAGAATTTCATGAATGGGTTGACCGTCATTGCACAACAGACGTGATACCATGGTTTTTGTTTTGGAACATTGTGAAATATGAAAATTACTGAATCCATGTATTCTGAAAAACTGGCAAGTAATCAGTAATTCCTGAATTCGAACAAGAATCGCCATTTATGTTTTGCCATTTGTAAATCCCTGTCCAAAGAATATTGTGTTCTTTGTTAAAAGTTATCTTATCCTATGTAGTTACATGTGATTTCCGGTAGTTTATTTTTTTCGGAATATGTAAGCACATTCAAAAACTTCCATATGCATAATAAATATGCTTTCTGAAACGTTTCCATCCTTACGTGTATCATTGTTCACATGCATTTTATTTGCACTCTCCGAGTTTGCAGTCCTTTTGTGAACTTTGTGTGTTCTAGCAGTGGAAAGAAAAGGTCGTTACAGTAATTAAGAGGTGTCAAAAGAACGTCAGCAAACAGAACATCTCCGCTGAGGGACCAAGAGACCTGGTTAGTATTGTGCACTATACAAGAACAGAATGAAGCGGTGATGCATGAAACAAATGCAATGCAATATGTAGAGCAAAGGAAGTATGTCCCATTCAAGTAAGATTTATAGTTTTATTTTTTCAAAATATTTAGGTGAGCACCTTCAGAAGTATACAAAACATAAAAATATAGACCTCACGCACGACAAGTTTGCACTTGGTATTCGTTATTGTGGGAGAGTGAGTGCAAAATGCGGTTTAATTTATGGGATATTCGGGCAATTATCCGAAAGGTCAATTAAATGCGATGAAAATTAAAATAATTGCAGGTAGAATTGTTCAGAAAATTTCTGTTGTCGTAGCAGGTAGCCGCCTCTGACTGTGACGTAGGCTGAGTGCAGAGAGGTCGTGCTTTAGGTCTTAACGATGTGGTTCGCAAGGTAACTAAGATATAGTCTGGCAGGGAAACATCTGCATTCGCCCACCTAGAGTTGCGCATTCTTTAGGGAGGAAGAAAAAAACTTTGGGCTCTATAGCTGACCAGCCTCTAAACAATGTGACCTTTGGGATATGTTTTCTAGCCCGTAAAGTGGAATGATATAAATAAGATGAAGTTTCATACTATTTATACAGACCTCGCCCTACCGCATTCGTATTCCCAAGGTCGAGTGTTCAAACGCAGCCTTTTTTTTTTTTTATTGATTTATTTACGGACGCTCTTTAACATCTCAGGTCATCAGCGTCCCATTCAACTCAGGGCGTGAAACGGCCGACTAATTTTGCTCAAAGGCCTCTCTTTCAGACTTGAGGTTCTTTTTCGTGCCGTAAATGTACGACACGGGACCCACGGCTTTACTTCCCTTCCGAAGGAAGCCATACTTAGGATTTTTGCGCCCCGAAAAAATCCATCGGTCCTGGCCAGATT
This sequence comes from Metallyticus violacea, assembly GCA_030762175.1. Taxonomy (NCBI): domain Eukaryota; kingdom Metazoa; phylum Arthropoda; class Insecta; order Mantodea; family Metallyticidae; genus Metallyticus; species Metallyticus violacea. The sequence continues at coordinate 36,156,791 of CM060833.1, forward strand.
CGAACCCGCGATCTTGGGTTTAGGAGGCAAGTATGGTAACCATTACATCACCAGGACCGACACTGCTTATCATGGAAAAGTATATACCGTAAGCAGGGTCAGTCTATCTATGCTCCAATCTAGACTTATTACTGATGCCAGAAAGTGTCATATTGCAGTAGAACAGAACTGCACAAAATACATGTATAATGAAGTCAAAAGTAGCGGCTAGTAATTAGTGACGTAATACAAAATTACACCAAGCGAATTTCTCCTTCCTTCGCCACTGCAAAATAGAAAGAAGGAGAGCAAGTGAGCAAGTTTGGTCCGTATCTGGCCCGTTTGAGACTTCTACTTCCTTCGCACGCTTCGTATTTGTATAGTGAGTTTAACTGAATTGGTGTATTACTCAAATGTTTTCATTCTGTGAAATTGTTCTTCGTTAATTATGCTAAAACATTCAGTCTGTAATAACTAAGGTTGTGTACGATACTTATGTGAAAACAGGTTCTTGCAGAGAAATGATAAGCCGAATAGCAAGAAAATATGGTAGGGAAACTGTTCGCCAACTTGTTAAAAAGCTACGATAGATCCCCCAATGACAAGAATCATGTTTCGAACCGCAGTGTTCTTAAAGTTAAATTAAATACAGGAATTTCTACTCAGTTGAAAGGCATCATTTTCAACATCTCTTATAACAAAGATCAATCTTATTGTTATTGGCTTTAAATAAGTATAATTTTAAACTTTCAGTAAAAATAATAAAATAAGAATACCAATTTTACGGGCGGCAATTCAATCTGCCATTTACCCGTTACGGTGTTGCACTTCCGCAATGAATAGCCGCATTCAGGTAACCCGTAACGCTAATAATCTCACTGTAGGTAGATTATGTTGACTTTGGCCACCCTTTCATTAAGAATGTGTCAATTATGATTTAAACTTATATTTTAAAAATAAAATTAGCAAACACGTAGAAGCAATAAGTATTTAATGTTATTATTATTGTATGTAGAATGCAGTTTATTCTTGGATGCTTTCTTTGTGTTCATTCACAAGAAAAATGAATTAAAATGTAAAGCACGAGAAGACAAAGCTATAAATATGCTACAGATTAAGAACAGGAAGCACAGATGCAAAATTTTAAAAGCGACAGGCACTACTTTCAACCAAAGCTGATATTTTGTCAGAGATTGCCAGACAATAAATCAATTTAAACGTATATTAAATTGTCATCTCGACTTTAGGAATCATAACAGTTAGTCTCTCGCTTCCTTTTCTCCTTCCTTATTCCTTCCTTCCTTCCTTCCTTCCTTCCTTTTTTTTTTTCTTTTCCTCCTCGTTCCTCTCCTTCCTCTCTCCTTATACTCGACAAAAATTAGGAAGCACAAGTGGAATTCTAACACCAACTTTATCAAATATCTAGCTATATTAGAATATGTAATATTTACATGCAGTGCATGAATTTAATTTAAATTCTTTCTGTATTTTATATAACTATGTACATTACAGTGTACATGTTTTTTTTCCCCCCCCGCTGGTAGAGTGGCCTTAGATCTTGCCAGGAATTTTTATGTCTTAGCACATTATTATTTTTCAGTTATACGTTAACATTTTTAAATAACATTACTGCACATTAAATGCAGCATTAGTAACTTTTAGAATATTATATTATACTCATGGTGCAAAAATGCCTCAGTTGTTGAATTCGAAGTTGATGAGATGACTGAGTTTAACACACATGAATCTTAAATCATAAACAAACAAACGCTGTACAGTAGAAAACATAAGCCATGATTCACTATGCGATTAAATACAGAACATACACACTCATATTGAATTGTACTCAACCACTTGTAGAAAGATTTCCTAGTGTAAAAGTTCCAGTCGAAAAAAATGTTATAACAATTATAATAATTTTCAACCCACGGATAATGCTCAGCCTAAGAAACCTAGCAGCAGGCAACGTAGATTTCTCAGTGAAGATATATCACGTGACATCAGCCATCATATGGAGAATCCCTCTCGGCTAAAAAGCTCTTAGACCTCTTTCACAACAAACAAGCGTTTCTTATGGCTGTGTACAAAGAGCTACTAAATTGTTAAAGTTAAAACCACATAATGTGTATCACATGCCTTCAAACAAGTGATCCTGTGTGTAAGCACATATTTTGTGAGCGAAGTTTCAATAGTGTACATTTTTCTGGAACGAGGCCTGATTTTTCGTTCATCGTTATGTGTGTACACAGGATAATCGTTATTGCAGCACAGAGAAACCTGATGAAGTGCCCCTCCGTGTATGGTGCGCTAGGAACGAAGAAAGAATTATAGAAGCATTTTTTTTATCCAGTCCCCCATTTATATGAGTACAATTTTCCCCTCGTTTTTTAGAGAATTAAACGGCATGGAAGCGTAATTTTCCCCTTTTTCAAAAGACTCTGCCACAGCGAATATTCCGGTAGTGTAATTGAAAGTATGTCAGAAAGAAAGAGGATTTGTAAACTCTTAGGTTGCTTGACCTAACCCTTTGCTACATCTCCGGAGTAAATAAAAAAATGCTGTATACAAGGCAAACCCCATACCTTGGAATAGCTAGTAAAATGTTTAGACAACAGCATCCATACAGATCGCAAGTAACACCTTTTAAAATATCAAAGAAAATTGTCGCATAGTTTTGTCAGAGCCACTCTATTCCACCCGTAGACAGCGACTGGCGCCACTCTCACTATTAGCAAAACTGGTTCATAGTTCATTTGGGTGGCTCTGTATACCGAATGAATCTTCTCACCCTGCGAATTGGGAAGTTATACAACCCCGTCGTCTTACAGACCATCCCTCATCCTATAGATAACGGTCGATTTGGCTGCCATGTGCCTCTCGGCTTGTTCTAACTCTTGTTGCACTGTGCGTGCGCTGAGTTTTAGCGGTAAGGGTCCGTGGTCCGAATACAGGCCCATTCTTACAATTTGTTTTGTTTTCTAGCATTGAAGAGAAACATGATGCTTCTGTGAGCTAATTATGTAATTTAATTCAATTAAATCGCAAATGTATATATATATAAACATCTGTTTTATTGAACACAACAAGTAAATGCGAATAACTTTACATTAATGTCAAATGGCAAACATAAGGCATTGAATGATATTTTATGCTTTGTAGGTATTCTTACATACAAAAATAAAAAAAAAAAAAAAATAGGAGTAGTTCTAAGTAATGTGTACACAGTAGATAAGCGTGAACTTCCTTATACGAGAGACATTCATAAAATTTTGCAACCAGTATATCAATTATTGGACAACAATGTTTACAAAAATGTAACCAACACAACTGGCAACAATAGACCTTAAGCTATCAAAATATGACATGTGCAAGTTACAGCTTGCACAGTCACTGTCGTACAGTCTGTTGATTTCAGTCTTGTATCAATATCTGGTAAAAATCATGAATATTTCTAAATAAAACTTACGTTCTACATATAAGCAATAAACTAGGTTAAAGAAAAAATCCACGAGAATTTGACAGCAGTTCACGGTGATAAAGTGTGTTCATTTGATGCCATTGCAAGATTAATTCGATATTTTGGAGAATGGCAAGAGACTTTGAAAGACAATTCTCGCTCTGGCCGGCCTCGGGATACTATAAACGAGGGAACAATTCAAAGAGTGAGGAATTTGGTGAAGGAAAATCGACATATTACTGTTGAAATGCTAAGTATGTAAGTGGATATCATTGTTGGCAGCATTGACAGTATTTAAAACTTAGAAAAATGTATGCAAAATGCGTTCCGCATTCGCTAACCAATGAGAACAAGAGGAGAAAGAAATTTGCAAGGAAACTGCTGAGTATGTTTCCACCAAATGGTCCTAAATGTTTGACAGGTATGTGCACTGGCCTTGAAAGTTGAGAACTACGTATGGGTAAACGAGAATGACCCAAAGCAAGTTGTACTTCGACAAGATTTTCGCTCTCGGAAGCGAATGTTCATGTTTTCTTCAACTATGAAGGACAACAGTAGTTGACTGTTGGCCAAAAGGAATGGCAATGAATGGAGAATACTATGGCACTTATATTTTGGAACCTTTATTTGAAGAGCGGAGGCGGCGGCGTCCAAAGACAGGAACTTCAAGGCTGTTGTTTGTGCACGACAATGCGTCTCTTCGCAACCTAAATGTAAATTTGAGGAAACTAGAATTCGCCAAAATCCAGAAGCTTGACCATCACACCTATAGCCCTGACCTTGCACCGCGCGGTTTCTGGTTGTTTACTCGAGTGAAATCTTGTACTGCTGAAAAACCTCTTTAACGAGCGCAGGACCTTGCTCAAGCTATAAATTCAGTTCTGTTGACAATATCTCAGTCCGAGTACAGCAGTGCTTTTGTCAAGTGGTTGCACCTTCTACAACTGTGTGCGGAGAGAGATGGAGAGTACTTTGAAGCATTGTGAGAATAAGTTTTCGAATTCAGTCCTTAGCTTCAACTTTTTTTTTTGAATAGTGTTTAACGCCCGTTTTTACTACTGAGGCACCACAGGCGGTGAACACTGATGATACATGAAATGAAATGATACACTGGGAAAGGATATTTTAAGGAAGAAAACTTCCAGGCCTAAGTTTAGGGTACCTCCCCGGCATTTGACAATTATGACTGAGGAAAACCTGGAAAAAAAACCCCAGTTAGGGAGGAAGGTCCTGACGGGATTCGAATTCCAGACTTCCCGCTCACGAGTCCGCGCCTTAACGACCTAGGCCACCCGTAGCGATTTGGACTTTTAAGGTGATACTTGCAAAACTTATTGAATGCCCCTCGTAGGACGGTCTGCTAAATGCAGCGGGTCACTCAACAGTACCTGCATTTCCATCGACTGTAAAAATGAAGATTTTCCTAGTTACCAATCCGCAGAATGAGAAGACGTTCTGTATATAAAGCTATAACAAACGCAACAACGATATTGAAAAATTGTCTGTATAAAAAAAGAAATTTAAAAAGATTAAAAGCTTGCGCATCGGAGTAACATTTCAGATTATACAATTAACTTTTTTTTTAGAAATTTCTTTTAAGAAACTCACGAGCAGGGACTGTTTGTTTTTAGACCAGTTTGCATGTGGTAAAAAGGAAAAACAAGCACTGAAATTGCAACATGCAGCAGGTATGCATGTTTGCTAAGTCGTTCCGTACGAGAAGTTTCACGTTACACCTCTGTGTATTGTAAAATTAAAGAACGAAAGTGATTTACAGACAGTACTCTTGCCACAGCTGTGTACAAAAACAAAGCAATGCTTCACCGCGTTGCGTTTATTTGCATTCCTTAACAAATGCTGTCTTAAAAGAAGTTTGCTTTCTTATTCAAACATTTGTACGCTTAATTAACGTCCTGTGTAAAATGTTAATTGTATTCAAGGACTTCCCTTTCCACTTGTACGAACGCGTCTCAGAACATTTTTGCCAGCAGCACACACCGCTGTAGGATTGAAAAGAGAAGATAAAAGATTAACGAATCGGATAAAGTTATCACAAAGGGAAGACCTCTTGTAGTAAGACAATGGGTTGTTTACGCGCACCCTTTTTCCTGCCAATTAGCTAATTAGAGTCTCTGCCTTGCTTTATCTCTTAAATAGGCCGTTCAGCTACCTCTGAGTTGCTTTGATGATTCTAAATAGCACACTGTGAGGTTGCTTCAATTCTTTTTGAAAATAAATCAGTGCTATTTGTGCAGTTAGAATAACCCGTGAACATAGTACGAGATTTCGTAAAAATTATTTTACAGATACCGATTACATGTAAATGATAATTTTAAACTTACCACATATTCTCAAAGTATTCTGATCATTCCCTATACCATGGTAATTCTTCTGAATCAAGACGGAAGCACTAGCGCCACTCATTGTGGTTCTGTTCGTGTGTTGCCGTAGTATTTATTACATTGAAAATCGCTTCCCCACAGGCGGAACAAGAACAAGTCGGTGCCAGGCCGAGACTGTAAGGAGGATGGGTGAAACGTTTCATAGGGGTACTCTCCAGGAAGTTAACTGTAACTTTGCTGGGTGGGGGCACAGGCATTGTGAATGCTTCCTGAAATCTCAATATCCCGTTTTCACACATCTTTTAGACAATTTTCGACAGACCACTGTTGTGTACTTTTCTGCACTAACTACCCTTCGAGCTTCAAGGAGAATGCTACCACATGATCGGTCGATCCCGTTTTCTTCCCCAAGCGGCTTTCTCTCATGATTTTCTTTGGTAGTTTCTTGTCTTAGAACATTCAAATTGACGACTGATGCTATTAATAGATCTATGATTTAACACTTATCATGATTTCATTAACACTTCAACAGATCTCATTTTTATATCTTTGGAGATTTTCACGACATCATTTACTAGCACAACCTTCTGCCCTTTAATGAAGTTGTGAGACACGCAACGAGAAGAAAATTTCCTGATCGTTAAATAATAATGTAAAAAGTTTTTAGACACTTCCAATTTAATAAAAGATACCTCCATATATAAAGGTGATTTGCTAAGTATCTTGGTTCCCATACTAATAGATTGTTGATCTGGTTTATTTACGGACGCTCTTTAACATCTCAGGTCATCAGCGTCCCATTCAATTCAGGGTGTGAAATGACTGACAAATTTTGTTCAGAGGCCGCTTCTTTCAGGATTAAGGTTCTTTTACATGCCGTAAATCTACGACACGGGATCCACGGCTTTACTTCCCTTCCGAAGGAAACTATACAGGATTTTTACTCTCGAAAAAATCTTGGCCGGGTTTGAACCCGCGACCTTGGGATTAGAAGGCAAGTATGGTTACCACTACACCACCAGACACTAATAGAGCGCAACAGTAACATCTGTATATGTGGCCATAAAGTTTTCTTTCTATGTATCAATAGTGTATAGTCATAAGTCAATCTGATGTTCATTAATTGTTTGGCAATTGTTTAAATACTGTAATTCGTGTGTGATTTTATTATTTTTTTCTGTATGGGAAAAAAGTAAAGGAAATTGATGAGAGGATTTTTATCTGCATTGCGTGATGCATGCCCTTTGAAACCGCTCGACTTTGGATAAATTAATTCAAGCATGACAGAAGTAGCACCACGTCCTGGAGCTACAAAATCAGCTGTGAAGCCAGAAGCCAGAGTTAGCAGAAAACTTGGACATATTTACTGAGTGGGTTCATTTTATTTTTTATAATGAATTACAGGTGAAACAACTTTGCGCAAGATGGGTGTCATGTGCGTACTCCGTAGAAAAAGCGTGAGCATCGACCGATTATTTGAAAATGAATCCTTCGGCGTTTTGTGACTTTGAACGAAACGTAGATTCATTACTTTATATCGGAAACAATGGGCTGTTCAAAGCGAACTGACTCCGGAAAAGCGAAATGCGTTCCATCGCTGGAAAAAGCTTGTCTTCAGTAATTATCTTTATTGACTACTTTGAGGAGGGGAAAAACCCTTACTGGAGAATACTTTGGATCACTTTTGGACCGACTGAAGACAGCCATCGCTGCGAAATGGCCAAAAAGAAGGTGACCATGCACCGGTGCATTCAACTCGCGTCGTTCAGGGCAAATTGACCGAACTACGATTCCAAATGCTTCCGCATCCACCCTATTCACTTGATCTCGCTTCCTTGGCTTATCAAACTCAAAATGTTACTAGCTGGACACAAATAAATTAAGCGAAGTGGTCCTCCCCAGTTACACGAGGAAATCATGAACCTAAAGAAACATTGGGGCAAGTGCGTTGAACTTCGAGGGATCATATATAAAAATAAAGTACATTGCAAAACTGTTTTGTTCTCTTTAATATCAAACCAAGCCACTTATCGGACCCCCCTCATGCTTATAGAGCACTCAGGGGTCTTTTGCAGCATCTTCTCCACAGCAATCGAAGGCCTTCAATCCGCTTCTCTTTTGACTCTTAAATTCCGTGAACCAACTGAAGACCGCTGAATGAGAAAAAGCGTGTGAAATATCTCAAAACACCGCTCCTAGTTTAAGACCGATTTAAAATTGTCGCACGGTAATGCTCTCGTCCCAGGTTCATTGCGCGACACTGAATTACTGACACAAGTGTTCCTTTCAGCCCCATCGTTGAGCCTGCACGTATTGCAGTTGAAACATCTTATGTTGTTTTACTTATAGAACTATGGGCTACTACATGATATGTCTATTTATTTATTGTTCATTGTGACTCATTCTTTCCTGATTGCATATCATAGCCAGCGTGTTGCCCGTGTGGGCTGACCAACTTATAACAGTAACAAGACAACACAGCGAGTTTGTTTAATGGTTTTGTTAAGATCTCTAATGTAGAACAACGAAGTGCAATTAATAAGAAAATATTTGTATTTCCAGAAAAGGGGAAACATAATGTGAGTCCAAATAATCATTTAAGTCTTCTCAAAAATGACGATAGAGGCACAAAAATTTATTTCCAACTGTTGTATGTGTTTTGGCATACTAGGTGCTGATTTAATGCATCACGTAGTCACCAAATTTTGGTTCGTTCTTTATATATTTCTTTTTATCTGACTTACAAATCGTTGCTAGTTAGTTACACACATAAAAACAAAAACGAGCTACAAAATATCGTACTACGAACTGTCTCAAAAATTTTTGTTCCATGTTTTTGTATATTTATGTCCCCCAGTGCTTATGCAGAATTTTAGCTCAGTAGAGCGAAATCCCAATCAAGCTTAACTCATGTCAATTTTTCATGTTCTTATTATTCAATTTAAACTTAATATAATATTAAAGCAATTTTACACAGTGAAGGCAAATATTTTCTGGGCTTATGGCTTATTAGCTTCACTCAAATGTCTGTATCTAATATAAACATTTATTTGACAGACTTTATTGTAATATCATTTTACTGTCTAATGAAATCACAGATAATTGCAGGTTGCAATACTTTTGTTTTCAATAGTATTTTTAATTTTTTTGGTAAGTAAATTACATGTTTGTTTAGCTCCATTCAAATTGTGCAATCTGCAGAAATAAAGATTTTAAGACATTTTTTGTTCGTTCTCTATAATCTATAACCTATAACCAATTATTAAAATTACTATTTCACTCATGTAACGTAATCTTAAAATCCATCAATGAAACGAAACAAAATTTTAAATTTTGATCAATCACAGCCGGATTACGGAATGAAATTATCCAAAAAAATTATCAAACCCGTTTTATTACGCTACGTGCATTTGTCTTGTGGTCAGTGTAGCCTACTCTGTACCTCCACTTTCCTGAACACGCATCACTGACTACTTTTGCTAGAGTCAGTGGGAAGCTATTGATAGCAACACAAGCATGGACAATCGATAATCATAATGCAAAATGGAGGGTTCTTCAAAGCATTTTGGTAATGCGTCAATGTGTAAATTGATCTATCATTAGGAATTCTAAACCACAGAATATAAAGAATAATATAGACACTGTATGTTAGCCTTTTTTTCCCCCTCTTTCCCTCTCTCAATTGGTGTTAGAAAATCGAACGGTAGCAATTGTAATAGACGACTTTTGTACATTTCAGTCTCACATTTCTGAATAGAAAAGCTATTCATAAGTATAACGTTTTATACAAGTGTTACAATTTTGTGCGCGAATTTCAGATATATAATACTTTTATTGTTATTCTATTAATGAAATAGTCCTAAATCCGTATTTTGCTCTTCTCTACTGGTATTGCTGACAATCGGCGTTCTTCTGTCGCAAGATTGCTTGAAAAGGTTAAGTATAAATATACATGATTACAATACTGTAAGTCAAGCTTAGAGGAATTATATTTAAATTCTTATTTTATTCGTGAAATGGTCCTAATAAATATCACTCGAGGGTCTGAGCTTTCCAGATAAATTCACTTTCTACGTTGTGAATTTATCGGTAATCTCAGACACTCTTATGATGTTTACTACTTGTGATACTTATAAATTGTATAAATAATAATTTTAAATTGTGTAAGTTAATGATAGTGGTAAGCCCCCACTAAATCTACTGCGAGTATTATTTATTTACAGTGAATGTACTATCTAATATCATAGTGCGACCAAATAGTTATGTTTTTTATTACTTCAATGTCCCTCTCTCTTGTCAAGCGGCGAGTTCTCTAAAATTTTTGATAAATTTATTTGCAGTTTTAATAATGTCGTTATCCTATTACTGGTAGTAGAGTCAAAAAGAAAGCGAACATGTATAGAAACTTTATTAAAGAGTAAATGGACGCTTTACAAAGTACTCTTCAAACTAATTCCCTTGCGCAGAGATGCGCTTCTGCTAGTGTTCATATCACCTTTCCCAACATTCTGCAAGTTCATTTTTGGGCCGCTTTCCGCACTGCGCGCGTCGCACACACCTTTATCTCTTAGGCCGAAGCGAATCTGCATGAGCAAGTTTTGACTTTCAGAAATCGTAGTAATCAGCTGAAGTAAGATTTGGATGAGAATTTTTTTTTTTAATGAGTTATTTATGGACGCTCTTTAACAGCTCAGGTCATCAGCGCCCCATTCAACTCAGGGCGTGAAACGGCCGACAAATTTTGCTCAGAGGCCTCTCTTGCAGGCTTGAGGTTCTTTTTCGTGCCGTAAATGTACGACACGGGACCCACGGCTTTACTTCCCTTCCGAAGGAAGCCATACTTAGGATTTTTGCGCCCCGAAAAAATCCATCGGTCCTGGCCGGGTTCGAACCCGCGATCTTGGGTTAGGAGGCAAGTATGGTAACCACTACACCACCAGGACCGACTTGGATGAGAAATGACAGGTATGTTATGCTTTGCGAGGAACTCACAAAGAAGCCTAAGAGTGGCAACATACGTCTCCATATAGACATTTTCGACTTTCAGGAGTGACTTTAAAATGTACCTTGCTATGTGCATAAAGGTACATTTTATTCCTGAACCGCTGTTAGCCTGTCATATACGCCTGGGTATATACTATACTTCACGAAGGCAAAGCAGAGAAGTTGCCTATATAGCACGGCGCGGCGGACCCAAGCAACGTTCACTCGGTTCCTTTTTACTCTAATCTATATTTACAACTTTGCTCTATAATAGAGATTTTTAAGATCGTTAAGCGGATTTCTAAAGTTTTTCTATGGTATATTAATACTTTGCGCTTATTGTGTGAATTTCATAACCTGTCTTGCTTTATTTGTCTTGCTGCTGTGTACTGTATGCATAAATAGTCTGAGAAAATTTTCTTTTTAAATTCCTTTTATGGATCCCCTTTAAGAGTAAACGCATAGAGACACAACCAGGTGGTGTTCGCGCATTCTAAGCAGCAGTACAAGGCACGATTCGTGGATCGGTTATTTCCTGATCGATTTTTTCCTTCTCCTTCCCGGGACATTTCCTCAACTATCAAAGTGAATGCCTAGGACCTAGGTCACAAGTATACTTTGCTCATCGGTTGAATACATCATGATATTTCAAAGTTATAGTGCTAAAAATAATAAAATAAAATAAAGATGAAAAAGGGAAAATAGCACTCCACTGGTTAGTTCCCCATTCCTCTATGAGCTATATTCATCTATTTTCTCTTACTCCATTTTTTTTTCTATCTAAGTTTGTTTTATTTCAGCAGAAGCATTTGATCCGAAGATAAAAATAGGAGAATGGTAAACGAATCTGATGGATTTTTAGGGCATAAAAATCCTAAGTATGGGTTGCTTCGGAAGCGAAGTAAAGCTGTGGGTTCCATGTCGTACATTTACGGCGTGAAAGAAAACCCTAACCTGAAAGAAAAGGCCTCTGAGTAAAATTTATTGGCCGTTGCACGCCCTGAATTGAATGCCTGAGATGTTAAAGAGGGTCTGTAATAAAACAAATTGTCTTCTCTTCTTCTTCTCATTTGGCACTACAATCCGCGGCGACTTCTGCATCCTCTATTTCAGCCTTATGATATTCATTGATAGAGGGCAATATTTCAGGGAGCATGTGATCAGCGGTCGTTTATCATGCAATTTTCATGATTGGGAGGGGGGTAGAAAGAAATCTACTCCTCTTAATATAGGCCAAAGGTCGTATCGTACAATTTTAATATAAAAATAGGCATTTTCACATAAAATAATATATTCCACATAAGGGAATATAGTCAGCATTTAAAACGTTAGTAAAAAATCCAATTTAATTTATAAATGTTTCAGTTTCTTCTTAATTCCAAAATTTGCACATATAAATATGTTTTTATAGTTATATAGCATTTCAAAGTCATTGGGGATAAAATTACCATATACATATTTCAAAACATAACTTTTTACTTTGGCAGATTTCATGAAAATCTAAGAACAGGTTGAGTTCTGTAATATATGTAGCAAGGAAATATGATACCTCTATTAATAAAAAAGAAACAAAAAAGATGGCATACAACACAGACGATGTTTGGGATAGTTAAACATCCCTCACGGGCAGGGGGTGAAGTGTCGTTTTAACTTAACGTTTATATGTTACATATATATAATCAGGTACCGCATTTTAATTATAATATTTATAAGTAAAGTATAAAGAACATATTAAAGTAACACTAAATATAGTTATATGTGTAACATTGCTATGTTTAAGTGCCAAATGGAGAACAATTGAATAAATTTAAATTTCCATATCGTATGTCACATTAGTTCAACATTTTGTATCTATATACAGATTGAATCTGCGACAAATTCGGACTCACTGTGAAGAAAACAACATACTTTCCTTGATGCGTTGTTTAGAAGCTGTGCACTCCGGCACTGTTTCCAGCGTTTTTTTTTTTTTTTTTTTTTGAGTAGTGTTTAACGCCCGTTTTTACTACTGAGGCACCACAGGCGGTGGACACTGATGATACATGAAATGAAATGATAATTTGGGAAAGGATTTTTTTTTTTAAGGAAGGAAGCGTTCCAGGCCTAAGTTTTAGGTACCTCCCCGGCATTTGCCAGTTATGAAGACTGAGGAAAACCTGGAAAAAACCCCAGTCAGGGAGGACGGTCCTGGCGGGATTCGAACCGCAGACCTCCCGCTCACGAGTCCGTGCCTTAACGACCTCGGCCACCCGTGGCGGTATATTTCCAGCGTTAAATCATGTAACGCTCCTTGTCCACGCCCTGTACCTCTGTGTGTAGTCAACAGATGTGTCGTTCATTACATTTATTTGTTTTGGTAGGCTAAGGCTATTAGACCTCTTTTCCGCTCTACCAATCTAATAATAATTACACTAAGTTTCAATAACAAGGACAATATTCGTAAACATAAATATATATAAAACTCGAAATAGATACATAAATGGGTGCTAATACCCTTAGATGTTTTCCTTTGAGGGCATGTGCAGAATGTCATGTACATGACCCCAGATGACACAAGATATTCGTTGATTTTGATCAACTGCGACATAGCCTGAAATGTTTGCCAGTGTGCGATAGGCACTTCTATGACGATGTAATGAATGTAATCAGGTTCAGAGCAGTCATTTTGAACACTTTCTATGATCTGTCCCAAGGATAATTGCAGAATAAATTAATAATGTCAGGTGAATCCGTAAAACTTGCACCGTAAATATTTCTGGTTGTTATTGATGTGCTGCTTTTACAGAATTGAAGTTTAGACAAGGGCTCATAATTGCGACCTATACCAAATGTTAATAATTATTAAAATGTGTTACGTGTTTCATATATAACAATGCGTATTGACATCAAGAACATTAACTAGAGGAAATTAGAATATCGTTAGGTTTTTGCACGATTCGAATGCAAGTAGTTTATGAGCTATCGTAATATAAAAATTTAAATGCCTATATTTGTCTGCTCCATTAACTGCATAGTTACTAGGATACGAAGTTCGTATGTTTACTTTCTCTTACTTTGGTGTGTTTGTTTTTCTTTCTGAATTTCCAAGGACATATATTACATTTTGTACTTAGGTGTTTTACTGTACCATATGTCAGCACGTCTTAAGAAATAGAAAAATGATTAAACAAATTATGTGAATTAAAAAGAGAAAACTGGCCTTCACATGTTGTGTTCAAAATGATGACCACCAGCTACAACACAAGCTTCCAGTCTGTCATGTAAAGATTGCTGCACATGTTGTAGCATTTCAGCACAAGTTCAGAACAGGCGGCTCTAATATATCGTTTCATATCTTCTGGTGTAGTCGGCATGTCCGTGTTTTTTTTTTAGCTTTCTTCACAGAGACATTTCTAAAAAGGTGAAACCTGCTGAACGGCAGGCCAACGTTCAGGTCCTCTTCGTCTAATCCAACGATTTTGAAAGAATTGTTAAATACAAGCCTAGTAGTCTATTGGGACATATTTCAGCGTACACATTACAAGAAAGAACAGCATTCTTTCTACATTCTGTAGCCCCATGAGCATGTCGACTTTTTCAGTATCAGAAATACCATCTTCCAACACGCCATTCTTCAAGAACTCTCATGAAGTAATGACAAGTAAATCCCAATTAAATCAATGTAAAAGAAACAACAGAAAACAAAGACAATAACATAATAGCCTAATAACTAAGCAGTTAAATGGAGCAGACAACTTAGGTGTTTCAAAATTTCATATTACGATAGCTCGTAAACTACTTGCACTATAATCCTGCAAAAACAACATTGACATTCTAATTTCGTATATTTTTATTTTCTTGATGGCAATGGACATTGTTCCATTGAAAAATATAACTTTTTTCAAGAAATACCCGTTTTAATAATTATTAGTATCTGTGTATGGGCTGCAATTATGAACCCTTGCCTAAACTTCCATTCTGTGAAAGCAGAACTTCAATAGCACCACCCATTTCAGAAATGTTTTCGTTGTAAGTTTTAGATGATTCATAAAATCACAATTGTTAACTAACCCCCATGTCTACTTCGATGATATTTGCCTCGTAAACGACGCGTCAGAGAACATGGTGATTAACAAAAACTATTCTTATTCGAATTTGCAACAAAGGCCCTAACTGAACCTGTATGTCACATTGCTTTATCCCAGTTTAATGCAACTTTTATAATCGTATAATTATAAATGAGCATACTAAATAGACATATGTTTTTTTTTTCACGTATACTATTCAATAGTCTCCCCCGGTCTATCGCATGCTTGTCCCCTGATAGGCATGCAGCAAAGTATGCGGTTAAAACACAAGCGACAGCTTATTTGCAGTTGCCCGATCTCTCGCGTAGCTTCGTATGAAAGCTCAGCCGGTTAGAATGCTGCTGCGTCGTGTGCTTAGTATTCTGGTAATTTAAGAGCGCAATCTTTATTGTTGCAATAAGTATTGAACCAAGTATTATCAGCAGAACAAAAGTATTATTTTTCCACCTAGCAGCCTCATAGAAATACTCAAAAAAACTGCATACATAGACTCTTTCCATGACAAAAAAGCGTTATGTTGAAGAAAAAGGCGTGAGATTATATCACACTCTACAAAGTCTCTCAGGGTTTACCACGAGAGAGGAATTTACAAAACCAAAACTTCTTAAATTAAAAGCATACAAATAGCAATTACCACAACGTTATCATGCCAAGAAACTTAATTTTTGTAATTATATAGTATGATGTGAATTTAGGCATATTTTGGATTTATTTCCATGCTCTATATGCATCTTGCAGTCTTGGCTCCGCCAACATTTTCTGCCCTTCCACTTCGAGGCACGCTTTTCACCTACATTATTCCCTCTCCCTCCATTTGCTACGTAATCGAAACTTTACGTTAAAAGAAGACTATAAAATCGCCGTTTCGATTTTTTTTTTCTCCAGAGCGTAAAATCCTATGAATTTATACGATTATTTTCATCTCTCTCGTGCCCCATTACGTGTGAAAGGCGAAAGGCGAGAGATGTTTGTCATGCACCTCCGAACAGCCCAGAACTCCCAGGAGCGCAGTTTATGTTCTAATAACGGCGTAATGAGGACGTATCTTTTCGAAAACTTGCTGGGTCCAGAACCAATTTAATTTTCTGCTTGAGAAACTTTGACTTGCAAGCACAACCGTGAAGTTCTTAAGTTGGGAAAGCTGAATCGTGAAGTTCCTTTGCAGTTGGCGACACTGCAAAAGTTCTTCTGTTTCTAGCCAATAAATCGGAAGAGATCCTGAGAAACTAAGAAAAGTTATTAGAGTTTTGTTACATCTTCAAGGGGTGATGCTCTCTTGGCTCTTCTTCAATCGTAGAATATTTTCTTCTTTTATGGTTAAGCAGAGGGAGATTCTTTATCTGTATCCTTTCTCCATTTTACTTTTACTGTGCACAAAGTTGACCTTGCTACAGCGTTACGGAAATAACCAAATATCTGGTATAACTTCTAGCTCGCATTTGCATGCAGCTTTAGATGTACTGACTGAACAAAAATTATACAGCAAATATATCTATAGCAGGTGGAAGGGGTATAGATATGATTCTGCATATTGAGATAAATGAAAAAATTCAATACCATTTTATACCTTAAAAAGGTATTTAACAAAAAAGTAAAGTCTTGCCGCTTTTTATAGCCTTATAATTCAAATTATAATGATTAGAAAAGACACATTGAAAGAAACGATACGAGTAAAACACAGATAGGTAGCATTTTTATTTCTCTGAATGTATATCCGCGTATACAGGAATTTCTCTGCATTAACTAAAGAGAGCGCCATTTTGAGCATTTGCTTCATTAATTAACTACTTTTTCACCAATTTGTTTTTTCATCCTTTACCCCCAGCGCGAAAGACAATTAGCTGTCCATAGTAATTACGGTTAATAAAAGGTATTCACCTAAAATTAATTATATATACATATAAATTAACAGTAATAATAAAAGTAAAAAAAAAAACACTTAGATAAAGCCACACTTGAATTTGCATTTTCAAGTGTGACTTTATCTAAGTGTTTTATCCTTTTCTACTTTTATTATTACTGTTAATTTATTAAATTGTTAATAGTGTTACTTTATTTTTATTTTTCTTATATATATAAGCGGTCCCAAATTTTATTTTTTCTCAACGAAACTCGCATATAACGATCAATTAACAAACGATTCGGCGGGTTCGTTAACCAGCAAAATTGGACCATTGAGGGTGAGGGGTTAAACTAAAGCGATTTTTAAAAAAAAATATGAATTAATCCTATAGCGGCCACAATTTTTGCTTTTTCTCTACGAAACTCTGTAGATTTCTTTAAAATAAATTGATAAGAGTTGTTTGTAAAAATTAGGGCAATCGAGAATTAGGAGTGGGGGATATATTTGAAAACGAGTGGTATTTAAGGGAAATTTAAAAATCGATCTAGCGGCCGAAATTTTAAACGTTTATAAAAGAAAATCGGCATATGATATTGAAATAAAACAAAATAGTTCTGAAATTCAGTGAAGTCGAACTATTAGGAGATGATATATAATTATATGCAGTATATTAATGCTGGATCATTGTTGTGTTCCGACCTCTGCACTGTCGGTCCTGGTGGTGTAGTGGTTACCATACTTGCCTCCTACACCCAAGATCGCGGGTTCGAACCCGGCCAGAACCGATGGATTTTTCGGGCGTAAAAATCCTAAGTATGGCTTCCTTGGGAAGGGAAGTAAAGCCGTGGGTCCCGTGTCGTACATTTACGGCACGATAAAGAACCTCAAGCCTGAAAGAAGAGGCCTCTGAGCAAAATTAGTCGGCCGTTTCACGCCCTGAATTGAATGGGACGCTGATGACCTGAGATGTTAAAGAGCGTCCGTAAATAAATCATTAAAAAAAACTGTCGTAACTAACTAGTTCACAGTTCTAAATGTATTGAATATTCTTAAAAATTGTACCATATAATATATATATATATTATATATATATATGAGTGTAACTTAATACATTTCCATAAAATGGTTATGTTAATGCGATGCACTAGACTTTTATAACCACGCTCACTTTTCTTTAGAATTCTCTTACACAAATTTTCTGTTTCAATCGCGGCCTCCCCAGTTTTAAGAATCTACAACCGCTTTGGAAGTAAAAGAATTTAAAACAACTAAACATGAGTAAGAAGTGGAGAATGAACCTTTGTATTTTGTTCAGTGAATAATCCTTTGTGATAACAGTTGCTTGTTGATATTATACTTGGGCTATAAATAAAATAGTGGCAACGTAGACAGTAAGAACATTTATTGAACAGAAAATGGAAAAAATGTTTACATCGCTTCAATACCGCCACGGGTGACCGAGGTCGTTAAGGCGGACTCGTGAGCGTGAGGTCTGTGGTTCCATTCCCACCAGGACTGTCTTCCCCAAATGTGGATTTTTCCCGGTTTTCCTCAAACCTCATAAATGGCAAATGCCGAGGAGATACTCTATATTGAGGTCTTCCTTTAAAAATATTCCTTACCGAATTTATCATTTCATCTCATGTATCATCAGTGTCCACTGTCTGTGATGCCTCAGTAGTAAAAACGAGTGACTAATAAAACCGTCAATATAATCATCAGCGAAGTCTAGTGTCTTTTGCATAACCATGGTAACTGTTGAATGCCGTTAGGTGGTTTCTGTTGATCTCTCTGATGGACCGCCCCACTGCAGTAAGCACTGATGTAATATCTGGAAACTTCTTGCATCTAAGTGGTTCTTTCAACGGCACAAACAAGTCCAAGTCACAAGGACTCGTGTAAAGGAATGTGCCCATGTCACAATATGTTGCAGGAAAACGTCCCCTTTCGTTGTGACATCTCTTTAGGTGGAGTGCGTATCGGTGCCACTTCTGTGCTGTTATGAGGAACCCTAGCGTGCTATTTTTCTCATATGAAGGTTTCTCTTGAGGATGTGCCACAGAGTTTGGTAACTTAAGTCCAACCTCGATGGATACTTTCCGTACATTTCAGCGATGGTACACAGCAAGGAGATCTCATACTAACTCCACTTGGACAGGCGACCTGTGTAAGCAAAATGTGCCGTTTCATTCCGACCCTTACGAAATACAGACACCCATCTTGTAACCGTTCGATACTTTCGCGATCATTGCCACAAGCTTCAAGAAACCTTTGATGGTGTTGGCGTGCATTTCTACCACGGGCTACGATCGCTGCTCAGGTTTAGTAAACATGCTTTAGAGCAGTTAGAAATTGTGCTCTACATTTAACCACATACAATAGCAAAACCTGTTGTCATACCGGTTTTATCACTCAGTACTCGACAGTATCTCCAATCACGATCACTATTTGCCTCGTATCTATGCGAATGCGCATGACCCTTCCCGGCAGTGTTGCCACTTTTTTATTTACAGCCCATTCGCATCCAAGCAGTTTAAAAATATGATTTTATAAACAGTTGTTCCTAATCGAGCCAGTTACTTTAAATTACTGTTCCTTCAACAATTGGAAGAAATATTGGATAGTTTTAGACCAGCTGGTCGCTGAACTCTGAATATGTATATATCCTCCAGTTCTTCTTCTTCTTCTTCTTCTTCTTCTTCTTCTTATTATTATTATTATTATTATTTTAATGGTAAGTATGTAAATAAATAAATATTTACACTGTGGAAATACATATGACTCGAATATGAAGACGATAACATTAACTTCAATTCCCTAATGCTAGGAGTGTAGGTGAAAAATAAATCACCCAGCTAACAGCGCTTTACTATTCTCTCGCAAACTTGGCAACACCAAGCTAGCAAGTGAATGTCTCCCCCTCTTATCTTAGCACCACCTCACTTGTATTCCTTAAATGTCCTATGCTATATAGTATACGCTTTAGCCTTAAGGAGCGGTTGCTATGCGCAGTAAGTTTGTGTGTTTTTGGAGTTTCTAAATAATACGGTAGTGAGGAATAGATAGCGCTCTTTACCTAAAGAAAACTCACAACTTAATGGAACAGATGAAATGGCGGGGGGTATATGCTGAAAGCTCTCCTTAATCATATTTGCTTCCCTCTCACTTGCACTGTCATTGTATTACAGAGAACACGGAATTCATTAATTATGTTTGAAATTCTGGTACTTAAAATAAAAGGGTAAAACAATCAAATTCCTGTTTTACTTTTTCGCAGGAACGTAATTTGAAGTTTAAAAACGCTACAAAATTAAACACACACACACATTTATATATACACTTATATAATATATATATTCCTAGAATATTTTAAAGTAGTTTTATAACTGGCTCTTCTTTTTAAATTAGTGTTTTGAGTTATTCATTCATGTTAATTAATAATTAATAGTCAAAGTGCACATACTTGTAGATATAAACATCATAGTTCACTAACTATATTATGGAGTGTACCAAATTATACATTAACATTTACTGAGAAAATATAAACACTAATGAAAAACACTATTCAATGAAAATTGTCCATTGTCTGCTACAGGTAACCTTGAAAAATAGACCTGAGCATCTTCGGAACAGAATTTCTTCAGGCATTGTAGGTCATCACATTTTGCCTTGGAAAGTTGAATTAAACTTGAATAGGAAAGACAGGCTGCTCATCAATCTGTGTACAACACATTTTGTCAACAATAACACGGGACTCCCGGCAGCCATTGTAGGCTGTTCGACTGGTTATAGTTCTAGAAGAGATTTTGTTAGCTACAATTTTTCCTATTTTCATTGGACGTGTCTTTGTGTATTGTTTATTAACAAATGAAGACCACGATTTAAAATTATCCTGGGAACACTCAACAATATTTCACACAGCATCTTCTTGATGTGCTCATTCCCATTGCTGTGTTGTGAATTTTTTTTATTTTATTTATTAAACCCATATCTTTGTCACATTCCATATAACTGCCGAAAAGTCACTTTTATTGATTCAAATCTGTTGTACTTATGAATGAGGCGAATATTGGTATAATATTTATTTTGGTAAGGGGCACGAACAAACAAATGTTTGCAAATTTCTAATTCATGGGTCCAGGTGATAGAAACAAAAAATAAACAACATTGATGCACTTCATCAGCTCCCTTTCTTGCTATGGTGTCATTGTAGGTATTTTATAGAGGACTCTGGTTGTTTTTCCCCTGGACACTTTTTTTCTATGCTGATTTTATGGATTAAATGTGGTTTTTACCGTGCATCATTGTGTTAGAATGTAATATTACATACCTACATCGATTGGCACCAAAATCTACAATTTCACCAAAAGTGGACTTGGATTGTTTTTATCTCCCTGTAACCTTCAAATATATTACTGTTAAAAGTACCTGGGCTTGACTCTAAAATTTCCTATTTAAGCGATATGTGTTAATTATCTGCAATTACGCAAGTATTGTCTACCTTTCAATAGTTGATCCTAAACATAGTCAATATTTCAGCATAATTTTAAGGACTGCTGGGGGATCTTAAACAAGCAATTTTAGATAACAAATCTATGACCTACCAAAAAAGTGATAAGTCTGTGTTCAAGGATAATGGAGTGTCTTTAATACTGCTTCGTGGGGCTAGCAAATTCAGTTTTTCTACAGTTCATCGTTACCGTTTTCAGGAATTACTACTATAAAAATCTGTAATATCAATTGCCTCTACGACATTGGACATTTATCTTGTTCAGGACGATTGCGGAATCGAGGTTGCTGTTCTAGTTGATTTGATTTATTTATGGACGCTCTTTAACATCGAAACGACCGATAAATTTTGCTCAAAGACCTCTTCTTTCAGGCTTCAGGTTCTTTTTCATACCGTAAATGTACGACACGGGACCGACGTTTTACTTTCCTTCCGAAGGAAGCCATACTTAGGATTTTTACGCCCGAAAGATCCTGCGTTTGAACCCGCGATCTTGGAGGAAAGTATGGTTACCACTACACCACCAGGGCCGACTTAAAATTACTTTTGTGAGGTGAACACGCCATTTAATTTTTATATCTTTTTTCACTTCGATATATTGAAAAGTTGTGTTTTTTAAAATGCCTAAATAGTTGTAAAAAAATAATTACGACTCAAAAAATGTTTAATCCTTAAAATAGAGAATAGAAGCCAACACGGGCAAAAAGCCACAATGAAAAATTGGCTATACCGACCGCAAATGCATAAAAGCATGCTCATTTCTATCTGACACTTAATATATCCATTCATATAGAGAAGACAGTTTTTCTAATTTCTGAGCTCTGATGATGACTTTTAAACAGTTAAATACATATATGATTCAAATAATTATAAAACGTCTTACAAACAACACCCCAAGATCAGATAGTTGTGCAGTTTTTCACTTAAAAAGTTACTTCGCGCTTAAATATAGTTTGAAGAACTCTTTATAGTTTGAAGAACTCTTTATAGTTTGAAGAACTCTTTTAGGCATAATGAAGAAGACAACAGACCGCGTATCAACTTTCGTACTGTTGGGTCTTGTGAACTATTTTTTATTGTATTCTTATACATAGGATTCAAAAGCAAAATAAAAAACTATCAACGAAACGCTTCACTCATTAACAATGATCAACATTTACTTGACGTCAGTAACATACCGACTGCGCTATAGAGACATACTCCACAACTTCCGCCGGTTATTGTGTCGTATCATTTTGAATGCAAGCGTCATTAGTCAGTGTAATACCCGGTCCTTTAGAAATTTAATGATATAACTTTGAAATTTGAACAGGCAGACCACAGATTCTCTTTCCCAAATTGCTTGTCTAAGATTGCTCAAATTATTGCGATGTATGTAGTTTATTAACATCTTGTATAAATATATACTTATATAGTATTCCAGCATAGTTGATGAGAGACTGAGATACTGTACCCTCTCTCTCTCTCTTTATATATAATATAAATAAAAATAATGTAACACTATTAACTATGTAACTAAATTAACAATAATTATAAAAGCAGAAAGGGATAAAACAAAGAAAAAGTGACACTTGTAATCGCTATATTTCTAACTGCTTGAGTTCTATTTACGCACACGAGGTATAAGCCATAAGTCATAGCAACTATTTTTTTTCCCCCTCACGAACAAGATGCTAAAACCAAAAAATGTAAGATATACGATTGAAAATGTACGGAACTTGCTTTCGAATGAAGCCACCAGATGGTGTATGTGAGCATAGCTGCGGGTGTCACCACTCCCCGATGTCAGTTGGTGAGCGACGGTGGTCAGGAATGTAGGAAGATTGAACAACGTGCTTGTGTGAAAATGATTATTTATTTCATCTGTTAATTTAAAAATATCTAAGGCTATACGAAGTAAGATTAGAGGCTAATGCTAACAACTCACATGCAGCATATGGTATTCGGCGCCTTTCCCATCGCTGGCAAAGAACCGTCTATGTACTTAGAGACTACTTAGAAGTCTGCTAAACACCATGCAATACCTGGGAGACCCGCCCTGACGGATTTGCAACCCTGTGTAAGAAGTTGTGTGTAATCTTTGCTCATGTGTTGCCCGGTAGCCTGTGTTTCGCTTCTTCCCTATGAGGTCGTCTTACCTCCAGCTTTCAGTTGGTGACCCCACTCGGCAGTAAATATCATATACTTTGAATCGTACATCTTATATTGTGTGTATTATCCCTTTTTCGCGAGGAAAAAATATAAATAGTTGCCATAATTTATAATGTATCCCTGATGTATTCGTTTGTTCATAAATGTCACTTGAAGTTTCTACATTCATAAACATGAAGGGGTACGGGATCTATAGCTCTGTTGTGTATAGAGCAAGTCAGATTTTTCAAATACTTGAGAACTTTTGAAATTAGTTATATAGAGAGTCATTTGAAAATTTTGGCAAAATTAGCAATTTAAATCCATTATTTGGTAAATGTTAATTTTATTCTTCAATATTATCAGAGTTTACAGAATTTCTAATATTTTCATTCGTCAGAAAGATAGCATTTGTTAAAATTACAAAATAGCCCACTGACAGAAAATGACATAATTCAGCGAACAGTTCTTCCCACTGAGCCACATATTAAGTTGGGTTCGCAAGAAGTATCTAGGAACTCATTGTGGATGAAGAAATAACTCGCTCATTGTCATCGCTATTGTTGATGTGTCGGGCGGTATGCTATCCTGTCAAAATACCACTATTTTGAAAACATCTTCGCTGTTTTTACTTCAGTCCACCTCTCAAGCTATCCAGTAATACTTCTTAATAGTCTTTATTAATGTAGTCCATCACAGGTTGCCGTTGGCAATAAAAAAATAACAGAGGTAATCACTTTTCCAAATGACAATACGGCCTTCGGGTATTTTAGCCAGTCGCTGTTAACTGTCGCTGTGACTCAGCTGTGTAATATGGTTGCAAGTTTCGATCGGACGAGAATCTATCAAACATCGCCAAACACTCGAAAGTCCTTTGGTGCACGTTTGCTCTAAAGTTTGCATTCGCGGCAACCATTGTGCACACAGCCCTGTCTTATGCAGGGAATTTTAACTCGTTTATACCAGAGGCGAAAGTTAATGGGGCATGAAGATGAGGCAATTTCCCCGCGTAGCGGTTTGCCAGACTAAGTGGGCGTGTGCGGATGGAAACTCTAAAACATCAGAGGAAGCCTCAAGACAGACCAAATCTTAAGTTTTTAAGAAGTCTACACTATTCTGTACTCAGGATAAGAAAAATGCTTTATAAATGTGGAATGATACATTATTTTGCTATGAAACGCTTTACTTTTATGTATAGAGAAATTACTTTAACTATTTTAGCTTCTTGTGACATTTTAAGCACAAGGAAACACAGACATAGGAGCATACACGCATTATCTCTTTCGCAGAATTGTTTTATTTACATATGTAACTTGAAAATACATTACATCAACCTCTTTTTCTACCTTGTATTTGGCTTACTATTGAGTAGCGAGAATCTAGTGTGAAACAACGAATATTATAATCTTTCTGATTGTATTATTCCCGCTACTATACTTTAAATATTGTTTCGAGAGTAAAATAGAAATCTCAGTTATTACAGATAACAAGTATAGTGTACCTACACTATTGTTAGGTAGTGTACCTAACAACAGAGTGGGGCGGAGATTACATGTGTCTGGATACAGCCTGTAGCATGCTCCTTCGTGTGTCTACAAGCGGAGTCTTGAGCGAGCTTCATGCTCGGTGCATATACGGCCGCATTCAAACTCATTTGGCTTGAAATAAAGTCTTCAACGCTAATGTCAAGTCTCATTGAACGTAATTCAAATTTGACTCGTTCAACTACACTTTGTTATATATTTCAAGAATGAATGCGTACCAGTATTACATTTTTCTGCTACGTAATTAAAATTTATTAGAACTTTATATAGTCAATGAACACTCTTCAAGCATCTGTGGTGAAAATGTTTCTGTTGTTTTCTAATTCTCTAGGAAAAACAAAATGCAGCTGCGGATTTTTGTATTAGACGATGTTCAAAAAGAGTATTTAGGAAATTCTTAGGCACCATGATGAAGGGTAACATTAAGAGTGAGTAGGAAATTAGATCTGGGGTATTCTATGTAAGATTTTCATCTCTACGAAGCCTGACAGCACTTTTTCTAGCAGTTATTGGCACTTCTTGATTATCAACCATTTTTGCGCCGTTTTCGTGCGCTGGTTAGGGATTGTAACGTTTGCATTTCTCGTGGTAGGAGTTTTGATGAACATGCAGCTATTGGTGTATCACAACGCACCCTTGCGGCAGTTTGTCACTCTTCTTATCGATTTTTTTCGAAGTACGCTATCCCTCGCAAGTTTCGTCATTATTGGAGCAGCGGCATGAATGCAGCCCCTGATACATTTTGCTAGTGTCTCCTGAATTTTCAAGAGAGTGCTTTAAAATATGCAGAGTGGTCCACTTATACTACCCTCGAATGTTTCTTAAACGAATCTGCTATTGGTGGGCTGTTTTTACAGATATGAAGGTTAGAGAGAGACTCACAAATTTAAAATAGACTGAATTTGTGAAAGTTTTGAGAAAGAGTATTTTCAGCTTAGAGGATGTTTGTCCCTTGTTTCTAGTGCAAATAGCTACCAAGACATTTGTATTAAATCTGTACATCCTTCACGGGTAACTGTATGATTCTGCCTGCTTTGTGAATGTTAAGGAAATATCTTAAAACTTCAGCTGCAAGAAGACCAAAATATGCCATTTTGTGCTTTTCTTCTTGAATTAACGCTTTTAAAACATGCAAACCTGTTAAAATTACATGCGTGATGAAACATAAACACACTCTACTATTATAGGAAATTCCCTTCCTAAAACGATATTTAAAATAATGCCCAGCAGCTACTTTAAGCCCTTTGTACGGCTCTAGATGCGTTTACCGCATATATAACGGGCCGTCGACAAATTCCTCCGCACTCGGGTGATGTGCACCGCACAGGAGAAATTTGGTACTCCTACATTTCTTACATTCCTTCGTGCGAAACCTGTTTTTAGGTAATTCGCTCACTTTGCTAAGGGTCGGGCGGAGTGTGTACTTGCCTTGGTGGTTAAGTGAACATAACTATACGAGTCAGTACTGCCACTCGAATTCACTTCCATAGTGAAATCTCGGCTGCATAATAACTATGGAGCGACTTCTCGATGACCCTTTGCTTTACATGTAATTGTACGAGGTTTTATTCTGTATATTACAGTTTAATTAATACCAATTATTTCATGAATTAATTGCTATATGCTCACTTGTTTTCGGCTACTATATATACTATATACTATACATATAGTATATATACATTGCTCATAATTTTCAAATAATATATAGCTTATAAATTTTCAAATAATGAGTTAATTCAGTGAAAATTGACATAGAAATATTGTCCTGTATGATAAGCATCGTTACAGAAGCATATGAGCATAACCTAAAATATTAATTTAGAGGTTATTTGCATTTTACCCTTAATTTAATAAATGAGCATAACTTAAAGGTTTCATTCTGATCTGATGAAAATGTTGCTTTCTGGATACGTTAGTCCATTTTAAAACAACGAACAATTCACATGGTCTTCTTACATTTCCCTTTTCTTGCTAGGTTCGTATACTGAGTTATTTGGCATCTTCTGAATCGTGTTTGCATTCCGTTTCGTCCACTTCCATCTGTTTTGGCATAGTCAGTGTTGGAGGGGAACGTGGGTGTTGTATGGGAAGGAAATTGGTTAGTTTCCATATCGTGACTTCACATGTTTATATTGTTAGTTCTCAACACTTGTAGCCTCTCTCGTGAATACAAAATGTATACAGTCCGGATCTTTACATCGGTTTGGGGAAATAGGATTTAGTGATATATTATACACTGTATAATGTGTTCGCTCTTGCGCGCATTGCTGTGGTTTTTTAATTATGCACTAGCCTCTCCTTCTCTTCCTCCTTACCTGGCCACGTCAGCTGGTACACCTATTGTTTGCCATTCGTTCAAGCTGATCGAATGTTCACGAAACCGGTGTGGTAGCCATGCTGTGTGGCGTGCTCACGTCTCTTTCCTCGACACACAGGAAGAAGATTTCGGCGGGGTGGGATGTATATCCGATTTGACTCTTCATTCTAATTTACTAGACCCGGGGCCTGTTTCATTACGTGCATCCTGTCACCAGATAGAATGTAGTTTTGAAACGTTTTATGGTAAAGTATTTAATTATATTGTATTACATTGACTTAAACATTCCTTTGTTATACTTTTTGGTCAGCAAAGAACGTGCATTTATAAGCCAGGCTATCGAAGATGTATTTAAGGAACAACACTTAAAAGTATTTTATTCATTGTTAAAGTGGAAAAATTCACAATATGCTTGTATGCTAGAATTTATTTGCAAGCAGTTCGATTACTTATTATATGGTAAATGTGGCAAATATTTAAAGCTTCAAAAATGTAAATATTCAAAACTTTCAAGATGTTTGGTTTCAAATCTTCAAGTTTAAAATTTAAAATGTGTTATAATTATTTAAATAGCGTATTGCTGAGATGTATTTACACAATTTGCATGTTTAAGGATTATTTTTGTTTTAACACAATTTATTGTTACTCTGCGTTGAAATCCATTTTACATGCGTATTATATATTTTTTACAATTGCGCAGTAAATTATGCTAAATAGAAACTTTAAATTATTCTTCTCCCGTGTTGCAAAAATTCCTTTCTATGGTCATATTCTGGAGGTTTTCCTTCCGGCATACTCCCAAAGTTAAAACTTAAATTGGCATCATTGAGAGGCTGTAAAATTCAGCTTATTAAGTTACATAACGATGACTTAGTACTAACGTATATCTAAATAATGTACATACGCTGAGTGCTCGCTGAATTGCGACTAATCCAATATGTTGCTTGTGCATCTTTGGCATGAAGGACGACCTGGACACACTTGATTCCATTAGGTGTGTATGGATATATCAATTAGCCGACCAAGATGCTACAGTCCTACCTCGACTTCTGTAAGATACCGTCCTCATGCGGGTAGAAGTGTTGAATTGTGAGATGCCCATGGTCTGCTAACACCTCGTGATACACAGAGTATGTCTCTAGCGGTGCCAATCCTTGCTAACAGACCGTACAACCGGCAGTACCAGCATATACAGCACTCAGCCCATAACTTCATGAAGCTGGCGCTATACACGCAAATACCTTCACTCATCCGACCAACACACCCTATTCCAATTCTCGAAGGTTCATTCAACATACTAGCGAGCCCAGAAGAGGCGAAGTTGGAGTGACGCTCGTCAGGAGTGGATGTCTGCTGTGGAACTTCATGCTCGTTTTCAGTGAGTGTTGTGTATGTCCGGCAATTTCCAGGCAGTGATGGTGAGTTCAGTTTTAACGAGCCATTGTACTCGGCCTCATCCCGTACAACCTTTCAGTTCTGCCTCGTGGTGGTCTTAGCCCCGTTTTCTTACACTATACCAGACCAGTGTCGCTGTCTGTTTGACTACAATGTGGCCTAATAAAGAACGGTCCAAAAAGTGCGCTGGTTTTGAATCGCTGGCTATTTTTTGTATTTCGCTTGTCCACACTTTTTATCATGTTGATATCCGTTAACATTCCGATCGTTGCTTCAGTCCGCATTTCTTCATTGCTTGTGTCGCCATGGAGCAGTTTACAACTGAACAACGTGAGCTAATTGTGAAAACTTTTTTTTTTTTTTCCTGCACGGAGAAAGTTATGCAGCAACTGTCAGGTGACTTCGTTCGATTCTAGGCGTAATGAAGCCCGAATGAATCGGTACTTGGCAAACTTATTCAATAAACGGAAATGCATCCACAGCGAGTGACCGTTTGACGTGGGTTTTGGGCGGGCGGTGTCATCGGTCCATAATTTATTGAAGATGAAACAGAATAAGTTGTGACAGTTAATGGAAACCTATACCATGCGATAAGAGATTTTTTGTGGCTTCATTTGGATTAAATGGACATTCAAGAGTTGTGATTTCAGCAAGATGGTGCCACCTACCACATTTCCGACGAAACAATTGCGTTGCTCCATAAGAGGTTCCCGGATCGGCTCATCTCGCGTAATGGTGACCACAATGGCCACTGAGGTCATATGATTTAACCCCTTGTGATTGTTTTATTTGGGGTAATCTTAAATCATTGAAATATGTCACTAAACCCCAAAACATCCGGGAGTTAAAAGAGGAAATTCGACTAGAAGTCGTTGAAATCGAAATGCAAGTTTTTGAGAGAGTCATACTGAATTTCACGGACAGAGCTCTTGCGTGCCAACGCGGTAGAGGGGGGGGGGTCGTTTGACCGATATCATTTTCTATACCTAAGAGGAGTGATGAGCATGTTTATGTCTTTATATACATATATATATATGTGTGTGTGTGTGTTTTGAACAAATAGAGTTCATAATTTGATATATTATAACCGGCGTGCTTTTTGAATTACCCCCTTTATAAATAAATAAAATGCTCACCTCGTTACATGTAAATGAGATAACTGCTTGATAAGGAGAGCAGCGGACAGTTTGGAGGGATGTCTGAAATTCAATGGGCACTAAGCGTAATTGAGATTTCTACTGTACAGAGCAGTAAATTTGAAGGAAAAGTAATTCTTTGTGAACAATAATAGTAGTCCAGTAGACAACAACACTTGCAGCTTACTCTTTTAAATGTATTGTAATTTCTTTTGCTTAAATCGTTTAAATTATTACCTGGGATAATTATACAGTGAGATTGTTTGAGTAAGGGGCCGACAAAACGCGGATTTGTATTCGGAGAAGCCAGACGTCAAGGCCATATAGTAGTAGTCGGTCGTTCAGTATTGCTTGGCAAATTGTTCTTCATTAGTTATGCCACAAAAATTTACGACAGAGAGGGTCTTTCAATGACAAGAAACGTGTTCCGGACCGGGAGAAAAGTTAAATGAAATACAGTAAATTCCTACAAAGATGCCGGCAATGTATTACCGTTGAGGGGCATCGTTTTAAACATTTCTTATAACAAGTTGCACCAAACGCATATTCTTACAGAATTTTCACACCGCCGCGTATAGAACATGGCGAAATCCGTAGCTGTTTGCATTGCAGAGAAATAAATAAAAAATAATGTAGGAATTAAACTACCTTAAAAATAAATAAAACGAAATCAAATTCAAAGGAAATTCATCAGACTTCTGTAGTCTAAGGTATGAAACCTTATAAAATTCACAGAAAATTGCTGTAACAGCATACAAATGTATGCAGTATTGAAAGAAGAGTTTATTGGTGTATAAATATTTTTAAAAATGAGTGCCCTTTAATCCCTGATTATCAACACGCTGTTATCCCAGCATGGTGGTCACTAATGAGAAGGTACACATACTATTGTCATGGAGGTTCTCTCAAGTGTCATAAGTTGTGTACCTTGAATGCTGACTGATGCTCACAAGATAAATGGCCAACACATTTTCACAATGAAGAAGGAATATTCATGACACATATTGCCACAGAGGACCAAACCTGGTAGCGCAAAACCAATAAACAATCTAAAGAATAGCAGCAGCACATATGCAGTCAAGAAAAAGTAGTTCAACATTTTCAGCTTAAACCAGATTCTCTTCTAGGATATGAAAACAGCAAATTTGGATCACTATTACGAAATGGATGAAACAGTGAACAGTGCAGTGTTGGAGGAGAATCTAAAGCCAGCAATACGCACTGGACTTTCCTCAGAAAATGTTCTTCATTAACACGCCATACTGCCGCTGCAACCTTTGACACCGTCCCTAGACTATTTAAGGCATCGCGATTCTTTAGCACTTAACATCAAGTAATATACACTCAAACTACAGGGTCTATACAAACAAAGTATGAATACAAATAAGCTATCGTCCTGCTAGTAAACAAAAACGGATGAAAGACAGGTGTAAGGGGATAGGGTTCCCCCTTCTGTTGTCTCCAGTCCAGTACGAACCAGTATTGAATTGGATTAAGCCACTTATGTCTCATCCAGGATGGAGCCTCCGCAAGCGGGGGGCTCAATGAGCTGGTCCATATGAGCTATTGTCCCTATGAATTTGTTAAGTCTATAATGTTTCTTATTTTACAAGTTCAACACAATTTAACCAGAAGGTTCAAGTGCTGAGTTTATTAAGTTTTTGTATTATAAGTTTGGTATCACTTTCTGCAGCTCTGTCCCTAAGCTCTTCCAGGTATTGCAGTTCCGTGCTACTCTGGTCCGGTGTGAAGGAGTCTGCCCACCTCGTTCTCGGTCTCCCTCTTCCTCTCCTACCAATACGTAGATCCCATGTGGTAGCTATATGTCCTCATCTGCCGCTTGGTAGCCTTGCTACATGTCCGCCCCATTTCCACTTCAGGCTGTTTGCACGTTGAGTCACGTCGTTTAGTACCGACATCTTTCTTAATTCCATAGATGATATTTTATCCATGAGGGATATCCCTAGTACTTTTCGCTCCATACTGATCCTTCTGATATTAGTGCTTAGAAATTTCGGCGTCTATCGTGAGCTTGTGCCCCTGATTGTCATTTTGAGAGGACATATACTTGAGAGTGACGTTGAGATCAAAGTGGTCCTTTATTGGCTGCAAACATAACCAAAAACATGTTTCTGATGGAACTAAAGTTAGATTTATCAACAAATGCAATAAAAAAAACTATACGCTCGTGAACAGCATAGAATATAATAGCATTAAGGTCCTCAATTTTCCCCCTTTAACTTGAAAAGAATCTGCATGATACATTATTAGAGCTAATGTATAATGTGAAGGAAAAAAGTACGTGAAGTTTAGTCGCAGAAAACTTCGTAACAATACTCTCTGTCCTCCTATATATAACGCATAACTGGGGAGATGCTTTCTTGGTTGGCAAAGTTTTGCTTCACAAAAGTCACGGAGGCCGCTGTTGACAGATTTAGAAATAAATGAAGTACCATTTCCGTGGGAGCTGTCTCTGCAGCCACTCCGCGCAATAATGAGCATACTTCATGTACTGCGCTGTTGCCAGACTGCCTACTTTATGGCTAACGACACCTTTTTACGCACTAGCGTTTTCTATTTCGTAAGTCTGCTTTGGAAATGGTAAAATGTTCCGAGTATATATGGTTTAAGGATGAACCAGAGAAGGACCCTGCCAGGCTGATCGGTAGCTGGCTAGAGGAGTCAAAACCTGGTTGTTCAGCGCAATGATATTCAATATTAATCTGGGCTTACTAGACTGAATTCGTTACTTTTAAAATCAGCAGGCTTACACGCTAGCCACTATAACAAGTTGTCTAAGGAAAATAAAAGGAATAATGTTATCCCAATGTTATCCCATAACTGAAAGTACAGTCTACAATAATGAACAGTGAGCTTTTAAGAGGTTACTGTGCAATGCTTATTACATCACCTACAATTCTTTTCTTTTTTTCCCCTTTATTCTCGCCTAGAAATATCAGTATTTTAAATATGTACTATAATTGGTTTCTAGGTATAACCCTAATATTTTAAGTACAAAATGTTGTAATTAAAAATGCTTAGACGTTCTTTAATAATTCTTGTTTAATAATTGAACAAGAAAGTATTTTACACACATAAAATAAGTCCTTCTCATCGTAAAAATTGCTGAATCAATACTTTGACTTGGTCAGACGAAATCACACTAAACCACACCCTATGGATGGCGTGAACCAGGTCTTTCTTATTTCTTTGCTACAACATTGCCAATAATCTTCCAACAGTTCTCATGGGATTGAGATCTGAGCTATTCCCTGGCCATGTGAGATGGAAATCCCTTATTCTTCAAGAAAATTTCTAACCTGTTGCATAAAAATGTAACTTTTTTTAAGAATTATGTGAGTATTACATAAATTTGATAAAAGCAGTCATTTAGGCCCTTGTCCTATGGCTTCATTGTATACAAGAGTTGAATTTGTACACTACGGCGTGCAATGGACTTCCGAGGACTCCGAACACATTACTAACGGATTCTTCTAATATATTAGATCCTTCTGCTGTTTTTCCTTTTTGTATACTACAGGTCTGTTGGAACTATTTGTACTATCTTTTGATATTGTTTCTGAATTATAACAGTTAGTCAACAAAGACTGGGAATGCTTTTTTTATTACTTATGAAGGACACTACATAGAGTCAAGGTTGATATGATCTTTTTCGAAGAATTGTGTGCATTTGGTTCAACGTGTCTGTACTGAAAGTGGAAACAGCCGGCCCAGTCTTGAAATCAGCCGGTTCTCCAACACCAAAAATGCCAATGTTATTAGTCGGCAGGAAAAATTATGCTTTTTGAATCGTAATGTGAAGTCAAGTTTCATCACGTGTAATGACATTATTCCTGGTGGGTAGTGGCCTCGTAATCCAAAGATTGCGGGTTCAATCCCGGCCGAGGTCGATGAATTTTTTCAGGGCGTAAAAATTCTAAGTACTGCTTCGTTCGGAAGGGAAGCAAAGTCATGGGTCCTGCGTCGTATATTTACGGCATGTAAAAGAACCTCAATCTTAAAAGAAGAGACCTCTGAGAAAAATTTGTCGGTCCTTTCACGCCCTGATTTGAATGAGACGCTGATAACCTGAGATGTTAAAGAGCGTCCGTAACTAAAACAAATCAAAGTGTAACGAAGGAATTCACGCTCCGCTCCGCTGAAAGTCCCTTTCTTCACGGCAGCCGTTGATGACTAAAATGTGACCCCTCAGCTCGTTTTTGAGACGAGGGAACAGAAAAACGACACATGAAGCTCGGTCCGGGCTGTATGCAGGATGGAACCCAAATTCAGTGTATTTTTGGCCAAATGTTGAGCAACATGTTGCAAACGTGAAGGTGTGCATTGTCATAATGAAGGCGTCAACCAGATGGATGCAGCAGCTTTCGTTGGATATACGAGGTCTATTCAAAAAGTATCGCGAATTTTGTGTTTTTTCAAAAAGTATTTATTTATTCATGAATATCTATTTTGTCCCCTTCAAAGTAATCCCCACCAGATATTATACACTTGTGCCAACGTTTTTTCCAATCCTCAAAGCACTTTAAAAAATGTTTTTTTTATTTATTTATTTTTTTTTATCTTGTTCGGCTCCTCCTTCGATGTCGTTTTTATCTCCTCAATCGTGGTGTAGCGTCGCCCTTTCATGGGCCTCTTCAGTTTTGGGAACAAAAAAATGTCATAGGGGGCCAGGTCTGAGGAGTACGGTGGCTGCGGCATCATAAGTGTGTTGTTATTGCCCAAAAATTCGCGCACAAGCAACGATGTGTGAGCAGGGGCGTTATCATGGTGCAAAAGCCAATTTTTATTCTTCCACAAATCCGGGCGTTTCTGGCGGATTGCTTCGCGCAAATTACGCATAACTTGCAGGTAATGTTCCTTATTGACCGTTCTGCCCTGTGGCAAGAACTCATGATACACCACGCTCCTGCATTCGAAGAAAACTGCAAGCAAAACCTTCACATTCGACTGAACTTGGCGCGCTTTTTTCGGTCTTGGCTCGTGTGGCAGCATCCATTGGGATGATTGAGCTTTAGTTTCCACGTCATAACCACAAACCCATGATTCGTCACCTGTTATGACCCTCTGGAGCAAATTTGGGTCGTCGCTGACAGAGTTCAACAGCTCCTTAGCAACGTTAATGCGATGGTGTTTTTGGTCAAAATTGAGCAACTTTGGTACGAATTTTGCGGCGACCCGTCTCATGCCCAAATTATTGGTAAAAATCGAATGGCACGAGACAATCGATATGTTTAGGTCCTCGGCAACTTCTCTAACGGTGATTCGACGATTGGCCAATACTATTTTCTTCACTTCTTCAATGTTTTCGTCTGTTGTTGACGAGCTCGAGCGCCCGGGACGCTCTTCGTCGTTCACATCTTCTCGACCCTCTGAGAACATTTTGTACCATTGATAAACGTTGCTTTGGTCCAAGGTAGCTTCACCATATGCCACAGTCAACATTCGGAATGCATCCGCGCACTTAATTTTTTTTTCACGCAAAATTTGATACAGGTTCTTTGTTCCATTTTTTGGAATAGGCAAAAATCGAAGATGAGCCAAAACACGTCTAAGCAAAATAGCTGTCAACAATTAACTGAACATTCAAAATGGCGGAGCTTGTCA
The DNA here is from genome assembly GCA_030762175.1 of Metallyticus violacea. Classification (NCBI taxonomy): domain Eukaryota; kingdom Metazoa; phylum Arthropoda; class Insecta; order Mantodea; family Metallyticidae; genus Metallyticus; species Metallyticus violacea. The sequence continues at coordinate 36,192,119 of CM060833.1, forward strand.
ACATAAGTGAGGGACATGAGTACCAACAAAACGCTAAAAAACAATCGAAAATCGAATATATGTAGCCCGCAGAAATTCAAAATTCGCGATACTTTTTGAAGAGACCTCGTATTTGGATAGGACGTTCATATCAATCTTGTAATACTCCCCTTAACCGCTGTTTGCGGGGAACATTCCATGGCAAAGAATAAAGAACAAAATCACCATTAGCTTTCCTGCCGACCGGGTAACCTAAACTTCTTTGCTATCGGAGAACTAGGTGATTTCCAGACTGAACTCTCATGTTTGCTTTCGGGATCGTATCACTTGTGTAACGATGAAATTAATGCTCTGCAACCAGACTTTGAAGCTCCGGACTCACTCGCGCCATCTTGTGTCAACAATCTCGCCACCCATCCCTTGTATAAGCGATCGTACACTACATGGAAAACCTGTAACATGTTTGTTGTAAGTCGATCTTCCCAAACAATAACGACTGTTATGTTAATCACGATCTCGCTAACTGCATTGACTGGAGCACATGGACCTCACTGTTGGTTGTTGAAACACGGCCTTCTTTAAACTTGCTGAAACACCGAAGTGCAGTTGATTGTAGCAGACATCGTTGCCGTATACTTGCTGTAACATTGCATACCTCCATACCGGAGTTGCAGACGCAATGAAAATTTCAGAACAGCGTACTCCCGTTAAGAAGTGACTTCATTTTATGGCAAACATTGACTCTTTACTGGCATCCTGGTCTAATGCGCATGCGTCACCTGAGATCTGCTCTTCTCATAAAGCATTCTTTCACTGCGTGTTGAAAATAATATAATTCTCAGTCGATATTGACCAGTCCTCATAGTTAAAAGAAGTCTGAATCAGATTACGTATTATATACACGTAACCGTAATCACATGAAATACCAATCATTCTCGAAGACCATGTCTATTTCCTGTTTCTATTTTGTTTTCAGAAGTGGTGAAATGATATGTAAATGTAAATTCGTTGCCTAAAATAGTTCCTATAAGTAAAATAATAATATCGTGTCCATAACGACAGGTTGGGTATTTTGGGATTGTTATTTTTTTTTTCAATTGTAAACAATTTTATGTATCATTAAAGATTAGTGTATAGTGCCCGTAGAGTGTTGGCTGAAAACCCGAACAAGCTGCATGAACGAATTGAAGAAAGTACTTTTAGTACAGCAGTACAGAAACAGATGTACGATAAACGAGAGGGAAAGAAGGGTTATTTAATGGGGGCTAAATAATTGTTTAGTAAGTTTTACATTTACCATTAGCATTGCCTGTTTTGTAAATAGAATGTGATTAAATACAAATATCCTATATGTCATATATCAGTGTGTTGTGTTGGAATTCTTAACAAACCCCTATATAATACTTCTCGTTTATGATAGATATTCCAACGTAGAAAATTTAGTTTTATACGTATTAGAGATAATGCTTGTAATATTTATGGTTTCCAAGTTAATGAACTTCTAAGTCTAGTCTGCTGTTTTTGTCGAGACTATTTAAAAAAAATACCTGTTGCCTGCAACAAGCACTTTCTATTGAGTAAAAAAATATGCACAAATAATTTACGAGTATACTAAGTGTTTTGAGAATGAAAACGGGTGGTATTAGGCGTTTCAATGTGGAGCTGCAGGCATGAATGTGGATTAAAAGCATAGCTACGCTGCGATGTGTCGTGTGTTCATAGGCAGTAAAACAATGTCATTGGAGGAGACACACTCAAGTCACGCACTGTCACCCAGTGTACATGCTTTTGTGAAAGTAGTAAGGCGTTTTGAGAACTACAGTATGTACATTTTAGGAACTATTATTGTATTTTAACTTTGATTAATAATTTCACAGCATAAATTATTTGCTTAAAGTAAGCTATTGTGTTTTAAGTGTTCCTGATCATTGTAAACCATTTGTAACTTTGGACTTAATACCTGCAGCGTCCGAGGCCATTTGTTTCCGTTCTTGAGGTTCTATTTTATTTTTCGACCCCCTTTTTACTCATAAACTCATATATATTCCATTTCTTGTAGGTAAAATATTAATGTATTAATAAACATAGTTAAGAAGGAACTGTGTACGCTGGTAAAAATATTTCAGTAATTTTTACCACAGGAAAACGAACTATAAAATCATTCCCTACCAATATTATTGAACAATTTAAAAACATTGTTACATAGTTCCTTAATTATTGATGAAGTTTGTTGTATGTTGCCAAAATAAAGAATTCGGAGTTTATACGGTAAATTCAGTTCATGTAAAATGTCCAAATGTCGAAATTACAGAAGTCTCAATCAGTGTTTCAATAGCTTGTTTAATATCTGTATCGGGTTGACGCATATGTGAAGGGCCGGCTGTCAAACGAATGAAAATATGTTCCAAATTGCTGTTTTATCTTCACTTCCGTACGGAACGCATCTAAAACAGGAAGAGGATTTTGTTCATCGACAGAACAATTACACGCCCGTTAACTCGAATAAAAAAAAAAAAAAAACAGCGGTGGCACATTTGTTACTCTTCAACACAAATAAAAATCCAGTCGTATCGAAATTCCGTAAATGAACTGTTAATGCTTAAAAGGTCGTTCTGGCAGCACTCAAGGTGGTCGCCGACACATCAAAGTGCTGTTATTATTATTATTATTATTATTATTATTATTATTATTATTATTATTATTGACTTATTATGAACATAAACCAATATCATTCCCCACACCAGACAGTAAGTTCGTACTCTGGTGATTAATAAAAAAACTAAAATACAGTGAGGTTATTTTTGAGTTATGGGTCATAAGAACGGGGTAACTACTGCGATAAACCAGTCAAGGCCATACAATGCGCGTGCAGTCAGCAGCTTGAGGTTAGTTTGAGGAAGGTTTGTAAGCGAGCCGGTGAGCGTTCTTGTGTTACTCGGTGTTTTCATTGTATGTAAATTGTGTATTAATTGTTCTTCGTTATTTATGCTATGTAAATATAGGGGATTATGTACTATGTATAAAAACGGGTAGTGGTAAGGCAATAAAAGACCCTGGTATTTGTGTTCCAGATAGAGAATCTCTTCGCGTTACGAGAGACCGGATGTTCCGAACTGCTGTGTTCTTACGGAAGAAAAGTTAAGAGGAAATATAGGAATTTCTTGCGCAAATGGCGACTACTTATTCCAACTGAGGGACATCGTTTCAACATCTTTTATTACAAAGGTTAGTGCTTATTATTCTCAATACAGTATCATTTTATGCTTTAAATAGAATATAAATATTATAAAATTAACTTCACGTGCCGTGAAACTACCTCCCCTTCTTCGATTGTGGCTTTTGCACTTCCCGAGTAAGCAGCAACACACAGAGGCGGACCTTAACTCAAATAACCTCACTGTATAAAGGTAAAAACTAATTTGAGTGTTCCACTAATGTTTTACAACTATACATTTCTAAAAACTAATAACTCAAGTCTTTGCTAAGGGGTTAACTTGAGTTGTTTGCATCGCGATTTGTCGAGTCTCATCGCCCGTTTAACTTTTGCCAAGACAATGGAAGGAAAGTTTTCAATAAAAAAAATTAAACAACGAGTTATTTATGAGCGCGGGGACTTCCAAAACGCTGGACGTTCATTGCGCAGTTCAGCGTGTGAGAGTCTTCCTTTGGAGCTTGGTAAAGTAATCCCCAAACGAAGTCCCTCTTCTGTTTTCCCAGAAAATAAACGAGCAGCAGCAGGACAAAGGAACAAGTGAGGTCAGTTGTCGCGAAGTGCCAAGAGAAGTCTCTTTACTTCCCTTTGAGCGTATTTAACAACTAGTCATGACCCTGGAGCTGGTCAGCGACGTGCTCCTCTCTCAAACGTTCATCTGTTTCATGTGTTGCTTTGTTTTTAGTTCTTGATTCTGCAATTGTTTCTGTTACCCTCAAAGCTCATAACATCAAACAATGTACCGTGGCTTTTAACGTTTCCTTTGTTAAGCGCATTGTATTAGTTTTTAACGTTTTTACGCTATTTTTCGTTTTCCGTAATTTAATATTTAGGTTGTTTTATATTTTATAAAAAAATTAAAAGCTGTAATGAGGTTTATATATATATATATATATATATATATATATATATATATATATTTACAAAAAGAAATTTCAGGGAAGGTGCTTTAATTTTTTAGCAAATTCCAAAGTAACCCATGAAAATATTTTTGAAAAATTTCTTCAAATCTTCATCGATCCTACTTACTAGCGACCAAAAATGAGGATGGAAAAAAATGTGTGTGTGGGGTAGGTGGGTAGGTGTAACCACGAAAAATACAGATCGGTCCTAATGGGCTTGAATTCGGGAGCTCCTGAAACAGAGTCCCAAACGTTACCACCTGAACTTGGTAAATAACGAACCCTAAGATGACATTTCTTCCTGTTGAAAGTTCATAAGCCCTTAAACCAGGTAACAAAGCAAGAGCCCTTTTCTCTTGAATATGTTTAAAAACACAGTCGTTAACCTGCAAACATTATATACATTACAGGATAAATGCGCTAGGGGGGAGGGGCGCCGCGTGTGTTGAAGTTGACCTCTGTGATACGTTTTATTTACTGCAATTTTTAATTTACTCTTACATTACATTACAAAACATTGCAATAAACTGTGAAAATATTGTATATCGCTAGTATTTGCACGTCGCCAGCAGTTCCTCTCTCCGCTCATTCAATCAATGTAAGCGATTCTGATTTCTCTCTTGTACTGCCATTAATAAAAACGTAATGATAACTGCGTCAGAACAAATATAATGCTGGAGAAAAAATTAATATGAGCGCTAATTAATATAACTACCTGTTACTTTAATCCAGCGGTTTTGTAGTGTGTCATCTTCATCAAAGTCGGTGCTGGTGGTGTAGTGGTAACCATACTTGCCTTCTATACCCAAGATCGCAGGTTCAAACCTGGCCAGGACCGATGGTTTTTTCGGGCGTAAAAATCCTAAGTATGGCTTCCTTCGGAAGGGAAGTAAAGCCGAGGATCCCGTGTCGTACATTTACGGCAAGAAAAAGAACCTCAAGCCTGAAAGAGAGGCCTCTGAGCAAAATTTGTCGGGGGTTTCACGCCCTGAATAGAATGGGACGCTGATGACCCGAGATGTTAAAGAGCGTCCTTAAATAAATCAATTAAAAATATTCTTCATCAAAATTTTATCAGTTTGCCATAATTGGTTCTAAAGTTTCATCATGTCTGTTTCATACTTTTTCTGCAAGATTCCCAACATGTCTGTCATCTTATCTATTTGTTCGATAATGAACTTTCCTACGTCTTTCAGTATGGAAATGTTATTTCTATTTGCATTCTACTTATCTTCCAAACAAATTCTGATAGAGTGTAATGAGAACGATAAGAACACAAACGTGGTTTTTTGTATAGAGTAGACTGAAATATGGTGTGTGAAAATTAATGAACAATATAATTATGTTAAATATGGCTTTTTATTCTTATAAAATGTTTTTCCCTATTAAAAATTATGACATTGTAACTATCAATAATGTAAGTAATTATTTTATAAAAATTAATTGTAATATTTTAAAACATTCGTGTTTTATGACTCACCCTTAAATCTGTTTGTATAAGCTCATTCCTTCAGTCCCTTTCCTGTGCACATAAATAAATCACTGTTGAAATGAATATTTGACATTTCACTAATCGTTTTACCATTCCGTTCTCTATGATTTTAGATAATGCGCCTTTCCGCTGCAACTGATAAAGAACCACATGAGAGAGGCTCGTGGATCGTGTTTGGAGGAGGATAGGGTTATTTAGTGTCAGCATGGAATGCTGAAGATTTAGGTTCGAATCACTGCCGTAATCCGAATTTTTCAAGCCTGATTCGCCCTTTGCAACTAATGTCCTACACACGGCTGGTGTGAAAGAACTATTTCTATATAAATGAACCTCTGTATAGTTGGTGGTTAAGCTGTCATAAGTTCTCGTAGTGTGGAATCGCGTCATAAGAGATATTGATAGAAGAGAAAATGTTAGGCAGGTTTGCGGATATGTAGAATTAGATGAGAGATGCATGATTCGGTACTTGGAGGAGGAAACGGTAATTAAATTGCTTACAGCGTTAGAACAAAGTTTGAGAATCTGTGGTTCGAATTTCAATGGTGGCCTGACATTCTCAACTATCTCTCTCTCTCTCTCTCTCTCTCTCTCTCTCTCTCTCTCTCTCTCTCGGTTTATTTATGGACGCTCTTTAACATCTCAGGTCATCAGCGTCCCATTCGATTCAGGACGTGAAACGGCCGACAAATTTTGCTCAGAGGCCTCTTCCTTCAGGCTTGAGGTTCTTTTACGTGCCGTAAATGTACGACACGGGACCCATGGCTTTACGCCTCAAAAACTCCATCGGTCCTGGCCGGGATCTAACCCGCAATCTTGGGTTTAAGAGGCAAGTATGGTTACCACTACACCACCAGGACCCACTAACTCTTTCTATCCAACACACAGTATGTTCATAAACCCCGACGAATTTCTCTCATTAATAAATGAAAAATTATTAGAATTAGAAACTTAAGGTTTTCTGTATTGAATTATGAACTCAAAAATGTCTGTACACTGCGCTTGATGACTGTCCTTTCTGTAGCAACGCCATATGTTTATTTATTGAGAGAAATAGGGGTACAGCACAATGCAAGATATTTTTAAATTGCATTGCTTATTGTTTCCCAGATCAAGTCCACTTTTAGCTTATTCGCAAACGTTTAACAGGAAAAATGTTCAATGGGATTCCGAGAATCCTCGTGTAGTTTGTGAAATGGAGAGAGATCGTCCGAAGATGAATGTGTAGTGTGATAAAGTCGCTAGGGTCATTATTACTACAAGAGGCTACTGTTAAAGCAATCTTGTCATGTTAGAGCGTTTTCCTATCATCAATGAAACACTTAAAACAAACATTTTCCAGCAAAATGGTGTACCTTGCCACTGAGTCTATACTGCTTGAATCTGCATTAACGTTAAGTGAAATAACCAGAGGAGCCCAGGAGGTTCAAGTGACTACAAACAAATGAAATTGCAATACGAAAAACCGTAAGTTGCTAACTCTAAAGTTTTTAGTTGTTAATGAGTGAAATCCGTTAAGAGACTTTATGGACACACTGTGTTACCTGATGTTCTAATTCGGTGCATTGTGTGTACGTATTTTAACTTTGCGGGCACAATGCCATTGAAACGTTGCGTCCATCGTCCGTCTTTCTCTACCTGAAGTTAAATTTCACTGTATTCGCACGAGTTAGAGCCTTTGTATGAAATATTGCTTCTTAAAATGAATAACTTTCTATATTGTTGGAAATTCGCCTTGGTTAAAGAAGTAAAAAACATTCCTTTGTAAAGCATCTTTTTCAAGTCACTAATGTGCTTTCAGAAACTGGAGCACTGGTGAAATCTGACTTCTAGGCCTCGCAGCAGCCTGATTCACATAACAAGTGAGAGATTGGCACTTTTTAAGGTAAAGTTTTCTTTCTCTTCCTTTATAGAGAGCATCGTTTGAAAAATCAGTGTTAACTGTAAAATACTACATAGAGTCCCGTTCCGCAATACTTGTTTATTCTTACCACTTTGTTGTCCTTGGTCTACTTGAGGACATATTCTAAGCCTACTTTAACATTTGTACTAGAGTCTGTGGAATCACTGGCTATGCATATTGAATTCCAAGCCAGTTCCTCTCGACGACCGCGTTATTTTCTTAAGCTGAATCAGCACAGGGGTTATATCAGCAGTGATAGACAGCTGCAGATAACGATTGATGAATAAATGAATGAATGAATGAGTAGTGTTTAGCGCCCGTTTTTGCTGCAGAGGCACCACAGGCGATGACACTGATGATACATGAGATGAAATGATATATTGGGAAAGGATTTTTTTTTAAGGAAGGAAGCGTTCCAGGCCTAAGTTTAGGATATCTCCCCGGCATTTGCCATTTATGAAGACTGAGGAAAACCTGGATAAAACCTCAGTCAGGGAGGACGGTCCTGGCAGGATTCGAACCCCAGACCTCCCGCTCACGAGTCCGCGATTTAACGATCTCGGTCACCCGTGGCGGTGCGGGATGATGAAGCAAGTGTGAACACAAAACATATAAATATGATTTTGATAGCTGCATTATATGGTGATGCAAGGAAACGTTTAAATTACTGTAGAATGACAAATATTGAAACTAAACATATGCAATTTTAATGTGCACATTTAGAAAAGTACGAGATCAGTTTTAGAAATAGATTAAGAAGTGAAATTATATTTTGAGATAGCGGTTTGTTTGTGTAAATGTTCATGTTTCCTGCAACAGAGGCTGACTGCGGGAACACTACTCTGTTTGGTCGATATGCCACATATACCTCCCAACTGTACACTTCTAGAGTCATCTATTTAGAATTTTAAACTTCCCTTGCCTTGAAATAGTTCTCAAACATGAGATATGGAGAAAGTGTGTTTGCCTCATGTGTTGCAGTAAAAGGGACATGATGTACATAAAGATGCACTAAAATATTTTCGTGCGCCTATTTTTCAAGATGAAACATTTGAGATATACCATTAAAAAATGCCCAAGTGTGTGATTCTGAGCTTTAGTAATGAACAATTATGGCATATATCCGCAATGGGAAAAAAATTACTGCGCCCCTGAGATCTTGCAATAATGCGAGAATATTGCTAGTTTCCAAAAACGCACTTGTAATGGGGAGTTTTCCTTAGCGGGACCGCTCAATGCGAAGGTCGGTCGGTTGAGGTTGGTACCGCGGCGAACGGGAATCAGAGAGTTCGCTGCAATGATGATCGCGTAAGTTATTACTAACACTTGAACACTTAAAAGGTACATTTACCCGCCCCTATTAAGCAAGAAGACGCTGAAACTGGCTCTCTTCATGTTCCATACATTTCTGGCATCTTGCCCTCTGCAGTTTCCTCTGAGAAATGAAAGACATTTCTTCACGAATGTTACTTTTCAGTTTATCTAATGTGTGGGGAATTATCTGGTACACTTTTTCCTTTAATACCCCTACCCCATGTAAAAATCACAGGGCGTTAAATTTGGAGACCGATAGGGCCATATGTTGTTGGTGGTGACTATCGTCGAATTTTTTATGAATTGCATGCAAGGAAACATGAGGTCTATGTGCCGCTGCACAGCCCTATTAACCTACGTTGCCTCACAGTTGATTTACGGAAAAGGGGTAGCAAAATATTTTGCACGTACCCATCACTGTTAATTGAATCTTTGAAAAAAAATAGGGCACATTATTCTCTGGCTGCTAATGGCGCACCAAACTCACATCTTTTGATCATGCACGAGTTTATCGTTAAACACTCTAAACTGCAATATCGCTTCTTTTGCGAATTAACATACCCACTTAGATGCAAAAAGATTCGTCCATTAATAAAATTAGATTAAGGTCACTGTTCTCCATCAAGCGCACTATTCAAAATCCATTTACAAAATGTGCTTCTGGATGCAGGGTCACCCGGTTTAAGTTCTTGCACTACAGTAATTTTATAGGGTTTTATTTTGGTAGCTTTATAGCCGTTTGAACAGAGTAATAGGAGATTCCCGTTTACTGGGAAAGACGTCGGAGTGATTTTTAGGGGTTCGTGGATATACAGAGTATATCCAATGCTATCTCATATTTCTTCTGAGAGTATTGTACCTAGCTGTGTACGATTTTCATCAAGAATACTTCCCGTTTCACGAAAATTATTTACTGTTTTGAGAATCGGACTTCGACTTGGAAGTTGAATATCGGGGAACCTTTCTCTTGAAATAATCTCCGTACATCACGAGCCGGATTCTGTACGCACGTACGATTCGTAAATAAATACTCTTTGGGGAATTGAATAACTGAATTGAGTCATATTAACGTAATTAATACACTGTACTTATTACGTCGCCTAATGAATACTTAATACACTGTCACACAACCACAAAATCAAGTCCATACATTCCTAGAGTTAAACTCTTACTGACATCCCCTCCGGCTCCCCGGCCGACTTTCGAGCATGAGAACGAGATTTAAACTGCAGAGCTGTCAGCTACCTGCACGTGAGGTGTTCCCGTGCAGGAAAAAATCACACAGTATAAAGCTATTCTAAATTCTTGAAACTACGAATTTATCTTATTTTTCCATAACATGAAACAAAAGTTGTACTTTATTCATTATTTTTATCAAAGCAACACAGTGCAAACATTTAAATTAGTTTCTTATGTTAAATATCTTTTGAGTTAGGTTCAATAGAAAAGGTCACAGTGAATTTCGGAACCAATACATTTGTCGGTCCTGCTGATGTAGTGGTAACCATACTTGTCTTCTAAACCCAATCGCGGGTTCAATCCCGGCCAGGATCGAGGGATTTTTTCGGGCGTAAAAATCCTAAGTATGGCTTCCTTCGGAAGGGAAGTAAAGCCGTGGGTCCCGTGTCGTACATTTACGGCACGAAAAAGAACTTCAAGTCTGAAAGAAGAGGCCTCTGAGGAAAATTTGTCGGCCGTTTCAGCCCTGAATAGAATGGGACGCTGATGAGCTGAGATGTTAAAGAACGTCCTTAAATAAAACAAATCAACAGGAACCAATACATTGATTTTCATAGTAATCAATTGTATTTGTGCCTGAAATACGAAAAAGAGTTTACTCTCCTTGCCACAGTGTAATGTGCAGTTTGTGAGGGTTAGACTGGTTTAGCACACACGTCATCAAATGCTCTTTACATCGCGCCAGAGAGCATGTAGCAGTACTTCAAACTTCCCATTAGCCTTTGTTTTCATTCCAGATGTTAATTTCTCCACATATGCGGACCGCTGCATTGCACTGTCGACACTATCAGCAACAGAGAAGGTTATAAAATATACAAACCGGGGGGTATAACATTTGAAACGAAAGTGAATGTGTGTAGGTTGGTAATGCCACGAACCCCATAGAAGCTTACGTTAAAAGCGAAATAGATTATGCACGAAAGCCACCTGTTCGGAGTAAGGGAACTGAATATTTCAGATGTACATGTGAACAAGCGGCTTAGTGGGGAATTTAAATACAAAGTATGGCATAGAAAGATAAGCAATAAACATAATATTCTACATGTCAACAGCATTTAACAATCGCAAAATATCCGTTTGAGTATGGATAATATTAAATGCTATTAATAAGCTAATATGATAGTAAGTGGCATTTCTTGCTGGTAATATTTTGCTTAAAAAAGGAAAATTTTCGTACATGGCAAGAATGAAAAGTAACAATGCATAATGACACATGAAAATTGTAGATGATTGAAATGGCTACTATAAATCAACATGAGCGCTATGCATCTTATTTAGACAAGTTGCAGTTGTTTCTGTTGTCATAACTTGATGAAGACAACATATGAACATTGTATTCATGAAAGAGTGCACTCCCTCCCTGGGCATGGGAGGTTCGTCATTTTCTAAAGAAATTAAAAATTACTCAAGCTATCCAAAAAATCACCCCTCTGATGTTAATACCGACATGGGCTGAGTTGCATTACCGATATGAGTGGTGGAGAGTACGCAATGGGGGTCATATAGCATTCTGGGAAATCTCCCATCTTTCAATGTTGCATACAAAATGTAAAGGTTAGTAGCAAGTGTTTTACAGTGTGTTCATTTTATTCATACCCAAACGGATCACCCTATATACATTTTCATAAAACATTACTTATCTTGAAACTCAAAATAAAGCATTTGCGTACTAATCAAGTGTTTATTATTCCAAAATATCCACTTGGATATTATGTTATTAATTTATATTGTAAATAAATGAAGCATTAATTTAATTTTACACGCATTACAGTTAATTTCAGTAACTCATGTATAATTGCTGTATTTATAATTAGTATTTAACTTACTACATTCTCTTGTACATCTTCCCCATATAACGAAACCCACGTGCAAGATTTCTTTAGGAAAATGGCTCCAATGTGGAGCTTAACAAGAATAAACCTCGCAATCAAATGTTTACTGCAAGATAGATACGTGTAACCGCTGATAAAACCGATTAATTCTGATCAGTGATGAGTTTTATTATTGTGTTTCATATCTCTGTTCGTTATGACTCAAATATTTAAAACAGAACAACGCATTTTTACTTTCTGTAGCTTTTTAAGAAACGAACCAACTTCTTAGTGCCGTGCAGAATTTCAAGAACGTTTCCGGCGATTCATTTATTTGACTTGAGAAGTGAGATCAGTAAATTATAATTGTGTCAGTTCTGAGTGTGAATGATAATTTTTCTCTGTTCTGAACGTGATTTGTCAAGGAAAGGTTACGGTATATTCAAAAACTTAAAACATACATGTCAAATCACAAAAATGACGTTCCACGGTCAGAAAGTGACCCAGTTAGAGCCTATTTCCAATAACATCAACATTTTTTCCAATGCATTAATATCGAATCTTTGTTTTGTTTTCCCCACACTCAATAAATATAAACCTACACAATAAATAGTTAATTAGTTACTCCGGTCACTAATAGGAAACTATAGCGCTATGTGACGGCAACAGAAGGAAAGAAAATATCGAAGATTCGAGAGAAGAGGTAAGGTTCTTAGGGAAGCAAGAGTGCACACAAACTTAGCCGAGCGCAGAGTACTATATACCGCTATAAAGAAGGTGTCAAAGCGCCAATAAATAACCAGTTTAAAATGGTGATAAGAGTATTTAAAGAAAGTCTCATACAATAATTAGGTTTAATAAATACAAAACCTTTGCCTACTTTGTTTAAATGTGTGTTTACTCGCCAATAATTTTAGGACGTATACTTATTGGCTACCGAAAGTCAAATTTATTGGTACAAGCCTTCATTGATTATCTTATTATCTAAATAACGAGAATTGCATTCAGGAGATCCCGAGCTCAGGTCTCTTGAGGTCGGTTTCCCATTTTTCTTCTGGCCACTAAGAAGTGCAGATAGATATTTCCTTTCCAAGAGTTTTTCGCTGTCGCATTGCATTCCGTAGTTTTGTTGCAGAGTCAAACATGTCAGGTGACACGTGCTGGTGCTGTGCGGCATGGCGGTGGTGGTTTTCATGCCTAAGGGTCATTGGGGGAGACCATTGTGGCTGACGCAAGTATACCGGCATCTTGACCTGATCTTGATCTGAAAAACTACATTCATGAATAGCCGCTCTGGCTCCTGACTACCCGGTGTCTCATCATCCCGTCCCTTTCTACCTTGGGGGACGTAGGCGCAAAAGGCACAAGGTGACTAAACATCCTCTTTCGTCCAGTTTTATCCTATCCTAAGATATGAAGTATTTTAGATTGCTTATTAAAGTATCATGGGATACCAGCCGAGTAAATTTGTCAAAACTCCAAGCTTTCGGCCATCTTAACTCGGCTGGTATCCCATGAACTGAAGAGTAGAAGTGTCAAACATTTTAAGTGACCTTTTCTACATTTTACAAGATAGCAAAAGAACTACCCGTTGGCATTTAATGTATTACATCCAAAATCATTATGAAGACTTTTTTGTACTATAAAATTATTTTGTATAACAAATCTTTGCCAAAATACAATGGTCAGGAAGAAAAAAAAAATAATAACAATAAGAAGGTTCTATGTGCCATATGATGGAAGAGTCGGTTACAAGTGCCATTCAAACTGTCACATTTTATTTCAGGTTTTAGAGGAAAATAATTACAAAAATAACAATGATCAGCAGGAACATATATTATAATTTTATTCTGCAAAAAACTATGTTATTAAGAGTAAAAGTACAAACATGTACAATTTTCATATTTTCTCCTCAAAAAGGACAGGAAGAGTTTAATTTTTCATTCTTACACAGGGGTTGAAATTGCCGTCTCATAAAACTCTCTGTATTCTTCAGGAAGGAATAGCAATGAGAAGTCTTTCTTTTTTTATAACCCATAAACAGGTTGATCTTTCAGACGAAGGCTGTATATCAACTAATGATTTTCCTCTCTTTAAAATTCAAAAACTCTTCACGCTTCTAATGTTGAGTAACTTCTTTTAATAGCTATGGATGAGATCAAGAGATGGGGGAGATCTAGATACTTTAAGCATTGTGCATTTTGAAATGTTGCACTTATTTAATGTTAATAGTGAATCAGCAACATTCTTAAAATCAAAGAAATCACTTGACTGGAAATACATGAAAAGGGTTTATATCTATCTTTATCTTAATCTGCAATTCTTAATTAATTCTGGGATAATAAAGGCCTTACTCAACCTTTCTTCTCTCTCTCTCTCTCTCTCTCTCTCTCTCTCTCTCTCTCTCCTTTATAATAGAAAAATCCTTATCGCAACTTAAAAAACTATGGCCTCTTACTAAAAATTTCTGTACTGTAAATTTTTTCCTTTAACCATTAATATTATGGTAGCATGGCATGACATTTAGAACTGTGTTCGCTGTTAACGAGCATTTGAACTATTTTATTCGTGTATAGGCACTTAGAACACGACTAGAGATATGCATCTGTACATAGAATGTACTTTTGAAATAAAATGATTAAATGTAAAAATGGTACTTAAAACATTTGACATTTCCACTCTTTAATTGTTCTATCCTATCTTATGGTATCTAAAGTACAAGAATACTTTGTGGAGTCAATCTTTGTGTTTTAAATCCAACTCAAAAGTAAGTGTTTTAGATATTAATAATATTTAGTTATATTCTTTTTCATTACTAACATTTAATTATATATCTTTTTATTAATAACTTTTAATTATACCCTTTTTATTCCATAATATTAAGTCATGTTGTTTATTTTTGGTAAATACTGCCAAATTCTGTTTCTTATAAAGTATAATATAAAATATTCTATATAAATCCAGAATGCCTCAATTATTTTAATATCGGAAAAGAATAACCTTTGTAGTTATGTGCACTCCACCAATAAAAACCACCAGCTCAATTTAGAGCCTGTATCTCTTAAAACCATGAACGTTTGAAGCATGGTTATTAACATATTTTTAAGAATATCTAATATAAATCGGAGACCTCTTCCTTAGTCTAGTGATTAGCATTGATGATTTCTGGCCCGAAGGTCCCGAGTTCGATCTCCGGTAATTGATTAGCAGTTTTCTAAGTTAGTGGAGTTTGAATTGGGATCGTGAAAACAACTGGGGAGCTGCCTGATAGAGAGGTGTCATCCTTCGATTTTGAAATTTGCACGATATGGAACCGACAGGGTGCCGGTATGAAGATCACATGCCCCCCTGGAACATCGATCTCTATCAGTGAAGTCGAAAGACGAAGGTAGAGGACACAGCGGTCGCTACGGCAGGCCATAGAGGAGATGGGAGTGCATCTTATATGTTATATGGTGATTATCAGAATCTTTGCCAAGTATTGTAATTCAGACGTATCACTGACAAGGAAAGGTCCTGATGAGAAACACAAACTCTGTCCATCTGGAACATCTATTACATAATTAATCACAATAAATATGAGTAGCCATGCTTAATACATAATCCCATTACACATTTATTGTGAATGGCTCCATCGCGGGATGAAGTGAAATAATAATCTACAGTTTATTTCAAATCAGTAAAGTTCAAAATAGCTGCAATTCATGTTTCAATTTTAGTTACTTCATAGTTCTTCTACGATCACATCTACAAATTTCCTTTGGATAAATCAAGGTTTGATTGTGTTCCTTTTTGTAACAAATTGTGACATTACTGTTTTGGACTGCATTTTGTTTTTCCTCGCACGTGAACAGGGCCTGCGATCGAGAGCGCACACAGAAACTGCCCACACCCAGCTCACCACGAGTTCAGTAAAGCACTGAAAACAGATATGATGCCTGCTGTGTTTTTTTTTTGTTTGTTTTTTTATTTAAGCACAATTTTACAATCCGTATATCTGTCTGATGAATGGACCACCGAACAACGTTCTTGAAATTCTGCACTACATTAAGAAGCTGGTTTGTTTCTTAAAAGGTTACAGAAAATAAAAATGCGTTGTTCTATATTAAATATTTGAGCCATGGCAAACAGAGAAATGAAAGGCAATAACACAGCAACTCTTTACTATTCTGAGCCAAAAGACACGTTATCAGCGGTAATACGCGTCCCTGAAAATCGGTGTGTGCAGCCGTGATACTTCAACTTCAGACTCGTACGCGTACGGGGAAAAACAAAACAAAGACTCGATATTACTACATTGAAAAATGAACAGAAAATATATGTTGTTATGTTATTGGAAATAGAGAATGGGATCATTTGTTGGTCATAAGGCCTCATGTTTTGTGATTTCATGTGCCATTTTTAGATGTTTCAATATACCGTTCTGGTCAAATCACCTTCATTACCAAAAAAAAAAAAAAAAAAAAAAAAAAAAAAAAATCACCATGACCACTCAGAACTGATAAAATTATACTTTATTGATCTCATTCTACTTGGATGTTTGAACCCGATGATTGTATCACCAATTATTCCGTAAGAAATCAATACATTCCCGATATAATTTTAATCTCCCTAGAACGGCGACACCACCTCTGACCCGCATAACACCTTGAATTATTGTAAAAACGACCCTACGAGATTTTAAAAGTGCTTAATAATACTTTTCAGTCACCTGGATAACTATCCCGGAATTTCATCACTGTTCCAAATGAGCTCATAAATTTTGTATAGGATTCAAATATCGGCCAGTTTAAGCGAGAGCATGCCATCCTCATGCTGTAATCGTTGTCCTGAAAGATAGGAATATCAACATGGGTTGAAAAACACTCCCAGGACATTTCCAACTTGAACAACATATAGGAGCATAACTTTCCATTGAAATTGGTCTACCGTATTTCGCATTTCTAGTCCCCCAGAGTGAAGTTTCGATGCCGTCAATCTGATGTCGGTCTTGGTGCTTGGTGAATCGCTGTTAACTGGGATCTTTTCTGTTCCAGATGTCAATCACTTGCACTTCTCTACTCAACGTCCGCTCTCAAATTGGTTGGGATAAACTTTAACTGATGTGTGGAGTAATTACTGTCGAATTTGACCTGAAACTACTAGGCGTGCAACATGGCGGCTTTACTTGTTGAGAATCCTGTTCCTCTCACTATTATAAATGTAGACCAGATGTTTAGGTACGTACTGAAAACTTTAAAATATTTCTTTTATATATTAAAATATGTCGAATATATGCTAAAATCTCAAAAATATTTCATGTAAATTTTAAATTAAATATGAAAAAATGCAACATACCAGAAAGATAAACGTTATTACTCGCCAATTGCAAAAATCGAATGTAGAAATTTGATAGAGAACAACAAATGACATTTCCAATTTTTTATCACTAATTACACCGGTTAACAAAATTAAACTTCTCTTCTGTTAAATGAGCAAGAATGGTCAATTCTTATGGACTTTTTGTGCTGTTCAAATCTGTTTTCAAAATCTTTCTATCGTTCAGAGTTTACGAGTTATCATATGAAATGTGATTCAAACGTTTCTAGTGTTCAACATTTGAGCTGAATTTACATTTACTAAATCAAAATGTACGTGATATATATTTGTGGCTGCACTTTTCTTGAGGGACATCTCTTTTGAGTGTCCAACAGTAGTCTGCTAGGATGTTGGGCTCCATTTTCCCTGGTAGCGTCTTTTTCATTTCAGCAACATCCTGGTGAGAACTTTTCTTAAGTTCCTCCCTCACAGCAGGAATACTTGGAAGGAAAAAATATAGATGAAAGTTGAGGAAGCGTATTTTGACAGACACGTTACACCCCATCATTTTGTAGTTCTGAACCAGCTCGCTAGCAAGTTATCGGTCATTTTTTCCTAGCAAGTTGATACTTCTTTGAAATATGACTATGCAACAGTTTTATGAATATTAAATGCAGTTTTAGGTGAATTTTGGAAGTGTATTCTTCAAAAATTGAAATTGGCTCCTATTAGGTTCCTCCGTTTTCACAAAGTTTTTAATCAAACCCAAAATTATGCGCAGTAAAGACAATAAGATTTCTTCAGAACAGAAAATGACTGATGAACATTTCCTGATGTATATATCCATCTCTGGCCAGGAAATATACATCGGGCATTTGAACTGTTCTTGATAGCATAAGGAAAAGTAGCTGCCTGCTGAATTCTTCTTAGGTTCCTGTCATATTATTGGAACTGCAAAAAACATATTGCAGATATTTTTAGTCAACTACTTAATAGAAACACACACGAGGACAACGTATTTCATGCTAATGTACGCCATGTTGAGCGAACTGGTCTAAGAATTATGCTAATACCATCTGCTCATTTTTTGATAGTACTCTCAGTAAATAAATATCTATTGTTATTCATTGCTAATAAATATCTCTTTAAAAATGCAATATTATTTTGATACTGTGGTAGCACAGCAGAAGAGAGAGAAAGTAGAGCGCATTTTTAAGCTGCAGTAGTCCACAGATACACTGAATAGAGAACTACAGCAAATGACCTTGTATGACAGACCCGCAATACACGCTATACATATTTAAAGAATTGATTACTAATCGTACCTGAACTATATAAACGTTTCCGTGAATGGTAGGAAATACAGTCATGCGAGTAAAACAGCAGAACGACACGTAACTAGGCGACGGAGCTTGTTTTGTTGTCACATCGATTATTATCGATTGCGTGTTATCTGCAATTGTTTGGTTACGTAGCTCCACGCGCAAAGCCTTGCAGTTCGACTCTCGTGGTTCAGTATCTGCCAAATTGGTGCAAGCAGTAAATCATATGCCACCTAATATTTCGAAATATTTATTCCAATTCTCATTCTGTTTGTTATTGTTAAAATGAGTGTTAAATATTAAAACAAACCTTGAAACTGCGATGCTTATCATTATTCCGGCGAATCTATTAGCTTTTGAAACGCAAAATTCTCATTAACGACTCAGATTAAATTTTCGATTTTCTATAGTTCCAGTGAAAATGAATTGCAGTTAGCTAGTTCTAGAGTTATTTAAATACAGAGATGTTGCTAGATAAGGTGGTAAAGAGTGCACAGATGTTCTAACAGAATTACCAAATTTATGGATCAAAACACAGATTTTAAAGAAACGCTTTTATTTTATAATACATGGGTACTAAATTTGCTCATCTAAGAGAGATTTTAGTGAATTCTGGGGGAATGCTAACTAATGCTGTTGTACACATGAAAAGAGTTTTGTAAACTTTCCTAAAATTTCTATCGATCTAGACACAAAAAATGAGGATGAAAAAAAAATATACGTATGCATGTGTGTCTGTTTCTGGTAACGCTCTAGTGACTACAATTTTTATTTTTTATCAACGAAACTTGGCATATAATGGTTAATTAACAAACGATTCATCCAGTTCAAAACCCAGCAAAATTACCATTAGAAGTAGGGTTAATTAACAAACGATTCATCTAGTTCAAAACCCAGCAAAATTACCATTAGAAGTAGGGGTTAATCTAAAGAGATGCATATACAAATATGTACGTACATATATGTCTGTGTGTGTTAACGCTCTAGTGGCCACAATTTTTGTTTTTTCTCAACAAAACTCGGCATATAACGACCAATTAATAAACTATTCATCGTCATCGAATTCGTTAACCAGCAAAATTGGGCCATTGGGGGGGGGGGGGGTTACTCAAGTCAAAAAGTTAAAAATCGCTTTAGTGGACACAATTTTTCCCCCTCATCGAACTTCGGTATATGCTATTAAAATAAAACAATAAAAATAGTTCCCGAATATCAGCGAAATTAGATTATTAGGAGAGGAATTTACTTGAAATCCAACATTTAAAAATCTCTCTAGCTAGTGGCACCATTATTTATTTTGTATGTACAATTTAAATAAAACAAGAAAATTTGTTTCTGAAAATCAAGGAAATCGGACCATTAGGTGTCGAGTGTACCGGAAAACTGAAATTTAAACATTAATGAATTAATCTAAAGCGAACACACAAAAATCGTTCTAGCGGCCACAATTTTTGTTTTTTCTCAACGAAATTCGGTATGTACCATTTAAATAAAATAAGAAAAATATTTCTGAAAATTAGTGAAAGCAGACTATTAGCAGTGGAGGTTTACCTGAAATCCGACATTTAAAAATTGCTCTAACCGCACAAATTTCTCTAGCTCTCTGTAATATCCTCCACAAATTCGAGCTGCTGAGGAATTCGCTTAGTTCACGCAGCTCCTGCGGACTTTTAATTATATTCACCCCATCTGTTACAATTGTGAAGGGAATGCTCGACGGTAATTTGAAAACAAATGCAAGCCAAAAAATTTTAATAAATACTTCATTCCTCAGCCGTCTCCATACTTGGCCCAAGTAGTTTCCGCTTTATTCGTCGCACTGGAAAAGTTATTTGCGTTACAGCTAAAGAAAGCAATGCCTTGCCTCGCGAGTGAGATGCTACGCCCGAGTCGTAGGCGCGGATGGATTTTCGATACGAGTAAGGCAATGCCACTTTCTTAGAAACTCGGTAATATATTTTGTTTCACACTACGTCGATATTGCATTGATTTGATTCAATATTGTAATATATGTAGATATATAGGCACACACATAATTTAATCATTTAACAAACAGTTAAAGGAAGCCTTGAAAATGTGAATGCGAAAGAATTATGGAGACAAATTCTTAACTTACCCTTACAGATAGAGGCTCTTGGGCTGCAGTCACGCCTCCATTCACGAACACCAGTGGAGAAAACAGAGCCTAATTCTAAGAGAAATGGTGGTGTGACTTCAACAGAAGCAGGCAGGAAAGAATAGTTTTAACGCACATAAACAAGTAATCTTACGCTAGAAATTACCTATGTAATAGACATGTTAATAGTCAATCACCAAAAAGAAACTTTGTAGTTAATGCATTCAGTCTACAGCGAAATGAAATGGGAAACTGCAATGTAGTAATGTAACACGTAAAGGAAATAATAATTATAGGGTAAAAGTCACACGCTGTTATTACTATAAGTTTTGCATGTATTCCGAACTGTATAACCGAGATATTTCTTAATTTGAGTTGGCGCTAGTGGCTTCTTTTCCATCTTGCAGCAAAGAAAACGCAATAATGTTGGCTTCCGTTGTATCAGGTTTTGATCAGAAATTTGAGAGATCTATTTTTATTAATTTATTTACTTATTGTAGCAAAAAGTGATCTCTGTGGAAAATGTTTCCTTTTCTTGGGCATAGATACTTGTTCATTTTAGTTGCGAACTGCGGCCAATGTTGCGGTTAAGGATGCCGTGTGTTTCTTCGCAACTTCAAATTGTCTTGTTATGGAAATTAATAGCATCCAACGACTCGCAAGCAAGTGCCCCACCCCCCTTTCTGATTTGATAGGGGCACAGAACAATTGGGACTTTATTGTTTGCTTGCATTTCACAGTGATTGGCGTGCGATTGCTGTCTTTTTAGAAAAGGAGCGATAACATTTAACTTTTCCACACTAATACTTTATAACTCACGGGAATTCCGCAGTCGGCTTTAACAAAACAATAACACATCTGTCTTTTTAGAAGAGGTGCATACATTTACAACTCTTGGCCTTCGGTTTTCTCCGCTGGTTTTCGTGAAAGGAGGTGTGACTGCAGATAAAGAGCCTCTGTCTGTAAGGGTAAGTAATTCTTACGGGATCCATAAAATTTTTCGTATACCAAAATGATAAATAATCCATATTGTTTGTAAAAATAGTTAATACATTGTAAATAACACAGTTGCATAAAACTACCATTTGCGTAATTAAATTGTTTCCATTGCTAAAATTGCTGTTGTCAACTAAATATTACATTACGACATTATTATGGAAACAAATCTTCTATTACAGAAAACAAAATTAATCATTATGTTATATTATTTACTTATACGTAAGCCAAAAAAGTTAATATTAGCTACCAAATGAATTAGTAGAATTTAATGATACCAGCCTGTTCTGAGATATATGGCAACACTAAAGTTTCTGAAATATCCTTAACATTTTTACATTTCATGAAATTAATGAATCTATCGTATTTCATTTTATAAGTGTTTAAGATTTTACTAATCGCAAATCAGTCCTTTCAGCTTTACCTATCTTCGCTAACTACAATGACAACAGAGAAAATTCTAAATAATATACATCGACACAGTGACGTCAGAAGTATAAAGCTTTGACTTCAAAGTAATTAATTGTAAATTAGATTTTAATATTAAATCATTTTATTTAAATTTTTTGTTTATAATACAAGAATAACGTATAAAACATTTTCGTGCACATGGCAGTATATAATTTCATGAGTTGGCAGATATGAGTTTTACATATGATGATAGACGAGAAGCTGCACTGCTGCTGTATCAGATGACGTTCCAGACCGAAGGCAGCCAAATCATCAAACCTTTACTGCTAGTTGCTGAGACAGCATCCTTGACGCCACAAACTGTGGATCGCGGAAGGCCAAGAGTTGCATGTATGCCTGACTAGGAACAACACAAGCTGTTGAAGAAAATCTAGTTATCAACAAAAGACAATTGATCACTAGCATGTGGTATATCTCATAGTACCTATGGAGGATACTTCACATGCAACTCTTATATCCATATCATCTTCAACGTGCACAAGGTCTTTCGCCTGCCGAATGCCCACCATGGCCGATGGTTTGTTGCTCAAACTGCCCATTCGTTGTTTGCCTCTTCAGTCTTGATTACAGGAGATGCATCATTTGGTAGAAATGATAACACATTTTTATAACCAACATTTTTGGACTGACGCAAACAATTCAGGCTAGCATCAATTTATGATCAATATGTGGGCTGATGACTGTCTTCCAGCACATCTTACAGGCAATGTCTACTCGGAGTTTATTGAGAACATTGTTCCAGATCTTCTTTGGTATTAAGAACAATCATGTGGTTTATGCATGATGGGGCTTCAGCCCATTTTAGTCGCGTTGTTCGATATGCATTTGCTGATAACTACTCTAAGAAATGAATAGGTAGGGGAGAACAAGTTTCATGGCCTGCATGTTCCGCACTCAATTCTTTGGATTTTTATCTGTGGGGACACGTAAATGGTTTAGTTTACGCAACGGAAATTCCAAATGCAAAGTCATGGAAGCCTGTGAAACCATTCGACACCACGTGGGAGTCTTTGAAAGTGTGCGGGAATGCATGATAGAAACAAGAGGAGGACATTCTATACATGTTCTATGAGTTTATATGATTTAACGACATTTTGAAACTTCCTATGAGCAGACAATTTCAAACAGGTAATGTGTCATTGTAAACTGTTCTATTAATAATAACTAATATATTAAAAATAGCCGGATATACTCGCATGCTTTCATGACAGGTTTTCCTTGTTTTGGTGTGAGAAAGTCGCCCTCGACGTTTTGATACACTACAGGCTGTTTGGTTTAAGTTGAAACATGACTATTTGCTGCTACTGAGCTGTCTAGGAGGAGGGTGTGCTAATGACGGTCAAAGGGGCTGAGAAACACTGTCACAATCGTCCTGCACTGCATAGTCTCTTAGTGACAATTGTACTCGTAATACCTGTTATCACCAGTTGCACCTTTTGGCAGTGAAACATGTGATATGTTTAGTTACACTTGTTTCGCTGACTTTCGTATTGTTACAGGCGGATGTTGGGAAACGAAGAAAACCTGTGCAATCAGATGCAAGAGAAACTGTCTGTAGGATGCACACGTTCTTTAATGCTTTTGAGATTGGGCAGTTAAGAATTGCTTACTGCCGTGCGGAATACTTCCCATGTTTCAACCAAAAGCAACTGCAATGTATTGTTGCGTTATGAGTTTCTGTCGTATAAGTTTATTTAATAAATGCAATATTTAAAGTTTCATCCATGAAATATTTAACTGCAGATGACAAAAAAACCGTACGCTCGGATAAGGACAAACAACTATTCGGTCATTTGCTTTTAGAAGCAAAGGTGACTGTTTACTTTGAATATAAGTACATTCTTTAAAGCAGTTTGAAACAATGAGAACATGTGTTTCGGTACGAATATTGTTTTTTATACAATTATGCCAATTGTCTCCAGGAAATTTTCATCTGTATAGGGGGCTTTCTGAGAGGTCTAAAACAGTTTCTTTTCCATAGGTTGGCAACACTGCATTTTAGTTACAATGGAATGCTGGTGCGTATGTCATGTGCCTTTGTTGTGGAGATATTTTTCAAAAGTGGCGAAAATGTGACAGCAACTCAACAGCTATTTCGGCGTTCCTGAAACGTCGAAACGATTAACTATGCAGAAGATGTATCATAGCTACAAAGCTGATGAAAAACTTCAGAAAATCGCTTCCTGCTTCAAGGAAGCAACTCTTAAACCACAGCGTAGTGTTAAGAAATGCAGATACATCAGATTCCACTCATGTTCTAAACGAAAATTTTCTGCTTCGAATGATCTCGCAAAAGGAGACCGTGCGATGACCTGCAAAATCGTCTGACTCAATTGTTGCTTTGGGGATATACGAAGAGCAAGGCGTATGCGAACAAATGAAGGACTACGGTTTACAATGGATCGGTTCATGACACCCCTCTCCTTTTCCTCTGAAACAGCCAGTAGATAAGTCTACACTTCCGAAAGCAATGTTTAAAATATTACTTGACATATCGATCTGTAAGGTTCTCAAAATTATCTCGATATTTGCATTCGTGACAACGCTGGTGCGTATAAGAAGCTCACTATTAAGGGCTGTGGTTCAAGGAATTGGATTGCATTATTAGGGTCGTAAGGGGCTATTTCGGTATTTCAGCAGCCTTGCTCATGGGCTGGCCGTTTGTGTCTACGCGCCAGCAAGGACGCTTCTGGGAGAAAAAGATGAGATAGACACTGGCGGCCAAAATCCAAGAGCAATGAGGCATGGACATTGACGGAGTCCCTGACATTATTTCCAGGCAGAACCCCGCGCCTAAACAGCCCGCTCCCCTTCCTAAAGAGTTAGAGCCCCTGAGAAGGTCTGCTTCCATACCATTCCCCGAGTCACAGGAGTCAAAACATTACAATGATACTGCAAGGCACAAACGCTCATTATTTACCCCAACATGCGAAGGAGTTAGTAAGCGTGTAGCACAAGGATGCTTTCAGTCGTTCAATAATGAAGAAGCAAACACTAAAAATTTACCACATTATGGAAGACTGTTGAGAATGCATGTACTCGTAAGCTGTCAAAAAAAATTTGGTGCATCAAAAGATACCATACATTACCACATTAAGACAATTAAAACATTATACAGAAGCTGTAGATCTGTACATCATGAACAACCCAACACAAGAGTGGATATTGTCTTCAGCTTATTGCAAAACCCATGGATGACAGATTTATCAGGATATTTCTTACGTGTGATGAAATATGGGCATATTACCGCAACTCTGATACCTCGAAACAGTGGCTCGATCTCCTTTAGCCTGCCAACAAAATCAGTTCGGCTTTTAAGTAATGTTATGTGTCTGGTGAAATTGTGAAGGTGTGATTCACTGGGGATTTGATACGAACGGACGTGCAGACAATACGAATCTTTATTTTCAACCACTGGGAGGCGTTCATGAAGTTTTGAAATAGAGATACCCAGCGAGACCCCATACCGCTCAAAGTATTGAACAAATTTTAGGAGGGATTGAAATGCTATCGTACCCAGCATATAGTCCTGCTCTTGCGCCTTTAGAGAAAGGCAAGCCTACACAGTAACGAAAACTTTTTCCTTACAGGGACTAAGAAAATCACTACTATGCTTGGCCACGCAGGCTGTGCCTTCGACCGTATAGGTTATATGCTGTGTTTGAATATATATGCATTTTTATATGCATTAGTTGGAATAAGGAAATATTTCAACTCTTTCATACGAGCTAATTTTGAGTAGGTTCGGCATTATAAATTTAATGGATGCATCACCCCTGAACATTTATGGATAATGACAGTCCCAATAAGTGATGAAAAGTACAAAAATCAATCGAAGCAGCTTGCGATATTATTCTAAAGTAAATTTCGTTATCTTCAATACACAATAGGTAACTTTTAAGTTAAATTATATTCTGAAAAATCGAATTTTTATAAAGGTATCAAGAATATGCTAAACATGACCAGTGTTGCGCTGCTTTCAGTTGACTAACGAAATTTGAAAGAGCTTTTCTACATTGCAGCGTTTGAGTGCTTCAGTTTATCAGCGGTGCAAACCGTGGCTTAGGTTCGAGGATCCTTCCTACTTCGATAAATCTGTTAAATGATGCTCCTAAATGATCATTTAAACTTCTCTGAAGTAACATAGCTCTCCACAGTATATTACCTCGCAGTTCATTTGTTACAGTTTCTCGTTTCTATAGATACGTTGATGATTTCAAATGTTTAATTAGTCTATCCAGAAACATCTAATGAACAAATGAAATATGTCATAATTTTATGGCTCATGCTGTGCCCACTTTCCGACTGTCTGAATCTATGCTCATTATCGCGCTTTTCCTGAGTTTTTTTCCTCGCTCCCTCGCGTGACCAGACATTTACTGTGACTAATGACCGCAGTTCCTTCGCAACCCCTCCAAGGCACATGATGTAAAGGTTGTCGTTTCCTGATCACGTCACATTGCTAATGACCGCTCTTACAGATTAAACCGCACAACAACATTCTGGCAATAGTCGCATAAAATGTGCCAACCTAAGGACTGGCGTGTCCATATTTCATCCTTCAGAACAATCTTTCCCTTTTACTTAACAGTTCCAAATGAACCTTTCATTTCCTTAAAAGCTCGCAAATTGCAGCGTGGAAACATCCGGTGCTCAACTGTTTTCGAATCGGTTGCCATGACTTCCACTGAATATAGAGTCGCAGAGAAAGGGGGGGGGGGGCGCAAAATTATCGCATTCAGATGTAGCTTTCTGCCATCCGTCTGTATTCTACATCATATTTCGGAATTTTTTGGCCTGTGTATGATTTCGCATTATAAATGCTCTAGATTGGTTTGAAAAGCTAAGCGCAATAAAGTATAAATTTTATTTCTCATCATTCTCCGTAAGGTAGGGGAAGATCAAGAATACTACAGCTTTTTTACAAAGAGTACGGGTTATGTGGCATTATCAATTAAAATATAGTGAATAAATTTACAATATAGAACTATTAAAACTTAATTTAATTTACATATTTTAACATAATCTATTAGGTTAAAGCACTGTATTGTGTTCTTGCGCCATCCCTACACGAACCCTAGTTCAAAAGTGCGCAATTAAATCAATGTACTCCTGAGACAAAAAATTTAGCAGGCGCTCCAAGTTTAATTTCTCTAAGTTCTGCTTGGCTCAGCGCTTGATTCACATTGTCATGTCTGAACCTTACAGTCTTTAACCTTACTATGTCATCATCAGCCATATCGAGTACCCTGATGATCGAGCGGTTAAAAACAGGTGTCTAGCAATGAGTAAACGCAGTTCGAACTCTTCTCAGGCGTTGTTTTATTTGTTATTTTTTGCAAAAAAAAAAAAAAAAAGTAACGTTTATTATACACATGTAATATAAACTCCAGGTGAATGGGTTATTTTAATTTTAAGTCATTTTATACCCACACCCAAGGAAAAAAGGTGCATTAATCTGTATTTTCAAAATAAATAGTAAATGAGTAATAATTCTTAAATGAAATAAAGATCATTTATATTTTCTTTTAGTTTTTCACTTTAGAATATTTATTAATACCCAGATATTTTGAAAATGAAGATAATTAATTATATAATTTATGTGTATGAGTATAAATGCTTTAAAATTCAAATAAAATGAAACCTCTGTAACCCGGATAGGTATGGCTGAATAAAAAATTGTTCAACTTAACGAGGTGTTCATGACAGAGGAAAGTAGGTTTTCATATTATGTACACAATTTAAAGAAAATGACCTGTATTTTATTACACGCTAATGGCCAATAAAAGTTACTAACTTACGTCTATGAAAATTGAAATTCCATACAAAATAAAAGTAAACTTTTGCGTTTACACTTCAACAATATCTGAGGGCAACTTGCAACTGGCAACTGCTTCCATCAATAAGTTCAGCTATGTGCAGTCTGGGAAATACGTAACGGTTTTACATTCTGTAAGAAGTAAGGGAGCACAACAGAGAATAAAAGTTAAAAAAAAAAAAAAAAAAAAAAAAAAAAACTTTTAAAGCTTTAGAGACTATTGCCAATCAGGTTTAAATAAGTTAGCAGAAATACATAACAAAAAAAAATTGTCCAGCTTCTAGGATACAGATGAATCCAACATAGAGGATATACTGGTCATGTTAAAGCATAGAAATTTGTCCTGTTCACAGAAAATATACCCAATGTAATGAGCTGTCTAATATACAGACGTGTCCAAATACAAAAATTATACTATAATACATGTTGTCCATTGAAATAATATACAGAGGGTGCCAAAAAATGCATACACACTTCAACCAAAGAAAAAACTGTGTTAACATAACAAACTGAATTCACACAAACAGAAAATGGTGAGCACTAATCATCTTAGACTTTTACAGTTATATTACTGCTCTCAAAGTGTCCACTATCGATGTCGATACACTTCTGAGTACATTGAACTACTGAGTGAGCAACGTTTGCGAAAGTGTCCTCAGCGATTGCAGCACATGCCGTTTCAATTTCTTCCCGAAGTGTTGCCAGTTTAGCTGGTTTTGTACGATGTACGGTACCATGAGTCTCAAATTTGTCTGGAATGCGTGCAATTCAACACTAGTCTCTTTACTACACCCATTATTATTGAATCTCACTTCAATTTTCAATGGAAAGTGACTACCATTATCAAAAGAGTTTAACACTTTAAAATTCTTCAACATTACTAACATTTCCCCGAATATTGTCCATTTCCATTGACAAATGTAATTTCTCTAATTGATCATATCCCCAGTCAGCATTCAACATTTTCAGTTTATTGTCCTCACAAAAGTTAATTATCTTTTGTCCCTCCTCATTTTAATGACAGTGATAAATCTTTTATATAAACTAAAAAAGCAGTGGACCAAGAATTGGTCCCTGTTGACTCCATGTTCAACAATTCCCCAATTTGGAATATTTAGCCAATTATTATTTGGACAAATAATTGTACCTTTGTTTTATTTGAGTTCCAAGTGTAGGAAAGCGAATGCGATAAGTTTCTAATCAAATGAGGGATGGAAAACCGTTCGCATTGCTTATCAAGTTATGTGTCAAGTTTAACCAGATGCAAAACCGCGATTGCTGTTAAAATGTCTAAAGGGTTGCACATTTCTCATGGGACTGTTTAAAAGTTACAATTCCCTATATACGCTGAAAAAGTATATTTAAAGGTATATATGTCTTCAAAAAATTCTGAGTTACTCTGTAAACGAAAGTCGGCTCTCAGATAATAACTCATACGAACTTGTACCAGAGTTCCAAGAGAAAGGTATTTGACTTAGGGAGGGAAAAAAACAGAAGATAGGGGAGTGTATGTACGCCGCCAGGTTATTTTCTGGCATAAAGCGTTTCAACACCTTATAGAAGTAATAGAAAAAAGTGTTATAGCGGCACCCTTCCAAAGATCACGGCGAGCGAGACCATGTTGTCACTTCTACCTAATAGAAATGTCACTGCGCGCTGTTGCATATTGTAGTAAAAGCGCAAAGCCGTCCGGAGAGAAGAGTTGTGAAATTGCTGCTGTACCGAGATAATGCATGTTCTCATAGTGCGAAAACGAGGCGCGGCTTTAAGAAAGATAAGAAGGTTATAGGGTACGATTTCTCCTCTGCGAGCTCTAACGATACACGGCCAATGAAAAAACGTCAGTCGCAAAAGCAATTTACAAGCCCATTTAGTGAACGAACTAAAAGTACAGACTACATCATAGTGGCCAACATTTTTGGCGGCGAGCCAAATTTTAAAAAAATAGCTGTCTGCCGTACCTTAGAACAACATATTATGAAACTATGTATTAAATACATGCATCCATTTGTATTTTTGTTTTTGTATATGTATATAACATCTCATATACTACCTCACCATATGAGAAATCAGTGAGCCTCCCGCTTACGGAGGCCTTAGCCCTGGATGGGACATAAGTGACTTAATTCATCATTCATATGTACATAAAAGTGAGAAAATGTATTACAGGAAATGAAATTTTATTTTGGTTGTGTATGCCTCATTCTGATAAAAAGCGGTTCGCACTGGTACTAAGTGTTTCCAATTAGCGAACTCATGACTCAGGATTAGAACTCGCGTTTAGGAGACCAGCCATCCTTTCGCGCTTTCCTCTGGTCGCTGAGGCGAATACGATGAATCGTCCTTTCCACTAATTTTCCGCTCTCCCATTTCATATAATTTATTCCGTTGGTGTAGCTGGTGCGGCGTGGCGGTGGCTTGCGTTCTGGAAAGATTCATACCCCGGCGTACGGTATGGAATGGTCCTTTTGAGCGGCTCCAGTTCCTTGTCGTCGAGTAGTTCTATGTAGAAACAATGCCACGTACACCGTCTATGTCCATATTTCACCGGCAGTGGACTGACTGCCTGGTACCCCCTTATCTCATTCCTTGCTCCCAGAGGTGTTCTCACTGGGACTAGACACAAACGATCAGACGTTGAGCAATGCTGAAGTGCAGAAATGCTCTCCTCCATCCTTAACAATCCAATCCAGAAATACCTGACGATTTTCAAGTTGAAATAACCTCCAGATTCAAAGACCAGTATATCTTAAAGCATTGTATATCCATAAATTAATGTTGAAAAGTGTTCTGGTGGTGTCTATCATTGTTGGCACATTCTTGGAACTGGAAGGAGAAACTTCGTACCAGTCGCTGCAGAACTTGGGGAGAAATTGTCGCTGGTACTCCCTACCCTTGAGATATTTCCAAGGAAAATAATGAACATCCTCTCAGAGTGAGATCACTTGGGCTTTCAAAAATTCTCTTAACTAATTCATTGAAACCCTTGCATTATGAGCAGTTGCTTCACCCTGCTGGAACTGTATGTTGAAAAAAAAATAGTAGTATGGAACTTGATCCATGAAATTTTAATAATCATACGGTCTGGACTTCGATTGCCACATTTCATAGTACATAGTTCTACACAAAGGGACAAAGTTTGCAATTTAAAATCACTAAAAATAACAGAAAACGTCCGTCAATTGTTCTGACTTCACATAATATATATTAAATTAAATAACACTACGCCTGTTAACAGTTTGAAACATCTGCCAATTGTTTCGCATATTGGATGCATAAGAAGTTTCCTGTATTAAATATAAGTTAAAAGCGATGGGATATTGCCTAGGGTTACAACCTCGTTCTTCTGTACTGTAATTCGATGAAATTTGCCTCCACATAAAGAACTGACATGCCTTTAAAATATATATTTTTAAAAAAGTTGCCCCCAAATCAAAAGTTTAGTTCTTCATTTTATATAAGTGAGATATATGGTATGACCTGTAATATAAATTAGAAAACACTGCTTATTGCTTAGGATGAATCATGCATTTATTTTACAGATAGTAGCATCACTTTAATAACATGTTATGCGCATTGGTTACTTCCTGGTATATTTAATGCAGAAGTTGTTGCTTCCAGTGGATTTGCAATGACTGCGTTGTTTTTGGTAAGGTTTTCATATTTCGGAAAAACTCCTGAAGTCATCAGCATAATACATCTGATTACTGAACCAGTGGTCTGCCCAGCCGTAGGAAATGAATCTGAATACATTCTTCAAAGTGTCCCTTGTAGCTATAAGTATTAATGCAAGCAGAACAAGAATGACTCTTGTATTCCATCTTGCGTTGCTGATGTTTGAAAATTTCTGAAAACTAATCAATGGGAAATGCCCTTTTTCTTCAAAATATCTAAACACACATGTTAGATGGTACAGAATGTTCATATCACATCTCCAGCCTGAATTATCGAGTATATCTAAACTTTCGTTCACAAACTGTGCTTTTTAATTCCTCATAGTTATTCACCAGTTGAGACACAATGGGTATTCAGTGTTTGCAGAATAAATATTTTCACCAACTTTTTAATCCATCGCCAAACTGAGTATCTTGTGATGATGCTAACAACCGATAAATTGATATAAATCGATATCCTCATCTGCCAATATTTTTTTCAGAGTGTCAACAACATCGTCCAGTGATAACACGGGTTGTGTCAGCAACAATCAATTTAACTGTATTCATAAAGAACTTTAGCAATAGTTTGGCTCTTTTCATTTTTCAAACGCAACGTAGCCAATTTTACTTCATTTCTTTCATGTTTAAGTACTACTTACTGATATTCATTTCGCTGAATTTGTTTGCAATCAAAATGTAAGAATCGTTGTTCTGTGCGTAAATGTTTAACCATCTCCGCCTTTAACTTAATAGTGTCTCTGAAAGATGATTTGTAAATTGCAGCGGCTTGGAGTTGGAATGTTAAAACCATCACGTGACAATTGTGCACATATGTTATAATCGATGTTTTCACTTTCAGTCACAGTACCAATTATCTTTACCAATGTAAGTTTCGCATTTTTGAAGGATGAATTGTCTCTTGTCTTGCAACTTTATCACATTAGTAGCCCACTTTCTAGTTGCAGATGGTACAATCTTTATCCTCGGTAGATAATCACCGAACGTTTACTTTTGTAATGTCAAAAAGTTCATGGACTGTATTATATCTACCCCACATTCATCATATGTTTTCAGAATTTTGTGAACCTTTGTTTGTACTCCTTGATTTGATACACAAGGAAAATTCAATTTATTTTCCCACAGTTCTGTTACTTCTTCAAAAATGTCCATCATTCATTCCTTTCTCCCTGTGATCTCTGTTCCAAGAAACAAGCACCCTCCAATAATTTGTGATAATTTGTGTTTGGAGAGGAATTCTGCATTTTTCTTCTGATGTTATTCCTCTAAGAATACACTTCCCCTTTCCCTATGTGATTGCTGGAATCTCACCAATTTCTGTATTCTTCTATTTGATATTATAACTTCTCTTTTGCGACATTATTTACGTTTTATGTAAAAGAGGAAAAAATATGTCACATACAGTAATGCTGAGGTAGCACACACCATCATACACTAATGCGATATTCTAAATGAGGACATTTAACGCATGATGATGTTGCAGATATTGTGATTAGAATATTTTATTTGGGGGTGACTTTTTTTTTAAACCTGGCAGGAATAAGTATCTTTATCATGAATTTCAGACAAAAGTTTGCCGATTTATGATATAGGAAATATTTTATTTTACAAAGTTATAATCCTAGTGAGTACATCATTAATATCATGACAAATTTGGGAATTCAGTAGTTTTAAAACTTAACACATAAAACATTTTAATATATCCTCTTAACGCCGTTTTCATAACACGACTATGTGGAGTGGTGGTTCTAAATATATTTTATAATTATATTACTAGGAGGCAATACGTAAATATCTTCAGTAATACCTAGGGTTCTGATAATTTAATTGAAGTTAGCGAATGTTTGTTGTAATGAGATTGAAAGCTCAAATAAATTACTAAAGAAAAATTGTAAGAGTTTTTTTTTTTTTTTGCACTTTTAGTATAAACACTGAAGTGATCTGGCTTACCTGTTTGATAACAAACACTATGCTACACTAATTTTATTAACTTTTATTTCAAGTAGAACCATGTAGAGATCTAAATTAAATAAAATACAACTCAACACTATTATAACAATTACAATTACCATTATTTTTGTATCAGTTACGTCACATTTCATGTTGTGATGAGAACTACATTGGGAGGCAGTGAGATAATCGAAGTAGAGGTGATAGAATGCATTGTTATTAGTTTTTGTTCCACGACTACAAGGTACTTGTAATTGAATAATTAAAATACAAATGAACATTTGCAGTTATAATAACAGTTCATAGAACATTTATTTATTTTAACAGTAAATTTAAAGTTAAATTATAATTTTATTCTTTTTTATTATTCCATTTAAATCGTGTTACTTAATGTTTTCATGTAATAATTTATTGTGCAATTGTTGTAATTAATAGGTCCATAATATGAGTTCGAAGTTACAGTTTGATTCTGGATGTTTTCTTAGGACCCGGAATTAAAAAAAAAAAATGTAGGAGGAAACAAAAAGTATCAGTTATTACTCCTTGAGCACTATGCTTTAAAACTGTCCCATTCTGATTAATGAATAAGGCATCAATGAGACCGTACATTGACGAAAGGCGCTAACGTAGCCCCTACCAGTTTGCAGTGGAAACAAAGTAGTCTCAGTAAGTGACTTTTACCAGTATCTGAAAGGATACATTACTACGCTACAACTGCTGAAGGAAGTCTCATTTCCCATCTTCACCACTTCATTTCCTGACGTGCTAATGTTGTGTAGTACCAAAGGAAGATGTAACAAGAGGGTGAAAGAACATCTACTATCATGATGAGCGATAATTGCTTTTGTATGATGGATGTGTTGATGTATCTGTTCTTAATTAAACTTTTGACACAACAAGAATTTTCTTAAATATGCACAGTACCACAACATGGTTATTTATGTATGAGTGAAGTTTTTAAATATTTAAATATTGCTGTATTTTTTTTCAGAAATGAATTGTTATTATTATGAAGAAAATATTATGGAATATCCTAGAATCCTAAACAATCGTTTAGCTCTGGAGTATTAAAAACACTATGAAGATAAAAAGTCTTGTTATTGTATGATTGTAAAGAATTTCCTACCACAATTTCGCAATAGTTGAATAAATGTGAGTTATTTTTTATCTGAATGCAGCAAACACTACGCCAGTCACTCAAGTCGCGATAAGAGACAGTTCCCACGCTGACGGCTACTCGCAGTTTGCTGTTACGACAACAATCATTATTCTGTCTTTGTGTTATCATAAATAAGTTTACTGTACAACTCTAATCTTAGTGGTATCTCACAGCTTTGGTGTGTTAGCGAAGTAATTTTGCTATATTGTGTTCTATTGAACCGAGTAGGTTGGTACAGCCGATAACGCTTTCTACTCAAATTAGGGTAACCTATGCACCGAACACGAGTGGCCGAGATCGTTAAGGTAGGAGATATCGAGGATTCGACTGCCAGAACAGGTTTTTCCAGTTCCTCAATCATCGCTGGCAAAAGTCGAGGAGGTATCCTTAACCTAGGCCTGAAACGCTTTCTTTTCCTTCTCTAAAAACTGTTTCTCAGTTTATCATCGTATCTCATGTATGATCAGTTTCAACCATCTTGAAGCCTCAACAGCAGGAAAAAATAAATAAATAAAATAAAAAGCATTAAATACTATTAAAAATGAAATAGTCTATAAATACAGCAGTTCATTGCATTTTCAAAGTTTCGATGCCACGCCTGTATAACAGAAATATACAATTAATACATTAAATTATAAAATGCATCCTGAACCACAAAAAGCATGTTTGGGCTGGTGCCAGATAATGTTGGAAAACTTTGATGGAGGAAGATCAAAAGATATATTTAACATAACAGATGACGAAAGCTGCATATACGAGTATGATCTAAAAATTATGCGACAGTCATCGGTCTGGATTTTCCCAGGAGGGGATCCCCCTACAAAAACGAAGGGAGCAAGTAGTGCTGGCAAGAGAATGCTCTGTTCTGACATAATATTCTCACTACCAGACAATACACCACAAAATGCGTGCCCCAAATCTCCGATGTACTGAAAGCGAAGCGTCTTAAGACTGCGTGGAACACTGGTGTACCACAACAACGCGGAATCGTGAACGGGAAGTCTGGGGTTCGAATCCCGCCAGGACCGTTCTCCCTGGCTCAGGTTTTTCCAGGTTTTCCTCAGTCCTCATGACTGGCAAATGCCGAGGAGGTATCCTAAACTTAGTTCTGGAACATTTCCTTCCTTTAAAAAAATATCCTTTCCCAATATATCATTTCATCTCGTGTATCATCAGGCACCGCCTGTGGTACCTCAACAGTAAAAACGGGCGTTAAACACCACTAAAAAAAAAACGCCTCTTCCAATACTGTACTGAAACAACTCAGTTTTTGCAGGAGTCGGGAGTCAATTGCATGCAGAATGTTATTTGCACTCTATCCAAAGAAACATGGCGTTCAGCATTTACAAAATAGTTTAAACGGATGAGACATTGAATACAATGCGATGGAGAATAATTTAAAAATGTGCAATAATCAGATCGCTTTAATATATATATATATATATATATATATATATATATATAAAATAAAAATAAAGTAACACTATTAGCAATGTAACAAATTAACAGTAATTATAAAAGCTTGCGATTTCAAGTGTGACTATATCTTAGTGTTTTGTCCTTTTAAAAGCTTTTATAATTACTGTTAATTTGTTACATTATATATATATATATATATATTACTTTCGTTCTCAAAACCTTCAGAGTGATCCTAATACTGTAGAGGTTGTTCAAATAGTCACATTTGGGTAACGCATTCGGAAGATCTCGGTCTCAAATTCCTTGAGGCCGACTATCTTGATCTAGCGATCTTTTCATGGTTTCTCCTGGTCGCTTAGGCGAATGCTGGAATGGATCGTTTACTTTTCACGGATCTTTCGTTCATCCATTTTGCATCATTTAATACCGTTGGTTCTGTTACCCGGTAGAAAATGCTTGGTGAGGTGAGTTGATACTGAGTGCGGTATAACGGTGGCTTGCGCCTTGGAAAGGTTTATTCCACGGCGTCTGCATTTCTGAGCGGCTGGAACTCCTTGAAGGGGCAGGTTCTCCTGGCGTCGGAGTCTGTTTCTAGAAAATGTTGCAATGTTTCCAGAATAAATTGCTAGAGGCATCATCTATGCCCATACTTCACTGCCATGTGTCTCACTCACCCTATTTGATGCGCATGCACAAACGGCCAGCCCTTAAGCACAGCTGAAGTACCGAAGCATCTTCCAATCCAATCATTATTGCTTTGTAAGCTAAGTGCTGTTATTTTTCTTTAAAATTAAAGATTAACAAAGTTATAGGTATTTCAAATGTATCCCTATTGTTGAACGACGTTGTGTTTTCATATTAGAGTTATAGAGACTTTCTAAATCTTCAACTATTTTTCTTTCAATATTAAATAGTCTAATCAAGCGAATTGACTCTGGAGATTGTGTTCCATCATCCGGTTTCATCAATCGATTTCTTGTTTTCGCTCAGTAGTTGGATAATGCTGAGTTAGTTGCTTTCTCGCCCCCCAGGAAACAGTTAAAAGTATTAAAAATGAGATAGATGGTGCAGGCGAGTGATATATGTACATGTGATGAGGGTAAAAAAAATCGATTTATTTCTTCTGCGTGAGTAATCTTAAGAGAATTGCCGCCTTCCCTCTTATTTCTATATAGCACTTGGAAAATCCATTACCTCAGAGGCTGGGTGCAAAATCCCAAACCGCACGTTCCTAAATTTATTTCGTTGCATTATGTAAACATATCCGCCCAGCCTGAGGTTTACCTCCTGGGAACATGGGTGCCAGGAAATATAGAGGTTAGCAGCCCTAGCATCCCGCATTTCCGTGGCGTGCTTGTGGTGACAACCTGCCATTTAACAGCACATTAACAACAAGAGAGAAGAAATTTTAGTGAATATACATATTAACTTGAATTTAATATTATCTTCAGGGGGTATACAAAACATTGACAATTAAAAATCTATAAGATTTTCACGTTTTCATTCTTTGTTTCTATCACAGCTATTAAAATTAAATTTTGTGTGCTTCAGAGCTTTAAACATAAACAATAGAAAGTATTCCCATTTTTTTTTTTTATGAAAGTTTGAATTTATTAGTTCTCAAACTATCTGCTGTTGGATTTCCATAAAAAGGAATTTACAAAATAGTACCTAAGATGTTTAATCTTTATTCTTTTTTATTATAAATGCAAAATCTAAATACACAACCTTAACATCAATAGTTAATCTGCATACAATATAAATTTAAGGAAACGTTCTTTTCTGAAATTCAAATTCTAAACGCACTTTCTTCTCCATTATAACATATTAAAAATAACATCTATTTAGCATCAGATAAAGACTAAGGACCAATTAATTGAGCCTCATACAATTATTTTGAAATTTATTCAATTATGGAGTAAAACTTTTTAAAAATACTCGTACATTTTTGAGAAAAGCTTTTGACAAACTTACAGGTTGGTGTGCATTATTTGTTTTATTTATGGATGCTGTTTAACATCTTAGGTCTTAGCATCCCATTAAATTCAGGGAGTGAAACGGTCAATAACTTTTGCTCAGAAGTCTCTTCTTTCAGGCTTGATATTCTTTTACGTGCCGTAAATCTACGACACGCTTTCTTTCCCTTCAGAAGGAAGCCATACTTAGAATTTTTACGCCCGAAAAAATCCACCGAAACTTTCCAGGATTGAACCCTACGAGGTAGGTATAGTTAACACTAGACCACCAGGATTTATGTAATGACGCATGTAATCCTAATATGCTTTTCAGGTTTCTTTCAGCATTTTTTCTGTCTTGTTTACCTTTAAGAGTTCACCCTTTTTTTTTCCTTGCTATATTGCACCTTTCTGTTACTAGTGTTTGGTTATACCGTGCCCTAACTCCATTAGCATGAATTTTGCACTTACTAGTTGAAATCGGTTGACCTTCAGTGCGCATGCGAATCCCGATAAGACTAAAGTTCCTGATTCTGGCAATTGAGCGAGCTTGCTCAGCCGTGTTTATCATGCAAACAGTTTCAGTTGCATTTTTGCGGGAAGTACATATAATACTTTCTACTGTATGTTTATGTAAAGTGGAGTATGCCGAGAGTGAGATATACCCTAGAACAAAGTATATTTTTTATACTTTGTTTGATTTTTATGTGCAAACAAAATCGTACAAATACTGTAGGAGAGAATTTTAGGTTAAGTTTCCAATAGTAACATCTTCATCGGGAAGTGCGATTTTCAGATTGGTGAGCAAAGTTCGAACCCAATGCGTTTTCATTGAAAAAAAAAAAGTCTTTTCGAAAGTCAGCACTATTAGCCCAGCAATTTGGAGTATCTGTCGGTAGTGTGTACAAAGCTAGTCAGCTACTTAATATGAAAGTAGTGCTGTAACTGGATAAAAAAAAAACTTGGAAGGCGTTTCAATTATACAGAAGAATGAATTGCGGCGAGGGTCTCAATTTTTTTTTTTTCAAAGGGGTTCAGGCAATTCTCAAAGCGAAGGAAAATGTACTTTCAGCATGTACGATGATGGTGAATACAATATTAATTATTATTTATTACTAATAAATAACGTAAGAAATGAGTTTCGACTGCGCGACATGATTTCCCTCGGCAGGTGGCAAGGTAGTTACCCAGAATTTCCAGTCGGCAAAACAAATTTCTGCTTACATGGAACCTGTACTACTGCTTTTACTTTTAAAATCAACAACATACAGCTTAGTAGTTACCTCTAACTTGTAACAGGTCCATCACACTATTAACAGTGTCGCCACACTGCTAAAATGAAACAACTTCTATTGACAGTGGGAAATTTACACTAATAAATTATATAACTTAAAAATTCAACAATTAAAAATGGGGGTAATGAGGTTGATTTAAATCCTAACTGTGAACGCAGTTAAATTTTTTTAATGTGCATATCTTGGTCAATTGTATTGTTATTGAATAAAATGTTTTACAAACATTAACCTTAAAGTTTGTTTCAAATTAACGCACAAATAAATTTATAAATGTATTTTGACCCCTTAAAGAGTATATATACTCACTTAAGGTTATGCTCCCGTTAGTGCAAATATAATCTTTCCATAGCATCGAAATATAAATCGATTGGATTTTATCTTTGCCGGAAGCCCAACAAATACTGGCACACGAACAAAAGAAAATCTGGTTAGTGCTATTGGCATACACAAGTACAGGTGGGGAGCCGGCTGTAAACACTGTTCTTTGTTATTGAAGTCTGCATCATGAAATTTACTGTGCGCAAGACTGCGGCCTATTCTAAGGTTAATATGCAACCTGGTCCCTCCAACCTCTTTTATCCAATTCTGAAGGCTATTTCGATTGTACCCATGAAAAGAATTTTTAAAATATTCTTCTGGTCTCCATCCTAGCTACTGGGCAACAAAAATGACAATAAAACAATGTATGTATGTGTATATATATATATATATATATATATATATATATATGCATGTGTGTGAGTGTCAACACCCTATCGGTCGCAATTTTGTTTTTCTCAGCGTAACTCTGCATATAACCATCAATTAATAAACGGTTCTTCGAGTTCATTAATGTTGGACCATTGGGGAGGGGGGTTAGCCTAAAGCGAAAAATTTATAAAATAACAATTGCTCTCTTTGCTGCAATGTTTGTTTGTTTTTTTTTCAACGAAACTCCGTATAGACAATTGAAATAAAAGAGAAATAATAGTTTCTGAAAATCAGTGAAATCAAATTATTAGGATAGGGGTTTACCTGAAACCCAAAATGAAAAAAAAGCTTCTATTGGCATCAATATTTGTTTCTTCACAATAAAATTCGGTATATACCATTTAAATAAAATAAGAAAAAATAATTTCTGAAAATTAGGGAATTCGGACCTTTTAGGAGTATAGATACACTTGAAAACCGAATTTTAAAAAGAGCTCTTGCGTTTAATTTCCTGTCTATTGTTTTAAAATAAAAGAACAAATTAATTTAGCATGTAAACTTTATTTATAACGATGAATATATTTTATATTTAACAAAAGTATAATCTTGAATGTGAAATATTATGTATTTGAGAATTATGTTTGCATGTAAGAACGCTCTGTAATAAACTTCGGAAAACGTTTGCGTTGCATATTTTTACTACAATAACATTTAAATTAAATTTCAAAGCTAATGAAAATCGATGAAACTTTCGATTGTTTATTGTTGAATGTTTGTTATTGGCTTAGTACATTCTAATGATGTTTAAATAGTAACATGGTTTTGTTTTATTGAAACATATGAACACCATCTTCGTAAATACACAATGTAACTCGAAAATTTCTGATATTTTTTCTCTATTTTAGTGAATGTAAACATGATATCAAGAGCTCAGTTCATAAGCATAGTTACATTTAAATTTTTTCAAAAATCTCCACACAGTATAACTTGTCTATCAATAGTAATATATTTAATTTAATTAATAGTATACTATTAATTTTTGTAGTTTAATTTCAGTAATAATGGTAATAATATACTATTATTGTTATTATTAATAATTTAATAATAATTTCAAAAATATGGTTTTTGTTTTATGAAACATAGAATGCAAGAATTATAATTTTGTTACCCTAATACAACACACTATTGCCATACTTTATTTCATTTCACCAATTAATAAGGTCATATTTTGGATTTTATATTCTTTTTTAAAGTTATTCTACTAGATGAGGAACTCGCTTAGTTTATGCGGTTCCTGCTTGAAAAATTTTTATTATTCCTATACTGGTCTTAAAACACACCTTGTGCCGCCTGAATCCTTTATATTTCTTTCATAGGCATATTTCACATTTCAACGCTATTTTTACTACTATATTGTGTAAACTTAATTTTATATATTTTTCATATTTGTACTAAAATGTCATTTATGCAACCCTAGCATTAAGACACGCTTCTTATGACGCTATAAATCGTGCACAATTAGCCTAATTCCTACACTAGTGCCAGGAAAGGCTACCTTAAACTAGTTTCCATGAAGTCATCACCGCCTTTACAACACAATTTCAAACGTACCTAACAAGCATACCAACATTCAAACATAGAATCATTTTATCAAACATACGTTTTGAAATTACAGAAAAATATATATGTAATTAATAATCATAAATTAACTTCCATTATCTTGGAAACATTGAAAAAATTAGCGAACGTATGTCGCTTATAATTTTTCGTGTCTCGAATATTAACCATCAAAATACGGGTTTCAACCTCAAAACGCAAATCGTGTAGTTCATGACACTTCAAGTCCCAAAACTTCCAAAAGACAGAATTGTCTTCATTAGTAAATGCCTATTATCAGGTGCTTGCTTCTATCATAAATCGATCAATTTCTGATCTAAAGAGCGCATTTTATTTTTTCGCCGTATATTCCACTTAACACTTCTTCAAGAAATCAACTGTTCGCCTGCCTACATCTACAGTAGATGTGGAAAGTGTGTCACAATACTACCAACTTATCCCTTAAAAACAATTTAACGTTACAGGTAGTGCAAATTCTGGAACTCCAGTACCGAGCCATTCCCGAGCGGTAGCGGAGAAAGCCGAGGGTAGTGAGCTCTATTAATACGGCATTATAACGTTACGGCTTGATAGTTCAAATGGTTAGAACGTTATGATTTAATTGTAAAGGTAGTGGGTTCGAATCCTTACGTCCTGAAGCTTTTTTTTTCCTTTCCCCTTTCCTTTTCTTTTGGGGTTGAAGGAGACTTGCAACCATTACAATGATTTACTCGCTATCATAGTACCTCGTACACAATCCCCTATAAATTGATATTTACGAATGTTTTTCTGCTGAAGTCAAAGGAGATTTGCCACCATTACAATAATTTTCCTGCATACTTAATAGAACACAATCCTCTATCAATTTATATTTACGAAAAGGATGCGAGCGTAGGCCGTCAGGCTGTAACTCACCGCAGTAAACCACTGTGTCCACCCGTTACTAGGATTTACCCGAGGTTAGCGTTAAAGGTAGTGTGAGTGTGTATATATGAATTAACTGCGAATTCCAGTAAGACAACGCGTGTTAAAAAGTGAAATAACTCAGTTTTGTAATAAGGAACAACATATTACAGCCAGACA
The DNA here is from genome assembly GCA_030762175.1 of Metallyticus violacea. Taxonomy (NCBI): domain Eukaryota; kingdom Metazoa; phylum Arthropoda; class Insecta; order Mantodea; family Metallyticidae; genus Metallyticus; species Metallyticus violacea. The sequence goes on from CM060833.1 coordinate 36,234,809, forward strand.
GTTAAGGAGGACAACGCATACGTTACGTTACGTTACGTTTAACAAAAAAATAATACATACAACATTTATACCCTTACAAGCATTCCATGTTCTTCCGTTCGAGACTGCGGAGCTCGGATCTCTCCGCTGTCGCTCGGGATTGGAGCTTCAGAATTTGTACGGAAAGTTAAAAAGCCATATTGAAGTAAATAAAAAACTATTAGTCTTTTTGTCTGCGGTGCTGACTTTGTCACGATTGTTTTATTAGTTTGTATACAGTCCGGAGTTTCTGTTTTCTTCTATATCTTCCCTCATATTTATAGTTTGATATTTTCGATACAAAATATTTAAAATTAGCAAAGTAGACATCCTCTGGTATGAATAAGCAGAGCTTATCCTGTAGGAGGCCCTTGCCCTTAAACGAAATCAAGAAGTTCTGAATACACAAATAAATAACAAACTGCCTCAGAGACAGTAAAGTCAGTGTTATCATCAGTCTTTAAGAATTTTCATGATTAAAAGTTCCTGATCGGAGATCAGTTAACTGTAATATATAAAGTAACTTAAGGTTAGTCGTCATTTCTGTTGCATAAAAATAACCTGACTACGTAATATCATGTTTACAATAACCGTCAAACCTATGGCAGCCTCGCGAAATAAAAGGGAAATTCCTGTTTAGAGTGAGTTGTTCAATTGTTCAACCTGAGAAAGTCAACAGTTATTCAGTTTCCTCGCCTTCTAACCCTCCCCCCTTTTAATATGTTTTGAAACATGAATAAGAAAAAGTCGAAGAGAATTCGAGCGGCAAATTTCAGCAAACGTGAGAAGGATATTATTATTTACCCGGTGCTAAAATATAAGGGGCTAATTGGGAGGGGGGGGGAGAAAGATTGCATCTCAAATAAGGATAAAGAAAGTGCATAGGGGTAAATTTCCAAAGAGTATAATAATTCTACTCTGAAGACTTCTGCATATGTACAGTCTATAGCAGTAAAACTGCGAATGTTAAAAAAGCCTAGTGTCACTTTCCTTACATCGCCCTCTTCGGTTGGTATTTTAATGAACTAAGGTCTCAGAGCTACTGTTGCTCTAATAACTTTATAGGTGATTGTATTTGCCCTTCCTTTCTCCAATTTTAATATACCTCCAATATCTATTTAGAAGCTCCATGTCGCATAGAACCTTAAAGTTAGTTTGTGATTGTAATCGGGGACGTAACATCTGTTCTTCGGCAACATCTTTTGCTACGCAAAATCACTTCAATTGTCTGTCATTCAGTTCTAGGAACGGATTATTTCTCTCACGAAATACAATAGGGGCACAGTGAAATTCATCATCGGATGAGATGTCGGAGTAATCAGGAATCTGTAAAGAAATATGTACAATATACCGCTTGTAAGTTTAGTCTAACATAAACAGCAATTGAGTACAACGCTGCCTGTTGTTATTACGCAATGAAATGAAAAGTAAAACATCGAAGAACTTTTATCTATATAAACTTAAAATAAACGTGATTCGCCATTTTATTTACAAATGAAGTTTTTAGGTTTCTATACTCTGAGAAAAATTTTGTTTACCAATTTCTAAACTCTAGTTAGAGCTTTAACTTGTGTAATTTCGCGAGTTAGATTTAATTTGAGGTTAAGATGAAACAATCTTGGATTAATGTTTACACAGTCAAAATTTCCAAGTCAAGTATAACTGATGGTTAATTTTATGCCTTAAACTCAAGTTAACTCTTTATACAACTGGCCCTTGTAAAAGTAAGAGAAATAAATATAATTGTTTATTGGTTTTGTGGAATCATTAGAAATGAAGATTTGTGAATACTCTGTATATTTAGGCAATAAATTTTATTTTCTCAATTTGTCTTCAAGTAATAATTTACATGAGACGCAATTAAGGATTATTGTTTCATACCCCGTCCACTTACAAGAGACAGCTGCATTTGATCCGTTCTACAGCGAAACGCGAGGAATATTACATAATTATATATGGGCACTATATCATGCTCCGCTCTGGTTCCCATGGAAGCAGCAAGTGGTATTATATTGCAAATGCACAGGAAATAACGACACTATATCAATTGTTGTCATAGTTCTCCCCCTCTACTACCCATTGTTGGCAAGGACTGACACGTCACACCGAGGAGGACAAAGAGAAATGAGATTTCAGTCAGCAACTGCCTCGCCAGGCCTAGGTCTCCGTATTTATAAAACTAAATAAAACCAAAGAAAACGCTAACGTCTTCCACATTTAGCTCCACATAGGAATGCGCTTGTCTCAACAGAATAAACAGTTGGCGAGCTTTATACAGGTTAAGGGCAGCGGCGTCCGCACAGTATTTTTGTGGGAGTGGTGACACAATCATAATAAATGCTACCCGAATATATTCAGCATTTGTATACCTAGGTTTTACATACCTGCTTCTCGCTTTATTGTAATGTATTTTAGAAGTCAGACAAATATTAATCATTTTCCAATTAGAATTCGAAAACACTTCTCGAATTCTTTTAATCTCTCAAATATTTCATATAAAAAGAATATGGGTAAAAATATGACTTCTGCTTAAAATTAAAAGTGAAGAAGATATCGGGCGACCAGGGCCCAGGGGTGGTGATAGACACATCTAAACGAGTTTCTAATATTGTTTCTACATAGTTCACTGTGGTGATGGCGGAGCTTCCCTCTCCGAAATTGGGTTTCTCAGAAGGGCCGTTTCCATAGGAGACGCCGGAGCAGAAATCTTTCCAATGCGCAAGCCACTGTCACGCCGAATGAGACCACCTTGCGCTTTCTACCCTGTAATAGAGCCAACGGAATGAAATGAAATGTAAGCAAGATTCAGAATTAGAATATCAAGATTTGCATTTTCATACCTAACCTACATGGAAATAAGTAGAAATCAATTTCATTAATAAAATCCGTCACTCAAGAACTGGATAAACTAAGTGAATTCCCCAAGATTTAATAATTTTTGATAAAAAGGAATATAAAATCCAAATTATGCCTTGTTAATTAATGAAATAAAAAAAATTATAGCATTACGGTGTGGTTTTAGGGGAACAATATTAGAATTCTTATAATCTATAAGCATCCCAAAAGAGGAACCATGTTTTTATTATTATTATTATTATTATTATTATTATTATTATTATATTAAACCACAGAAATTAATGGTATACTATTAAGTAAAGGAAATATATGACCACTGATTGACAAAGCTATACTCTGTAGGTATTCTTAAACATTTTTAAATGTAATCATGTTTATGAACTGGACCCTTAATATCTTCACTTCACTTAAATAGAGAAAAATAGAAAGTTTCGATTTACATTAAGATGTGCATATGTTTCAATAAAACAAAAGCATGTTACTATTTAAAAACAATTACAATGCACTAAGCAAATATACAGAATCAACTAAGAACAATCGAAAGTTTCATTGATTTTCACTGGCTTTAAAATTTAATTTAAATGTTATTGTATTAAAACACATAACGCAAACGTTTGCTGAAGGATATTACAGAGCGCTCTTAATATACAAACATAGCTCTCAAACACATATTAGTTTAATATTTCACAACTGCTATCTTCACGACGATACTTTTGTTAAATGTGAAACATATGCAATGTTATAAATACAACTTATATGCTGAATTCGTTTCTCCTTTTATTTTAAAACAACATGAAGAAAATTAAACGGAAGAGTACTTTTTAAATTTTGTTTTCAAGTATACTTTTACTTCTGATAGTCCAGTTTCCCAAATTTTCAGAAACTATTTTTCTCATTTATTTAATTGGTGTATACGAACTATGTTGGGAAGAACAAACATTGGTGCCAATAGAGCGATTTTTAAATTTTGGTTTTCACATAAACCAAAGAGTAAGAGTTTGTTTTCCCTCAGTTTCAGGAACTATTTTCCTTGTTCTATTTAAATGGCATATGCGGTGTTACATTGAAAAAAAAATTCATTAATGCCATTAGAGCCATTTTTAAATTTTGGGGCGCAGGCAAACCCTTCCTCCTAATAGTCCTATTGCGTTGATTTTCAGGAACTACTTTTTTTAATGGTATATACGAAGTTTCGTTGCGAAACAAATATTAATGCCATTAGAGCGATTTTTAAATGTTGGGCAACCCTCCTCCTAATGGCCGGATTTGTGGTATTTTCAGAAACTATTTCAGAAACTATTATTTCAACGGCATATATCAGTTACCTTTAAAAAATTAAATTTGCGGCCGTTAGAGCGATTTTTAAATTTGGGTTTAACTCCCAAGAGTTTTTCAGGCATACCCCAACTCCCAATAATCGAATAATTTTCAAAAACTATTTAAAGGGTATATGTCGACTTTTGCTGTGAAAAAACAATTTTTGATGCTGCTAGAGCGAATTTTAAATTTTAGAATTCGGGTAACCCTCCCGTTCCTATTGCCCGATTCACCTGACTTTCAGAAACTATTTTTCTTCTTCTATTTAAATGGCATATGTGGAGTTCGTTGCGTAAAGAACATATATTAATGCCACCAGAGCTATTTTTAAATTTTTGGGTGCAGACAAAACCGCGCTCCTAATGCTTCGATTTCCTTTATTTTCAGAAAGAAATTTTCTTATTCTGTTTAAATGATATATACGGAATTTCATTGCGAAAATTCATATATTAATTCCACAAAAGCGATTTTTAAATTTTGTGTTTCAGATGCACCCCTCACTTCCTAACAGTCCGATTTCACTGATTTTCGTAATCTACTTTTTTTGCTTTATTTCAATGGCATATGCCGACTTTTCTTTAAAAATCGTGAGAGTTGCGGCCGCTAGAGCGATTTCCCCCTCCCTTTTTTTTTTTCATTGTAGGTTAACGCCCTCCCCTAGAGTCCAATTTTTCTGGTTAATGAACTCGCCGAATCGTTTTAATTGATGGTTGTGCCAAAATTCGTTGAAAATTGCGGCCGTTGGAGCGTTAATAAACATGTATATAGACAAAAAATTTGTACATATATATGTATAATTTTTGTCTATATATAGTCTTTTCCGTGCCTATTAGGTAGGATCAATGCAGATTTGGATAGATAAGTGAAAATTCTTTCCGTAGTACAACCACAATGACTTACTACATTCAGAATTCGCAAAAAAAAACAAACAAACAAACAAACAAAAACAAAAACAAAACAAAAAAATAGATGTTTACGGGTACGGTTGCAATAGTTTCATCCCTTCGGAATTCGGTAAAAACCAAAATGAATTCAAGTCTGTGCTGCTAAATGAATATGATATAAGGGGAAAGCAATTACTAAAAGCCAAAGGAAACTATAACTCTTCGTAAATAAATCTGAGATTTATTGTGATAATCTCAAGTCCAAGAAATATTTCAAGTAAATAGTTACGGAAGAACTCTGGAGGGAAATCATATACAGAAAGTGGAAATGCATTGTACATGTGATAAGAGATGATGAAAGCGTAGCAAAGATAGCTTTAGAATGGAATCCGCGAGAAGAATTCAAAAGAGGACGACCGGGAAGTAAGTTATAGAAGCGGAAAAGCAAGGATAGAGTTGGCATGGATTTAGTAATTTAGGCGAGGGCAAGGATGGTTAGCTTTCATAAGGTCGCAGGTCACATATAGAAATTAAACTAATACCATTACCAGTTTGCTTATCGGAACTGTATGTTTCAGTTCTTTTTAGTTTATTTATTTATTCCTTGCGTTAAATTTGCCATCTTCTGCTCTATAAGCAACATTATCCAACTCTGACTTTTTCCTTACACTTGTTGTAATTTAATGGTATATTTTAATTATTTCTTAACCTACTAGTCTGTTGTAAAATTCTCGGCCTGACTCAGAGATGTCCTGAAGATGGCTAAATTACTATGATAGTTGTTAAGTAGCATTCTTTAAATGGCGTACTGTAAGTTTCGGAAGCGTAAGTATAGTCACTTGTTTGTGACGATCGTGTGAACAAACTAGTGTTAACAGTTTCTGCAAAATGGATAAAATCTGAAATACGAGCTGTAACAAAGTACTTCCTTTTGAAGCATGAAGAAATACAAAAAAAATAAGATTTCACAAGGATTCTTCCCTTTTGTTTTCGATGGTTAAAAAGTGGGTTGCTGAATTTAAGCGTGGTCGTACATCAATTCAAGATGACGAGTGCTCAGAGCGACCCAAAACTACTACGACCGATGAGATATTGACAGAAGTTCACAATGCCGTGATCACTGATCGCCGATTGAAGGTACGCGAGTTGACTGACATTGCAAAGACCTCGATATGCCGTGTCCACTACATTTACATGAAGTTTTGTATTAGAGAAAGTTTTTCGCTCGATGGGTGCCGCGTTTGTTAACAATGAAACTTTTGTAAGAGTGTTTGGACTTGTTTAAACGCAATTCTTGTATAATTTTCCGATGTTTCATAACAGTAGATGAAACGTGGATTCGTCACTACAAGCCAGAGACGAGGATGCAGTCCATACGTGAGTGGCAACAGCTGAAAGTGCACCAAAGAAAGCAAAAATGGTTCCAATTACAGGAAAAATCATGACTATGGTTAACTGAGATTCTCATAGTGTGGTCGTAGACTATCTCCAGAAGGACAGAACCATCACCGGGGAGTATTACACTTCACTGGACCAAGTAAAGGATGCTATTCAGATTAAACTTCCACACCTTGCAAAAAAGAAAAATTTCTTTCATCAGAATAATGCGCCTTCACACAAGTCTGGAATTGTTGCTGCAAAACTGCATGTACTTCGCTTCAAGTGCTTCCACATCCGCCATGTTCGCCGGATTTGCCTCCCAGCGATTACTTGAGGTTGAAGCTGAGATAGATGGTTTATTTTCATAGTTGGAGAAATGTTATTTTAATCAGGGTATTAAAAATTTTGAAAGTGGTTGGACTAAAATTGATTTACAAGGAGACTATATTGAAAAACATTTCTCTTAAATCTTTGGTCAAGTCGAAACTTTGAGAACGCCCTTTGTATTTCGTGGAACACTTTTTCAGTCTTTTGGGGTTGGAACTACATAATTTTGAGAAGGAAGATGATCATGTCTGCTGAGGGAGGCTTTAAATCTATTAACTTAATCAGACCGTAGTCGCTTTGAAAAGTATTCCTAGCCCTTGACAGTACCGGTAATTGAACCGAGGACCATGAGTTTAGCAGGTAGGATTTCTGGCCATTAGACACTTGAGCGTGTCTTCCTATCTTGTTCTGTGTAGACTAAACTTTCCTGTTCTACACTGTTTATGGACGGTCCGTGTGGTTATCGACCTAACAATGAAGAAACAAGTTTTAACCCCAACATAATCTTACTTAAGGTCAACACATAATTCCAGCGACGCTCCAGTTGTCACCATCCTTTCTCTAAAGAAGTTTTCCAGAAGGTGTGGAAAATACTCCTCTACACCTGCTGTTGATTTGGTGTAAAACGCTGATCAGCGAGGGGGAATTTGAGCTCCTGGAACGGATGAAAGTGAGAGGAAGACATCTGCTTAGTAATAATAATAATACTTCAGGTCTCTCATTTTTCCCATCACAAAAGCAATTTTGTGAGCATGTGCATTGTCTTGATGAAAAAATATTTTTCTGCAAACCGAGTCTTTTCTTGCTATTTAGTTTATGTAGTTGGTTTAAAAAGTTGGTAAACTACTCGCCGGCTATGTCTTAACCTTGGTGAATAGGTAATTAAATAGTATAACTCCCTTAGTATCCCAAAAGAGTCTTCTTTGGTGCGAACAACAGACTTCAGTCCAGTTGTTTCGATTCTGATGAATGATCGTTACATAAGTCGGAGCACAAAATGAGTTCTGTTGCTGATAAAACTCGTCAATTTTGCGCAATGCTTTTTCATATACGATTATTCACACAAAACAAACTTACAAGTTCCTTCAATATGACTACGGCCTCAGAAATATATTTTAACTCACCAGTCATCGTGTATTTGCTCAATGAATTCTGCTTTTGTTGCGATTTTTGAACATCCTTCACGTTGGCCATCTTCATGACTGAGTTTAAATTCAGCGGCCCATTTTTAATAATTGAAATTGAAAGAAAATAGTTCCCATAAACTGTATAAATTGGGTATTAATTTCCTTTGTCCTTAAACCCTTTAAAAACAATGATCATATATTTTTTTACCTTTACTCTTCCTAACAAGTTTGAAGATCTTTCTCAACAGACCTCCAGATGCAGTGCACCTATCCCAGAGTTTGTGCTCAAAGACATGCTGGAAACCATTTTTGACAGGTCCTTCAGAATCGCCTCCGTAGCCTTCACCTCTGCTTCAGATGGCAAATGCCTCCCATGAAGCTGTTTCTTCAGTTTGAAGAAAAGAAAAGCCACACGGGGTTAAATCTGAACTTTACACACAGAGATTTTTGTAATTTTGAAATTTTACGATGTACGGTCGTGCATTATCGTAGTGCATCGTCTAGTTTATTGAATGGAAATGTAGTCTTTTGCAATTGATGATAGAGATTTCCTCGCCGAGCTGTGCTGTTTGCTCTCAGGATCATCAGCAATGATTGCATTTGAAAGAAACTCCGCATCTTCCTATAGCATCATCTTCAACTACATGCGAACTGCACGCAAACGTTCTTTTGTTCGAGAATCAGCAGTCTTGGAACAAACATATACTTCCTGCATCTTTTCAGTTACCAAGTGTTGGTGGCACCCAATGAAAGGTTTATAGTATCTGACAGCAGCAGTGTTAATGTTTTCTTTTAGAGCTCAAACTGTAGTTCCAGGTCTACTTTCCTTTGAAATATATTGCTCCTCTCTTTAAACATTTTGATCCATCTTCTAGCTGTGCTATAGGAAAAATCAAACAATCCATAGGCCCCTGTAACATTGCAAAGGCATCTGCTGAATATTTTTTGAGAAGAAGGTACAATTTCAGAATAGCTATGGTTCGTTGTATCACCTCTGGCTGATAACATCTCGTTGCTGGCGGAACTGAACATGTCTCAACTTGCACACCTCTTTCTCAGGGGGAAGCGAAAGTGACAACAATGAAACTAGTGTCACTTATACATTACACATTAAGCTAATAAAATATTGTAAAGTAAAATTTAAAATGAAAATTCTGCCTTAAAAATATGATTATTCTTTATTGAATAGTTCTTATACAAAGAACTTTATCCATGCACGATACTTTTATTATTTTATATAATATCCGCAACATGTCTGCCTTATAAATCTGCATTAAATAAACTAAATCAAATTAATGCTTAATGTAATAAATAAACAATTATCTATCCAATTTTAGATCTATCTATGCTAATGTCGAAAAAATTCTAGACCGCCCTCAGTTTTTCTTGTACTTAATTAAATTTGTTCTATTATTGTTATTATTATTATTATTATTATTATTATTATTATTATTTATTCCCTGTTTTTTTGCCGTTTTTGTATGTCTTATTCTATCTTGGCTGAATCTGCCTAATCTTCAATTTTTCTTTAGTTTTATTCTAGATTTATTGTTTATATTTGTTTAGTGGCATGGAAGCTCTGACTACAGACTATATGATCCGAGAGAGGGATATCTCAGAGCTGTTGTCTCCATATCGATTCAGGCTCACTCAGCCTGCTATCCAAATAAGTACCTTGAAAGGGGTGGGGGTGGTTAGAGGTTTCCGAGGTGTAATGGTGCCCACAATACCTTAATGCCATTGACTCAAATATACAACATTTCTTGCGTTTATCTTTGACTGTCTTAGGATATTGAAGCTATACATGCCTGTGTTTGATTTCTCTTATTTCCTTGATTAATTTAATATTTTTATGTATTTAGCTGTTACACTTGTTACATTATTAAGGATATACAAGTTCATTTATTTTTATGTTTTTGCATTTTGGAATAATATTTATATATTTTGTTCTGCTCTTGTCGCTTGATTTGTTGTCTATATCTGTGTTTGCTTGTATTTGATTTTATATTTTATTTGTTCTTCGGTGTTTCAATTTTAATATTTTTTTTATTTTAATGTTTGCTTGTTTATCAGCCTTTTCAAGATATACTTGCCTATTCTTGTCTTCTCATTTAATTCATTTTTATGTTCAACGATTCCATAAATATTTGTAAAACCTTTATTTGAGGCCGCCGGAATATCTCTCTTTTGGGTACTTAAAAATATGAGCAAAAAGGGGGGGGGGGGGGAGAAGCGGCTATTGCCACATAGTACCTCCTTTTTTGCGTGGCATTACTCGCGGACCTCTGCATTCTGCTACCGGGCTTCCAGAATATGTTCTTACCGCTCACATGAGGTTTTGTGTCTCGGCCAAGACCCGTTCCCCTCATAGCCGCCTGCCTGTCCTTACGTCCGATTAGTCACAAGTCCACATACATTCACGGAGACTTTAGAGCTACATGTTTTTGTGTGTAAATGTTATTATAAATACGAATCAACTTGTCGAGTTCATAGAGAAATCATTCACAAGTTCCCTGGGCAGTTACCTCCTTCCATAACTGCGTCCAAGAACTTGGAATACATTTGACACTACTGGTTCAGTGTAAAAAAAAAATACACGCTAAGACCACGTTTTAACAGAAGACAAATTAGTCGAAATAAGCGCAAATACGTAACAAAAATCACTACTGAAAAAATCACACATTGGAGTTTTAGTGTCTTCTGCATTTACAGCAGCAAAATTGTAAAAACTCAAACTTTGCAAGTGTAGAGGTGCACATGATCTACAAGATGATAAGTGCGATATTGTGAATGGTTTCTTTCATCATTTACTGAAGGGTTAATCGACCTGTGTTCGTTCAGACGAGGCGTGGTTTCCACCAAAATGATCGTGGCGCGGTCGGCTGTAGCATGTCCAGCTGCCGAGACGCTAACCCCCTTGAGAGCAGTAAACACATATTCTGAAAGTCCTGTAAAACTTTAGTTTATTTATTGTCTTTGACTCGCATTTCTTACCTCCGAGCAGTAGTTTTCTCCAATACTGGGAAAAAACATTCAAACTAACTTTCTTTCAAGTTTTATTGCATTATAATAAAGCTAATTGTTATAGAAACTTAAAAAAAAGTTTTAAAATGTTTATTAAATAGTAATATGATAAGCATTAAAACTAAAGAGGATTCACTGCATAATGATTTATCTTCCTGCAGAGAATATGACTGCAAAATTCTTTCGGTAAGAGATTATTCTGGCTTTATTGGAAAAATACATTTTTCCTCTCACTAGCTGGTGGTAGATCAGCAAACACTTGCAACGTCACCCTGGCGCTACTCGAGTTTCACGTCTTGCCTTATCTGTAGCAGCACAAAGAATGGAAAGGCATTGAAGGATTCACACTCTTTGAATAGTTGTTTCTATTCTGTATGCATTTTTCCTGCCTTCTGGAGATTATGAGGTGTGTGGCACTTTATAACTGGGGCAAATTCATTGTCTCTCGGTACTTATAAAACAAGAGAGTGAGGAAGGAATGCCCTTTGAAGACTGTTATCCTAAAGAAATTAAACAACATGCCGACACTGCACTTCTCTTACATTCCAATTTAAGTCTTATATTATAGCAGTGTTAATGAAATACGCCGAAACTTTCTGCAGATTGTAGAGAAGCCTATGAGAAGTAATTTTTGATAGAGAATCTATGGTCCGTTAAGAATGATAAATTAGATACTAGTAAGTTTATGTTAAGGCGAAATGTGATAAACGTTCGCCTTAAAATGTCTTCAAACCTGGTTCGCGAGCGAGGACATCCCGATTTATAATAGTTCATTACCATTTTTAAAAGTTAGTGCTATAAATACCTCTAAAATCTCGGATCGTGTTTAACGCCTTTTAACTACTGAGGCACCACAGGCGATGGACACTGTTGATATATGAAATGATGAACTGGAAAAGGATTTTTTAAGGAAGGAAACGTTTCAGACTTAAGTTTGGGGTATCTCCCCGGCATTTGCCATTTATTAGAACTGAGAAAATCTGGAAAAAACCTCAGTCAGGGAGGACGATCCTGCTGGAAATCGAACCCGCTCACGAATCCGCGCCTTAACGACCTCGGCCATCCGTGGCGGTTCTAATTATATGACATACGATACTGAACAACGATTAACTGACTGCCACGAGTGGCCGAGGTCGTTAAGGCGCGAATTCGTGAGCAGGAGGTCTGGAGTTCGAATCACACCAGGACCGTCCTTCCTGACTGAGGTTTTTCTAAGTTTTCTTCAGTCCTCATAAATGACATGCCGGGGAGGCACCCTAAATTTAGGCCTGGAACATTTCCTTCCTTAAAAAAATCCTTTCCCAATACATCATTTCATCTCATCTCGGTGTTCGCCGCCTGTGATACCTCAGTAGTAAAAACGGGCGTTAAACACCATTAAAAAAACTGTTAACTGAATTATCGTGCCATTAGCTTATTCTGGAAGAAGTTATGCTCCTTGTGTAGTCTAATGGATACAGCGATAAACTGTGGTTTCTATTAAATTTATAATTAAGTTTGTTCACACATAAGATGTAAAAGTAAAAATAGAACCCAAACTTGATATCAGTGAACCGCTTTTACTTGACGCCGACTGTTCCAAAAATGCTCAACTCAGCTTCAATAGTATCATTTCGAAAGAACGGTCCTGGTGGTGTAGTGGTTACCATACTTTCCTCCTACACCCAAAACGCGGGTTCGAACCCGGCCAGGATCGATGGATTTTTTCCGGCGTAAAAATCCTAAGTATGGCTTCATTCGGAAGGGAAGTAAAGCCGTGGGTCCCGTGTCGTACATTTACGGCAGGAAAAAGAACCTCAAGCCTGAAAGAAAGGCCTCTGAGCAAAATTTGTCGGCCGTTTCACGCCCTGAGTTGAATGGGACGCTGATGACCTGAGCTGTTAAAGAGCGTCCGTAAATAAATCAATCAAAAAAAAATTCGAAAGAAAGAAAGTTTCACATTGTCGCGTTAGAAACATATTGCCACAACTGTGTAATTTGAACTGGGAGACCACATATTCCCTATCTCATATTGCTTGTGTAAGATTTTTGAAATTAATGCGGTGTAGTTCTTTAACATCCCATATTAAATACTTATTGGCTTACCATCCATCACATATTCCTTGGCTTGTACCTACTCCACCAGCATAAGTGATGGTTAACCTACGGCCAACAGTCAAATATCCCCTCACCTTTGAAGCATAACACGCTATCGCAAATACGATAGCGTGTTATACGATACGTATTAAATAATTTGTGTGCCAACTTTAAGTGTTTCAATTTTTGTTACACACTCACACTCATTATTCTTAGCAGTGATGCACAAATTACGTAATATACGAAAGAGTTTGATTCTTTAGCTTAGTAGTTAGAATAGAAAACTTGTGAAATACAGCAATCGTCATAATCATGGGCTTAAGTTTTATAGATTTGTTTACACACCAACAGAACCCCATCTGTCTGACTAAAGAGCGCAGTGTTTGTTTCGGGGTGACTTCCCCCCCCCCGGAATATTTTAACTGTCCCTCCCCCGAAAGAACAAATGAAATGTTTGCCATTTATATTTTTTCAACTATGTATTTTTATATCAAGTATGCCGCACATCTGCTGAATGCAACGCAAAATCAGCTCACTTCGATAATTAAAAATACTTTGCACCCCGCATGTTGAATTTTCCGCTCCAGGTAAAAGGCTCTGGAAGAATCACTGAAAGGACGTCCTGCATGTATGTGTCATTTTGTTTTATACTTTATATACTAATTTGTCTTGAAACCTCTTATCCACACAAAGTGAACGTGACATGCAATGTCTACAGATAGTTCTCCAACATCAAAAATGAAACCTCACTACTGTTCTTCTTTACTTGCCTCCATTTCTTACGTAGGACGAATAAATGTATCGCTTATCTTACTTCAAACGTACTAAACAAACAGAGAATGTGCAATAAGCAAACAACGAACATCTGCTTACTTCCCGACAGATGACATCGTTAGTAAACAACAGTGTTACCAACTTTTGCGCTCCTTGGGTTCCATACGCGGTGACTTGTTTTCATTTTACTCGCCTTTATACAGAGCGTAACAAAAATATGTCAAAACTTTAGGAGTATATTTCTCTCATGTAGAGCAAGAAAATATGTTATATGGACATGGGTCCGGAAACACTATTCCTTTGTTCCTTTGTTACAGCTCTTTTTCTACAACTCTTCTTATATTGTATAACACACAGGCTTCTTATTCTGTTCTTGTGTGAAACGGCATCACAGCTATCGTGTTACGACCACCCCACACCAGAACAGTCACGTTACAAGTAGACGCTCTTTCCTCTGGTAGATGGCGTGGGGTGATGTAATAACTCTTAGGGCCGGTTTCATCAACATAACACTAACATGTTTTGTTGTTAACATTGCGTTAATATTTTAACAATATGTTAAGACGCCTGTGTTCCACCAGCTTTCCCAGCATGTTGTTAGTTAACACGTTAAAAACTGCAAATAGCACAGATCCAGAAGGGGGTGCCTTAACCGAAAGACTTCTGAACGCATTCCAGTGTGCTTTTGTTTGCATAGAATAATTAAAACAGACAGCTCATGCAACGAATGTTTAAAGGAACAGAGAGACAAGCTATGTTCTACCCTCTCACATACTCCACCTACAGTCCTATCACATTCTATACCTTTGTAAAATTGCTATTTTTGCGTAACACTCTGAAAGTCGCTGCATCTTACAGCTCTTTCTCTGTTATGAACGACTCAATATATTCAAATACAGAATTTCAACATCTACAGCTGGATTTATGGCCGCCATTTTTGAAGTGTCATTAGTTGTTAAACTTTTAACACAATGGAAAGGCGGTATATATGAGTATATTAATTAACTGCGAATCCCAATAAGACAACACTTGGTAAAAGGAGCAAACCACTGGGTCCACACCGGTTTCTAGAATTTACCCCAGATTAGCGTTAAGGTTAGTGTGTGTATACATACATACAAACTAACCTTGTATATATACTTGCCTAGAATAGAAACCTATGGACCCAGTGGTTTGCTCCTTTTCGTAAATACAAGTTCAGGAATGGGTAAATCGCTGTAATTTTATGAATTAATTGCAAATTCCAATAAGACAAAGCTTAGTAAAAAGCGATCATGATATTGTAGTCAGAAAGTTACGGAGGAAAAGGTTACATTACCTTTAACAAAAAATGAATACATGCAACATTTACAGTGTTACAAGCGGCCACGCAAACAGAAAAATATCTATTCCGCAATCTCCGTTCGGGACTGGGGAGTTCGCCTCTCTCCGCTGTCGTTCGGGACTGCAGCCGCTCCAGAAGTATGGGTAACGGTAAGTGAGAGATATAGAACACCCTGAGTCTGCACACAACATTCTTCTGTGGCAGGCATCTTTAAGAAACATTAGTATAAGCTTGAATGAGAAAGGTATGCGCGTGGCAATAAGTGAAAATCTAAGTTCCGCATGTCATCTTTAGTTTATGTAATTAGCTATTATTATCGTAACAGACACCTAATAGTTCACTAGAATGCAATATGCAGTTAAGTTTACACGATGTCACGGCAGTTCTTCGAAAGATCAATGTGGTCATAGCAGTAGTAGAGAAGTCGTCTCCGGTTGTGTGGCATAGGCTGGGTGCAAAGATATCGTGCGCTATGCATAACGGGCTTGCCCCCCCCCCCAAGAAAATCCCATAATTATTTACCATTTTTTCTTCTCGTGATCAACTTTAAAAAAATGCATGAAAACAGTAATGTATAACCGATTAGTTCTTAATTGTATCTTTAGCATGTGAGTCCTCGGCGAAGGAAGCTCATGGACCGGCCCGGAAATTTTTACGCTTTAAATTTATATTTTCATGAGCAGCAAAGATTTACAAGGGTTTTTCTTCCTCCAACATGGATTAGCCTTTCTCCTGCTTATTTCTGCGTTCTCTTGGGCTAGCAGGTTGACGGCTCAAGGCCAGCGCTCGGTATTCTCTTTTTTCTTAGGAATTAGATAATGAGGGGTTACCGACACTACGCATGACTGACTAGGGATTGTTTTCGCACTTTGAAATTGGGTGGCCTCCTCACTGTTTGTCGGAAAGTTGGCTTTCACTGTGTTAACTGCTAAGTTACAAAAAAAGCATCACTGTTTTGTGATAATTACTAAAGTGAACTTTTTATTGAAGACTCCATTTTCACGCCTAAATTTAGCTGTTAAGTTGGAAGTGAAACGATTTGCATCATCATCGACCGAAAGATATAGGAGTTTACTCAGCAAGATGGTACAAAATTAAGGTTTTCTATGGAGTAGGAAAAAACACTCTTGGGTGATAGCGTGTAAAGTGAGAAATCTATCTTGTCTATAGAATGAGATTAGAAAAGAAATTAAAACGTCAAATTTTGTTTCTGTACAGGCCGACAAAACAGATGTGTCACAAGTTGTTATATTATGATATATCACTGAGGATAAACCGGTTGAAAGATTCATAAATTTATTGCTGTTTCTGAATTGACTGCAGAAAGCTTACGGCGTACTTGAACAGCTAACTTAGAAGCGTTCCATACAATCCAGAAGTTTATAGCACTAACGCACGATGAAGCTGCAGTCATGAAAGAGTATCGGGGAGGGGTATAAATCTTGATAAAAGAGAACTTCTCCCACGCCATTTGGGTGTCAAGTAATCATACCCTTGGCCCATCCTTCTACAAGGGCCAGGATCCGCTACTGGGTATAAGCATCTTATCTTTGCTACTCGCTTCATTGTCTTACTAGCAGCGAGCGATATCAGCTATTGTGTGCTCATAACGAACTTGGTTTCAGGTACAGTATAATTGAAGTGTATACAAATGGGGAATTGGCAGATGCTCATTTGATGTATGAGAAAGCAGGCGACAATAGACGCAACCTTTGTACCGGCAGAGATCTGCACGTTTCAAGCAATTGATCACAATTGATCGACTTCTCAGAGCAAGCCTGCCACTTACGACCGAAGCAGGACACAACTGGAGGGGGCGATTACGTCATGTGGTTGAAGAGGATCCCAGTGTCAGCACAAGACAACACGAAGTAAAGTTGCAGAGTAGCGTGAGAACTGTGATGTCCGTAACATTTATAGCGGGGCCTGATCTTCATGCTAAAGAAGCACTTTTGAGCACTTGCTGTAAGACAGATTTCCATGTGCTATCCTTTTATTACATGATGTGGCACAGCATAAAATGTAAGCAAAAAAGAGTTGTAACAAGGAAATAAAGCGCTTCTGTACTGATATCCATTTAACATTTTTTCATCCTCTGCATGAGAGGAGTGTGCTCCTAAAGCTTTGACATAAATTTTAATATCTCCTACATAAATTTTATCAAATCCTGTATAAATGAGAATGAAAATTCTCTGTTCTTTATCAAACCTCAAAACCATAATTGAAACGCATACTTCCACACTACATTCGCTAGAACTACACGGCATCAACCATCTCTCGCCAGATTAAACCGGTGGTCTAGTGGTAACCATACTTGCATCGTAGACCCAAGATCGCGAGTGCAGTCCCAGCCAGGATCTATGAATTTTTTCGGGCGTAAAAATGCTAAACATGGTTACCTTCGGAAGGGAAGTAAAACCATGAGTGCAATGCTGTAGATTTACGACACGTAAATCAAGTCTGAAAGAAGAGGCTTCTGAGAAACTTTTAATGCCGTTTCACGCCCTGAATTGAATGGGACGCTGGTGAACTGAGGTGTTAAAGAGCGTTCATAAATAGTCCAAAATAAACAAAAGAAAGATTAAGCCGGCCTCGAGAGGGCCGCCGGAACGAGCCTTAATCCATAGATTGCCGGGACCATCCTGCCTCAGAAAGCGAGGTTCAAATAAATGGATGGCAAGATATACCTGTATATTTTGGACGCGTGGCCAACTTTACGGGAATTTGCTTAAATTGGGAATGCTGTTTGCCGGCGGAGTCGGATATTCATAGCCCCTAAAATTCAAGTGCATAGATTTCTACAGCGCACCAAACACCATTTTCTTTTTGTCATACAATGACATTTCGTTTATAAGATTGGGGGTTTGTGCACTCCAGTATCTATGTTTTGTGTTGCTACATCGTCATGTAAATAAAGCCATGCTTCGTCGTAAAACAAATAAATAAACGCGAATCAATAGAGCGAACATTAAATTACCCGACACCCAATTGCAGAAATTAATTCACTCACATTATCGCATGGGAGCAATTCCCGAACTAAGTTATCTTTTAGGGTTTTAATTTTAAAATTTCAGTGGCATTCCAAGCCGAAGTTTGTGATATTCCTTTCCTGTGCAAGCTTTCTCAAAGATTTCTTTGGACTTCGTTCTAAATTTTCTCAGATATCGTCGAGTTTTTCCTCTGTAAGAACATGGCATTTTACTTTCGGTTTCTTATCAAGAACAGATCCCGTTTCCCTAAATCTATTCACAAGATTACGAACCGTTTGTCTGCGAGGAGCACGAACAGCAGGGAATCTGTCTGTAAAACACCGTCTCACTTTTCTATATGAGTTTGTTGTCACATAGAAATCATACAAGAAGCTCCTGTGTGCTGAAGTATACGAACGTTTTGACATTATAACAGCACTAACACACTATGACACTGAAACATATGGTTTCACAATGTTCCAACTCCTGTACAGTATAAGGACTGCGTCAACACCAAGAGAGGCGAGAAAGTGTAGCGGGGAACAGAACCAATTAGAAACAGGGAAGGTAAATCCTCGTAAAAGCAGCCACGCGTCCAAATGAAGGCTCTGTATATAAAGTATATTCTTAAAATAAATCGTGTTTTCTTTTCGTATATTGTATGTTGATTAATAATGGTATAGAGCATAGCTTAAATATTTAAGCTCGCCGAGTTGATCAGAGGTCATATTTACACTGGATTCATATAAACAGGGTCTTAACTGTTTTAGATTACAGCCATAGAACTTGAAACTCCAGAGTAGAGAAAAGGCATACGTTTTTATGCTCATTTTCCCACATTTTAACAGAAGATGTATGTTCTTGAAGATTAAGCCATTGTTTAGCGGCGAAACCTTAATGCGACCAGTGACTTCGAAAAGTCGCCAATTTGGCAACACAGCCTGCAGCGAAACTGTGAAAGTAGAACAGTGAAAAAAGAGGTTATTTGCGGGTCAGTGCCCGACACTTTGCAATGCTGTAAAAATAAGAAGAACAATGCTTGTTCTGTTTACAGATTCTTATCCTCATGTGCAACTGCATATGGTACGGAATTTAAGTGAAGCAAAATAAGTATGCTGTACTCAGGTAAAATTATTGACAGTATCAGAAGATTTTCTTTCGTTACCGTGTTTGTCTAACAAGAGCATCATATTTTATGGCACAAAAATCATCGGAGCCTTATTTCACAAAAGTGTGATCTAATACATATATACATACAGATATATTAGAACAAGTCCTTGTAAGGTATGGCTTTGTAACTTTCTATTCCACAAAAGTAATGCAACACATAAAATATTAATAAAAAGTTATAAGTGGGGTCATATAAGAGCAGGTTGGAGAAATAGCTGTTCGTCATATGTCGTTATACCTGGAATTAGCGATTTTAATGTACGGAGAGGGTTGTATTTTTTCTCATATATAATGATAATCGATTGTATTTTTCTCATATATAATGATAATTTATTATGCATTTATCGATATTTAAGCGTAATAATCCACTTTCAGACGACTGTCCCATAAAGCTGCATTTAGGACCATCAATTTCAGTCGTCGGGAGATAGCAGAAGAATCGGCTTATCGATTGCTCTCGTTCATTTATTTTATTAGTAAATTTTATCATTTTATTTATTTATTTGTTTGTTTTTATTTTTGACAATCACGTTCTTACTATAAGCAAAAAAGAAGAAGAAGAAGTTTTTTAAAAATTGTGCCAAAAGAATTCTTTTAAAACTAAATGAAGAATGAAAAGAAATTATTTTCGTGACTTATGGATTACGGGAGTCAGTTCATCTAAATGTGCTAAATATTAGCGAAAGTGATGATAATGGTGAGTAGGAATATGTATAAAGGAAGAATAAATAAGTTATTTATGTACAATGATAAAGTTAGGTTAAGTGCAATTAAAGTATGGCTTATGACTTGATATTGGCGTTTCTTGTTTCAAATGCGTATTTCAGACCAGCATCTTAGTTAAGGTGTTTATAAGGTTCTTGCTACTACTGGGAGCTGGAGAGATGGCTAGCGACTATGCGGAGAGGGTGTTATCTGCCAAGTAGAACATAACGCACTGCATCATCTATTGAAAAGCTTCAGGGTCGGTCCATTTCTTTGCGTTAACGGGGAACAGTTGGACGTTATCAATGCATTTTTCTGTACAGCCATCTCTCCAGCTCCCAGCAATACATTAACATTACATTAAAATACATTAACTAAAATGCTGGTCTGATTTTTTTTATTTGGTTTATTTACCGACGCTCTTTAACCTCAGCGTCCCATTCAAATCAGGGCGTGAAATGACCGACAAATTTGTTCAGAAGCCTCTTTTATCAGACTTGAGGTTTTTTATCGTGCCGCAAATGTGCGACACGAGACCCATGGCTTTACTTCTCTTCCGAAGGAAGCCATGTTTAGGATTTTTACTCCCGAAAAAATTCATCGATCCTGGCCGGGATCAAACCCGCGATCTTGGGTTTAGGAGGCAAGGTATGGTTACCACTATATGACAGGACCGACGGTCTGAAATATGCATTTAAAACAGGAAACGTCAATATCAGTCATAAGTCATGCTTTAATTGCAATTAACCTATCTTTATCATTGTACACAAAAATTTATTCTTTATATAAACATTCACCATTATCATCACTTTCGCTAATACTTAGCACATTTAGGTCAACTGACTTCCAAAGTCATTAAAAAGATAATAAATTTTCTTCTTGTATTTAAAGTTACTAATATCCCTACACTTGTAGAGATAATACTAATACTAATACTTCCGTGGAATAGAACAATAAAAAATCACTTGTACACTCTTAAGTATGGAGTAGTAAGGTACAATGTAGCAGAAACCTTTGTGGAACAGAATTTTACAAAAACTACAATTACATTTGTAATGTATTAGACCATACTTTTGTGGAACAGGGCCCTAGTTAAAAAACCACAAAAGTTCGCTCCTAATTTGCACTTTTATTTCCATCGTAGAAAATATTATAATCCTTGATTACTGTCTGCTGTTATCGATCGAACGGTCTTGAAAGGTTTCAGAGGTGCCTCTTTTTGCATCACACTTAAGAGTTCACATATACATAGGTAAATATTTGTTGAGCATTCCCTAAATCTTGCAATTTCTTTTTTCACCAAAAAAAATTATAATCTTATTTGAAATTCAAATTAATAGTCACCTGTTATTTTCAAGTTTCCCTTCATACTAATTACTTTTTGCATAAGTAATGAAAATATAAATGGACGTTTCATTTTTCGTGAATAGGTTTCTCGAGATGAATCAGAAGTTTGCGTTTCGCTAGAGGCTTACACCAAACCAATGTTTCCCTAAGCAATCTGAAAAAAGTTGTACATTCTTGTTGCACATATTAACATGTTTTGTTTCCTGTAAGAAAATAAGCATTATTTTACATACCGTGTTTATAAACTACAAAGATATATCTTTCCAGTATAATTGTTTATTAAGAAGTTTATTTAAGAAAATTCCGTAAACTATTAAAAATGACACAGGTCCCACGCTATTCATGCTTTATTTTCTTAAAGGTTCTCTCTCTGTATAATTAATATTTAAAATGTGACTTTTGAAGGCGTTTAACTTTTATTTCATGAATAAATATTGCATATAGGTCTGAAATATTAGATTATTAATTTTATTTAATACAATTAAATTTTACCAACATATGTTAATTACTACAGTGAGTTTATATGAGTTACAGCTCAACAGAGCACGGTTGCGTGCTGGGAGAAGTCAGTCGTCCAGGTCGTTTAATGCCTGTGCAGGTAACAGTTTGTAGTTTATTTGAGCTAGGCTTTTCGTCAGCGAGTGGTTGTGTGTTTCGTGTGTTACTCGGTGCTTTCATTGTTTAGGGTGTTCCATAATAAACGCAATTTTTAAATTGAGCGGCTCTGTTGGTTTGTAGGTGGCCGGACCTGAAATTCAGCAGACTGTCATCTGTTTGTTTTCGATTAATGATTGTCATTTTTGTGTATTATCAGTTAAAATGGAGCGATTCACGAAGGATCAACGCGTGCAGACCTAGGAAATACGGTGAATGTTATGCAGAGACCGTTCGAAGACTTCTTATAATTTTTGATAGACGAAATGCATCTAACGTGTCAACTGTGAAGATACAGGATCAGATATCATCCAATCATCTGGACGTTCTCATCGATCGGTAGATAATGTTCCCTCGTCAGACAGAGCCCAATGAAGTCGATTCACTACCGTCCTCAACAATTAACCATTCCGATTTCAACAAAATTTTATCTTGTGTTATTATGGACAATCCACGAACTATCCCTCAACTCAAGACAGAAATCAGATGTGTCATGGGTAAAATTCAACAGGAACTTTTCTCCAAAGTCGTTGAAAAGTTTTCCAAAAGAATGAAGGGGTGACAATAAAACAGATGACATTTGTCTGATATTTTGTTTCATGTTGATGGCAGTGTTTGTGTTGTATATTCACTTAATAATATTAGCACTTTTCAAATAAATTATGTGTTTTATTATTGTAGCAAAAATTCCGCTCATTATGAGATATCCTATTTAAATTGCGTACTTATTGTTCTTGCATAGTTATGCCATTACATGAATATACTATTGAAGAACTTGTTTTTATGTACGGTACATATGTGAACATGGTTTCTTGCAGAGAAGTGGAAGGCGATTCGCAAGAAATTATCCTGACAATCGTGTTCCAGGTAGGGAAACTTTTCGCCAACTTGTTAAAAAGTTACCAGAGAGAGAGAATCTCTCAATGACAGGAAACGCGTTCCAAACCTCCGTGTTCTTACAAAAGAAACTTTACATGAAATACAAGAATTTTCTACGCAGATGCTTACAATGTATTGCCGCTGAGGAGCATCATTTTCATCACCTCTTATTACACAAGTTAGCGCTTATTATTATCAATTTTTAAATTCAGTATTAATTTATGCTTTCAGTAAAAATATAAATACTAAAATTAAAATATTAGCTTTACGCGTGGCAACATTATCTTTTTCCGTTCAGGCTGCCCATAATTCAAATAACCTCACAGAAGAAATACGAGTACTTTTATTTTTATGATAATATTTAAACACTTCCAATAGCATATCTGCTGTTAATAAACATAAGCTAATGAACTTCGTATTTCTAGTGTATTATTAATATTTCATGAAAATTAATAAAATTTTAGGAAAAAGGAGATAGAAAAAATACATTTCAGAATCTTAAAATATTTTCTGGCGTTCATTTTTCAAATTATAACCACAAAAAACAATAATAATGCTAATGATACACAAATAAATATATTTAATACAAAAGCATATGCATATTTAGTCGACCAAAATAAACGGTACAAAAAGAATAATTAATTATGAATAAAAATAGCTGCGTTCCCAGATTTACTGGATGGTAGGATGTGATGTCATCAGTTAAGGACATTGTTCTATATACACACAGGAAATAATATAATACCATTTTAGTCCTTGAAAATGTTTTCCGACAAAAAAAATATAAATAAGTTTTGTGCATTGCTCATAGCCTGATAATTAAAATACGGAATAATTTCGATAATGCACATTGAAAGTGATGACGGAACACAGTTGATCAACTTCCCCCCTCCCCCACTTTCTTTCTTAAGCGCTTCGCCTCATTTTAACATTTTTGTTTTGCATAAAGCGTAATTTATAACCGGATTACAATGCCTGACAGTGCGGGGTTGGGGGAGTTAGAAATACCAGCTACCTGACAGTTCGGTATGGGTAAGGGGGTGCGTGCTGCCATGGATACTGAGAGCTTGCACCTTTTAAACTGGAGTTACACATACAGCGGTTAATCGTTCAGTTACAACATGCACATTTAAACATAAGTGCACAATCATGGAAATATTCATGGTACATATAAATAAATACATATATTGTTTTATTGCATTCCGTTCAATGTTTAAATAAAAAGATTTCGCTTATATTTCGTTTTACCGAATGATTACGTAAAAACATGAATATTTTATTTTCTTTCACCGATAGCTCAACCAAATGGAATTGTACCTATTTAGTGTTTACTTTAAGTACATATATGTAATGTTTAAGTGCAAAATATTTATTTATTTTATTTATTTTTTATTTTTTTATTTTTTTTTATTTATTTATTTTATTTATTTATTTATTTATTTATTTATTTATTTATTTGTCATTCAAAGTTACAGAAATGTATTTTTCCTTTTTATGTATTTTCGTTACGTTAAAACTTTCGTTGCCATCAAACGAAATAACTGTCTTAGGAAGCAAATACCAGTATCAAACGTTAATACCATTTCCGAAATGCAATTGAGCAACATAAGCGCGGCCGCTTTCCGACATTTAGTGGGCAACAAAATGGTACTGAGGAGCAGCAAACATTTCCCCTCCTTCCATCCCTACATACGCGGTTGCCACACTCTTTTTTTTTTTTCAAAAGTTTTTTTTTTTTTTATAAATATTTGAAAGATCACAGAAAAGAAAGTGTTCATAACTTTTTTCGTTTTCTCTTTTCCTGGTTCAAAGGATGACACCCCGACACCCGACATTATTTGTTGCCGTCATTCTGTACACTATGCAATTTCCTTTGAGCTTTATATCTTAAAAATTCTATCTGGTAAATATCTCCATGCTTTCCAAAATATTGTACGTAACTCCAGAAGTTATGACCAAACTCAGCAACGCTCGCTTCTGAATGACTGCCAATCTGCAGTTTCCCAGTTGTTTCCCAAATAAAGAAATCTAGAGATGAAAGCTCAGGAGATCTGAGTGTGGCAAACTTGTCATTTCTCTTCTGCCTGAACGAGCCAATAAACCAAGCAAATGAAATGGCGTTAGTTTTCGGAGCAAACGACTACGTTGCTGTTTCTATGCTGGGCTCCACTTTGTATATTCAGTGCTCATTTTCTAGGAAAAGGTAAGTGGTTTACGGGCAGGATGCAGACACTGGGTACCATATCTTTGATTTGTAGCATTGCTGCCCACTAAGAGGTTATGTACGTCAATGGTTGGGACCCGTTTAGAGAAGACCTTAGGTATCTCATTCCTCTCGCCATCATTTTTTTCTTCTTCCGTGCTTTGGAAGAGTTTAACGGTACGCGTTCCAGAATATAAGTCCTGAATTTATCCCATTTTCTCTACTTCCCTGTATTAATTTACAACACTTTGTTTCAAGAAAACTGCGCTAGATTAGATTATAAAATAGGTTAACATAACTCAAAAACCATTCAGTGGAATTGTTTTAAATATAGTAATGTGTACCACAAAGTGTGAATATTATTACTTTATTAGCTTATTGCGTATCATATATTGTAGATTTTAAAAACAAATATAAAGACAAATTTTGAGAATAGTGTATCAAATAGAGGGGCATCTTCACAAACTTTTTTTTCTAAACTAGTGAGTACACCAAGAAATATTGTTTGTGTATAGATTTTCTTAAGGAATAAGAAATAACTGTTACGAAGACAAGTTTTAAGTAGTTACTGAGAAAAAACTGAATATTGAAAAGAAAAATATATTACTTCTTTATATAACTTTTTCACTGTTCAATGGTTACTGATTATAGTTTCTGAGAAAAGAGTACCCGAAAATATCTTTTTCTGCTGCATTATTTTCCAAATTTTTGATCAAAAATATTTGTTAAATTAATATAAATATAATATTACAAAATTGATAATATTACATCAAAATTGTCTAAGGAACCACATACCTGTTCAATGAAAAGCTTATTATATCTAACAAATTATAAACAGTGAGTAAGTATGGGATCTTTATTCATCTCTCTATTTACGATTAATATAGTAGCCTATTATCATGTTTAGTTATTTAAAACATTACATTGTGAATGGGTAAATATGTTGAATTTTAATACAGAAGGGTAAAAACTTTCCCCTGTTAAAATTGTGTTTTAATAAATGAAATGAGCGTTCTACCACGTTATTTAAATCGAGATGAAACGTTTATGGAGATTGAATAATTAGAAATGGTGGAACACAAGCTGATGCGGTTAAGGCTCAGAATGCCCGAAAAGACGTATCCAGGATGTGGAGGCGACATCAAGATTTGATAGCTCAGAAGAACAGCCAACAGATAACGCAATGATTACACTGCTGTGCAAGACAGATACGCAATGATTACAATGCTGTGCAAGACAGATACGTAATGATTACAATGCTGTGCAAGACAGATACGTAATGATTACAATGTTGTGCAAGACAGATACGTAATGACACAGAGCGAAAGGAGGTCAACTGCAGGCAAGTTAAGAAGTCCCCTGCAGAATGTTGACAATTCAGCTGTTAGACAGGGTGTTGCATTCCCAGCTTTCAACGAAATGGAAATCTGTATGTCATGTTGTATGATGCAGGTAGGCGTGGGTCACATGTCGCAAGGAGGAGGCCATGAGCAAAATGTGTCGGCCATTTCACGCCCTGAATTGAATGGGATGCTGATGACCTGAGATGTTAAAGAGCGTCCATAAATAAAACAAATCAAAGAAAGAAAAGAAAACGGTAGCATGTAAAATGGCAACAGGAGCAATTAGTCATGTTCTTCTCACAGACGAAGCGGCGCGGATACACAAGCGTGAAATCTGGGGTTCGATTCTCACCAGGACCTTCCTCCCCAACTGTTCTTTTTTTTTTTCCTTCAGTTTTCCTCGGTCCTCATAAATGGCAAATGACGGGGGGATACCCTAAATTTAGGTCTGGAACGCTTCCTTCCTTAAAAATATCCTTTCCCAGTTTATCATTTCATATCATGTGTCATCAGTGTCTACCGCCTGTAGTAAAAACGGGCGTTAAACACTTCCATGGCATAAAACACATGAAGAAATGCAGAAAGACTGGAGCATACACAGCTACTTCACACATTCAATAGAGGTACCACAGTGATCTTTAAAGGAAAAAATGGCAAATAGAAAAATAGATCTCGTTTTGATGACTGGATCAATGAATGCAAACAGGCAGATTCATGAAGTTTTGCAATCTGTGGTCCTTCCTGTTGTGGAAGCTGGCACTGGGTTCCTTTTATGATGCAGGTATGTCTCTAGATGATTATAAAACACAGTGTTACAGTAGCCTGCTCAGTCCCTGGATCTAAATCTGATGGACTATCCCTTTAACTGAGAGTTTTAGAGGTTATTGAAGTATCCAGACTCTGGATCAGCTATTTATACGTACCATCGTCACTGACAGACTATCAAGCATCCATTCCTTCAATGCCAAGAAGGTGTCGGCAGTATTTTATACAAGGGATCGTTGCACTCATTGAATAAGTGGTCGGAAAAGGGAAATAAGATTTATTTGTTATCCATTCAAACAAATTGCATTCAAGTGGTTTATTTCTACAATTGTAATGCAACACAAACAAAAATTTATTAGTTTTCTCGAAAAATTGTTGCACGTGATATTGCTACCTTTTCCAACCGGTGATTCAATTATTAATGACACAAGCATCCGGTAAACTTGAGATAAATAAAAATTTTACATATTGTTATGTATGAAAAAATGTAGTTCTGCATTTTGGATTATTTTGTTGTATTATAAATAAATATTGTTTATACAACTTTTATGATGGAATTCCATTCACAGTTATATAAAAATTTAAGAAAAAGGTTGTGCTTCTTAGGTAGTTTTGATTTGGTATAATAATGTCCATACAGTGTACAGATTTTTTTAAGAAAACCCATTACTTTTTAGATGTTTTAAAATGTGATATCTCATATGAAACATGGACACATTTCATTTCGGTTATAATATGTAGTTTAATTACACTTGTGTTTAGATCATGTGCATAATAAGCAACTAGTGCCATATTTACTTGCATATGAATTACCTTTGAAGCATGAAATCCTGTGAAAATGTGCACATGCGCATTATGCTCTGTAATTAGATTACCTTTTGCTCGTTTAAGATACTTGACGGTGGCAGCCTGAACCTTAAATGTAGTACAGTTTAAAGAATTTAATGATTAAATTAATGACAATGTAGGGTCGTAGCACTTCATAATTGTGACAGAGCGCACTGCTGTGCAGCGTTCTGATTGGTTAATTTTCCTCTCTCCGGCAGCGCTGCGTAATTTCCCCGTGGACAAGAAGGCAATTTACCGTGTAAGTCCATTGTCAACGTCTGATATTACTATAGCTCCCTTATGCTATTCTTGGGCTTCAACAAGGATGTTGATTAGAGTTTCAGGTTAAATTAGCGTTTCAATTGTGAAAATTGGGTTATGAAATTGCCATAGAAAAAGCGTAGTTAATTTAGCAATATTAAGATGCTGACGTCTAATCATTTGATAATTACCCTGTCAAATAATATATTTACTTCTGACAAAAAGGAGTAAATATATTAAGTGATTTGTTTTGCTTGTGTAATTTATATGTTAAAATAAGTTTTTTTATAAATAAAACATCCGATCAAATCAACAGAGGCATACAAATATATTTTAGGGTCATATTCTAGAAGTTTTTAGTTATTCCAGAAAATAAGTTTCACACACCGCCAAAAGATGGTTGCCCATGCATTAACAAAGGCTAGTGCGCATGCCCAAGACATTACGAAAGTGATCATCGAATGCGACCATTGTCTCTTCCCGTTCGCCCGCAGTATCGGCTGAAAATGTTGGCACTCATTCCTGCAACCGTCGCCTGGGAGGTAGGTCTGTGATCAAATTTTGAACGCACAGAATGTACCGCTGCCATGTGTATGAGTGGGACCTCATGAGCAAGCAGATGGTGCCGCCTGTTTTCCGACGATGAGGAGCAGAGTGGGCGGCCGTCGCTCGTTAATGATTACTTTGTGGAGTTGATATGTCAGCGCACTGTGGAGAATCGTCGCTTCACGATTACGGAATTCAGCAACCCAAGGTAGCAGAATTCTACGACACAGGAATACAAAAGTTGATACCATGGTATGAAAAGGGTTTCAGTTCCGATGGTGAATAATGTTGAAAAGTAGCTCATTGACAGCTGTGTCTGTTTTAATAAATTGTTCCATGTAAACATGTTTTTATTCCGTTTACGACCCTAGGGAAACTTAGTTTCTGGATGGTCCTCGTATTTCGTGGGGTCGAATTCTGAGTGCGCATGCTACGAAATCCCTATATTACCTGTATTCTCCTTCAGACTGCTCCGCATAAATAAACGAGTGGCATTATTGAATACAAACCTATAATAACACTACTACTAATCCTGACTGGATTAACATGAAACCTATGAACACAGCCCTTAAGGTCTAAATTTGAAACTTCATCCCTATCTATGTTAGAAGTATTATTTGTATTTTACGGTCATTGCAAAACTATGACATGGATAAATCATATAGTGCCTATTTCTAAAAATGTGTTTAAAGCTTTGAAAGATACTTTATTTTAGTGGAAATACTCGTAAAATGTTATTACTTGAACATTTGGCATTTTAGGATATTTACTAGCTTCGTCACAACTACAACAACAGCACATAAACTAATTTCTCTAAGCTTAAAATTAAATCAAGTGTTAGGAATATTTCCATTTACATTCTGGTAGTGTATAAGACGCAATACAAACTTCACTTATCCTTTTTCAAATTCAAATGGTATATTTGTTTGCACTCCTTTTGTGACGTTTTCTGTTACCAAAATATATCATCACAAGTAGCTCAATTCTTCTCTTTCAGAAATAGTTTGTCCTTCACTAACAAAGATTTTTCAGAGTATATGAGTTCATATGTTCCAGTCTTATCTAAAAATGGCTTCTGACATAATTTTAATTGAAAAGATGCATTGCTTTTGAAAAAATCATCGCATGCAACTACAAGCCTATAAGAAAGGCTTCACGCGGCACTTGATTTGACAATCAAGAGGTATGCCCGCTGCATATTTAGCAAGCAAAATCTCATAGTTACGAGTGTATGTGGAAGGTTCATTAATTGACTCAGCATTCCAGAGTCAATTAATGCGCTATTGCAGAAGTGACTAATACAACCGATAGTATGCTTCCATATGATTTGAACGAGAAAAAAAATTCCTCTATTTTTTCTTTAAGTTAAATTAAAAGAAATTTCTTAGAAAACAAACCCACACACAGTGGTACAACTGCAACGTAATATCCCTCCATTTTTCAAATGGAACATTTTATAGAGATGCCAAAAACGCAGAATAAAACTGCAGATGAAAACATAACAAATAGCTTTCAAAGAAAAGTGTTTGATGTTTTGCACTGAGTTTTAATGCAAAACCTCGTTCTTAAAAAGGTCGCTGGCACAAGGAAAATTTACAAGAATCTTTTCAAAATACTCTAGAGGGAAGAGTGAAAACTAAATATGTATTTTAAAATAAACATATTTATACACGGTGTTCCAGTATCGCCGTTAAATTCTCCGGAATAGGCAACCCACATTGCTCCGTAAGGGCAAGCAAAGCAGCATCTGATTTAACAATCGTAAATATCAGACTGCTGAGAACGTGCTACAGAACATTTCCTTGCTTCGTTTCACTGACTTCATTGCATAAATGCTTTACCTACGTGAATCAGTATCATATTACAACCACTTAACAATCAAAAGATAGAGGAGGATACGAACATACATTAATAGCTTTGCTCAAATGAATATTATTTTTACAATAGAAGCATGAGAGAAACTAAAAGACCCCCAAAACCCCTGAAAGATGCAAACAATATGGCATACATGCCATGAAAGTACATGAGAGTATTAGCTGAAAAAAGTAGGCGGTTCTGAGATATCGTATATTTATCAGGAGTTTTTTACGATAAAAATGTGGATATTGTTTCTTTTTAAAAAGTATTTAATATTCTAGGGGTAACGCTCTCTCCTGTGGACGCAAGGTTTGTGTGTTCATATCCGGCCTTGATCGATAGACTTTTTTTTTTGGAAAAGTACTGCTGGGGGAAGGGGCGCTTTGAGCCGCTGTAGATTTAAAAATAAGTTGTTTCCAAATGGTGTTAATCTGCAAGAATGAACAGCATGGCCTCAGATTACTTAAGAATTCGATTAATAAACATTCGAAGGTTATTAAATAAAATTTGATCATAATTTTTACAGGCATAAATTTTAGAGCTAAAATTTAACTTTACAATATTTTGTTAGCTTAACGTAATGTTTGATACTAGTGAAAAGTGTGTGAGTTGAGATATTTTCAGTTCTGCCTACAGCAAAAGGGAGGTGACACGAGACGAACTGAAATTCTGCTTTCATCTTAACAAATCTTCAGATGAGGCCTATGCAATATTACAGGAGGTTTGCTCTTCCTTACAGCACAGATCGTATACTGTTAAAATATTTAGAGGGGAAAAAAAGAATTTCAAAGGAAGGGGGACTAGCGCTCCAGTTTTTGCTCTAATGGAAGAAAACCGCTGTTGACATTGTGAGAGAGGGTCGTCGAAAATCAATAATAAAATTTCATGTTTCCAGACAATATAAAATAAATATAGTTATCACAAGTTAGTGGTTGTTGTTGTTGTTGTTGATTTGGTTTGTTTAAGGCCGCTCTTAAACATCTTAGGTCATTAGCGTCCCATTCAATTCAGGGCGTGAAACGGCCGACAAATTTTGCTCAGAGGCTTCTTCTTTCAGGCTTGATGTTCTTCTACGTTCCGTAAATGTACGACATGGGACCCACGGCTTTACTTCCCTTCCGAAGGAAGCCATACTTAGGATTGTTACGCCCGAAAATACCCATCAACCTGGCCGGGATTGAACCCACGACCTTAGATCTACGAGACAAGTATGGTCATCGCTAGGCCACCAAGACCGACTAGGTTACTGGTACTAATTTTTAAAATGAGGATGGCTGGAGTAAGGGGGTAAAACCTAAAATGTAATCAACATTGGTTTTAACCTTCCTTCTCAATATCTAAATTTATTTAAATGGATAATTATTCAGACTAGCAAGATTTGAAATGATACCCTATATGCAAATAATTCTATTTTGAAGTTAAGTCAAATAAATAGACTTGCACTTGATGAGTAACTCGACTACTGCTAACAGCTAACTCTGTGCACCAAGTTTCAAGAAAGACTCGAGAGGAGAGATTAGCAAATTAGCACGCCTCTGTGCTCACTCAAATCTTAGCACAGCTGACACACAGTTGATTCTCCGTCCATTATGTTTAACTGGGTCATCTGATATCTTCACATCATGACAGACTCTGCAATTTATTCGTCCCATGATAGCTTACTCTCTGTTTCTTTTCCTTCATTAACGCATCCACAAATCCTTACAGGTAATGTACATGCTCAGACATGTCAAAGGTTACCACACCAATTTCTTGCCTTTCTTTATTAGCAATTAAATGTCTTTTTGTGTTATTAAATGCGCTTTATCTATTAACTATTCTCGGTAATGACCGTTTCCTCTGTACATTGTGTTCAGTTTCCTTCTGCTATATGTCACAATGTTTCAAATCGTAAGCTTATTTTACCAACCACAGAGCTGGTGGCTCAGACGATAACGCTTGGGACTCGCAATGGGGCTGTCTCGGGTTCAGCCGCCCTGACTTTGGGTGTTTTCGCAGTTTCCCCTGGTCGCTTGGGCGATGCTGGAATGGATCTTTGCCTGTCACGAAAATTCCGCTCTTCCACTTTACAAAATTACATTCCGTTAGTTCTGTTACAGGGTTGAAAGTGCCAAAACAAGGTGGGCTTGCGTTTTGGAAAGGTTTCTGCGCCGGTTCTAGTATGAAAGTGGACCTTCTGAGGGGCTACAACTCCTTGTAGGGGCGTCGAAGTGTTCTAACTGGAAATATGTTAAGCGCTCGATCTACCTCTGTGCCTCACTTCGTCCCTTCCTTCCACAGGTGCCCGCTTTTGGACGAAGGCACACGGCTCAAGTACTGAAATATCCTCCTCTGTCCGTATCAGTTCACCCCAAACATGACCTTCAATTTTTCACACATTGTTTCAAATATCTACTTATTACTTGAGAAATTATTATTTTTACTGTGATATTTATCTTCGCTTTGACTGCCTTGGTTTACTCCCGACGTCTGTAGATTGGACGTCAATAAATGGAATGACATTAAATGAATTAATGAGTACACAAATGAGCTCGGAGTCCTTGGTGCCTTAAAACTATTTGGCATTCACTTCTTAGGGCAAGGTAAAACTCCAAAAATACCTTACTCAGATAGATTAATCAGACCAGGAATCACACCCAGGAGGCCGAGGTTAAGGCGCGGACTCGTGAGCGGCAGATCTGGGGTTCGAATTCCACCAGGACCGTCCTTCCTGACTGGGGTTTTTTCCAGGTTTTCCTCAGTCCTCATAAAGGCAAATGCCGGGGAGGTATTCTAAACTTAGGCCTGGAACGTTTTCTTCCTTCCCCAATTTATCATTTCATCTCATGTTTCATCTGTGTCCATCGCCTGTGGTACCTGTGTAGTAAAAACGGGCGTTAAACACCATTCAAAAAAAAAAAAAGTACCAGGACGTTCGCATTAATAGTAATCGCAAATGCTACCACTAGACCACATAGGCGGCTGAGAAGTTATTTTAAAAACATTTATATCAGACAATTTTGATTCGATTAAAATATCAAATAATTCACTTCTGAAAATAGATGGATTGCTCAGGCAGTATCGCTTGAGATGCATACTCGAGAAGTCGTAGTTTCAAGTCCAGAGACCGACTAACCAGAGGTTTGGTTTCCCTCTGTGCTTTTTAAGAAAATGACCAGGAAGTCCTCTTACATTTTCTCGTCCATCTTTATTTCAACTATCAGAGTGTGTCTGCGTCTTCTGTGTTTGTGAGTCATCGAGTCAACCCTGACGTAGGATTGACCATTATTCCAGGAACTCCTCAACCTGCATGTGTACTCAGAGTTAAGTACATGACCCGGCTTTGGTGTGTAAATCCTGCAAGCGGAGGAGAGGTAAATACAGAGAAAGAAGAAGAAGAAAATAAATATTAACGAACAGATAACTGCTCATATTTGTATCAACAGCGAAGGAGAAAAGTGTATTTATAGATCAATATATAATGGAATTTCCTTCCATATAAAATGGAAAAAGAAGTACAGAGAACGATTACGTTAACCTGGAAAGCATTTTGGGTCCATAAATTTATACTGTTACATCAAACACTAACTATAAAATATGATTCCAAATGCTCGAAACCTGTGTATTCTGTATTACTAGACATGGTCAATAACAGAATAACAAAAGAACAAAATTCAAATATGCCACTGAAAAATGTAACGCAAGATCCTTCGAATAATTTTGAAGGAAAAAATACTATAATATTAATAAGTAATTAACTCAAACAACAGACATCACACAAATAGCTACAGAAACAAATGGCAATGGGACGGTCACGTCGCAAGAATGCAGGACAATAGGTGAACCTATAAGATCTCCATGTGGGACCCCCGGATAGGAAAAAGTACACAAGGCAGGCCCAGAAGAAGATGGTCAGACCTTTTCAAGGAACATGCAGGTTCAGATTGTTCAAGAGTAGCAAGAGGGAGAGAAAAATGGAAATCTCTAGAGAAGAAACTAGTGCATTGAGAAATGGAGTAACCAAAGAACAAATCAGTCAGAGTGTCTTAAACAGCATACGAACAACTAGCGTGCAATAGCTCACCACGTTAGGAAAAAGCGAGTAATTTACATTTTAAATGAGGGTATTTGAAAGATGTAATAGAACAATTCTGGGAAGAGAAGTAGGTGATGAAAATTTTGCAATGTATTTTCTTTTTCTCCTAAATTGGATGCAACCGAAGGCATTCGATTAGTGCTATGATTTCTTCAATAACGCCACGCTGAGTTTTAAGACAAAACCCTGATATGGGCACAGAAAGCAGAATGATTTTTGCGTTCAGAAAATTGCTCTTGGTACCATAGGCATACGGGTTAAAAAAAAAAAATATATGTGCTGAGTATCATTGCGCTTCAACACCCACCCTCTTCTGTGCTCTTGAGGCATTATTTTTGCTACTACGAGAATCTGGTTCATCAACCGATGAAAAAGTATTATCTATTTGGTTATCCATCGCATGCTCTCCACCTTCCACCACAAGGTTTGTTCAGTGATCTTAATTTTATCACAAAATATTTTATATTCCGTGCCATATTTCTAGAATATCTTGGCTCTGAGATAGGCGTCATAAAAATGGAGAAATAAAACAAAACAAATATAAGAAAAAGTGTGCAAAGTGTTACTCTCTGTCACATCTACTGTGAGGTTATTTTAGTTACTGGCCGGTAGAGCGCTACTACGTACTGGAAGAAAGCACTCGTAAAGGCAGGTAATAGATTGTAGTAAGTCTGAGGGAGTCTTTGTCAGTAGTTTTGCGTTCGCATGTTACTCCGTGATTTCATGCAAGTAAATTATGTGCTAATTGTCCTTTGTTTTATGTACTACTTATGTACAACATGTGTGTGTGTGTGTGAAAACGAATTTGTGCAGAAAAGTGGTAATTTGCAAGAAAATATCCTGGCAAAGGTGGAGAAACTGCTCGCCAAATAGCTACGAGAGATAATCTCTCAATGATAAGAACTGTCGTGTTCTTACTGAAGAATAGTTAAATAATTATAAGAAATTTTCTACACACTGTAGGGCATCATTTCCAACATCTTTATATAACACATGCTAGTGCTTATTATTATTATTATTATTATTATTATTATTATTGTTGTTGTTGGTTTTAAATACAGTATCATTTCATGCTTTCAGTAAAAATGTAAATACTAACTTTGCGCTCCAGTAACAAATGACTGAGAATGCTGAGAATGAAAGGTTAATGAATTAATTTATTTTTTGTTGAAGCAGTATTTAATGAGGGGGGGGGGAATTTACATATGTGGGATTGATTAGGATAGGATCTCAGGGTCGGTATTTGTATTTTTAGTTTTAGGAACCAAACCCTGTTACCAGAGACAGGATGGGAAATGGGAACATTATCTTCTTCACACCAAGAGATTTATATATATATATATATATATATATATATAAGGTTTTCTGGGAACTGTTTATTGATCTATTTACACCACTGACGAAAAATATTTTATGTATGTATCAATTGTATTTCCTCATCAGGAGAGAACCTTGAAAAAACCACGCGGATCTGTTTGGTGTACTAGATGTAGCTGGCATATACGAGGGTCATTCAGAAAGTAAATCCCAATCGCGCCTGGAGATGGAACCACTTGTCGGATAGGAATGCACATGCACAGGAGTAGAGAGGAAGTATGTGGGAATAATGCAGTAAAGTTTCAGCCTTGTGACGGCCGTGGTTACCGCGCTGTGCTAGGAGAAAATGGCTGCTCTGATATTGTCTCCCGCCAACTGCAAGGTTCGTGCAGTCATCCGAGGTTTGCTCGGTCAAAAGCAAAGTCCAGTAGAGATCCATCGCCAATTGTGTCAAGTGTATGGACACGACATTATGGTAAGACGATGGTGCAGGCAATTCACTGAAGGACGAACCAATATTCACGACGACGACCGTTCACGACGATGACCGTAGTGGCCGACCGTCCCTGGTGACGGCAGAAGTGTTGGAAAGTGTGCGGCAAGCAATTGAGCAGAACCGGCGCTTCACAATTTCAGAACTCTCTTGTCAATTCCCCAGATGTCTCGCTCCCTTGTGCACGAAATTGTCTCCCGGTAGCTTGACACAATTGGCGATGGATCTCTGCTGGACTTTGCTTTTGAGCGTGCAAACCTCGGATGACTGCACGAACTTCGCAGTTGGCGGGAGACAATATCAGAGCACCCATTTTCTCCTAGCACAGCGCGGTAACCACGGCCGTCACAAGGCTGAAATTTTATTGCATTATTACCACATACTTCCTCTCTATTCCTGCGCATGCGCATTCCTAGCGGTGCCATCTCTAGGCGCGATTGGGACTTACTTTCTGGATGCCCCTCGTACACTTGAAACCCTTCCTGTGGTGTTTCTATTGGCGCAGACACACGCGGTCACCTATCACTTTACTATTATTCTTCTTAGCAGTTATCGAAATAGACTCAGCCTGACTAAGTAACTAAAATGACTGCCTAACTAACTCGAGCTACTGAGCTTGAACTGAACTCACTGGGATGAAGTAACTCCCTGGCTCGAACTGACTGAGACGAAGAAGTGGCTGCCTAACCAACTGGACTTGACTGACTGAGAGAAAGTGTGAGAAGTCTAGAAGAACTGGGCTTTTTCGGTTTTCCCATGACTTTTATTAAACCTTCAGTCGGTCAGTCTTACGTGCATTCAATAAATTTATATTTAAATTCTGGTAGCGTCTTCTTAAGTTAAACTCGTAGATTGGCTACATAAAAACCACGTGATTCCCTGTTCGTTACTTATAGGCTATGATTTGGCGCCGATTTCTCTGAGGGTCCTCCTAATAACCAACTTCTGGGCTTTCCTCTTGAATCTCTCCCTCAAGTTACTCTTGTGTTACAAAATGTTCCGTTATGTTTTGTTAGAGTTGCATCTTTTTTTCAAGGTTCTCCAGGCTATAAAATCACCCTCGCTAGCTGTATCTGGTGTTCGGTATTTCTGACCTGG
Organism: Metallyticus violacea; assembly: GCA_030762175.1. Classification (NCBI taxonomy): domain Eukaryota; kingdom Metazoa; phylum Arthropoda; class Insecta; order Mantodea; family Metallyticidae; genus Metallyticus; species Metallyticus violacea. Next base: position 36,272,426 of record CM060833.1, read on the forward strand.
CTTGTTTGTTCCCTTTGTGTAAGAAGGGACGCCAAGGCCGTAAGGTCCGGACTTTTAGAATTTAGCAAAATTACTGCACAAATGTCTGATACAGAATTTCTGAAGCATATCTAAAACTTTTGCTTTACTTATATTACTGATGATTGAGTAATGTTTATGATTCATCAGTGAAGCCTTAATATTAATTAAATATAATACTTATGTTAACCATGATCGTTGGAGCTAGGAAATCCTGCTCCATTGTTTACAAAATACTGGATATGAAACCAGGGAATGCGCGTTGGTTCAAATTGCTACCAAGAAGGTTTTCCATGGCTGTTTGTTACTACTTGCTTAGCTCGAAAATTGTCTGGGATTAAATTATGAAAATGTTAAAGTAACCTTCAAGGAAAAACGTCCATTTCAATCGTACATGTCTTTATTGCATGTATAAAAGCTCTTTCTGCGGACAAATAAAACACAAACATGAAACCCAATCCTCAACGCAAGGCGGAGTAACAGGTATGTTTGGCTAATTAATTTGTTTATCCGCAAGGTAAAGAGATAATTTTTTTGCGAAGCACAGACTACTTTGTTTAAAAATATGTACATTTGTGGCAATAATCCTTTGGCTCTGAGCAGCGCAATTTTTGTTATATTGGTCTGCTTGGCTTTAAGCATAACTAGAGGTGACTGTGACATATTTTTTTTTAAAGTAATACTAATTTTATAAGTCAATGCATATTTAGCGGTAGACTATTCCAGAACCGACCCTCACAAGATCTCACTAAACTAAGAGAAGATGCGGCAGCAAAGGTGCGGAGAGAGGTCCAACCTTAGGCTTGATAACGTGCCGTCAATCCTTCCGTGATTGTCATGCAAAAGCTGTCAGAAGCCTTGCTACCAAAAGCTGCTCATTTTCAGAGAATTTCCTGTTCGAGACTTATTTCCAGTAAACCGTGCATCATCGGCTCAGTGTTATGGCCTCGGCTGAACATAGAGACTTACGACATCTTTAAAGTGTTGTGTCATTTGTCTTTCTGTGGAAATTGTTCTGACAAGTATTTCGAGACTATAGACTAATAGCAGCAAAAAGTCTCAATCGCTAACTCGCATTTTGTAGGCCCCGTATTCGGTTCCTGGGTCAGTCAACCTAATTTAGATTGCTCTTGGCTTTTGTAAATCACAAACTTGAAATGTCCAGCTGGTTTATTCCTTACCTTCAACTCCTTTTAATAAAGTTAGATCCGAGGCAAATGATAGAAATACCTTCAATGAGATAGTCTTGAAGGACGGTTTTTTATGTAGGATGCATATGTGAAAATGGATTCTTGCTTCAAGTGGTAAGGCGATTCGCAAGAAAATATCCGGACAATCGTGTTCCAGATAGAGAAACTTTTCGCCAACATGTTAAAAAGTTACGAGAGAAGACGGGACTTGTTCCGAAACGCCAAATTCCTTAACAAAAAAAATTAAATGAAATATAGGAGTTTCCTACGTAGATAGGAAATGTACTGACGCGAGGGGCATCATTTTTAACGTGTTCTATAACAAAAATTAGTGCTTATTGTATCAGTTTTAAATATAGTATCATTTTATACTTTCAGTAAAAATATAAATACTAAAAGAAAAATAATAACTATAGGCATAGCGATTCTATGTCCCTTTCCCGGTTACTGCAGCTGCACTTCCACAGTACAGTAAGCAGCCGCGCTCAGGCGGCCGATAACTCAAATAACCTCACTGTACTGCTCTGGGTGTAACTGCAATAACCCAAAAGCGAACCACATAGTTGCCATCTGTTTTTAACCATGGCACTCATCTGTTTTAATTGTGTAAATTGGCGCTAGATGTCATCACCACATTGGAAAGTTGATGTCTTTTTTTTTTAATGGTGTTTAACGCCCGTTTTTACTATTCAGGCACCACAGGCGATGAACACTGATGATATATGAGATGAAATGATAATTGGGAAAGGATTTTTAAGGAAGGAAACGTTCCAGACCTAAGTTTAGGGTACCTCCCCGGCATTTGCCATTTGAGAGGACTGAGGAAAACCTGGAAAAAAACCCTGTCAGGGAGGATGGTCCTGGCGGAATTCGAACCCCATATCTTCCGCTCACGAACTCGGCTACCCGTAGCTGTAAAAAAAATTATCTTAAAGCACATAGCAAAAGCAAATTAGTACATCTAGGTATTTTGAGAAATCACCTTTGCTATAGTATAAGAAATATACTGTAGTAAGTTTTTGAAGAAAAGCTTAGTTCTACTTCAAAGATACTCAGCAATTTTAAGGAAAATGCCGTTATTATAGTTATTAAAGCATAATGGAAAGTGAAAAAAATATAAAAAATAGAAATATTATAGTTATATAACGTTGAATGGAACATTTGTGGAATAAGAAACAGTATATAATGCATTCCCATACATTATATGTTGTTTCTTATTCCACAATTGTTCCATTCAATGTTATGTATACGATTTATGCTGGTATAAATCGTAGAAATAGAATTAGATGTAAAATTAAAAATAATGATAATACGAGTATGTTTACATTTGTTTCAGCTGTAACAGATCACAGAATAAAAGATATTGATATGCAAAATGTGAGAAAAGATCAAAATCGTACTTCATTTTATAAATAATATAAGATTTAAAGAAATAAGAATACATCCAAACAAAGGCCAATGCATTATTTGAATAGTTTTAATTCTCTTCTACAATTTTAATTTCTGCTGTAAGAAAATATCATTGTATTAAAATGTTTTACAGCAGAGGTGAAAAATGTTTGATACAATGCACTTCATAAATTGCTAAAATTAGGTAGCTCCTTTTCTTTTGTTTTTAAGATAAACATTCTATTGCTGTTTAAAGCAATCGAGAGTTTGAAGATTCAACTAGTTTGGACTTCATATGTATCATTCGCGGGTTTTTCTACCCTTACATTGCTATGTTACAGGCTATAAAGAGCAGAAAATAACTTATTTTTGAGTAATAAAGTAAATTTTCAATTTTATACGTCATTAATACATTAGTAAATGTGTTTTCTTTTTGTAATTTGATGCACTTAAAAACTTTTCTTAGTGCTAAATCATTACTTAATATATAATATTGAGTGTATGCCAAAACATCCACGTGATTACAATACCAGGAATATAAAAGAGGTGCATAAAAATAAGCTCATAGAAAAGTATCCATTATTATTTGGGACTAGGAGTATATAATAATTTACCAATGCAGATAAGAGAGATACAAAATAGATTTAATTGATATGAAGAAATCTCTAACTTAAAGTTCGCTGTATAATATGATTAAACTTTGATGTATATTTTAGTTCATCTTAAATGTTAAACATATTTAATTTTTAGAAAATAAATATGTATGATAAATTTTTCTAAGATAATTAATTATACTTAAAGGGCAGATATTGTAGATTATTAATGTCTTATATAGTTTCCCTTTCTGATACTTATGTACACTACTTACATATTTTAAGCAACCTTTGAGAATAGTTCGTACCTGGCAGTGTTAAAAGGTTGTACATCACTCTTTTAATTGCAATAAACCATTTACTCTTGTTGTAAACTAGTATACACTTGGATGAATATTTGAAAGTTTTTTTTTAAAGATTTGTAAATAGCATACCAAGATATATCAACCTTTAAAGTATATAAACGAAACACATATGCCCAGACTACCTACAAATATTTCTCTTCTAAATTAAAGTTTTTTGTTTGTTTGTTTTTAAGAATAGTTTTGTAACACATTAGGCAAGAAACGTTTTACATTTGTAATGTTTTCACACCCTATGGTATTTCTTAATACATAAAACTGAAATATATCTTGATGAAAATGCATTTTGCTAAACGATTCATATTAAAGTTTGACTTCGCTTGTTGGAACATAGCATATACCATAAGCAATAGCTAAATTTATAATTTCCATTTAAAATGACAGCAAATGTTTTTCTTCCTGAAAAATGGAAACTTGCAGTTTCGATAACAGAAATACAATGGTCTGTCATGTGCTTCTAAACAAGGACAAAGAGCGCAAAAGTGCTGCAACTGTTGCGAGGAAATGAAACTAGGTGATTGGGGTTAGCCCACATTGGACGTACCTGCTTGAAACCCCGGTACATAACCCGGATCTCCTGCCGGGTGAACTTGGTCTGTCTGCAGAGATCTTCCAGTGCGACCGGGCGGTGCTTGGGCACCCTGGAGGGCTCCAGCTCGAAGAGAGCCTCATCCATGGGGCTATCCGGGGGTGTCGCCATGCTGCTCTGTGTTTGTCGTTCACCAGGTGCCTTCAGTAATCAACAAACTCGTCATCGTGCTCCCCAAGTCCAACAAAAGTTCCGAAAATCACTTGGTATGCGCCGGCTCGCTTATTGTTAAAACAACAATGGGCTTAGGCGCTTTACGGTATTGCAAATATTCCCTGCTATTGTAAGCGAAATGTAACGCTTCGCGATATGGTTCATTATTGCAAACAAAAATTATCACATGTCATTTTAGTTGTGGCGGGATGTGAGGGGCAATATGTTTTCTTTTACCATTTTCTAAACAAAGGAAAAAACTAAAAACATGTGAACGCACACGACCCGCCTCGTAGTGCTAGCGGACAGCATGCGAAAACGGAACTGCCCGTCTGCATTCGCTGCAAACACTGCTGGTGCTTTGGTTGGGGCGCCGCCCGCCAGGTGGTACTGCATGCGTGCGCATCTCTATCAATGATTTTGAACCAGTCACCAGCCCGCCGCGCCGGACTGCTGAATAACATTACTGGAATGAAAATGTGGGGCTCATTGATCCCTATAACGTCAGGGACGCGACACAGTATCTCTACCTTTCGGAAACAGTGCCCGCAGTTTCTTCGGAAACTCTCACATTCCTTTTCGCATAGTAGTACACGAGGACATACCAACAACAATCACTATCATAACAAGTGGTTTATAGCAATATATTTTGGCGTTTCGAAAAAAAAAATATACTTTATTGTTTTATCTAGGCAAGTTTTTAACAATCACACATTTTAAAAATCAAACAGTTGAGTATATATAAGAAAGATCTGAAAAAATCTTGGTCCCGACTATAATGGCCATGTAATCGGCAAGCTAATTATTTTTTATGTGTCTCTATCTGTATAAACATTAATTTAAACCATCAAGTCATTTTTCTAATAGTTTATTTAATAAAGCTTTCTAAAGCAAATGCCATGTGGGTATTGCATAAAATTTAATCTGTATGTAAACCCTTAGACAAAAAAAGGACTCATCGCCAGATTCTACGTGTCATCGGATCTCTTCGGGGACGCTCATAAACTCTGTATTCACAAGCGCATGCAGCGAGTGCACACTGCAGTGGGCGCTTTACCTGCAAACATAATAGTCACAATCATAAGCATCTGGAAAGAGAACTTTAGAGTATAGTTGTAGTGGTCGAGCGATTTAGAAGGCATTGCTCTTTTGCTTAAGCTCCTGGATTCAAATCCCCATTTTTTATTATTGGTTTTATTAGTGTGTATGTGGAACATTATGTTGACTTAATATCATATTATATTTTAACGTACCATTTGAGTTTTATGGCATTTCCTATGCATACATAAAAACGTAATCACAAACTGATGTATGCTTTACAAATAACTAAATAAATACATGAAAACACACAGAAATAACACAAATTGATATAGTGCATGAACCCTTAGCATGTATAACTGCCCTCAATCTTCGGAGCATAGATGATGTCAGATTTCTACAGTAGTGTGGACGAGAGGCTACAACATCCCAGGCTTCTTGAATTTGTGCCCATAAGCCATCTTTTGTCCTCGTGCATGCGCCGCATATTGCATTAAAATATTATAAAGTGTTCGTGCCGAGAGGCAAAACTGGGCTCTTAACCGCATCACTGCACACTCTGCCACAGAGCTAACAGAACACACATACTAGAACAGCATCTTTAGTGCAAACCATATAACACAACTGCTGCAGTGGCTAACAGTTTTGCTGCTTATCTTGTGAGTCGCGCGTTGTAACAAATTTTGCGTTCAAGAAATTACTTTTGGGAGGGGGGGGTTAAAGGGTGTATGTTTGAAGTGTCAATATCCTCAGCAATATCACACAGTTTAATTCCCCGGTCATCTAATACCATATTCAATGCACTTTGTGGATTCCTTTACGTGAGTTATCTTTAAGGCTGGCAGGAAACTTAAAAAGTTTAGCGACAATCATTGTAGTAAAAAATATTTGTTTAATTTAGGTTAGATGTTCCCTTAAGTTGAATTTAAGAAATATATCTTAATTCAACTTTTCCCTTTATACATGGCTCCAAAACATGACTACCTCTTTTCTTGAAACTGGTAAGCCCAACCACTAAACTGCTTGCAGAAAAACATAGACAGTATTGTCAGGCCAAGACCGACTGTATTTACGAGACCCCAATGTAGGTATCGATACTAAACAAAATGGTGGATTATGTAGTAGTGTATTAATTACATGACTGTGTTAAATTGCAGTTATCAGGTTATTTCAGTGGTTTATAGTTGGAAGTAAATCAACATTAGCGTGTTATTTCTTTCTTTTTTTTTTATTTTAATTTTCTTAAGTTAGTACTGATTTATTGAAATCACACCAGAAACTTGTGTAAAAGAAAATGTTAGTACAACATGGGTTGCCTTTGTATGTCTTAATTATGGCAGTGCATAGCATAAAACCATATTTACATTGTATAAATAGCAATAATTAAAGAAGTGAATAAAGACTATACACCGTGCAAGTTTTGAAGTTTAATGATGAAACTGTAATGTGTATTAAATATTTCGTACTAAAATGTGTGGTTAGGATGGACACTTTTGTACATTTCTTTAATATACTATCATGTGTGTTAGTGAGGATTAACAATGAAAGTAAAGACCCGGAAGAACGTAAGAAGGGGGTTTTGGAGCGAGATGAAGAGAGTTTTAATGAATGATTTAAGCATGATATTATGTTTCGAATTCTTTGTAACTAGGTTAGAACAAGACAGTGCACTGTTTATAACTATTGCCAAGGAAAACTGGGTTCTTTTCCTTAAAATAGACGATGATAAATATGATGCTGTCTCAATTATGTCGATTAGTTTTAAGGTCTTCAGTTATTTGGAAGCTCGTGTATTTTATAGGGAGTTTGTTTAGCTGCGAGAACTTTATATTTCGTTTACATATGAGAGATATTGTTTGTAAATAATTTCAGATTCTTGAAAACCATCTAAATATTTTCTAATGATAAATAATAAAATCTTGCGAACAAAACAATGCTGAATAAAAGTTTCGTGTTTGCTATTGGCAGTAATAGGGCGACTTTGGTTACTATGTTTGGGGTCTTGATCAGACGTGTAGCAGCTATATGTGCTTCACGGAATACGGTTTGAAAATTGCCGGCCATGACCAAGGTTTCAAGAATTGGATACTAAGCAAAGCGTCTCTCCCTTTCACGTACCCGCGATAGGGAAAGTCTTAGAGATTTGATGCCATGCATAGCTCTCCTTTCCTGTAACTGTACCTGATTGGGATCTGGAACCTGGAAGTTCGGATTAGTGATCGCAAAAGCTACCACTAGACCACGGAGGTGGTCTCTAAATTAACTTAAAATACTACAATAAAAGTATTTTTAAAGTTTCATGGCCTACACTGTAAACAGAGACATTTATTGCAGAAGTAACGGGTCATGTCTCAACGTGTGAATATGATCTCACGTATGCAAGTTTATTATTGTTCTCTTATCACTGTAGACATTAAAGTCATGATGTAATAAAAAGCTTGCGTGTAAGAAAAATTTTCCAGTAATCCAAACACCTTGCATCTAAAATAGAGCAAAAAAAAAATTTTTTTTTCGGTGTCTAAGAGGATGCCATTAAATAAGTTACACATTAATATGGAACTTTAACAGTGCTGACTTGAAAGATAATTTTATTTCTCAACACATTCTCCCTGTAAATTGAGTACTTGTCCTATAACATCACAAGCCCCTGAAGTCCAGCTCCATAAAATTCTGTGGGGTCTGTCGAAACCAGGTCTCTAGTCAGGAAAATGTTCATCCGAAAGATAAACTTAAGAGAGTTGAACAAATGAAAGTCACTTGTAGTAAGGTCGAGGCTATATAGAGGAGTATGCTCAAGGAAAATTTTCAGCGTTTCATTTGTTTCGCTGGCAGTATGAGGACGCGCGTTGTCATGCAAGAACCAACACCTTTGGTGAGGAGTCCTGATCTCTTCCGTTGAATGGCCTTACCAAGTTTGCAGAGAATGTTACAGTAGGAGTCGGCATTTAAGATTTATCTTTGAGGCCTTAATGCGGAGAGCAGTATACCTTCGTGATCTCAGAAGAATGTTGTGAGCATCGCTTTAAACTTTTTTTTTTTTTTTTTTCGCAGGCGACGCAGGATGTTTCCACTGCATGACACACGTTTTACCTCTATGGCGGTTAATGGTGAACCCAGACCCGTGACAATTAGGGTTAGCATATCGTGTCCTTATAGTGATTAAACTGCTGTAATGCCAGACTCAATGTTATTTTGTGTTGTGTGGTCAGCGACGCGGCACCCATTGTGCACAAAACTAACCTGTCATGCATTATGAGGTAGGATCTCGCGTGAACAACCATAGCAGCATCTATAGTGTCTACAGTTACCCTTCTGCTGTTCCGATAGTCTTCATCTCGTTGCAACTTCGCCTCTGTGGTGATCTCTATTGATTGACTATTGCGGTTTTCGTCTTCAATACATGTCTGCCCTTTAGAGAACTTCTGCACCCGGTTGTAAAGAGAATGACGTACATGGAAAGCATTTCTTTATAAGTATCCTTTAATTCCATATCTTTTGCCCATAAAAGAGGCTGCTTGAGGGTTATGCACTCATTCAGAGGTGCGGCCATCTTGAAACTGCTGTTTCGCTATTGTAAACATGGATTGTGTCGTGTAGAATGTCACTGATTGCCACCGGATTAGTGCTGTCATCTAGTTAAAATAGCCTTTGGTGCCTCATTCAAGCATGTAGTACTCCACATCCATTTGTAACTTACGTAATGACATACCCTCCTATTTAAAGCATTAATTATTCCCTCCGCATTTTCATACAAAGTATTTGTAGTTCTTCCGAGAAAGATTAGTATCAACGATAAAAAAAATGCATTGATATTTAAATTTCTCTTTCTTGTGGGATATGCCACCTAATCTACCGCCCTGTGACCACATTAATTGTTTGCAGAACATTGCGCATTCTTTGGGGTGTATGCATGTCCGTTTAATAAGTCACACCTCTGTTCTAAAAGCACATCTTCTAAATCTCACTATTTTCTTCTGTTCTAATATTAAATTTCAAACGGAATATACCACTAAGCTTATGTGCCATCTACAGAGATTTGCTGTTATGTGCATACAGAAACCTTGAATGTTTTAGTTCACGTTACATTTTCATTTTTGGTTTTCTATCCATTTCTCATACGTAGAACTTAACAAGCAAAAGTGTCTCTTGATTTTATAGGCATGTGATTCATTTTAAGTTGGGGTTAAGAGTTTTCCGGTAATTCAATAGTGCTTGGTTTGAATACATACTGCTTTGTTTACTTTAATACCTATGTTTGATGTGAATACCTTTAATTGTAGAATTCTTGCTACTGATATACATAAGTTTTTATTTTGTGATATAGTGACACAATGCATTTAGTATTCAGCGGACAGTATAAATTTAAAAATCGAAAATGATGAACTTCGAAAAAATGAGCAAGGGGAAAAACCAAATCCAAATTAAAACTTTCACTCTATCGTTTGGCACAAGTGTCCAAAAACAAACGTTTCTGACTAATGTCAGCTAAGAATGGATATGGTGGTAGTAACTATTGAGGTGAGTTTAATATGGGTGTATTTGCCTGCCAGAAAATAAAAATGGACATTTATGAGAGAAAATATGTAAAAAGTACGTGTAGGATTATTGATGAGGGCAATAATAATAATAATAATAATAATAATAATAATAATAATACCATTAATACATTCCCATTTGTTCGATTTTCTACAGCAGATTTTGCTTTTAGACTATGGTAGGTTGACAACTTTTTCAATACCCCAATGTAGACATCAATGGTACTTGAGATTTGACCCAATATTTTGTTAACGCATTGTGTACTAAACTTATGTTAGCTATAAAATGTGTATTAAAGTTTTATGTACAGTAAATGTAACATGTACTTAACCTAAACCTATTCTTTTATTTAAAAACTTGCTAAATGTTAAACCAGTTTTACAATTAAAAATGTATTCAATCGCTGGTCAAATTATACTTAACTAACTTAGTTTGCTGTAAAAAAGTTTATGATTTCAAAAAAAAAAAATTTTGGCAACTATTGTAATTTAATACTATATGAAGTCCATACTTAACAAGTTGCAAGGAACCCCGATTTCTTGCATTACTCCATTTCTTTATCATATATGAAAAAATTAAACAAAAAAATGTGATCTCGATGTCTCCATCTCTCAACAGGGTTGGTCTAAAATATCTCCGGAGTTTTGCAACGTAACTGCATACATATTAATGAAGCTATAATGACAAAGTAATTACTAATGTAGCAACTGTGATAGCTTTTTATTTATATACCTTGTATTGGTAGCATTCTCGCACATGCTCTATGTCAACTGCAAATGTAGATGAGCACGGTTAGTTTATTTTTGCATAGAAAACCAGAATGTTTAAATTACGCATACCATACAAGGATTGATTCATTTGTCGGTGAATTTTCCCCGATTCTGCTCGTAAGTGACGGTGAACTGTCATTATGTTTCACCATACAAAATGACTTCCCGCTGTTGTGGCCACCATTTGCACATAACATTATCTAATGGTCAACAGATCGAAATAAGCATGTTTATCAAGGCAGAGTTAATACAAATTTTCAAAACTTTTTCATGTCGCTGTGCAATGTGTGCCGAGAACAAGTCAAATATTCTGAAAGTACCTAATGGTTTTTATAATTCCGTATATATCTTTCGCTAACTCATTATTCCAGACGTATACGTTGTATTTGAGGTTCACGGAGTTTAAAGCTATGAAATTTGTCTTTTCTTTTAAAAAGAATATAAATATAACATAAACAAGAAACGTTTACATTTTATAATTTTAATTGACGTAATTGGAGCCCACACAACATTATTGAGTTTAACTTGTTTGTATTTTTGGACAGTACTGTTAAGAAGTGTATTTTGATTTCTTATACATCCCTTTAAGAAATTCAGAGTGGGAATGAATATACAGGGTGGCCCAATGGAATAATACGGTTTTCAGAACCTTATGGGACGCATATAGAATTAAATAAAAATATTTTTTTCAAGGAACAAGTAGCACAGTCTAATTTATTAAACTGGACTTATTTTTAAAAATCACGTTTTTTAAGTGGGATCCATGACAAAACACATTTGTGTAATTGACTAGGGAAGTTCATCATAACTCGCTGCAATAAAACACGATCAATATCCCCGAATTATGTTTTCTGTTAACTACATGATGATCCGTGGTCTGTACACTTTATTTTTCAAGTATGCCCAGAAAAAGCATCCTGCTGCCGTCAGATCCGGAGATCGTACTGGGCAGGCAACATCAGCAAATCGATAAATTATTATACTTCCAGGAAACAAGATCCGCAGTGTTCATTGTTTCACGAGTGGTGTGAGCTGTGACGCTATCCTGCTGGAACCAAAGCTCGGTTTCATCATTATCATTAAATTCTTACTCTAAATCTCCTCTGAACGTAGGAGATTGACTTAGATTCAATAAATCTTATAACAGCGTACACACGTTTTTCAACCGTCCAATTATCATTACTGTTGTTTACTAAACGAAAAGAACAAAATGCACGTTTAGAAGGCTACATAGTAACAACACCATAAATGTAACATAAAATCGTTAGAGAGGGCAGCGTTGTGTCATATTTCATTGTAGTATTGCCGAGTTACCATTGTGTGTGCAGCTATGACATGCTGGTGAACCATTTCTTGAATATCGAAAAGGGAAATTAACATAACTTTCCCAGCTGAAGCAACTACTTTTTTCCCCCCTCAAGATGGAAATGGTGTAGTCAAGCTTCATCAGCATTGATTACTTTTGAAGGAAACTTCCTGTAACATTATCTCCAACTGCATGCAAACCTACACGCAAAGGTGTGTGCAACTTTTCAATTACCAACTTGTAGGTGGCAGCCAGTGAAATTTTCAGAATATCTGAAAATGTTCTTAATGTTATTCAACGATGCTCTCTCTAATGACAGCAACGGTGTTGTTATTTTCTTCCGTTAGAACACAAACTGAAGCGTTGGGTTCACCTTCCCTTTAAATTGAAAGCCTTCTCTCTTTAAACGTTTTAAACAATCTTCAAGCTGTGCTATAGGGAAGGAAAAACTCTTTATATGCCTTCTGTAATATTGCATGTGCCTCAGCTGAAGATTTGTTGAGACGAAAACAGAATTTCAGAGCAGCATATTGGTTCATTGCGTGCCATCTCCATTTTGCTGCAGGCGGAACTGAGCACAACTCTTACAGGCGGGAACCGAACGTGACAACATTGAAATTGCACATTATGTATTAAGCTAACAAATATTGTAGCGTTAAAATTTACCGCTAGAAATTATGCCTGTAAAATAATTAATATCGTTCTTTATTGAACATATCTCCTATTTTCTAAAACTTTAAAAGCTAAATTTTGTTCATATTGCTAAAAACACTTTCTATTTTCATATCTAAATTTATTTTAAAACATGAAATTATATATGATATTGCCTGTAGGTCTCTTATGAATAATGTGAATATATTGTTCACTCTTATGGGATTACTCTTTGTCTCAACAGCCTTTTAATTTCAAATCATTGGAAGACAAATCGCGACAGACAGGCCAATATGGAAGAGTGCATGGAAGAGATATGTAGATATGATAAATGAAAAGACATTAAAGATCTCTTTGAACCGACGCCATCCTATGCCTTACTTGAGCAAGCGTTATAAGATTTCATTTTCCTCGGAAGTGATCGGGCACGGCAAATCGTTTAGGGGACAAAATATATAGAAGGTCAATTTAAGATTTATCGCTGTGAGCAGCAATCGATAGGCAGTTTCACTTCACTTACTGGGTGTTTTAAAAGGGAACACAAGAGACTCGGAGCTGTAGTAAAGTGCTAAACCTTTCCCCTTCTAGTTGTGAAAGCGAGAAAACAAAATTGAATTCACGAAATGAACAGCCACTCGCAGAATATAGCGCATTTCTCAGTCTAAGGCTTTGAAATGAATTTCACTCTGATTTTCCCATTTTTTTCCCTCTTATTGTTGTCAAATAAAATGCTCTCTTATATGATACTAACCAAGTGTTGGTTGTTTACATTAAATCAGAAATACAAGGGCAATTCAAAGGAATGCGACATATTTTATATAAAATAATGCTTGCAGGTCATAAGGCATTTAACTACTGTGAACATCTATTGGTTCAGTTCTTAATATACAGGTCTTCGAGAATGAATTGTGGGGTTTCATGAGGTTCCTGTAAAGTGTGTATTATGTGTAAAGGATTGAAAGTGATTTTTATTAATTCATTAACACAAGCCAAAATGGACTGCACTACCCAGACTCCAATGCAGAAAAAAAATTGAGCAAATACGAACATTTTACTCAGTATTGTGTTTACAAGATGACTTATTTATCATTAGAAAATATTTCAAAAGTTTTAAGGAATCTGAAATTGCATCCTAAGCATGGCTTCCTTCGGAAGGGAAGTAAAGCCGTGGGTCCCGTGTCGTACATTTACGGCACGATGAAGAACCTCAAGCTTGAAAAAAGAGGCCTCTGAGCAAAATTTGTCGGTCGTTTCACGTCCTGAATAGAATGGGACGTTGTTGACCTGAGATGTTAAAGAGCGTCCATAAATAAACAAACAAAAAAATATGAAATTCCTTACAAACAATGTTTCTCGTGTGTAAATAAAACATAAAATAACATAAATTAAGCTTAAATAAACTCATCCATGTACAAAAAAAATAGTTAATCAACTACTGTTCATTTTCATTTACTGCAGTGCAAAAAGTAATGAAATAATAATAACAAGAAGAAGAAGAAGAAGAAGAAGAAGAAGAAGAACAATAATTACAATACCAACAACATGCATAAATAAGAATAACTTAATCAAGTATTTTTCATTAGCTTAACATGCATAAACATTATTTTAAGCGTCGGTCCTGGTGGTAAAAATCCTAAGTATGGATTCCTTCGGAAGGGAAGTAAAGCCGTGGGTCCCGTGTCGTACATTTACGGCAAGATAAAGAACCTCAAGCCTGAAAGAGAGGCCTCTGAGCAAAATTTGTCGGCCGTTTCACGCTCTAAATAGAATGGGATACTGATGACCTGAGATGTTAAAGAGCCTCCTTAAATAAACAAATAAAAAAACAAATTATTTTAAGCAAATTTACTGCAATGCAAAATTAACAGATCGTTTAAAAACACATGGATCTATATACATATTTTATTTTTAGCTTTTGTAAAGCAATGCAAATATAAAATGGTTAGCCATTTATATCTAATTACATTGCTCTCAACAAGTATAGCAATCAATTGAAATGCCACTGAAAAGAGAATGATAATGCAAAATACCATTTACCTTATATATGTGCAAGAAAACGTTGCAGCCCATATCAAGAGCTCCGCTGAATGAGTAGTTTGATTTGAATAAGAAAGATTTAAATGTTCTAATGCAAAATTTATTTTACCGGTTTTCTCTATATCCAAATCATGATCTATTGGTAAACTTTATTAATGAATTAATTCTTTCAATGAATGAGATACCATCATCATCATCATCATCATCATCATTATTATTATTATTATTATTATTATTATTATTATTATTATTATTATAATTAGTAAGTCAACTCACCAAATTATCCAATTTGCTCGATCATTTTAACTCCGTACTTCCACTGCACTCCAAGATGGAACTGAATTTCTTCACAGGCAAGCACAAATCGTTATAAAATATACTAAATTCCAAATTATTGGACACCTTATCGCCATGATTACGGCAAACTTCACAGTGACACTTCGTGGACTGTCTAAATGACTGCAGGTAATACATGCATGGATTGGTCGTGGTGGTCCTGATCCATGGCCAGTTCTATCACCAGATCTGACACTCATGGATCTTCTGGGATCACGTGAAGAGCCTAGTGTACGTGATTCCTGCCGAAACTAATATGGACCTGATTGTTAGGACTGTAACAGACGCTGAAGTTGTGCGCCAAACTCCTGGATGCTAGAGCATGTGCGACAGACAGTTCATGAGGCGTCGCTGTGAAGTCTGTCGTGTGGCGGCCGACATCTTGAACGTTTACTTTATATAGTGTAACGTATAATTTATTTTATATCATTTTTGTAATGTTTGGTCATCTATCCTTAAAAATAAATAATTGCGATTGTCTGCAAGTGATGAGTAGTTGATTAATTGGTGGCGGACCGTGATGTAAACACGCTCTACAGCAGTCAAATTTTCTGTTTTGTTTGGAAACAATGGAGTAAGGAGATACAAAGGTGTTGAGTTATTACAAAACAAAAACATGAAATTACCCCATAATAAGCTACCGGAGACTATGGGTTTCTTACATCAGAAAATATCCCTGAACAACTTGTGAAAGTTTATCGGATCCACCCTGAATAAATAACAACTCATTGTTATTAAATGCATTGGTACTATGCTTCTGTTTGTTGATGATAACAGTGTAATAGCTTCTGGCAATAATTTGGATAATCTCCTGTAAAATTTTAATTATTAAATTGCGTAACTGGTTCAAAGCTAACAAATTATAATTAAATCTAGATGAAAACCACTATCATGAATGCATAATATAACTCGATTTCACATTCCATGTACAAATAACTTTAATAATCACGTGCTACACAAGCACAATGATTCCAAATAGTCAGGTCTTAAAATTTACAGGCACTTAAATGGGAAAGCACATACCGGGTGTAACAATAAGGTACGGCCAAATTTTCAGGACACATCCCTCTCACTTAGAAGAAGAAAATGTGTTATATGGATATGGGTCCGGGAACGCTTTATTTCCAGGTTAGAACTCATTTCATAACTATTTATAGCATTTCAATCGTGGGAATCATACAGAAACAGAACGTACCAGCATACCACATAAAACTGTTTCTTACATGAAATGTTCAAAATGCCCTCCGCAAGCATTGATACATGCCTCAACCCGCCGTCCGAATGCGCTGATGTATCCCTGGAGAATTGCCTGTTGTTTCGCAACAAGAACACGAAGACTGTGTACCGGGGTTCGATACACAAGAACTAAAGTCTAACGGATTTAGATCCGTATGACGTGGAGGCCAGGGAATTGCTCCAACTCTACCTATCCATCTGTCACGGAATCTGTTATATAGGGCATTTCATGCAAGTAAGAGTTTCATGTGGTTTGCTGGTACGTTCTGTTCCTGTATATTTCCAGTGATTAATGTACTTTGAAGAGTTGTAGAAAATGAATTCTAACATGGAATGAATGAATGAATAAATGAATGAATGAATGAATAGTGTTTAGCGCCCGTTTTTGCTACAGAGGCACCACAGGCGATGGACACTGATGATACATGAAATGAAATGATATATTGGGAAAGGATTTATTTTTAAGGAAGGAATCGTTCCAGGCCTAAGTTTAGGGTACCTCCCCGGCATTTACCATTTATGAGGACTGAGGAAAACCTGGAAAAAAGCTCAATCAGGGAGGATGGTCCTGGTGGGATTTGAACCCCAGACCTCCCGCTCCGAGTCCGCGCTTTAACGACCTCGGTCACCCGTGGCGGTATTCTAACATGGAAATAAAGCATTTCCGGATCCATGTTCATATAACATATTTTCTTCTTCTACGTGTGAGAAATATGTCCTGAAAGCTTGACCGTACCTTACTGTTACACCCAGTATAGAGTATACTATAACAAAACTAAAATTAGCAGCCTATGTGCTTCGCTCTATTAGTTCTGAAGTCACCTTTAGAACAGTTTATTATGCATATTCTGTTTTGTTATGAAATATGCTTTAATATTCTGAAGAAAATCAGTTAAAAGGAAACGTATATTACAAACAAAGTAATAAAAATACTATGTGGTATAAATAATAGAAAATCATTTAAATATCTATTTGTCAAACTAAAAAGTTTAACACTTCCTCTTGAGTATATAATTTCTCTTATGAGCTTTTATATTAAAAATCAGGACCAATGCATTAAAATATGCAAACACATAACATAACACTAGATAAAAGTGCTCAATGCAAATTTATCTTGTTATCAAAAAGGGGACAAATGCATCAAAATATTATACAGTATGAGTCAGGATCTCTGCTAAAATTCGGAGGAGCGATAGGTCCCACAATGAGGTACAGTTTTTGTTACACAACCTTTGTTTTCTCACGCTTCGTTTAGAAGCTGTACACCCCTTTTTGTTATTGTTTATATGTACTGTTCCAACATTAAACCACGTGACGCTGCCTTGTCCTCGCCGTGTACCCTTGTGTGTAGTCAATGCATGTGAAGTTAAATGCAAGCATCCATTGAGAATAGATGTCTATACTTCCCCCGAGTTAATCATATGATAATATGTTACAGGGAGGCTAGAGGAAACAGCCTTCCTACTTAACGTCCCTTTGAGGGCATGTGCAGAGTGTCGTACATTACCGCAGTTGACACAAGACAGGAATTGATCGAGCTAGTATTCGCCGCTTTGTGCTTTTAATCAAATGCGACATAGACCTGAAATATTTGTCACAGACCGACGGTCATTGCACGAGGGTGTAATGAATGTTGAGGTTCAGAATAGACATTTTGAACACTTGTAATGTATCCCAAGTGCACAGCAGAATAAATTAATATCGTGTCGTAAGTGTTAAATGTTCTTAGCAACTTATTTCCTTCGATGACGTGTGCTTTCTAAACAACATATCAGAGAACACAGGTTGTTCAACAAAAAATATACTTCATTGTGAGTTCTGTACGTCCTCCAAATTTGTCGCAGAGGTCGTGACTCACTCACTAAGTGTCCTCCCAATTATTCTCAAATTATAATTATCCAATAACAAGGAAAGATTCGAATCGCTCTTACAAATGACTATGCAGTCAGTTGACGAATTCACAGGAGAATACTGTGTAAGAAAATCTAATTTGGCACAATTTCACTGTTTAGCACCTGAAAACGTATGAAAAAGGCTGCTCCTTTGTTGTTTCTATTGCACCTTAAATAATTTTATTATATGAATAAGATTATTCGAGTACATTTATAGGTGTATACTTTAAATCATTTTTAAATGTCCATACAGATAATGTTAACTCAACTTTCTACGTCGCGACTTGTCATGAAGTGCATGTACTACACAAGAACCTCTTGAAACTAGGTAAATCTTCTGCTTCTTCTTTTTTTTTAAGTTAGAAATATTCCTTTTCCTTCCAATTACTTTTCCATAGAAAGCGCGTTATATTGTGCGGTCTCGTTAATTCAAAACCAGGTTATACAACGGTGCATGTTCTTTTATTCAAGATCGTTGATAGTGGAAGAGTGGTCATTAAGTCTCGAAAGGTATGTCGCTGCATATCGTCAGAGCATTAATGTCTTGCGGAAATATTATATGTTATATCGCAGTCAGTTCAGAAATATTATGGAACTGATCCCATCGTCAATTCAGTACAGAAAATTGTCTTATCAGATAATTAGCTTCAATTTATACTTCAGATCTAGTGAACTTTTGGCTTCAATCACGTAACTATACTCAGGAAGTTTCCATTTATTGTCTCCATGTTTGAGCCTTCTCATTATTTTCTTCCATATCATCTAACACAACCTATCTATCATATATTTGATTTTTTTATTTCCTTACATGTTTCAAAAATCTGAAAACTATTTGCACTTCTCATATACGAAGTAATTCCGAAAAGTAACCGAACCTTTTCCATTTTTTAAAAAATCGGGCTTACCATCTATATCTTTTGAGTTTTGTCTCCCTCGAAATAATCTCCCCATCTAATGACATACCTCTCCAACTGCGTTTGAACTTTGAAAGATATCCTAACACACGTTTTTCAAAACTTCATAAAGTTACATCGGCGATAATTTTTTTTTTTTTTTGTCTCATTTGAGTCGAATCTTCGTCCTTTAATAATTGATTTCGACTATGGAAATAAGAAACGCAGTAACTAAGTCAAAAGAGTATGGAAGGTGGAAAGGCAGTTACTTGTTTTCCTCACAAAAGTTGCAAACAAGCATTATTGAATGCGCTAGTGTGTTATTGTGTTACAGGATCCAGAATTGTCTCTCCACAGTACAGACGTTTTCCTTTTCACTTTCCTCGGAGACCTCTAAAATTCGAGATGAATAACATCTTAAATATTGAAGAAAACTGTCAGCAAAACTTTAATGTTTGACATCACCTGACGAGCTTTTTAGGGCATTGGTGAAGATGTTCCAACCTTTTGTGGTAATTGAACTTTCGTCTCAATATCGTAACCATGGACTCATGCGTCATCAGTGATTATTCTGTTCATAAAAGTTTCTTCCTCATTAAAGAGATTCAGAAGTTTCTGGCAGATCGCGACGCGGTTGTCTTTTTCCTTGTGTCAACAGCCTATGGACAATCTTTGCTGCATACCAAGCTTTTCTTTCGTGTCAGGATTTCATGACACGATCCCATAGAAAAGTTATACTTCTTGGTAATTTCTCGAAATATTAGACGTCTATTTTTATTGATGATTTCATTAATTCTGGCCACATAAGCATCGTCGATGTACATCGATAGGCGTCAAGGTTGCGGGTCATCATCTAAGGACACTCGACCGCTTTTAAACTGCATATACCATTCATAGCACTCAGTACGGCTTAACAATTATCTCCATAAGGTTCTTTGTCATCTTACGAGTTTCGGTAAAGAAGTTATGAAGACAAATGCATCGATTAATATTAATGCGATGCTAGTGATAGTTAGCCATCTCAATAATCGCAGAACACTAACAATACTGTGGAACTCAATGAAATAAGATAACACTGCATGGTAAACTGGAGACTTCTCGTCAAGATCAACACTAATCAGTGCCACCAGTCGCTTTTTTCTACAATGCTTCTTTGGTGCAGAACTTTGAAAGTTCCATATTTTTAACAGAGCTCGTAATCCATTTTCGCGGGCAATATTGTTTTTCCTTGATGCTCATTCAGCCACCAAACGTTTCACTGTGCTGCTTTTGCGCCATTTTGAAGCCTCTACGGGTAATTCCTACCTCTGCCGTCCTGCAGTACCAGCAGCACTGTCCATGGACATTCTAAATGACGATTTCTAGGAGGAAAAGCCATTGACGAAAAAGACACTTAGTGCAGCTGTCCAAAGCTTATTTGCAACGATATCGTACTAACCCCAACGATTTCTTCCGTTGTCTGGTCACCCAGGTTAAAACCATTTCAACCCAGAGACAAAGCCACAATCAAAACAATGGAAAAATGCCGGGTAACATGTCCGAGAAGATTTTAATTGCGGACCTCAGCTGGAAAAGTGATATCATTCATCTTTTTGGCACTCATAAGGAGTCCTGTTATTTGATTTCCTACACAAAGGGCAAATAATCAACTCAAAATTTTATTTGTTTTATTTGCGGACGCCTTTAATATCTCAGGTCATCAGCGTTCCATTCAATTACGGGCGTGAAACGGCCAATAAATTTGGCTCACAGGCCTCTTCTTTCAGACTTGAGGTTCTTTTTCGTGCCGTAAATGTACGACACGGGATCCACGGCTTTACTTCCCTTCCGAAGGAAGCCATACTTAATATTTTACGCCCGAAAATAACCTAAGTATGGCCGAAGTTTTGACAGCGAAAAAACAAAACCACCTACATATACATGAAATTCCTCATCTATCTATTACACAAGTCTATGTCCAAATTAATTATAGCTATAAGCAATACTGTAAATTGTAAGGTATACCTACTGATAATTAATGCAGAATCCTACTGTAAGTTTTCTTTCATGGTATAATGTAATCGACTCAAATATATAATGAATAACTTTTTTTTTTCTGAAAGACTGCGTATGTGTGTGAGAGAGGTGGGGAGGAAGATAGATTGATTGTATACCATGTGCTAATTAATTATGTATATGTTTTACTTTCTCTTTTGACTTCAGCGCCACGTGTTTAACCCTGAAGTGAAGTGCACCGACGGCACCGACAGATCTAAACCTGGAAGAAGCACGTCGATTCGAACCGGATGTTGTGAAAAACAAGAAGGTCGTGTGATATAACATGGATTTGGACACGGAAAGTACTACGACTTCGATAGATGATAAAACTGAAGATTTCTGTGAAAACCCTACAAGGGACACGTTAGCTGAAGGTCTAATGTGTTTGCTAAAACCGACCATAGATCAACTAGATGAAAGAGTGAGAGCAACTAGGTGAGTGAAACATATCTTGTGCATTTGAAGGTTCATAGACTTAACAAGAAAATCAGTTAAACCACATTTTCAGTGCAAGTGAATGAAAATTAAGTATTAAACCCGTAATGTAAAATGAAATGCTTGAACTAAAGCAAATGAGTGGATACCTAACCTTAAAATTTCAAAACAATTTTAAAAAAAAAATCATTTAAATCTGCTGCATGTCAGTTAAACATTGTTAATTACTAATAATGATATTTCCATCCGTAACTTCTCTAACTCCTTTATCATTAGTGTGCTAATCTGTGTACTGTACATACAGCAACATTCCATTGTATCAGTAACAAAAGCAAAGCAGTAATCTCTTAACACTTTGTGGCTAACCCCTGAGCCTTCAATCGTGCTTTGACTTGTTGAGTCATACTTTGAATATATTTAAGTAGTTATGTTACTCTGCACTTCTGATATCTTTTTTCCACAGTTTGCTGTTGTATGAGAGGTCAAAGGCTCATAACTTTATTTATTTACTTAAGTTCTAAACTTACATGGGACAAACAAATTGATAGTGTTATAAGAAAAAATGGGGGGGTTACATTTTGTAATAAAAAAAAAGGCAAAAATCAAAGCTTATTTATCATTAGTTCAACCATTAATGGAATATGGAGCAGATTATTTGGATCCATACAGGATATATCAAATAAATATTGTAGAAAAAATCCAGCATAGAACCACATAATTCTTAAAAGGTAAAAAAATAAACAGGCTGAGGAAAGTGTAAAATTATTGGGGAATCACCAGCAGAGAGACTTAAAAAAGTGAAGATAACATCATTATACAAACATACACAGAAATAGATTATAAAAACCAACATACTATGGTAAGAACAATCCTAGTTTCAGAATCAAATGTAGGCAATAGAGAATGGATGTAATAAAGTTCTTCTTCGTAAATAAACCTATAAACGACTGGAATGAGTGCAGTGCAATGTACATGCAGTTTCCTTTGACAGTTGTTGTCTGACAAGGTTTAAAAGTAACTTAAAACTGTATACAATAAGATTCATTGGTATTAGTTAATATGAAATGTAATTAATATTCAGATTTAAGTTGCTTGTATTTGCTTGAAATGTTACTTAACTCTTTATAAGATTGATTGGCTAACTTCACTAAACTTATAAATATTGTATAAAGCTAATTTCATGTATCACTGTCACCGGACTCAGGTTCACTTATTATAATAAAATACATATATGCATATAGCTGGGAGCTGGAAAGATGGCCAGCTACTGAGGGAAGAGGGCTTTATCTGCCAAGTAAAATATTACACAGTGCATGTGTATCACAATCATATATTCAAATACTTAAAAAGTTGGTCCATCACTTTGCGTTAACCAAAGCAGAATATTAATAGTGAACAGTTGGACATTATCAACACATTCCTCTGACTAGCCACCTCTCCAGCTGGCAGAGTACATATGTACTCTTGCTGAATGGTATTCCAGACAGAGGTGTATTGACAATAATTTAACAAAGGGTTTGCAGAAAAAAAGGGAGAGAGAATTGGAGACTGTGGTGGCCAATGGAGAGAGGGAGGGAGCAATAATGGTTGTTAAATATAATAATACAACAGTAATAATATCTGATCAATAATTGTAGATATCACTATTATCACTTTAACTGTCTGTAGATTTTGAATCTTTAAATTTACTCGCTTCTGCCATAAATTTATGACTTGTTATGCACACTGTCTCATTATGTAAGGGAAATTTTATCTTGTCTCATAATTTTCAAATTTAATTTATAATCATATGTAACTTTAATCACCTTCATGCCTGTATCTATTTATTTAATTACTGCATCACCTCCAACTTGTGCTTCTCATACTTGGTATGAGAACATTGGCAAAAACTTCTCTGCTAAAGTTTTTGATTAAACAGTGGAACCTTAACTTATTGCTAAACAAGACTTTATTTCATTCATTCTCGCCTTATTTTCTCTCTGTTTGCACCATATTTTTTTTATTTTTTTGATGGAAATGACTCAAGTGATGCCTTTTTCAGGGACATTTTTTGTTCTTGCAAAAAATATTGTGTGGTTGATTATTCTTTTTACAGTTTTGTGAATGAATAACCTTTGAGTTTTAGGTAGAAATGCTTATCATTTTTTCATATGGCTATTATTTCAACTTTTTGTTTATTGATGGACCTTAACACCAACTATATTTCTTGTCATTCACAGTACCAATTTCATATTTTAAGGCTATATGTTATATACCTTCACTAGTGCTACTCTAATGATCCATTTATCACAGTTTTAGGGGATTATCACCGATCTACTTCTTAAACTTGGGCTATTTCCTGACTAAACTGCAGAGGTAGGTCTTTGATTTTCTCCAACTTGCCTTGACCTTGCTTCACTACCTCCCCTAAGTGGTCTCTGGTCTGCCTATTGGTTGCTGTCCCTGTGGTTTTGCCTCCATGAGTTGGCATGGCTTTCGATTTTCTTCATCTTATTAGATGATCAAACTGTGCAAGTTGTCTATCCTCTATAGTGTTGCAATTTCTTTTCTGATTCTCTCATTTCTATCCATGCTTTACATACTGTCCACCATAGGACTTTCATGTGCACAGAGTAAACTATGCTAATATTGTTCTTTGTTACTGTCACAATTATAAAGCAGTATTGGTTCCAGAGCTGCCTGGTACATGCTGTGTCTTGATCCTTTTATCTACTTCTCCTTTTTTCAAATATCATTGGTTCCAGGAGTAGTACTATAGATAACTTTCTGTATTCGTTTGCATATCTTTCTTGTATCATGCAAGTATGATGGATATCTGCTCCTAGATATATAGCTGTCTTTCTGCCAGCATCATCAATTGAATATTTTTATGATTCAGGGACATTTCTCTTACTTTTAAAGTTCTGTCCATTTAATTACAATTCTCTCTTTAACGAAAGTTAAGATATGATGTCAACAAATGCACATATTTGTTGGCCATAGCACAAATGTGATAATTCTCCTACTCCATAAATAGTTAATAAAATATCAACTCAATTCAGCTTGTTATTTAAATTATTAATATGTAAATTGATTACTAAATAGATTTGAGAGGTTTTTCAAGCAATAATCACTTTAGTTGTGTATGAAACTGCTGTATTGTGACCGATAGAGAGGTATTTGTTTCAGTGTACATACCTTAATCCCTTCACCTCTGTTCATGTCCAGTCATAGTACCTTATCTCTTTCTCATCCAGCACAAACATGGAAGGATGTTTGTTGGCAGTACTTATCTGCTTTCGAATACTTTGTCTATGAATATTACAAAGATTAATGGTTTTTATAAACTGTCTTCCTGTCTCACATTTTTCTAAATTAATTAGTAGTGAGCATTTGCCATTGAATCTTACTAGCACTCTGATCTCTGGAAAATAGACTTAAGGACACTGGGTAGTCAGAAAGCAGTTGTGATTGCTCAAAAGAGTTAAAGAGTTAAAATTTGGCTCTAATTTTCTCACCTACTATTAAATATAATTAATTAACATTTTGGTACTAAATACAATAGTTCCTTCTAAAGATAATCCATATAAAGGTACTTGTATATCCTGTAAGTTATAGCCATTTCATATCCTGAATTCGATAGGACACTGATGACCTGAGATGTTAAAGAACATCCATAGATAAACCAAATAAAAGAATAATATATTAAATCAAATAAGATTTAAAATGATCACTGCTGGGGAACTGTTCAGATGCACTTTTCTCATAAACTATGTATTCCTGTCAGTGAAAAATGTATGTTTTATAAAGTATGAACTTTTTGACTATTTCACCTGAATGTTTTTCTCTCTTATGGGGGGGGGGGAATGTTTTAACTTTTGAATACCAAATTCATGCTAACTTTTACACATATATTTTTTAAGTAAAATGGAATGAACAAATGATTATTAAATTTAGGTAGAAAATGTAGTCATTAGAGTCAAAAACAAGCAATACAGTTTCACCTATGTATCTTAAGGCATTAGAGGGAAAATTGCACCTGAAATGAAAAACACAGGTTTTCAAAAAATGCAATTAAAGATAAATGAGTGGATTTGAGCAGTGACTCATATATTTAGAACATCACTGGTCCATAATCCAAATATTATGACCTTTAACTAAAAATGTTAATTTGAACTTGTAATTTGATTCATTCTTGCAGTGATCTTAATTATGACCTTTTCTCACTTTCTTTGCATCTTCCCTCGTCGCTTCCTAACTCTGGCCTCTATAGATATATTTTGTATGTCCCTTCCTTTGTCATTGAGCCTACTATTATCTATTATCTTCGTGTAATTATTATTATTATTAATATTATTATTATTATTTTATTGCAGACCATGGATTGTGCACTTGAGTTTCAGCCTTTGTCAGAAAATATATTGATAAGCAAAGCAATTTGAAACAAATGACAAATTTACCTCATATAATAATGGTGTATTCCTATTTACGCTATAAACAGTTTCATTCAACTATATTTTTTATACACATTTACAATTCATTTATCCTATACATACATTTATCTATTCAAGAAGTTTTTTAATTCTTCATTTAAGAACTTTCGAAAAATTGGACATTTTTAACAAATTCTGTGAAAACACAGTGAAGCTTGTTAAATGTAAATTATAATTAATCTGTTGTCTAACACACTCTTATGCTTCACTTACTTTTAAATACGGCGGGACCAGTTTCGAAGAGACATCTTCTCCATCTTCAACCAACTTGACAACTCTTGACTCAGTTGTCAAGTTAGTTGAAGATGGAGAGGATATCTCTTCGAAACCGGTCCTCCTGTATTTAAAGAGCATAAGAGTGTATTAAACGACAGATTAATTATAATTTACATTTTTCAATTCTGTTTGAAACTTTTCCTTCTTTAACTTTTAATTGTTAGTGGCAGTTTATTATACAAAATTTTACCAATAGCTCTTAGATCTCTTTCAGTAGCTTATTTAGATAATAATAATTGTTCTGAGTCCAAGGCTATAGTTGTGGCATTATTTAGGATCTTGTACATTGTTAATGACAAATAGAACTACCTTATTATACACTTATAATGATATTATAGTTAACATTTTAGATTTCTTAAAAATACTTGTACTTACAAATACAAATGTATATATCTTTACTGTCTGTTGACCCATGCCACCACGGGTCAACAAACCTTGTCATGGGATTTAACTGGGACCACCAACAAACAGGTGAGAGTGGAGTGGATAGAGGCTAAGAGATTCACTTATAGGATTATTATCACATTCTCTTGAATATCTAACTGAAAGTTGGTACTAGTGACCATTCGGGATGGTGATATTTTTCATTTGTTTGTTGCTATCTAGTTAGTTGCATTTCAGTAGATGTTCTTTATTTAGAAGAGCATTCATGTCCCACACAGTGGGCAGTAGCTGTGCTTGATTAATTTCATCCTGAAAATATGTCCTGACAGGCAAACATGCTCAACAATTAAGTAGAATAAGGCAACTGCAATTTTTTTTTTTTTTTTGTTTCAATAAAAGATGTTTGAAAGTCTTTAGATCTTCATATGGTTTTCCTTTAAGTTTGTATTGGATATTTCATTGTTCTTGTTCATTTATTAATCTTTTTATGGGTTTCAATTTAGAAGGAAGTTCTATTTCAAACAATGGTTTTAATTTTATGGTAGCTCCTTTTTTTGCTCAAGTATCAGCACTTTCATTCCCTATAATCCAACATAGTCCAGGATTGTAAAACAATTTCTGCATTTCTGATCTGAATTTTATATATTTTCTCATTTCATTTATAGTGTATATTGTTGGGTAACTATAATTCATTACGCTTTGTATTTTTGCTTTACAGTCAATTAAGATAACAGTTCTTTTATTTATGTTAGGTCTATACAGCAGATTTTATAAAGCTGCTCAAATGGCTATTATTTTGCCATCAAAATTGTTGGCATACTGTCCCAAAGGTATAATTCTTCACAGTATGTTCCAAAGCCTGCTTCTCCATTTTAGGGGATTTATTTGTATATACTCTATGCCATGTATCAGTCAGATAATAATTGTTTAGTGTACTATGTCTATCAATCTAAATACTTCAGATAGATCGTTCTTCTTGAAGACCGTTGTATCCATATTTAGTTTCAAGCTGATATCTAAAGTTGGTTGTTTATTGTGGCTATTATCTCAATTCCACAGAGCAAATTAGGCTTAATGTAGCTTTAGTATTTGTCATTAGGGAGACCTATGGATCCTCGCCATTTAATGCCTGCTAGTTTTCTTAGAGCTGTTTTTTTTTAGTGTTTTTCCATATTGTTGGTGGATGTCCATGTTTAGATGCTATTGATAATTTTCTACATTTCATTTTTGTAATGTTGTTTATTCTGCTTTGGGGGGGGGGGGGCTAATCCATATGGTGATATCATCTGCAAACAATCCTATATTTGCCTTTGGGAAGTTAGCTAACATTTCGTTTATGTCTTCTATTAAAATATCAAATTTAACTGGAGACAGCACCTTGAGGAAGGCCTTTTTTAGTGGTACACTGTTTAGAGAGAACATTATTCCATTTTACAGCTATGTACCTTTGTAATAATAGATGCATGAACCGTTTTAACATATTTCCTCTTATCCCAATATTACTCATAGTATAAATAATTTCTCTTTTCATACTTTGTTGAAAGCATTTTTGAAGCCAAGAGTAAGATTATTTCTTTTTTGTTAAAGGCATTTTTCATATCCTGTGTTAAATGTAAAACCTGATTAATTGTTGAATATTGCTTTCTGAAACCTGCTTGACTGTCTGAAAGGAGATTTTGAGATTCCAGATAATTAATATTGTAGTGACCATTTTCTCCATTGTTTTAGCAAGCACTGAGGTTAAACATATAGTCCTATAACTGTCCAACTTCCTGCTGGTTTGTCTTCTTGTTAATTGTAATGATTATGGCTTTTTTCCATATAGCAAGAATGCTATCTTTACTATTCCAGATCTAGCTGAATATGTTCAATAGTATCTTCTTGCTCTGCACCCTAAATTCTTGTCACATGAATTTTGTCTGGTTAAGGGCTCTTTTTATTCTTCTGAGATAATATTACTGGGTTTAGTTTTTGGTTTGTAAAGTCACCATAAAATAGATGTTGTTTACATTGGACTTATACATTTTTAATATTTTATTTAATTTCTCCCATTGTCTATTCAGTTTATGTGCAGTTTTGTAATGAGTGACGAATCTGTTGGATATGTCTTTATTGTTCTTTTTGCTGCATGTGAGCATTCCCACAATAGGTTAGACATCTGCATGTGTAATAAGTCAACAGTACAAATGAGGACTTTTTGTTCATAATAAGAGGTGTTTGCCTTGTTTCTTGAACGTTTTTTAATATATTAATGTATTTATGTATTTTAATTGTATTACTTCTATATTCAAGAGAACTAAATCATTTATTAAATAATGCCTTTTTAGCATTCTTTTATTTCTCTGTTTAGAAATGCAGTTTTCTTTCTGCAATCTGTCACTAAGTTTTGTTGCTTCTATATTTTTAATGGTATCTCTATCTCTTTTTAATATGATTAATCTCTGATTCCGAAAAGGTTGTCCCTAATACCCTTTCCTCTGGGTATTGTTGTTTTTGCAGTATTAATCAGATTTTTGTTAACTTTGTTGATTAGTTACTTACCTCCATGTCAATATCTTCAAATCAGTGAGTTTCTGAAAAATTATCCAGTCTGCTTTTTGGAAGTTCCATCTATTCAGTTGGCTAGCTTTTATATGACTCATTTGTGATTGACTGGTTTCAGTTATGATGACTCTATGACCACTACCTATGTCTTCCAATAGTGATATGCAATGTCTAAAGGGGCAAACACATCCCCTTGAATATTTAAATGTTTTAAAAGTTGTTTATGGAATGTGCAACATTAATACGTACCAAATGTTCTTCTCTTTAAAAAATGGCAAACGCTTTTTTCTGATTTTTGTTACAAAAAAGCTGGCACATTTCAGAAAGTATAAACTTTACTTAAAGTTACAAATCATCTGTCAAAAGCTTAGAAGAAAAATATTAAAGCTTATATGCCAAAACGTATTTTAAAATGTTGGCCAATTTCAATTACAAGGTCTGGAAATCATTACCGAATCCTTCAGTGACAGAGCAGAATGCAATGAAGATGGACATCCCTTCTTGAAGTATAGGTAAATGCAGCAATTGTGCTTCGCCTCCCCTCCCATCTCTCCCATTCATCCTTCAAGCAGGCAATTAGTATTGCCCAATCCTGTTATTTAGTACAAGTAATGTTTCCCTTCAGATTAAATGACTGATTTGGTGCTCGATTTTGGAGCCTTGCTCATGAAACTGATAGTTAATTTTGTGCATGAGGCATATTTTTAGCATACAGGGTTCAGTACTTCCTCTGCAAAATCAGAAAAATAATTTTCATTGTTATAATAGCAAGGCAGTATTAAAAGATGAACTATATGTAATTATTTTTTACAGGATTAGTCAGGTTGAATTAAAGCAGCAAATTGAAGGACTAGCTGAGGAACTGAAGAAGATATCTGAGGCCCAGCAATGTCCCTTAGATCTAGACATTTATGTACGGAAGCTCATAAATGCCAAATTGAAAGTGACAGTTGTGAGCAATATTTTGCAGACTGCTCAGGTGAGTACTTAACAATAAGAAGGAATAAAGTGTTTAAACTAAGCCCAGTAATATGTAATTTATACATTGATTATATATAAACAGTTTATTAGAACCAGCAATAACTATTTGCCAGTTTTAAGCAACAAAGAAATTCCAGGACTACTTTTTGTAGATGATTTTTTTGGGGATCAGTAGCAGCAAAATGGTTTGAAATTACCAATGAATACTACTGGTGAACACTGCAATAAAAGGGATAACAAGCAATCCAAGAAACAAATTAAAATAGTGGTTCTCAAGAAAAGAGGAAAATAAGTAACAGAAAAAGTGAAAGGAGGAGGTAAAGGGTTGTAAAGTAGTGTCATAAATTGATATTTAGAAATTATCATTGATGGAGCATGGAGAGTGGAAGAACAAGAGAACAAACCTAGGAAAAATAAGGGAGCTATGTCAGCAGTTAGAGAGTAATAATATGATACAAAGCTATTATATGTGCAATAAATTTGAGGAGAAATAGATTTGATTCATAGGAAGTTTTTTAGGCAGGTGAATAGTAAAGGAAGCATCTGAATAGAAATTGGTTGGATGGCCAAAAAACGTCTCATTATGAAAATAATTTTAAAATATGGGTGTAGCAAAATGTATGGTTCTAATAAAATTATTAATTATGAAAAATATTTAGTACTTTTCCAATGCTTTTTTTATATAAACAAATATAAACTGTAAAATTTTTGTTAATAGATGTTTTAAAAATTACATTTGTTAAATGCTCTCCTTTTCATCATCTGGTCCTGGAAGCTATCCATCCTACACATGTCCCATGAAAAGACTGCAATTTTGGTATGGATAGCAATCTGCAGGCCTGAAAGAAAAGAATCTGAAAATGATGAATAACTGTAACAATGTTACCATGTTTCTAGATCTTGAAAGCTTACCTGATAGACAAGTGGTTGTGGGGCAGTATTAAATGGCTTCAACCTCCATGCTTATATTATCGATATTAGTATAATCAACTACATATATTATAAGTATTATTATAATAAATTTGTACAATTGATATGTAGTCATATCAAGAGTTAATTCATTTTGTGTATTACATGAGTAGTAGAAAAACTTGTTGATAAAACCTTTACAAATAAAATGGAAATTGTTGTGTTATGGGCTGGACAAAAGAGTCAGATAGTCTTTTATATCTTTTGTAAGAGGCTTTGAATAAGAAGGGTCGCTGTTAAGTTTTTTGAAATTGTTAGGGAAGTGGAATAGGTAAGAAACTCCTCTATTATGTGAATAACAGAAATTGTAGCTTTTGTTATAATTTAGGATAAACCGTTTAATAACACTTGTTGATGCAACAGGACCTTGTGGGTGTAATAACTTATAGAACCTGACTAAACGGAACCAAGGGTGGAAACAGATCGAATAAAGACCTAAGGAAACATCCAATTGGAGAACTTAGGAAAATTATATGCATGTGCCACGGCTAATAGATAGCTGTGTAGAGGAAAGGACAGTTAAAATTATTCATTAGTTATATTTTGAAAGTCAGGAGAGGAGATGGCATTCCGACCGGATAAAAGCATAGTTTATAAAAGGTTGTGATTTCGAGGCCCCGAGGAGCACAAAAGACACATACATAAGGAGGAAACAGTGGGTAATGAGAGACGGTCAATGATCAGTAAACAATCAGTAAACACTTTAGTCCATTTGATTACAGGAGAGTTATAGCTAGGAAGAGTTATAGACAGTTGGTTCAGTTATAGTCAGTGCAATTAGACAACACAAGTCAGTTATCAACATTTCAACTCAGGAAATGGTTAGTGGGTCAGTTTAAATAGCGCAAGAATGATCTAAGAATCACTTAAGATTGTTAGAACTTAAAGGCAACCCTTAGAAGTGAACAGTAAATACAAGTGAATAAATCGTACTATCTCCAATTCCAAGACTTGTGTTCATCTATTGCCTGATTCCTGGTCCTTTCCCCTTTGACCTGAAAAGGTCACAAAAATTCCAGTGCTCCACCGAACCTAGCTGTGGCACAGAGATACTTCGCTACAGTGGTAGGAGAAGAGATGGAGAAGATCTATAATCCTACATAATACTATGAATATTCTAATTAATTAAAACCTATCAATCATTCCTTCCATTATAATTATCACAGTTGGTTGCAAATGAAATGGCAACAGTCCCGGAATACAATTCCAGTGCCAATAATGCTGTGAACTGTTGCGCTATATTGCCAGATATTTTATTCATAGATTTTGCTCCACTTTATTTAGTACAAAATTTTGAACTTACAAGGAAAACCATTGGATTCAAATAAACAAAACTGCACCAAAATTCAGTTATTGGCCACATTTAAATTCAGTGGTAAGCATCTGCACAGTCTCAAATGGCATAGCAAAGAATGAGCAAAAAGTGACTAAATGGAGCCCTGTAGTGCACATTGTACAAAAAGACAAATATCGCATTAAGTTCATAGACTAGAAAATTACCTATTATTGATTTTTTTTTCTCCCCTTTTTATGCAAGGGTATCAGAAGGATTAGCTAAAATACCGAAAGCTTTAAAAAATGAATAGGTAAATGCATTACAAAGCAACTTAGAAATAAATGGGTTAAATAGAATTGAAGCAGAAGAGAGAATAATGTAAAAGATTTTTAGATAAGAGCTAGAAGGTAATTTGCAGATATAGAAATTAAAAATTGTTAGTGGTTGAATAGGAAACATTTCATTAAGCTTTTATGTTGCAATGAAACAGAATTGGGAAAGAGACTGCTTAACCCATTACCATCATATTTAAATACCTTTCCTAAATCACAGAAATCAGATTTAAATAGGTTATCAAAAAGCTTATATTATAGCTTCCTAGAGGGATGACACCAAACATGTCAAGTTTTTATATTCTATCAATTCCAGAGAATTGTGAAAAGTATCTTCATATGCAAACCATCATTAAAGATAAACTAATGAAGATTTTTACCTGAATTTTGCATGCAAAACAAACATTATCGGCTCATCAGTCATGTACATGTAGTATGATGGTTTAGTGTGGTACACCTCAGAGCAATGGAAAGCAATTCTACATTTTTTGCACTGCCATATATTGTCACATTTACTTCCCTGCTCTATTTTATCATGCATTTTTCAGTTATGTTTTTCTTTTTCTTAATAAGAGGGACATGCATTGGTAAATGAGCCCAACATGTGCCTTGTAGACATCTAATGGAAAGTTGACCTTGAACAGAGTACTTGGGGATTTTTGCAAACTCTAGCAACTCTTCACAGTGTTTACTATGAAGGCAGAATACTTTTATTTTTCTCCCCTTCCCTCTGAGTTTGTAAAGAACAATGTAAGCATTAAACATGCAGATATCTATGCATGACAGAGCCCATGACTTGGTCTTGTAAATCTGCACCATGCGTCACTTTCTCATATTTGTTATCTCTCCCAAGGTGTTAGTCCTTTCTTCCTTTCAAAATTTCCTGTGCCTTAGATCAGCTCTTATTTGTTTGGAGGAAAGAAAATGAACATTTTTACTGTCTCTCTATTTCACACATAGTAGGTTGTTGACTGATCATATTTCTTACTCTCCAAAATAATACTGCTGAGCTAAATATAATTTAAAAAGAATCCAATCTCTCATTCACAACTAAACAGAAACTGATGATAGCTAAGGATTCCAGACAGCATGTGTTTCTGCTATTTTCAATGTTAGTAGTGTAGTAGTGCAAGTGATATCTCTGGTTTAACAACAATACTGCATGTGTCTATGGAGCAGTGTAGTGATGTGAGCTCAGCTCATTATATTTAAAGGCTCTTAAATACTCTGTGACCACAGCTCATCTAATGGGTTAATAAGCTTGGGAAAAAGAAAAAGAAGGGTTGGTAACTGAAAGAATCCAGGAATACATCTCAACAAGGTCAATATCTCATGTGGTGGAAAAGAAGATATTTAGCATGTAATGTTTGCATGCAATGAAACAAAGTACTAAAAAGATAAATTTATAGAATTTAAAATGCTGAAGTAAATAGAAAAAAAGGAAGAAATCATAGTGCCTAGAGCCATTCTTAGTTAATAATCTGTAGCAATTAGGGAAATATGTTGTAACTGAATTATTTGGGAAAATATATTCCAGTAAAAAAGTATGCAATGTGATTATATTAATAAAAATGTAAAGTACGTAAAGCTATTTATAATGAGAATGTGTTTTAGGATTGCATATTACATAGGTCTTTGGCCAGTAATTACTGCTTATGTTTTTCACAGTGCAAAATTTAATACCATAAATTGTTTTGTTTACAGGACAGATTAAATAAAATTCATCAGCAGATATCCCGAGAGACATCTCGAAGAAGAGCTCTTATGGAACCATCACCAATTACAACTCCGCTTGAAGCTGCAAATCCTTCAATCCAGTGAATTTTAGGTGTCTTGCTAGTACTTTTTGTAAGTCAAGATAATAACAGCATTGTTAATCTAAGAAGAGATGTATTTACTTTTGAGACAAAATTTCAAGTTTAGACCTCAGTGAAAACACTTTTTACTTCATGTGCTGTTGTTTCTGTCTTCTTTTCTGTAAAATGGCATTGATGAGTTAAAAATATTTGTACATTGTTGGATTTATTGGAAACACAATGGACACACCAGCTCTATCTCATCTGTCAGTGGAAGATTATGAGAATATCTATGAACCAGCAGAAGACAGCTTTCTGCTTATAGATGCCTTAGAGAAAGACCTATTCTTTCTCAGAACTTTGAAACCATCATTGTGTGTGGAAGTGGGGAGTGGGTCTGGTATAATCATAACAGCACTTGCCAAGGCTCTTGGAACAAGCAGCAGTTACATTGCACTTGATGTAAACCCTCTAGCAAGTGAGGCATCAAAGAGGACAGCTCTAATGAACAATGTTGATGTAGAAGTGATTACCATGGATTTAGTATCAGTTTTGCAAACCAGAAATACTATTGATGTTCTTATCTTCAATCCACCATATGTGGTAACACCCTCTGAGGAAGTGGCTGGAAAGGGAGCTGATGGCATCCTTTCAAGAACCTGGGCTGGTGGGATACAAGGACGAGAAGTAAGTTTAAGTTTTCTATATGCACACTCTACTAATTTCTTTATGTGTTACTTATGTCTCTTATGAATGTTTTTCTCCCTGCAGTAGTATTTTAAATATCAAAAATTTTGGTCCCCTGAGAAAGGTAATTTATAAGTGATACTATTAATCAACACACTGTTCATTCTCACCAATAACTTTTTTCAATGTTGCCCATAGTCTCCAAATGAGCAAATATAAAAATTTATTTCACTCTCAGGAAAATAAAAAGTCACAGAGTGGCAATTCTGCAGAATAGAGTGGGTATGGTAGCACCCTGTGGCTATCAGCTCAAAATGACCACTCTTTGTGCAGCATTATGTATGGAAATGTTGTCATGTGGCTAAAATTGTCCATCTTTGATTATTATGGATGCAGGTACTTCAATTGGTTTAAGATCTCTGAAGGATGAGTCATGTACAATAGTTTTAAATATCCTTTCGGGCTTCCATGGCCAGTGTTATTAGATGCTCATGTTCTTCGAGTTATGCCCCATCTTTGAAGTCATGCTACTGACATTTTTCACAAAGTGTCATGTGCCTTATCAAAGCTGTGGTTAGATTGCAGCAGAGATGCCTTATATAGCAAATGGTTGTAGTGGGCAATGTCAGCCTCCTTAATGGTGATGGGTGAATGTTGACCAATGCTTTGCTCTTCCAGATAATTAGATTGTTTCACATATTTATATTAAATTTAATTATTTCTTGGATATTTGATTTGATTAGAATTAAAAAAAAGCTAAGTTTCCTAATGTTGGTGATATATATACTTGGGTCTCTGTTATTCTTGTAAAATTTTTGATCTTAACTAATATGACAGCTTTATCAATGTCATAGTGTGTTTGCGCTGGATGGAGAGTTCATAAGTGCCAATTTTGTATTTGTTCAAGCAGATATGACTGACATGTTCTGTATCCTAGTGTTTAGAGAGTGACTTGATTTTTACCCAGGGAGTGTTGTTCAAAGGGTTTCTCAAGCATGAGTGGGCAAGTCACACAGCAGATCTGGCTGCCAGAGCTCTTAATCCCAAGCAATCAGATAAAATATCTAGGCAACTGAAACCATTAACTTTGTAATGATTTAAGTTCTCACAATGGCAGTTACAGTTACAATGAACATAAGCACGTACCTCATCACAGGAGATGTTGGAAATGTACTCCTCCTTTGTCCTACACTCTGGCACCTTTAGAAAATGTTCTTCATGTGCATCAGTTCAAATTTCTGATATAGAGATAACTCTCCTGATATTGTCTTTCAATTTTTATAATGTGTGAGGATTTGACCTATACACTTTAATGTTGAATCCTCCCCATAAATAAAAATCACTTAATGTGAAATCCAGGAACTGTGCAAGCATAACCCCCTGCTCTGACATCCAACATTTATTATTCAATAATTATTCTCCAAATGAATACAAGACAAATAACCAGCACATTGAATGAAAACCACCAGAAGAGCAAGCAGGCTTCCAATTGGGCTACAATATGGTGGATCACCTGCGAATGATTAAACTGGCATGGAGAAGTTGGAGAAATTAATATATCATGTATATTGCCTTTGTTGACTATACCAAAGCCTTTGACTTTGTAGAACACAAAGTATGATACAGGCACTATCAAGACAAGGAGTTGAACAAAAATACATAGGCTACTGGATAAACTGTGCAGAAAATTGTATGCAAAGACAGCAACAGATAAGAAAGGGCAACTCTTCAAACTAGGCAGAGGAGTAAGGTAAGGAGACCTAATTTCCTTGAAACTTTTCACAAGCATATTAGAGGAAATATTCCACAAAATACAATGGGGAACCAGATTTTGAATTAACATAAAGGTTACAAACTCACAAACAAAGATTTGCAGACAACATAGTCCTATTTGCTAGATCAGCAGAGAGCCTTCAAGGAATGCTACAAGATGTCAACAAGCACAGTAAAACTGCTGGTCTATCTATGAACGTGCAGAAAACACAGATCATGACAAACAGCCAAATACCACCCATTAGAATCAACTCAAAAACACTAAAATATGTAACAAAGTATGTCTACTAGGACAATAGTTGCATCCCACTATCATATGGGCAAAGAAATCAACAAAAGAATTTCCTCAGCATGGAGAGCATTCTAGTCATGAAATTCATACTGATGGACAATACTTTGAACCGAAAACCGGGGTTATACATGCTGGACTTATGCACATTCCTAACACTTATATGGATGCCAAACTTGGAGCCTAACAGAAGTGGAAAAGAATAATATTAGCATCTGCAAACATAAAATGGAGCAGAAAGTACTAGAAATATTCCTCATGGATAAAATATCATCTGTGGAATTAAGAAAAATGTCTGGACTAAATAACATGGCTCAACATGCTTACAGCCTGAGGTGGAAATGGGGCAGACGTGTAGAAGGCTACCAAGCAGCAGATGAGGACATATAATAGCTATCACATGGGATCTACGTATCTATAGGAGAGGAAGAGGGAGACCGAGAACAAGGTGGGCAGACTCCTTCAAGGAAGCAGGTGAGCCACAATGGGCCAATATAGCACAGAACCTCAGTACCTGGAAGAGCCTAGGAACAGAACTGCAGAAAAAAAGAGAACAACTAAAGCCAATAGTGATAATGATACCAAACTTATGATACAAAGACTTAATAGACTCAGGACTGGAACCTTCTAGTTAAACTGGTGTTAAACTTGTAAAATAAGAAACATTATAGACTTAACTCATAGGGACAGTAGCTCATATTGGCTAACTCACCAGATGAGAAATCAATGAGCCCCCCGCTTGTGGAGGCCCTAGCCCTGGACGGGACATAAGTGGGTTAATTCATTTCAATTACCCTATCTTCCAAAATTTCTTCAATGAAAATTAAAGACTCTGAATGTGCAGTGGCAAAATCTTGATAGAAATATCCAGACCAATATTTAATATCAATTAGTTCAAAGAATGGGGCGAGTCATTCCTGTAATGTTCTGAATTTATAGTATCTGCAAAAATTATGGCTCTTTTATTCTATATACATTAATGGTGACCATACCCCATCATGCAATGGTGTTTGCTGCACTAAATCAGGTTTCTCTGAGCTCTAATACTGATATTCTGCATCAAAACATGGCTATGTAAATGGAACCATGCTTTGTAATAGAACATTATTACATTTGGATCAATTAGCTCATCATGAACATTCCTCAAACTCAGTTACAGAAATGTACCCAGCTCTTATTATCATGTAGTGGCAATTCATGGACAAAGTGATCTTGTATGATTTAAATTTTAAGTATTTGGTAGCTAGCCACCTGAGCTCATTAAAATTGAGGTTTTGTGTGCAAGCCATTGTAAAGATTTTTGAGGAGAATGTTCTAATCATTCTCCAATTTCATGTAATTTCTCCTCAGTAAGCATGTACTTCTATACCCTTTGCTTCTTATCAAGAATCAAATCCATTTCCCTAAATTTATTTACAACATTTTACATGGCTTCTATGCTTGGAGGATGCACAACTGGTAATTCATTATAAATCTGTATAATTTCTCTGCAAGATGATGTAATTGCATGCAAATTACACATAAAATCTGTTGCTGTAATGTGTACTTATCTCGTTGCATTATTATAACAAGATCCAAAACCCTTTTACCACTTACACACTCAAATCACTTCCATAGTTATCAAAGCTTTGGTAAAACAGAGGAACAAACAAAAGCAAGGCAAGATTGCAAGGTGTACAGAGTTGTAAGTTGGACTATCACTTTGCCATGGCATGCCTACCAGCCCACTCATATGTGAAAGACACTGTGCATGTACATCTATTATGATCAGTAAAATACCTTGAAGTTTCACATGCTTTCCCAGGAGTATACAGCATATATGTGAATGCAATACAACATTCATCGAACAAACAAGTTGCTCTCTGAACAGTAAGAAAATACAACATCCATCAAAGAGTCCATATAAATATTCAAAACCAAAATAGATTAAATTGTTAGGCTCTAGGGAAGAGATTCTAACCCTTTGAGACCTCCAAACTGAAGAGTATGGAAGACTTCTTTGTAGAAGTGAAGGAAATGGAACTTATTAAGGATATGGACCTAGAACTGCTACAAAGAAACTGGGGCTAGTGACTGGAGTGTCAGAGCTTCAAGCCCTCAAATAATCTCCATAATTCACTATCATTGCTTTATATAAAACCTATTTTTAAACCAGTTAAAGTCTCTTTCCCTTGGGAAGGGTTAAAATTCTAAAATGGCTAAAATCTTCACACACTCTTAAGCATTTCACTCTTTAAACTGTTAAAATTCAGGACATGTTTTATGACCTATCGGTCACATTGTCAGCTGATGTGACTTTAGTTTATCAGCTGACAATGTGTCACGAAACATGTCCAGAATTTTAACAGTTTAAAGAGTGAGACGCTCAAGAGTGTTGAAGATTTTAACCATTTTAGAATTTTTACCCTTCCCATGGGAAAGAGATTTTAACTGGTTTAAAACTAGGTTTTATATAAAGCAATTACATACGTTTTATTGTGTTGATTCCGATCAAGTTTTATATTCACTATCATTATTGGCTGACATGTGGGAGTGTTGGGAATATTTAAATGGCTCGTAGTAAAAAGGTTAAGAAACTCATACTGTCTGGAAGAGTAGTCCTTATTTCTAAAATGCATCACAACTTATAGTCAAAGAATCTGAAATCTTGACTATATGATGGCCATTCTTCATGGCTGATGAATTCTAGCACATTGTCCTTAAACCACTCTTGTGATGATCCAATATTTGAGCTAAAGAATAGTCTAGATGGAAGATCCAGTGCTGTTGTTCATTTATTTATTGTCCTTGGGTTCAAATAGAACATTGATATAGCACTTGTCTAAATAACGAATTAACTTAAACTAAATTAAGAAGCCTTAATTAGCTTAACTGAGATATTTTTTACCTATATGAAATATGTAAATTTCTAGCTTAATAACAACAAAATATTTCTAACAAAATAACTATAGAGTTTTTAAGTAGTTTTTTTTGTATCTGGGATTTTCACAGTGAAATATGTCCAAGTAAGTGGTACAAAATTAGTGAAATTTGAGTGATTTCGTAACAATAATTTGTCAAACTATAGAGCTGTTTAAGTACTTTTCATATAACAGTTATTTAAAAATATTATTTCTTATACAAACTATTTAGATAATCACAAATTCATTTACTGAGTAAAATATTGTAATAGTAGGAAGAATTTAATTTCTTTTTAAATAATTTGTTGGTTTCTATGCTTTTAAGAAGGGCATTTGGAAATGATTTACAATAATAGTTTTTTCTACCTTATTTATTATGCAACATGGTTCAATGCATATGGAATCTCTCAATATACTCCCCATCAATATCAATGAACCATAGCCATCTTTTTGGTAACTTCATTACAACATTATGGAACCATTGTTTGGAAGACCTATTCTAGAATTTATGTACAGCTGCTGAATTTTCTCGTTGTTGCAGGATTTTTTACCTTTCAGCAAATTCTTCATATTGTTGAATAAGGTATAATCAGATAGAGCAAGATTCAGTGAATGTGGTGGGTGGAGCACAACAATTAACCTCAGCATTGCTAATTTTGCATAATAGTGTTGCTGGGGTAGGGATGCACACTGTCATGTTAGAAGAACACACCTGTCGACCTGTTTCTTTTTGCCATTCCTAAATCCTGTATCTGGACTCACAGTATGCATCACTGTTGACAGTAACAGCAGCAGCACTGCCACGGGTGACCGAGATTGTTAAGGCTAAAATTCATGAGCTGGGATTTGAATCCCACCAGGACCGTCCTTGACTGGGGTTTTTTTTTTTTTTTCAGGTTTTCCTCAGTCCTCATAAATGGCAAATGCTGGGGAGGTGCCCTAAACTTAAACCTGGAATGTTTCCTTCCTAAAATAAAAATATCCTTTTCCAATATATCAGTTCATCTCATGTATCACCAGTGTCCACCACTTGTCATGCCTCAGTAGTAAAAACGGGCGTTAAACACTAAAAAAAAAACTGTTGAAAGTCATTTCTTGAGAAATCCAGTCACTTAGCAGTATGCCTGACGTGTCCCAAAAGATCATCATCTCCTTGCATACAGATGCAGCAGCACAAAATTTCTTGGGCTGGGGTCTCTGTGATTGTTTCAAATGCATGCATTGGAATTTCTTCTCTGGTGTGTGATAGTTGCATCTGACTTGTCATCAGTCACCAGCTACAAAAAATCTGGATCTTCATTATGCATTTCCAGCAGCTGATGACAGACTTCAACACTTTTGTTGTTCACCTATGGAACACAAAAGTTCACACACCTTTTTCTTGTTCAAATCATCATGAATAATGGTGTGCAAGGTTGTGCAATCAAGTTCTCTCTGACATTCCAGTTTATCAAAGGTTATGGGCCTATAAGCCATAATCAATTCAGATATAAACTCAATTTTCTTGGGAAACTGTGATGTTGATGGATGACCAGTATTAAAATTCTTGTGTGCAGATTCCTTGCCCCTGGCAAATCCATTCACCCAATTTTAAATGGTTTTCTTTGCAAGAGCTTCTTGACCTTATACTGCAGTGAAACATCTATGAATTTCTGCAATTTTGATGCAGAACATAAAAACTATGCAGTTCGTATTGGTCCTCGTAATTGCCTTCCATCTTGTCCACATCTTTCTCTACTTGACAATACACAAATGCTATCCTTTCTACACACTCTGTATACAATTTCCATCTAGCATCTACATGGTATGTTAATGTCAGTTCATCATTTCATAGATGGACATACATATTTATTGCATATTATTCATAAAACACCACTATTGTAAATCATTTCTGAATCCCCTAGTAATATTGAGTAGTAGTTTATTCTATAGTTTTATTCCCCTTTATATATTTGTTTTGGCTAATTAAGTGCTTTGGTACAGACTGTGTAAATTATTCCTGGTTTGGTATTTATGGACTTGTGAGTTTTATAATGGTACATGTTTATGTTTATTTAATTGGATACATAACTTTAAGCATGCATATGCAGGCTAATGGGAGGATCTTTAGATATTTAAACAGTTCTCTGCATGTTGTTTTTTTATCTGCCCCACATATTATACATATTGCCCTCTTTTAAATTTTGAATGCATTCTCCCATTCTGATAATACCCCCCATAACATTACCTCATATTGAATGTGACTATGGATACAAGCAAAGTATAAAATTCTGAGAACCAAATTGCCTTATTTTTTATTTTTTTAATTTTTTTATTACAAGGTAGCATACACAGCTAGTACTCAGTATGGAAGTTAATGTGGGCATGAGTATTTTCTACTTTAGATCCTTGCTTATCTGTATCCTAAGAAATGTGTCATATTTATATTCAATACTTTTTCTGCCTAAGTCAGTATATAATAGTCTTGTTTTGGCCTGTACTGAAACCCATAGCTACCATCTTTAGGTATTTAATACTAATGAATTCATTGCTAGTTCTGTTATGCTTGAATTTATTCTTTCTGAATGTTTTATTTATAGTGGAATTTATTTCTCATGCATCGACATACAAATTTATTTTACAAAATAAACACAAATAAAAAAAAAATTAATATAACAATTAGGAGCAGTGCCTTTGGCAATTCCGGAAGGCACTAACTCCAATCAAAATTTATTTCAATTTGATTGGCTCAGCCCCCCAGTCCCCGGTTCATCAGCAGCTACTGGAATAAACAGGGGACTGGGCTCCAATCCAACCAAGAACAAAACGCATCATTAAAAATAATTTATACAACCAAAGTTATATTTCCTACCATACTAAACATTCCTTCTTTTTTAATTAAGCTCATTCGGCCGAATTTCTATCCTTGAGAGTTGCTTATTCCTTAGGATCTTATAGACACTAACACATGATTATTGGTATATAAGGATCCAATTTTAACTAATGCGTGGTAGTTGCAGATGGAAGGAACAGTCCTAATGCATGGAAACAAGCATTTGTATGCAAAATAACTTTTTAGGATGCATGTTAATAATTAATCACATTCAGTATACAGCGAAATGAAATAATCTGTAATATGGCAATGTAACACGTAAAGTAAATAATCATAGGGGAAAAAACACAAGCTTTTAAGAATTAAGTTTTGGATATTTTACTATTTTTTTTAACTTAACCTAACCCATCCTAAATTTGCAACCTATGTATTGTTCTAACACTAAGTTTGAATATAAAAATGTAGTATTTATTATGTTGGAACAGTACGGGCAAATTATGAAGATTAAAAATTAAGTTAGCTCCTGGGGGGATCCAATATAACACCTAAAGTAA
The DNA here is from genome assembly GCA_030762175.1 of Metallyticus violacea. Taxonomy (NCBI): domain Eukaryota; kingdom Metazoa; phylum Arthropoda; class Insecta; order Mantodea; family Metallyticidae; genus Metallyticus; species Metallyticus violacea. Next base: position 36,315,932 of record CM060833.1, read on the forward strand.
ATTAACAATCAAAAGGTAAAAGGCATATGCTTTTAGCACTATAAGTTTTGCATACTTTTTTTTAAACTTAAGCTAACTTAACCTAAATTTGCAACCCATTCATTGTTTTAACATAAAAAGTAACATTTATTTTATTGCAACAGTGTAGACAAATTATGAAGGTTAAAATAAAAGTTAGCCTCTGGGTGGATTGAATCCATTTCCTTCCCACTATTACCACTATGCATTAACAACTGAACAGAGTTGACATGGTCAACACAGTAATTATCTTCCTTCATATGTTGAAGTCACACTACCCTGAAATTAAGCTTAGTAATCTCCTCTGCCATTCATGAAAGGAGACTTGACTACAGCACAAGATCCATCTGTGTGTAAGAATAGCCTTACTCGTTTGTATAATGAAAACTATTTATGCTAAAATAATGCGGTTTTCACAGCAATGTTGTAAACATTATTTTCTACATTCCTCATAGATGAATTATTGCAAATCCCCAAGCACAAAAGGTATCTATAAAAGAAGGATTAATTTCATGGGAAAACATGGAATCTCAGTGGAAACACAACATGTGAACATTGCAAGACTCAGATTGGAGAATGTACATATGCTCTTAAGGTTGTGCATCATACCAGTTGAAAGCCACTGTAGCTTGTGTCTCTGTCTATCTTATATAATACTTTATACTAACTAAGACTTATACTCTATAAGCTGCTGTGCCAAGTTTGGTTTTTTTCTATAGAATTCTGGAGATTTGCTTCCAAACTATTCACCACTGCTAGAATTCAAACTGTCAAGGATGTCTACATCTTATATGAGCATCTGCTGTACAAAGTTCCTAGAACATTTTTATCATATGATGCATCAAATCTGAAATTAATATCAAGCTTTTAACAAAATGATCACCATTCTTGAATGCATGTTGCACTTTTCTTTTAATGACCATTCCATGTTGCAACTACAAAGAAGTAATGAAGAACCTAGCTAAATAGTGGTACAGGATTGCTTATTTCAACTAAATACATCCAGATCCTTCTCTCTTGGAGAGAGAAGCAAATTGGAGTGTCAAAGTGACAAAACTTAGTTTGAGTACTATATACCAGATGTTTGCAAAATGGATCGTTGCTATTAATATTATTGCATCAGTTTTCCCCTTTTATAAAATAATACCTTTTGCTTTTCCAGGTGATGGACCGACTGTTTCCAAGTGTACCTGATCTTCTCAGCCGACAAGGTGTTTTCTACCTTATAGTCATAAATGAGAATGATCCTAAGAATATTCAAACTGTGTTTCAAAGGATGGGATTTCATATGAGCACTTTATTGGAGAGAAAGATTAGAGGCGAACATCTTTTGGTATTGAAGTTTATCAGGAAATAATTGTCATAATTTCCAGATGTAGTCATTTTCTGTCACTGTGCCAAATGGGATATGTGATTCAAATTCACCACTGCTTGCAAAGTCATTATTATAGATGACTGGACTATTATGGGGGAGGACTTTCAAGAAGAGTGAAGTTTCTAATAATAATAATAATAATAATAATAATAATAATAATAATAAAGAATGTGTGTGTGTGTGAGTGTATGATGCATGTGTGTATGTAACTTCAATGCTTAATTGGTATAGCTCAGCACCCATCATTCATTGAATACTTAAACATAATCTGGGAGTTTTATGTTTAAGGAGACAAGCCAATTTGAAAGTAAAGAACTTTTCTGCAGAATGTTACTTAACTGACATATTCCCACCTAACCAGTAATCTATGGCAATTTCAATATATCTTACATTTGGCACCCTAACAGAAAAGAACTCTCTTAAGACACATCAACTTACAGATTTTTCAAGAAGATAACATATGCATGCTTTTATTCTGATGCTGAAATATTACTTATTTAATTGCTATTGTAAGGATTTTGCAGTAACAAAAGTAAAAAGCAGTGGTAGGATACTCTTGTGTAACCAAAGGGCAAGGAAAGGTATATGAATGTAAATAAAATTTACATTATGATTACTGCTTCTGCTGCATTCAGTTGTGCATGTGCACTTACTAAATGTTTTCATGCCTCATAGCATTGCGATGCTCAGTTGTCCTGCTTTCATATAATTTACTGGGCTTTGAACTAAGGACAATATACTTCCACAGTGCTTGCTTGCTGGCTCAAGTTCACTTGAGTACTAATTCACAGCTCTGTTCACAGATGTCTCTGATTAACAGAAGCACTCACTTGTTCCTATATATGCATAGTGATATAGTGATGGTGCTTAGCTCTCTTCTTTCAACTATGGAGCTTAACCAGGTACCTATCTACCTACATAAAATCCTACACAAGCCATTGGAAAATCAGGGGTTATTTTATATCTGAGTTAATCTTATATTCAGATAAATATGGTACATATTGATAAAGAGGAAGAGAATATATACCAGGAGGGCAAAGTTGTAGTGTGCCCACCAGTCAATAAAAGGCCTGAAGGTCACATGGTTTTGTTCACATCTTCTTTAAACTTGAAAACAGTAGACCTACAAACACACACATAACTCTTGCAGAAGTAGTGATCAAATAAAATATACAGAAGTTTGTAAATATAATAAAGAATGTCTTGTAATATGTATATTTGTTATTCACAGAACAGATAATATTTACTTGTAAGAGCATTGAAACTATTAAGGTGCTCAAGTACATTTTTATTAGTTAAAATAAAAACTTAACAACAATAATGCCCAATATTTTAATATATTTATAAAATACTGCCTTGAGTACATAATGCATCTGAGAAGTTCTAATTTTCACCCATTTTCTTAAATTACTTTGAATTTCCTCTTCAGTCAGAGGTAGCTTTTACTGCTAACAAAAGAGAAAATCTTAAAACATTAAGAAAAGTGAGGGAGAGTTGGGAATTTTCATATTTTGAATTTTGTATAGGAGTAATTTTAAGTAGAGTTTTGCTTATGAACAATCGCGGGTGTATGAAACTGTAGAAAAAACTTATACTTAAGATGTAATATTAATTTTATATCCTAAACTTAGGTATTCATTTTTTTTACATTAAACTCCACTTACATAAAAGTAAGATGTGTTTCAGGAGAATCTCTTCCATCTTCAGTTGCTCACCAAACCGCCGTTACTCGAAACGATGGCTGGACATCTGGATGTTTCTGTGGTGGCTTCTGTTGGTTCAAGTAGGAAATTGCTGAGTTCATCCATTGGAGGAAATTCGAAATTCATTAGGTTTTCTCTATTTTTGAATATAACAATTTTTTTCCAAAGTGGATAACTCCAATGGGTTGTGAGGATGTTTCGGCAGTTTAATTTCTGGTTTTATTTCATGATTTTTGGTCCAAAAGTGAGCTGGTACTGCTGATTTATCCACCTGCTTAAACCAAATATTCCTAAAATGTTCTTTCCTCCGAATTTCCAAATTTCTCTTTGTTTTCCCTATGTAGCTCTGCTCACAATCTGCACATTTTATTTAGTAAATTCCTGATTTCTGTTCTGTTGTTATGGAGTCTCTTACTGTGCAACCTAATAAATTCTTGATGTTGTATCTGTTTTTTGGGGCTAACATTATCCCATGTTCTTTGAAAATTTTCTTGAACTTGTGGTAAATTGGATGGAAGGTGAAACTTTTGAATTTGTACTCTGCTTTTGTGTTTTTCAGTGTGGAAACTTCCCTTATCCCTTTTTGTCTTTTAGATTTATTGATAATTTTTATCACTGTGTCTTTGTTGAAACCATTGATTATAGCTGTCTTTATTATTTGTTTGTATTCTAATTTGTACTCTGCTTCTGTGAGTGGAATATTCATCAATCTGTGTGCCAAACTGGAAATACTGCATACTTATGTGGAATGGAGTTATAATTCTCATTTTTTATGTAGTTTCCCGTATCTGTTTCTTTTCTGTAAATTCCAAAATTTAAACCATCTCCATTTGTTATAATTTTTAAATCTAGAAATCATAGCCAACCATTTCGTTCTTCTTCTGTAGTAAATTGTATAGATTCATGTTGCAAATTAAGAAGTTTCAGGGCATCTATTGACTGTTTCTTCGGTATTATTGCAAAAAATGTCATCCACATACCTATACATACCAAAACTTGAAAATTAAAGGGAAGGTTTTTGTGATATGTGTTTCAAATGAACTCATGAATAGCTCTGCGAAAAAAAAGGTGACAAAGGGTTTCCCATAGTTAGGCCTGAAACTTGTTGGTAATATTTTTGATTGAAGCTGAAGTAATTTTGTTTAATATAAATATTAGTAAGTTTTAATAAATCTTATATTTCTTCTGTTTTTAAATTTATTGAAGTTAACCATTTTTTTTAGTACAAGCATAAGTCTCTCTGTAGGTATGCTCGGAAATAAGGCTTTTACATTGAGTAACGGCATTTCGGTGAGCAACTGAAGATGGGAGAGATTCTCCCGAAATGCATCTTACTTTTATGTAAATGGAGTTTAGTGTAAAAAAATGAATACCTAAGTTTAGGATATATTACCACTCCATTGTCAACAGCTTTGTAAGTACAATATTTAATTTTATATATTTTTTGTCCCAAGTCTCCCAAAACAAGAGAGAGTTTGGATACAATTATGTTTCTCAAAAAATATGGAAAAATTCAAAGTTTTTCTAAGAAATTATTTATAAGACTATAAAAAAATTACAAAACTTGCCAGTAAACATACTATGTATATTAGGTTTTTAATGTTTTGAAATATATGTCTGAAAAAGAATGTATTTGTTCTGTTCATTCGGCTCCACTCAGGCTACAATGTTCTGGTTCTTTGCAATGTCATTTTCTTCAACATATGGGAAGGCGAAGTTGAATGAGAGACACTTTTCTATTAAAAAGCTTTATCTCTTGAACACTAAGGATTTCCCTATATAATGCACAATTGTCATCATTGTTTCAAATATCACAAGTGAGAAAAATGATGATGAAAAAATTCTCACTCATCCTAGCTGATGAAAGCTCCTCTTCACTACCACTGAACAGCATGTTCAATTTTGAACTTTAATCTTTGCTTTCTTTTTTCTGTAGTTTCTTAATAATTCCATCTTTGATAGAATTGTTGGTATTAAGACTGAGCCAGGTTTTCAACAACATCTTACTTTCTTAAGTGTTTCAAATTTAGGGTAAGGCCTAATCTCTTCTGGCATGATAACTCCTCCCAGCAATTGGTGTTGTTAGAGTGAAGCACATTGAATCCTCAATTACAGCTTCGGGTATAGCATATTTGCTAGATTAGTATCTTCTTCATCAGGATAAGGATAATCAGTTATGTAAGACATAAGGAAGCCTCCCTCTATTATCAAAGGCTGAAGGATCATGAACTTTATTTATTTTATAAGTTTATAACACATTTCTTACCATTAAATAGTTGAATACCAGGTGACAATACATCAGAAAACAAAGAGAAAGAAATACTTTAGGAATATTCATTTTAAACAAAATGATAAATCTCCACTTGCAGCTAATTTTTGAGTCCAAAATCATGAAATTATACCAGGATTTAAGCTGCTGAAAAAATTTCCCTACCCATCTACTTGGGAAAAAACTTTCATGCTAATAAGTAGAAAAAACTTTGAATTTTGATGTTCCTCTCATGGATGAACTCGGCAATTTCATATTGAAACCATCATAGACCATCACAGAAGCACCGTGGGATTCAGTATTGCATTGAGAGCTGGTCAAGGCTGGTTAAAGGAGCAATTGCTCTGTATATTGTAAGTAAGTGGAGTAGTGTGAACTTATTTAAATTTTACTTATTTTAAATTTTAATAGGAATATTATCACACCATTGTCAATAGCTTCTTAAGTAAAATTTAAATAATTACATTGATATTTGTTCATGTACACATACTCGAGAACTTTGCAGTTTAGAACATTTGTAACACATACTTATTTATGTTAGGAATCCCAGTTTTTAAAATCCAGAAAATGGGACACTTTAAACATTTTTAAAACGAAGATGTTATTAGGCCTACTCACACTTTAAATAACATTTCCAGCTGTATCACTGCTAGAAGACAAGGATACCATCTCTCCTGGTCCTGTGAACTATATTTTGCATACACCCAAGTATCTGAGTCAACTTATGTTTTTTCAAAAAGAAATAAAAAAATTCCCAAGCTTATAGTGAATAAAGTTAATGTTTTGCTATAATGTAGCTTTCAGCACTTCAATGTCCATACGATTTTACTCTTTTGTTCAAACTTACTCACAGGAGAGAATGTGTATTCTACAGCAGTATTTGTTCCTGAAATACAAAATGAGAATTCTCACCATCAATAAACAAAGAACCCAACAACATGTACTGCTTGCCTTCCTTCAATAATATGCTAGTAACAGTTAAGATTTGATTTGAGAAGTGCAGGTGGTTGCTAGTGCGATAGTCACATGATCGTGAAGCAGACTCATTTTTGCCAATAAAGTAGTTAAAAACTAAGCAGGAAATTAATTTTAATATATGATTTTTTCTATAGCTTGGTGTGTATATTACAAATATAAATATGATATCTTTTATAAGGATACCTAATTCCATTATGCATAATTTTACATTTATTAAATCTGTTGTACTTCCTGTTCATGGACTTGCATTAGTAAAATGGATACAACAACAATAATAAAAGACTACAAAAATGACCTGGGAATCAAGTCATAAAGCAAATCAAGATATAGAAAATCAACATAACAAATGATGTATATAATCAACTACTTGTCGTCTAAACACTCTTATGCTTCACACTATTTTTGAAAACGATGGGACCGGTTTTGGAGCGACATCCACTCCATTCTCGACCAACTCGACGACTGATTGGAGAAAAATCAACGGTTATGAAGAACTGCGGCTCTGCCCTGGTGGTACTTCTATGAACTGGAAATTTGTATTGCATTCTCCCGTCAAGTCGAAATTCAACAGATGATCCCTATGTTTATAAATAAAAATCTTCTCCCATGTATCCAATTCTATGTATCCTTGTGCTTCTTTTAGTAACTATTTCTTGTTGTATGTCGTGATTATCAATCCAAAAATGGTGTGCAACTGCCGACCTATCTATCTGTTTATGCTTGACGTTCCTGAGATGTTCCTTTAACCGTGTTCCTGTGTTCCTCTTCGTCTTCCCTATATATATTTTATCACATTCCTTACATGATATTTTGTAGATACCCGATTTTTTCTCTTCTGGGATGTTGTTCAAAGTATTGTCCACTAAAGCATTTTTTAAAGTGTATCTGTTGATAGGTGCCAATTTTATGTTCCTTTCTTTAAAATTTTTTTGGAATTTATTTATAGCTATTGGATGAAAGTTAAATTTTTTTAAAAACTGGTCTATCTTTTTCATTCATCAGTGTAGTGGTGTTCTTAATTAATTTTTCTTTTTTGAATCTGTTAAGTTTTTTATTTACTAAATTTTTATCGAAACCATTTATAATTGCAATCTCCTGTATCTTCTCCAATTCCATTCTGTATTCATCCTTACTAATTGGTAAATTTACCAGTCTATATATTAAGCTATTAAAAACTTCATGCTTGTGAGCTATGGGGTTGAATCCTTTTGATTTTATGTAGTTATCAGTATGAGTTTCCTTTCTACATATTCCAAATTCCAAATTTTCTTGGTTCTTTTTAATTTTCAAATCCAAAAGCGGTAACACCCCATCTATTTCTGTTTCTAGTGTGAAGGAAATATTCTTGTCCTGTATATTTAAGAGTTTCAAAGCTTCTCCAATTAATTTTTTGTTCACTATACTAAAAATATCATCTACATATCTATACCAGCATTTAAAATAATGTGGAAAGGCTGATATTATGTGAGTCTCAAATTTACTCATAAATAAATCTGCCAAAAAAGGGGACAGAGGATTTCCCATTGTCAGTCCTGTTTGCTGTTTGTAGAATTCACCGGCAAATTTAAAATAGGACTGGTTAATACAAATTTTAGTGAGGTGAATTGAGGTGAATTTCTATGAGTTTCATCAACTCCTATCTCTTTTAACCAGTCATTCAAAAACAACAAAAGTTTTTCATTTGGTATGCTTGGGAATAAAGAGACTACATCAAAAGACACTAAAATATCTGAGGGTAAAATCTTAAAGTTTTTTAACTTTTCTGTTAACTGAATTGAATTTTTTATGCTTTTACTTTCAAATTTTGGTAATGCTTAAGGATATTGAACATATACAATTATAAACCATTCAACATAAGAATAGATGAACCATCACCATTTATAATAACAAATATGCTCTTCAACTTTATAACCATTAGCAATAAAGGCCCACTACCATATTAAACAACACTAACTTAGTGCAATAACATAATAAATACATTAATTATGCTATACCAAAATTAAGAAGGCATGAGTATTTAAAAATTCCCTTAATGTTTCTTGAAAAATTTTCACTTCTGTAAAAGACTCACCACCATATTAACAATGCTAACTAAGTGGAATAACATTATAAATTCATTAATTATGCTATACCAAAACCAAAATATTTGTTCTTATTATAGAAGACATAAGTATTTAAAAGTTCCTTTGATTTCTTCTTGAAAACTTTGTACTTGTATGAATTACATAAGAATTTTAGTGAAACTGGAAAGTTGTTATATAATTGCAGTGCAGAGTAATTGCTGCCCTTATGGAAAAGTGCTAATGAATTGATTAGTCTGTTCAAATCAACAGCATGTCTAGTGTTGCGATTATGTTTAGATAAGTTCACTCTTAAGGTGGTTTAAGTTGTCAACCACACAGCTCATGAGATAATATGTGAAAGAATTAATATCGTCTTCAATAACTAAAATTGTTAATTGGAATATTGCACAGTGAAGCTAATCATATATTAAGATCATTGATTGATTCAAACTAACACTCTTTTGCTCCACTTATGTGTTTAAATATGTAGGACTGGTTTCACGAACCTTTCCTTTGCATCATCAGCCCCTAGTCAACTGAGTTGAGTAGAGGCTGACGATGCGAACAAAGAGTTCATGAAATCTGTCCTACATATTTAAACAAGTGGAGCAAAAGAGTGTTAGTTCGACTCAATCACACAATGCTCTTAATATGTTCTTCAAAGTTTATTTTAAGAATTTATTATATTATGAATGATTGTTTTTGTAGATTCTCCGGTTAGAGTAAGAATATTCAGCTTCTTAATAATGGTAAATAATTGTTGAATACCAACACCACAGAGGATTCTTATTGCTCTTTTTTGCAGGATAAAAATTGTCACTATGAACAGAATCACCACAGATAATTATTCTATCTCATAATGGAATTAAAATATGCATAATACACTAATCTTAATGCATGCAGAGTTGAGCTTTGAAACTGTTGTCTCTATGTGTTTATTCCAGTTTAGCTCTTCATTATTTTCTAGCCCTAAGAACTTGGTGAGGAATTTTCCCAATAGTGTAATTGGTGTAACTGATAAGTTTTGAAACTGGTTTGTTTTTAGTTCTAAATTGATAAAAGTTGCTTTCTCAAAATTTAGTTAAAGCATATTAGATGCAAACCAAATATATAGCTCTTCAAAGGACTCTGTGGTTAAATTTGAAAGTTGGGCATATGAATTCCCAGAAACAAACACATTAATATCATCTGCATAAAGCACTACCTTAGATTCTTACTTAGGCTGTAAATAATTGATAAAAAGTATAAAAAAAAAATAGGATCTAGGATTGATCTTGTGGTACTCCAAGTTTAACAATGCCTTGAATTCTATTAGTTAAATATGAATTAAACCAATTTAAAGCTGGCTTGTCAACACCATAAAATGTAACTTTTGTAACAGCAGTTTATCAATTAATGGTATAAAATGCCCTAGCTAAATCACGAAATATTCCCAAAGGAAATTCCTTTCTATTTACAGGTGATAAAATTTCAATATTGAGCTTAAAAATGGCATTACTAGTTGACATCCCCTTCCTAAAGCCAAACTTGGATACCGATAGGATATTGTTTCAATCAAGGTAATTTACAATGTGATTATATGTAACTTTCTCAGTAACCTTTGAAAATGCTGTTAAGAAGTAGGTGCACAGTTGGAGGGTTCATTTTATTACTTTTTTCAAATAAAGGCTTAATTATAGCTAGCTTCATCCCTTCTGGAAATCATTAAGAATGAATGATTGCAAATGTTGCTAAGGGGCTCACTTAATTCATGTGCACATACTTCAACAATTTTGTCTTTAATCAATTCCATCCATGCAAATTTTGCCCTTGAAGGACAAAATAATTTACCCAATTTCTAGTGGTGTAACAAATATCTAACAGCAGTATTTTTCAACTTATGATGGCTAGCACTCTTTCAAATTTTAAGGAAATAGAAATATCCAAAATACATTTATAATTCATTAATAGATTATTGCAGAAGCAGAAGAGTATCTCAAAGGAAATCACCAAAGGTTATCTGCAAGGATCAATTTTAGGGTAGATATAATATTATGGGACATCTTCTTGGAATCTCTAATAGAGGAATTAGATAGATTAGATAGTATAAAAGAGATTGTGCATATGCAGAATAATAATAATAATAGGAGGAGGAGGAGGAGGAGGAAATAGAAGAGAGATCGAATATAATAACTGATCATGTAAACAATTGGTGCATAAAAGTAAACTTAAAACAAAAACACAATTAAAAAAATTAACAATAATAATTTAAAAAGACAAGCAATAAATAAATATCTATGTATCTATTTGGATGAAAAATTAAATGTTAAGAAACATGTAGAAAATACAAAAGCTAGAGCAGAAAAAGTACATTTATGAAAAGTAAGTGAAGCTTTAAGAGCGTGTAGTTCAACTGAATCATACAATGATATCAATTAAGAAAAAGTTATGTTTAAGTTGGCCAATATTGGAATGAATGAATAGTGTTTAATGCCCATTTTTACTACAGAGGCACCACAGGCAGTGGGTAATGATAATACATGAAATGAAATGATATATTGGGTAAGGATTTATTTTTTAAGGTAGGAATCATTCCAGGCCTAAGTTTAAGGTACCTCCCCAGCATTTGCCATTTATGAGGACTGAGGAAAACCTGGAAAAAACCTCAGTCAGGGAGGACAGTCCTGGTGGGATTTGAACCCCAGACCTCCCGCTCACAAATTGGCACCTTAACGACCTCGGCCACCTGCAACGGTGGCCAATGTTGGACAGAGATATTTCAATACACTAGCTAATTGAATAAAAATCTATCACAATAGCATCTTTGCAGCTATATTAAGCTATAGAGGAGGAGTTTGGGGGGGAAAAGGCATGCGAGATATATTTTATATGCACTTTAAGGAGCTCTCGCAAAAATTTTTATTGATATGTAGAGGGGCATTTTCCACATCTACTACAATGGGACTATTAGTAATATTGGGTATATGGCCAATTGGTTATTTAATCCACTTAAGAGCAGCCTCTTATTGGCAAAAATTGTAGAAATAAAAGATTATTTATTACAAACATGGCAACAAGAATGGGATAAAATAAAAGAAGGTAGAAGAGTGTATGAAATCTACCCATCCATAAAGGAAAGATTTCAATTCAGCCATATTCAATACAGTAAAGGTTTAGTACATTATGTAACAGGACATAGTCCATATTGTTCATATTTACAAAGACTTAAATTACTAGCAAACAATACATGTACAGTTTGTAACATAATCAATACACCAGAAGATGTTTAATTACTAATACTAATCAATTGTTGCTGAGGAAAGACGACTACTTACAGGGAAATACATTTGGAACATCATGAGAGATCAAGATGATTTTAGGGTATTGAATGATTTAACAAACAAAATATCCTTTTAAATTTCAGAAGAATATATAAACAACAAAAACTAAATAAGAGAGAAAGTCCAATGGTCAGAAATCATATATTCTCCTGGAAGATCCCAGAGAATCAGAGAAAGGCAAGAAAGTCATATACAAGGAGAGTCAATTTAAAAACAAAAAGAAGATAACGTGCAAATTGAATCAGAAGGGAGCAGAATTAACAGAAGAGAATAATGGTTGGCTTCAGGTGGAAAGGAAGCAGCCGAGAAAAGAAGTAGACTGAGAACAAAAGGAGGAAAATATAAGGTATATATAAAAGTTGAAAAGTATGAAGGAAAAACAGAAGAGAAGGAAACTGCACTGTCAACACACCTTGGCCCAGTATAGCTGCTGCTCGAGACCAACAGCAACTTCATTGATGTCCAGGTCTTGTCTGGAATTCCGGTTGGGATCAGCCCAGATACCGAGCATCAGCAGAAATGAAGATTGTAGATGTTAACTTATATAAAATAAATGTAAATTAATTAATTATAAATGTAATTGTAGGTTTAACTATAAGTTATCATTAAAATAGCTGTAGTGCTGCATTCCAGCACCAGTTTAGTTCTTTGAAGTTTTAGTTTTGTTTAGTTATAGTATTACTCTAGATTTTAAAATCTGTAGAATTTAAATTGTATTGATAAATGTAAGAGGAATAAATAAAAATAAATCTGGAATACTATGTCCTGATATAGAATCAAGTTGTCAGGATATAAGCATTGCAGAAAAAAATTAAATTAATAATAGTGGTGTGAGATTTATTTTAAATTTACATAGCACTTTGGGTGTGATTCCTACAATGTTGTTACATTCAACACAAATACAACTGCCCTACCCTCAGCTGTAGTTAAGCAATATGAATTGAATGCATTGGCAGTTTCATAAACATCATTGTCACTAAAAGCTGTTTGGGAAATAATGTTTACATTAGCTCAGCTGTTTCAGTTTGTATTATTTTCCATATTTTTTATTTTGTTTACAATATACTTTAGTTTTTTTTTATATATATATATATTTTTAATTCTGATTATTACTGTTAATGATGTTGCAAATATAATTTTCTTTTATTAGTGCAAGGCTTTTGATACCTGAAGTTAGCAATGCTTAATTTTAGATTTTAGGGGATTTAGTTGCATTCTTCTTAGGAAAATATCTTCCTTTAGCTTCAGTAAGTATTTTATTTAATATTTTACAATATACCTTAGAGTTTTTTTTTTTTTTTTTTTTTTTTTTTTTTTTTTTTTTTTTAAATTCTGATCATTACTGTTAATGATGTTGCAAATATAATTTTCTTTTATTAGTGCAAGGCTTTTGATACCTGGAAAATATCTTCCTTTATTTAATATTTTACAATATATCTTAAAGGTTTGTTTCATTTAAATTCTGATCATTACTGTTAATGTTGTTGCAAATATAATTTTCTTTTATTAGTGCAAGACTTTTTATACCTGAAGTTAGCAATGCTTAATTTTAGATTTTAGGGAATTTCAAACAATAATAACATAATATTTATGGGTTTAATTAAGACCATTGAATGATTGAGTTGAACTACACACTTTATTGGTTCTACTTGTTTATGTATACACAAATGGGTTTAGTTAATAAAATGGTGGGATGAATATATTATGTTATAGTGCGTTATATTAATCTCTCTTCATTATTTAGGATAAAAAGATAGCTATTTCTTATATACAGGTAATCATCTAAAACTACCTTCGCAAATATTTTCGGAAGCAAAAGGTGATATTTTTGTGCTGTTCAACAAACTAAGTTCAGAAAAGGGCCCACGATTTCAATAATTAAGCATTAGAAAGGGTATTTCTAGTACAAAACTATATTTTTTTCATGTGGAATAATGCCTGTTGACTTCAAGAAAATAAAACTTGGTGAAATTAGATTGTCAATGAGGATTTTTGCACGATTCTAGGCCGAGTAGTTTACGAGATATATTATTAACAGCTAGCGCTTTCAGGTCATTTTTAGAGAATTCCCAGGATCTTAGGCACAATGCAGTACATCCCTCCAATTGCAGTCAACTTTACTTTGTCTTACTAGATGGCTCTGTGATGCTCCAAAATTTTGAAGATGTTTGCTACCGAGCTGCTGCTACTACGCTGAATGACGTTGGACATTAGAACTATAAATTACATTATGGAATCGCGCAACAGAATAGTGTTTTGTTTCGTTTATTTTCGACAAATACAACACGCCTCCTTGTATTGGAGGTGTTTGTAACCTTTTTTGTGATGCCGTTAACTAATTAATTAATTGATTAATATACACTTTTTTACAATGTCACGTAAACCAAAGTTGTAGCATTTTTTGAATGTTTTCATTGTAAAGTTTTAGTGTAGACAGCGGTGTAAAAATACGAGGAATAATGGAAGTGCATTATCTAACCCAGGAACATTTAGCAGGGTTTGAAAACTATAAGGTAACAATTTTGAAGCAATGAAAATCGTTATTTTGTTCTATTATCCTGCATAGAAAATAATTTTAGTCATAAGTTTGTACAATTAAAGTTGGTAACATGTTTTGGTTAAGCGGGCAGAATTAATCACCTTTAAGTCAGAATTATGCCAAGGACGCTTAATTTCGATGTTTTTATATATGAGAGAGAACAAACAGCAGTTCAGGTTGCATAACCTAGCTTAATGACTAATGACAACAAAATATGCTTAAAATGAAAAGATTATCGTCTAAGGCGCGGTTAATTTGGTGCTTTGTTTTCACAACACATTAAAGCTGATGCTGTACATGTTGGATTGTCAAATTAACATCGCACCAAAAAATTTTATATTATAAATAATACTGTTTTTCGCAAAATGTATACATAGCACCATCGTTGACAACTGATATATCCCAAAAAAGTTGCGGTCTGACTAATGCAAATGCACTGAAAACATTTCCGAGAAAACGACCAAGCCTTGCCCTATATGTGTACTGTGGAATACATAAGTTTTCTTTAAAAATTTATCTTATATTATTGTAGATGCTAAAAATTTATTTTAAAATAAAAGACAATAAGGAAAAGAACGAAAATTATAAATATGCTTTTGTAGTTGAAATTCACACTAAAATTTATATCTGTGTAGTATTAGTATTTATTGCCATTTCTTTTATGTTTGTCAAATTATTGCTTACCAGTAAAATAGCTATTAAAATTGTCTGCAGTACCGTAATGCACAGATTTACCACCAATTAGAAATAAATCAAATCTACAATAAAACAAGTGTGTCATTTTATGTGCATTGTACTTAGTCACACAAATGCCATCGTGATGTTTTAAGAGCAAGGGACATTTCTTGTTGGCATTAATTGGGCATTTTAGCTGCTCAAATAATTGAAATGAGAGTATGATGAAAATAGGATCTATCATGGGTTTATAGCAATAGCATCCAGAACATTAATCTTGCTGCTCTTTCCAATAATTAGTTCTTTCTTTCAGACACGTTTGTGACATGACATGTTAGATGTCAAATTTTCTCTAGTTGATTAAATAAGCCTTTACCAAATGGTTGACAGCTCTTACGATGGTTCTCAACATACACATTGTAAGAATACACTATAATTTTTCTACAATCAAGATATACTAGGCTCTAATTATTTTTTCAGCATATCCAAATACATCTGCTGTACACGTCCATCTTAGTATATCCCATTGAAATAGTACAAAACGTTTGAATCGAAGTCTCAGTGTAATATATTGTAAATAAAACAAATACGTAACATAAGTGATCATTGTCAAATGAAGTGGACAACATTTTGTTCTTAAATGTGCTCTCATCTCAGAGACAATATAAAAGACTATCAATGTGTAAATGTATATCATGCCTTGAAATTGATATCCATTGCCTCATGTAATAGTGCTTTCATTATAATTTTTCTTGATCTGAAGGGCAATAATGGCCATTTTCATTCTAATTTTGCCAAACTTAATATTTGCTAAATTTAGAAAGTTTTTAATTTCTTATTACAAGGTTTATCACCATTCACTTTCAAGCATTGCACAGGTGCTAATGCAGGTAGTTAAAATTTTAATGACAATATCTCGCTAATTATTTGCACTAGATTCATGAGATTTGTATAAAAATGTATGATAAAAATATATTTTCCCATAGTTCCTATAAACTCTATATAAGCCCTTCTTTATACTTCATTCTTGAGAAAATAAGCTAATCAATAGCAACAAAAGAATTAGTATTGCAAATAGTACACATACAACTGTGCTGTATAATTAATTCATAATTACTAGAAAGGGGAATCATATCCTGAAAATTTGTAGTCATATCTAGCAGTCATATCCCTTGCAATCCCTTGTAACATACTATTAGTTTAAAAGAACACTTTCTAAATACCTATTATTTAATTACTTTTACATCCTATCTCATAATGTTATATTTAGGTTCACTGTATTTGCATAACTGAAAAGAAAACTTAGATTCTTGTACTAATGCGACAAAAAAAAAATCCATTACTGATGAAGAAAGCTTTGTAGGACATCATTATATTTGTGTATAGTAATGTCATTATAATTGTGGGTTATAATATGTAAATTTATACTTCTTAATTGCCTTTCATTGTGATGGTGTTTAATTTTCTAATGCAGTAGCCACCTATTGTGATTTATGGATCTTAGGTCTCTATAAAATATTTGTTTCAGGATGACAAATATTCATATTGGCAATCCTGTGATTTAAACAGTAAAAATCCACAGCATAATTTTCATATTAAAGTTTTGTTTCTGAATGTTTTGTTAATTTGAATTGTATCATATATTCTTATTTTGTAGTGCAGTCCTTCTGTTGATTTATAGCATCAAATACATGGCGCTTAAAAACACTGGAACAAAATCCTAAAACTTAATTTATTTCCAATGTTATATACTTTTTGGATCACTGCAGCAGTGAAAAATGTTAAATATGTAACTTTATATATATTATATATGTCACTTTACTTTTTATTTATATATATGTCATTTTATTTTTCATTTATACATACATATATATGTATTACTTTATTTTTCATTTATATATAGTATAAATAAAAAATAAATCAAATAGTACTTTGAATAATGTAACTAAAATAACAATAACTAAAGAAGCAGATTGAGGAAAAAACATAAATATGCACAATTATCACTCGCTGTGTGACATTTTATTTTTTATATACACACATATATATGTGCCACTTTATTTATCATTCATATACAATATAAATAAAAAATAAATAAAATAACATTTTGAATAATGTAACTAAGAACTATAACTAAAGAAGCAGTTTTAGAAAAAAACACTTAAATATTCACAGAATTATTGCTCACTATATTTCAAATAGCTCCTGTTCTTAATAGGCAAGCTAGCAATAATTTTGTGAATATTTAAGTGTTTTTTTCTTTCTTTTCTTTTCTTTTCTTTTCTTTCTTTTCTTTTCTTTTCTTTTCTTTTCTTTTTTTTTTTCTTTTTTTTTTTTTTTCAATCCTCAATCTGCTTCTTTAGTTATTGTTGTTGTTGTGTGGGTGGGTGTGGGGGTGGGTGTGAAAAATAAATTAATTTTTGGAACAGTTTAACTAACATAACAATAACTAGAGAAACAGAAATAGATAAAACACTTAAATGGTCACATAATTTTTGCTATATTTCAAAATCTTGTGTTCTATGCTCACACAATTTTTGCTATATTTGAAACAATTCATGTTCTTCAAACACTAGTTCAAAATATAGCAAAAATTATGGGACTATTTAAGCATCTTATATATTTCTGCATATATATTATTAATTGAATTTATTAATCATTGGCTCTTCTACATAATCCACATTAATTTAATTTAACAATACATAAATTTAACAATAACACAAATCCCAATTAACATTTACATTAATCTATTTCCTAAAAAATATAGCACATTTGTATCCAGGATCTGTCATATCCAACCAACAAGGGCCTCTGCAAGAGGGGGGGAGCATAGAAGGGCAGTTACCCTCCCCTCGCTGTTTTTAAAATTAATAAATTTCTATTTTAATAGCCCAAACATTAATATTTTTTTAAAAAAAAGCATTTTAGGTAACATAACTGGTTAACCTATATTTTCTTTGTTATATCTTTTTTCAAACCTGGTAAATTTTAATCATCTGCTTTCAAAAATATGTTGCCGACCAAGGTTAATTTTATTCCTCACCCTCACCTCCTAAGATTACAGTTCTTACTAAGTATTTTAAACTTCCTTCTCATTCAGCTTCCTTTTCTCAAACTTTCAAATCTATTTTTCTTGCATTATTTCTTAATACATCCCAATTCTTTTACTTTGTTTTACTCCACAGTCTGTTAACATTTTATTGGTATATTTCTTCTTGTTACATATTCCATTTTTGTTCCCAAATTCATCACCCCATCTTTTAGTTTCCTTACACTCTTCTAAACAATAAAACATTCCTTCCATTGCATGTTACATAATATATTTTTCCACATTACTCCCCCCCCCCCCCCTGTCATTCCTGTGGTGTAGTGGTAACCATACTTGCCTTCTAAACCAAGATTGCAGGTTCGATCCCGACCAGGACTGATGGATTTTTTTCGAGCGTAAGTATCTAAGTATGGCTTCCTTTGGTAGGGAAGTAAAGCCATGGGTCCCAGGTCATGCATTTATTGCATATAAAGAGCCTCAAGCCTGAAAAAAAGGGCCTCTGAGCAAAATTTGTTGGCATTTTATGCCCTGATTTGAATGGGATTTTCAAGGAATTTTTTATCCTGAAAACTACTCCAAATTTCCTGTTCTATATATTCCATCCTTCTCACTTCCTCCTAGAATTCTATCATATTCTTTCTTCTTGTTCGAACCTCTTTTAGCCTTTTTTCCTACTCACTCCCCTATGCTGTTTATTCTCCTCACTTTTCTCTGATATCTCATACATTCTTTAAATATATCATAATGATCGTTGTGTCTGTCTGCAAATCCAGAGGTCCCAAGTTCGAAATTAAGGCCAGTGGTCTTGATAGGGTTTTTCTAGAGTTTTTTCTTATCCTGAAAAGGTGAATGCCACATAGCTTACAGGATATCTTGAACCTGTTTATGCATTTATTTCATCAAATATTCAATCTGGTTGGTTGGTTTCTAACAGATGACATTGAAGATTTGCTTCATTTGTCTTCTGGCATCCCAATGCAGTTCAACTATGGTGGTGTTGATGATAATGATTTTGTTGTTGTTGTTGTTGTTGTTGTTAATAATAATAATAATAATAATAATAATAATAATAATAATAATAATAATAATAATAATAAACAAAGTAATACAGTTTTTTTCACACTAACTCCATTCACTTACATAAAATTTGGAACATATGTTTCGGGAGCGATCCCTCCCATCTTCAGCCTGTTGACAAACTGTTGTTAAACGTGGCGGTTGGGTCTCTTGATGTTCTTGTGGCGGCATCTGTTGGTTCTATTAGGAATTTGCTGAGTTCATCCAATGGAGGGAAATCGAAATTCATGAAATTATCCTTATTTTTTGTAATGAAAATGTTTTCCCAAGTGGAAAGTTCTAATGCAGTATGAAGTTGTTTAAGTAGTTTTATCTCTGGTTTAATTTCATGATTTTTATTCCAAAAGTGCGCTGCTATTGCTGATTTATCAATTTGTTTTAAGCGAATATTTCTGAAGTGTTCTTCTGAATTTGGGAATCCGGAAAAAAGAACACTTGAGAAATATTTGCTTAAAACAAATTGATAAATCAGCAATAGCAGCGCACTTTTGGAATAAAAATCATGAAATTAAACCAGAGATAAAACTACTTAAACAACTTCATACTGCAATAGAACTTTCCACTTGGGAAAACATTTTCATTACAAAAAATAAGGATAATTTGATAAATTTCGATTTCCCTCCATTGGATGAACTCAGCAAATTCCTAATAGAACCAACAGATGCCGCCACAAGAACATCAAGAGACCCAACCGCCACGTTTAACAACAGTTTGTCAACAGGCTGAAGATGGGAGGGATCGCTCCCGAAACATATGTTCCAAATTTTATGTAAGTGAATGGAGTTAGTGTGAAAAAAACTGTATTACTTTGTTTATATATATACCACTCCATTGTCAACAGCTTCGTAAGTACACTTAATTGAATAATAATAATAATAATAATAATAATAATAATAATAATAATGTTTTTTGCTTCCAGAAAATGAACTTTGTTCATTAATTGTGTCAGGCTGATTGCATATTAGACAGTGTTTACTTTGGTAGATTTTTATCTTGTGCAAATGGGCTGTAAGGCTGTCAGGCTGGTATTTGGTTGGAAGATTGTTGTTGATTCTTTTTTTTTTTTATTCGTTTTTATTATTGTGCTAGGAATCTTGTATGCTTTTCCATGTTTTATTTGTTGTTCATGAACTATCTTTAAGGAATTGGGATTATCTTCTTTTGTAATTAAATTCTGTGTTAAATGTAAGGCCATCGATGTTTTGGTGGATTGGATGCTATTGAAAAATTTAATTTGGTGAACATTTTGATTATAAGCCATATTTCGTTCATTGTTGAGGAGAAGAGACATTCATTCCATGCTATTGTCTCTAGTGCCTGATGTGTGTAGGATCTGAGAGAATTGTTGTTGTTGTTAATACTCGTATAAATCTTTCTGAAAATTGGTAACAAACTAATTGGTCTATAATTACTTGGACTGTTTATGGTTCCTATAGTTATTTTCCATTTATTTGGCATCTCATTATTATCCTTGAATTTATTAAAGAAAGTTAGTTAATAATCTAAGACCATTCTCCAATTTGCTAAGCACTACCAAAAACTCCATTCTCCATTTTGCTATGCAGTACTGAAAACTTCCCCAGTGTATGTCTATTCCTGCTGGCTGGTAATTTCCCATATGTATGGGTTTTGTTTTCTCACTGCCTCCTTAATTCTCTCACCAAGATTTCTTTTCTTCATTGACTCCAATAGGCATTTATATCCCTATTTAATTAGCAAAAAAAGTATGTTATAATCTTCTTCTGACCTCCATTTTAGATGATTTCTAGAATGTTCTTTCCTCTCACAACATAACCCTCTTGGAACCATATGTTGTCCTGTTTAGCATTTAGATATATTGGGTGATTTTTCTTTTTCAGTTGACCGAGCCTTGCAGTTCTCATTACGTTTCCATGTTTGAAAGCCAGCTGGGGCTTTAACTCTAGGAATATATGGACATGTTCTTATGTGTTGTGTGAAAGTGTATCAAGTATTCATTGCATAATAAGTACAGTGTATTAATTACGTTAATATGGTTCAATTCAGTAATTCTATTCCTCAAAGTGTATTTATTTACAGTTCGTAAGTGCATATAGAATTGACTTGTAATATATGGAGATTGTTTCTAGGGAAATTCCCTGATATTCAACTTCCAAGTTCAATTCAGTAATTCTATTCCCCAAAGTGTATTTATTTACAATTCGTAAGTGCATACAGAATTGATTTGTAATATATGGAGATTGTTTCTAGGGAAATTCCCTGATATTCAACTTCCAAGTTGAAGTTCACTCCACAGATTAATAAATAAATTTTGTGAAACAAGAAGTATTCTTAATAAAAAGTGTACACAGCCACATACAGTATTCACAGAAGAAACATTACATTGTACATGCTCTGGAATGTTTCCCTAAATACTCACCTCGGCATCTTTCTCAACAATTGGGAATTTCCTATTCCACTGTTTGAACAACTACAAAACTATTGAATTTAAAACCCTATAAAATTACTGTAGTACAAGAACTTAAACCAGGTGACCCTGCATCCTGGAATAGATTTTGCAAATGGATTTTGAATAGTGTGCAAGATGCAAAAATTGACCCTAATCTAATTTTTTTTTAATGAATGAATCTTGGTTCCATCCTAGTGAATATGTTAATTTGCAAAACAACAATACTGTAGTTCAGAAAAACCAAAGGTGCTTTATAAAAAACCTCTGCATGCCATATTTTTTTAAGAAACAATAGTGATAGATATAGGCAGACTATTTTTTGCAGCTCCTTTTCCATTATTAATTGTGAGGAATCATAGGTTCAATACTTTCCAACTGTACTCTGTAACAGCACATAACACCTCATGTCTGCTTGCATGCAATGCATGAAATATTTGATGATAGAATCATAACTACAATATATGGTTCCCCGATTTATGCCCTGCAATTTTTCTTTGGGAGTGAGAAGGGGCATTCAAGGAAAAGGTGTACAGGAGAAATCCATACACATTAACTTAACTGAAAAATAACATTCATGAAGAAATTTCTTCCATTTCTCAGAGGGAACTACAGAGGATAATGGTTAATTTCATAAGGAACACCAGAAATGTATGGAAAATGAAAGGAAGCAGTTCCAGCATGTTCTTCCTTGATAGTGGTGAGCAAATATACCTTTCAAGTGTTAGTAATAACTTATGCAACAATCATAGCTATGAACTTTCTGACAACCATTCACTGCAGTACCAGCATGAACCGACCAATAGCTGTTATGCATGGAGCAGTCCTGCAAAGGAAAAATCACACATTTTATGAAGATTCTGTGTAATAGTTTTAAAGTATGCAAATAATTATAGTCTAAATTGAGGCAGGAGGCAGATAGGAATAATATTTGTGACTCTTATTTCAAAATGTTCTTGTTATGACCATGAACCTTGCACAAATTGAAGCTTTAGCCTCTTCTGAATCTTCTTAGTTCTTTCAAGTAATTAGATATCTCAACAACTTCATCTACAGGAACAGAATGATTCCAACCCCACATTTTGTATAATTACATCAACTTAAAAGTTTCATAAAGTCAGGTATGAGTATCTTAAGACCTATTTTGCATGTAGGAAGAGGTTGACCATTTTACCATGTTTTTACATGGTTATCCAAACCAATTAATAACCATTCAGTCTCATTCTTGGGAAGTATTTCTCAGTTTTTACATAGATGACTATCCAGCTACTCAGATTACGGATGGAATAGTTGTAAGATATGGGTCATTAGAATTTTTGGCATCTTTCCATATTAGATATGTAACCCAGAGTTCACTGTGTCACCTTATGTGTGGGCTGTTTCGTCATGAGTATGGCCAATATCAGCCCATGCGATTAATTTCATTGCCTCTTCTACAAGAGGCACTTAGTTACACAATCATCAACATTGTATTGCAGGCTTGTAGTCTGACCTTTTATAGAAATGCCAAACAGGAAACCTCTTAGTTAATTTAGTTCCTGGAGCATTCAGTGAGTTTGCAAAGCAGTCACAGGGACCTACAAACATAAAACTTGTCATTTACCATTACCACAGTAGCACACAATTTACATTTACAAAAAATTGTACATCTGCATAAATAGTTACAATAAAAATGAAAAGGTCACACCCAGAAAATCTCAAACAAAATAACAAAAAGCAGAGAAGCAGTAACAGACAAATCATTCAGTCGCACAAATTTTCCTATATACATGATTACATATGCATTGATATAAAATTATTGCAGTATTTTTAACTCAGAATAATATATTGTCACTCATATATTCCTTTACAGAATAATAGCTCCTTTTACATAGGTAAAAAAGAAGGAGTAATTTAATTTCAGAGGCAGTAAACTTCTAACATTTTCATGTAGTGTCCAACTTATAAAAAATGCATTAGCAATTTTGCATTAAAGGTACTTTGATAAGAACTTTATTCAACTTAATGTTTTCCTCATTATTGTAGCATTATTTAAGTTTATGTTCTTAGAACTGAGGTAGAAGTAAAAGTAAATATTCTTGTTCTTGGATACTATGGTGTATCAAGCTCAAATAATAAAATCACTCCAACTGCTTGATCAAGCAAAATTAAAACTTGTATCCTGCATAGATGAAGCTGGTTAGAGGCCAATGCCCTGAAGTAACTTCACAAAAGCTAATGTTCTTTTGCAATCATGCAGCAAATGTAAACATAGTAACCTAAGCAGTGGAAGAATAGCATGAAGAGTTGAAAAGAAAAGGTGTAATAGTAAATGTAATGTAAAAAAGAGTAAAGTGATATCTACCATTTCTGCTGGCTTTCCACTGCATATTACCTTTAAATCTTCACTATTCTTACTAATTACTTTTTGTAATCTTTTATGTCTTTTGTGTGTATGTGTATGCTTAAACACAAAAATTTAAATTAACCCACTAAAGTAATGACTTGGTCAGTCATTGGTGGCCTGACAAGTTGACCCTGCACAACTATATGTTTTTCAAGGGACAGTGTGCCAGGACCAACACAAGGAGGTGTTAAGAAGCAGGCTGCTGCTTCAACTAAGAAAATGGTTCCCAAAAGTAGAGCCATTTATTTTTATGCAAGATGGGCCAAATGGCATACTGCAAAATTTGTAAAGCTTTTCTGCAAGAAAAGAATGTCCCTTTGTTACTCTGGCAAGGAAATCCACCAGATATAAAACCCATTGAGAATGTTTGGCAGCTGGTAAAGAATAAAGTGGTAATGAAAGTGGTTACCACCAGATTGAGAGGATAATCAAAATCTGATATCATAATCCACAGTTGCAATCATGCATTAACAGTATGCTAAGGTGAATCAAAGTTTATTATCTGATCAAAGGCAGATTGACTAAGTCTAAATTGTATATACTTGACAAAAATTAATAAATACATTCTTATTATAAATATAAGGTATATATTGTATTTTTAAATTATTTAAAAGTGTCAAAAGAAGAGTAATTCTTCATTATAGGCTAGTAAAAATAAAGCAAGTGCTATTTTTGTCCTCACAATATTATATTTATTTAAACTTCAAGGTGTATCTAATAATGTGATTGGGTACTATATTTATCACAGAGAAACTACATGAATAGAAAAATTATTAAAACAGGAAAGTCATATTCAAATTTGAGTACATAACTTTCACTTTAAAGTTAGGAAGCTATTGATACACTGCTTGGGAGTTTGGGGCTGATATTTTGATTTAATTTATTTACGGGCTCTCTTTAACATCCCAGGTCATCAGTGTCCCATTCAAATCAAGGTGTGAAATGGCCGACAAATTTTGCTCAGATGCCTCTTTTTTCAGGCTTGAGATTCTTTAATGTGCCATAAATGTACGACACGGGACCCACAGCTTTACTTCCCTTCCGAAAGAAGCCATACTTAGGATTTTTACGCCCAAAAAAATCCATTGGTCCTGGCCGGGCTTGAACCTGCGATCTTGGGTTTAGAAGGCAAGTATGGTTACCACTACACCACCGGGACAGACAGTTTGGGGCTGTCTGGTTTAGTATGGCTGCTTCTGAATCACTTTTCTATGCATATCTATTGATTGGATTAGGAATTTACTAACTTCATTTATCATGTATTGGGGAAATGTTCAATAGAATGCTGACTGTAATTTAAAACATGGGAAAAACTAAGATAAATTTAGAAACCAGGAAAAAAAGAACATTTTAGAAATAAGCATGAAATTAATAAAGAGGCCATTTTACTAAAATAAATACATATGTGTAGAACTATTCCACATGGAAAAAATTTTCATTCCAAAAAGTAGAAATAAGTAAATGAATTTTGACATACCATCTTTGGATGAATGAATGGAAGATCTGTTACTTCTTGCAGCAAGTGCTAACAATGCAGCAGGTTAATACAATACACAAGTTTGAACTAAAAGAACTTAATAGCATTTGGGTTTTCACAAATGTGGGTGAATTTATTAAAGATCCTATATAAGCATTAACATTGTTTCGAATTTTGAATTTCCAGATTAATAATGATTATGAATTAACTTTTAAGAATGGAATTGGAAACAAACACAATTATATTGTGTATGCTGATGGTATTTTTTACATATGTTATTTTCTTGCTATTGCAGTACAGTGCCCTGGACACGAGCCCATTAAGTATTTATGTGATGCACCCATTTTGGAACCGCATTGTTGAGGTATGTATGTGATAAATGAATATTTTTCTCCTTTCACATAGCATTAGTTTTGTGAAATCTATCAAAGAGAGAGAAAGCAATACTTGTGAATTGTACAGGTGTGGGAAAGATATGTACAAAGAATTTACAATTAGGTGGCTGAACACGAAATATTTTGAGAGTAAGAATGAATTGTCTCAGATGCTTCAATATGGATCATCATAGCTATTTTTGGTATGACATAGACACCAGTATCCTAAATGGAGGCACAAGTCGTAAACAGTTGACAACTCATTCTGATCACAATTTACACACCTCACTCATTACATCATGGAAGTGATAAGCTATTTTGAGAACTACAGTAGGTAAGTTTTATAAATAAATACTGTAGTTAAACTGCAGTTAATTTTCTTATTAGCATTTACACTATGGTTTGCTGTTGTTTGAAAAGAGCAATATGGTTTATCATTTCATACATTAAAAGCTGGTGACATTCATCTGGCATATAGCATATCAGGTGATAATGCATTAACAGCTCATTCAACATTATGGCATGTGGTCCACCAAAGTAATGCTGTGCATTTAACAAACCATCAGTACATTTGTAACTTTTGGTTAATGCCTAAGCACAACAACAAAATACCCAAAATCATTTGTTCCTATTCTTGAGGGGCCAATTTCCTTTCTAATTGTAAGAGAAACACAATGCTTGCAGGGAATACTAGACTTCAGTGGGAAATGTTGCAATGTATGAATGATATTAATTTTACTGAAGATGCTGTGAACTCTCTCATTCCTTTGTGAATATGGAGGAGAAATTTAGTTGCTTGCAAGAAAAAGTAGCCAAAATAGGAATGAGAATCAGCCTGCAAGAAGGCAAAAGAGACGTGAATCATTAGCACTATAGGCCCTGATTGGAAGTTCAAAATGGAAAAGTGGAGATTGAGATTTTCATTATCTGAGAAGTGTTATTCAATAGAGCCAGCACAGATGTTAAGAGCGATCAAGAAAGCAATTATCACATTTGTCCAGTTGTATCTAAAATGGAAGGCCCATGACATCACAAAAACTATACTTAGGACCTTTTTAATGTCAAACCAGTTCTTCTCTGTAGCTGTAAAACCTGGAAAGTGACCACCAAGACACTAGGAATCCTCAAGTCTTCATTGCAATGCTTTAGAAGGATGCTGTTACACATATTTTTTGGTCTTACACCATCAACAATCAGGAATTCTTGCATTGAACTTGAGAGCAGCCCATAGCTCTGCAGATACAGTGCAGAAAATGGAGTTGGATAGACCATAATTTGAGAAAGGAAGAGAACACTAGGAAAAAAATACCGTTAGATGGAATCCCCAATCATTTTGAACCAGGAGTGTAGAAGAGGAGATATGATAGATGGTAATGGCATGATCAGATCTTCAGATGCTAGCCAACAACAGAATCCAGTGGCAAAACTTTGTTGTAGCCTTTGCTCCAATGGCAGATACAGAACATAAGTCAAGTTTCTACTCATATATTCATTGTACCTATTTTTTCTATGCTCTATGTATTGAAATGTTTTAATTTGTTACAGAATATATCCTTTAAAGCATTAGCATTTGTGCCCAGTTTGCAGTTAAACAAAATCTACTAGATTTCTGAACAAGATGTTTTATTTTGTTTTATGTTTACAATAGACTATATTTTGGCATAATCACCTTGGACATATAGGTGTTTGTCATATAATGGAACAAATTTTTGTGTGCCATGTAAAACTTCTTTGCCACCAATTCATATACAAATGTGATTACTTTCTTCTATTTTTCTTCCATTATAAAGCACCTTCAATCAAAGTAGTCTTTCAATTTTGAGAAATGCTGGGAGGTGGAAAACTGGGTTTTGTGGTAGATGACATCACACCAAAAGCTTTTTATACATTCCTTTGTTTTTAGGCCTTTGAGGACAGAAATCATGCAGGAAAACTCAGTGTAGACAACGTTTCTCTTCTGTATTTTTATGCTGTTTTAAGTTGAGAAATTGAATGACATCAGTTCACAAATGCAGGATTCCCTATTTTCTCGTTAATTTTAAACACACAATGTAATAACAGAAAGGCAACTAGAGGCTGGGAAACAGATGAGGAAATTGGTAGCTCTTTAGATTTGCAGGTTTGTTCATTTATGCATGCATTATTTGCAAAAAAGCGATGCTTTTTGTTTGACACTTATATGTTGCAAGTTTAAATAATGTACGAATGGGTGAAATAAATTGCAATTCTGAAAGTTTGCACATTTATATATTTAATGAATGCTTCATTGTGTAATAATGTTGAGATTGCTAGTTTAAAAGGCGGAGAAAAAATCAAGTAAATTACAATTTAAACCTTTTATGTTATAGGTGTTCATTAGAGACACTTGGAATATTTTGGATGTCATGTAGATCAGTTATTGAAATGTAGTGTCATCTAACACCAACCTCTTAATTCGTATAATTAATCATCTTCACTGTTTCTAACTTCTATAAAGTTTACAAATATAGAATTGAGTTTAACCTGCAAATGGTTACTAGACAAAAAGCTCTGCAAATAGTCTTGAGCTGAACATTTTGCTCATGGTATAGAATTTTATTTTTATTTTTCTGGATGTTTTTTCAATTCTCAGGAATTAAAATGAGTGCAATTATATTAGACATACCTATAAGGGTTTTATACTACCAATGAGCATGTTATTATAGTAGGAGTCTGAAAAATTTAAAAATTGTAGAGCTTTCCTTCATTTTATTGCATTGCTGCTTAACTAGTACTCTCCCCCTTCTCTAATCATTTTCACACAAGAAAAGCATATAATTGCCTTAATTTTGGACATCCAGAAAAAATTCAATACCAATGAAGTCACTCAAGTCTTCTCACTAAATAGAAAATATTTTCAATGGATGGTAGTAGCACTGTTTGCATGGTATATATGGATTATTCAAAATAAAATTGAATTTTGAGAATAAAAGAAGGCTTAGGAAGATGAGCGAACTTTAAAATAAAGAGCAATTTTAAGTTTATAGATGCACATTTCAGTTACAATAATTTCTAGAGAGAAATATTCACAATAGCGTGCATGGGATCTTAAGAAGACCTTAATTATGGACAGACATGTTGATGCATTAACTCCAAACTGTACCAGCTTATGCAGGAAAGGTCAGCCAGAAAATAAGACAAACTCATAATTTAAGAATTCTAAAAGTTTTTGGACTGCAAAATAATCTGTAAGCAAAATGCTTATATTGTGACCACTTGCAGGTTAAATGAATAGGATCTTGATAAAATAGGCTTGTTTGGGGTTTGTTAATTTAAGAAACAGCACTATCATTAATATACATGTTCTGTGTCCCTTCTAAATCTTTCATGGTATGCTGATAATCCTATTGTGAAAATTGAAAATATGTTTCATGGCTTGAAGAGACAGCTATTCATAGCATTCTTTGTAACTGCAACTATGTGAACTGGGGTATTATTGCAAAAGAGAGGCATTATCTGTGTCTATTTGTCCTTTTTCTCTTGTACCATCAGCTTTTCAGCAGACTAATATGGTGTTCCACATTTATGTTATGTTCATCTCTTTCACTTCAAAAATGTTGGAAGCTATATCAATTTATACCATTTCATTGATTCAATTTTGAAAGGGAATCATAATAAAGGACCTATTTTTATCTCATTTGATAATGGATCCCAGTATTTTCTTGTAGTTGCCAAAACATGACTCCACTAAATGATGCACAGTGGATCAAGTTCAAAAAGTGTTTAGCAAATTATTTGATGGTTGACTATAAAGTAGAAGTTTCATCATACCATCCAATGACATTTAATTTCTTGAGCATAATGCCTTCTTTGTGAGCAAGTTTATTACGGCTTCTGAATTGTAATTATTACATAATATTAGATAAGACGAATCACTATCCTGTTTAATTAAAGAAAGTGAAGTGATAATCAAGCATAAACTATAACACTGCATTAAAGTTTTAGGAAGGAAATTAATATACTTTCTTAGGTGGTAAACTTAGAAATGTAACTATTGCATGTTAAGAGGCATTTACTGAATATAGACAATGTTGTAATTTTTGCCTTTTAATACTTTTTCAGAATATTTGTAATTTAAAATCTTGCCATAAAGAAACTGATTTTGTATACAAGGGTATAAAACTCATGAATTATATGTTGTATTTGATCCTTTTAAATTCTTCAACCTCTATTCTTTTTTTTCTTTTGCTCAATTTTCCTTTAGGCATTGAAAAATCTATAGGTTCCTTAGTTTTGAAAGCATTCCTGTACTTTTTCATTACTTTTTTTACCAAACTTTTTCAAACAGTCCATAATTTTTCTTTATATCTATTTAATATTACATAATATTAATTGGGTGAATCACCTAAAACTTGCAAATATATCTGAAATGGAAGTTGCTATGATGTGCTGCTTTCACACAATTGAAGTTTAAGCACAGGCTCATAATTGCAACACATACACAGATGTTAATAATCATTAGAATGTGTATTTCTTGAAAAGGTTACAATTTTTCAAATTTGACAATGCCTATTAACATAAAGAAAATAAAACTAGAGGAAATTAGGATGTAAATGGTGTTTTTTGCAGGATTCTAGTGTAAGTAGTTTATGAACTATGAAAATTTTAAATGCCAAAGTACTCTGCACCTTTTAACTGCTTAGTTCCTAGGCTATGATGCTCATATGTTCATTTTCCAGTTTTAATGTTTTTTTAATTTTTTAAAATTTTATTCTCTGAATTTGCAAGGAAACATATGTTACATTTTGTACTCATGTGTTTTTACTGTACCAAGTGTCAGCACTCTCTTAAGAAACAAAAAAGTGAGTAAATGATTTAGTGAAGAAGAAAGAGAAAACTGGCCTTCAAATGTTGTGTTCAAAATGATGACCACCAGCTGCAATACAAGCTTCCAGTCTGTCATGTAAAGGTTGCTGCAAATGTTGCAGCATTTCAGCATAAATTTAGAACAGGAAGCTACAATATATGATTTCATATCTTCTGTTGTATTTGGTATGTTCTTGTAGACAGTGTCTTTAGGCTTTTCCCACAGAAAAAATTTCAAGGGGTCAAATCTGGTTAGTGGGCAGGCCAATGTAAATGTTCCCATCATCAAATCCAAGATTTTGAAACAATCTGTAGTGCATGCACTATGTGCTGGGCAACCATCTTGCAGAGTTTGTAGGTTCCTCCTAGTCTGCAGTGGGAGGTCTTCTAACATATTTGGAACTTGTACGTTAGGTTACGTGCTTTTGAGAATTCAGTGTTCCTCCTATGAAGAAGGTGATGAGATGATGGTTCACTATTCCACACCACACATTTAAATTCCATAAAAGGCCATTAGAACAGCTTTAGAAAATCTACTGTACAGATCTTAAGTGACTCAAAAGCAGTACTACAAAATATAAAGAATTACAGTTGCCCACCAACATATGCTATAAATGAAATAAGAAAAAATTATATCATACATCCAGATCAGAAATAGTTTTACAATGGACCTTGAGCCATGTGGAATTGAAGGGGAATGAGATTGCTGATACTTTAGCAAACAAGGAGCCGCCATAAAATTAAAACCACCTTTTGAACTAGAACTTCCCTCTAAATTGAAACTCATAAAAAGATTAATAACTGAACAAGAACAACAAAATATTAAACAAAAATTTAAAAACCATATGATGATCTAAACACTTTCAATTATCTTTTATTTAAACAAAGAAAAATTGTAGTTGCCCCATTCTGATTAATTGTTGGGCATGATTGCCTTTAGAACATCTCTTCAGGATGAAATTATTCAAGGGCAGCCACTGCCCATTGTGTAAGGATGTGAATACTACCCCAAACAAAGAACATCTACTGAAATGCAACCAAATAGATAGCAACAAACAAAGGAAAAATAATTTGAAAGATCTTTATTGGGAAGCTAGGGAAAAAATGATAAATATCAGAATCCCCAATGGCCACTAGCAACCAATCAACTTTTAAATTGCATGGTTGCTGATTTTCCACTTAATAAAGCCATTGGGGATTGTTTACTGACAAATAGTTCATGCTTATGAGTTGACTTGGCCATAGTTTGTAAATGTTGCTTCATCACTAAATAAGATGCATGACAAATCTGGTACAACATGTAATTGCCCATGTACAAAAGTTAGTATAATTCTCAAAATTGTTTCTATGTAGCTCTTGATGTGAGAGACATGATACGGTTGGAACTTATGATGGTGGAGAATGCCTAATACACTAGTCTGACTCATACCACTCTCTCTTGCAATTGCACAGAGGCTAACTTGAAGATTTACAGCAACAACAGCCTGAACATTAATTTCACTCTCTTCTGTATTCACTCGTTTGTTTTCAAGGAGCTACACTTACTCCCAGTTTCCCATAATTGATTAAAGAGGTTCACAAACAATTGTCAAGATGGTTGACGTCTATTGGGATATCTTTCAGTAGACACATTACAAGAAAGAATAGCATTCTTCCTACATTAACCATAAACCATGAACATGACAACTTTTTTAGCATTAGTAAATACCATTTTCCAGCACATCCTACTTCTAGAACTATCACAAAGTGCTGACAAAGAAGTCCCAATGCAACCAGTGTAAAAGAAACAAATGTACAAGCATTATAGTGTAGTAATGAAGCAGTTAAATTGAGTAGAAAATGGTAGTTAATTAACATTTTCATATTACAATAGCTTGTAAACTACTTGCACTAGAATCCTGCAAAACACACCATTGGTATTCTAATGTCTTGTAGTTTTACTTTCTTGATGTATAGATATTGTTCCATTTGAAAATTTATAAATTTTTTCAAGAAATGCACATTCTAATAATTGTTAAAATTCTGTAAATGGGCTACAATTTTGAGCCCATATCTAAACTCCAATTCTGTGAAAATGCACATCAATAGCACTTCCCGTTTCAGAAATATTTGTGATGCTAGCTAGTTTTAGATAATTTACTTTTATACAATTTCACAAGCCTGAAGATAGTCTACTGTAACAATGGATTTCCATGAATTGACTTCTTTATATGCAAAACAGGAGTCATTGAAAAAATAAAAATAATTCAAAAGTGCATTAAATGAGGTACTTAATATTACTAATAGAAACTTTGCCTTCACATAATAATACTAAATAAATCACTCTACTTGAAATGTATATGAAACTCTTGTAATGGATGAATCTTACTACATCAGTACTGCACAGATTGTAGTGGATAACATGAAGGGACAGAACTTAAGGATTTTATTTCCTTGGAAACTGCATCTTGTTCTGGATAATGTTAAGAATGACCATCTGGTGCTCTGTTTCTTGTTGGTCAGACAATAGAAACAACATATTCTCAGAAATCGAGATAGCTCAGCTTGCAGGGGTAACTATATCCTAAACAATAGGCCAGCAGAAGCAGTCCAAGAGGACAAAACGTTAGATCCCATTAGGAGCATTCTGAGAATATTTTATTTTATACAATGCTGTATTCCTTTAATGTGCATTAGCAATTACAGAATTAAAGCAAAGAGCAATATAAAGAGTACAATAAACAAAAGAACTATACATTCCACCTCTGAGCATGCAGCACCT
Organism: Metallyticus violacea; assembly: GCA_030762175.1. Classification (NCBI taxonomy): domain Eukaryota; kingdom Metazoa; phylum Arthropoda; class Insecta; order Mantodea; family Metallyticidae; genus Metallyticus; species Metallyticus violacea. The sequence continues at coordinate 36,349,245 of CM060833.1, forward strand.
CCCACCCTCCAACAGACCAACTGTGGTGCCTCAGTAGTAAAAATGGACATTAAACAATATTTAAAAAAAAAATCGGACATCAATAATGATCTTATAGAGCTGGTCTAAGTACCAGAAATGTTGCATAGTAGCATATTTCTGTGTTTCTGGTACCACTATAGTAGCAAATGCCTCTAAGAAGCATTTAAAGAGTGAAAAAACTAGCTTTGTGCTATCATACTATTCAAAAGTTATGAATAAAAAAATATACTTTGGGTGACATTTTAAAAGATTATTAGCATTGGGAATAGTAATTAGAGGAATAATTGTGTATAAACTCTTTGTTTAACTTGTAATATTGCATTTAACATTAGAAATATAAAAATGTAAAGTCAGATATTGTTAACATAAACAGGTGCCAGTACAATTTAATCTAATATCCAGTTTTATTACCTGCCTCCAAAAAACTTCAAGAACGAAAGTTACTTTGCTTTATGATCCAAAACCTCCAGTTCTTATAAAAATGTCTTTATTGTAGTGATTACATTTCTGATATCAGGAGCCTTTGCTTCTTTTGTTATAATGCAAATTATTTGGCATTGTTTTTAGAATGTAAACAAACCAAGTTTTGGAGGGAACAGTTTCTATCACAAAAGTGGGAAAATTTACCAAATGAAATAAGAGCTATGCTTTTCCAATTCCAATGGTCGTGTAAGATGATTGTCTCTGTAAAATTATATGAATGTTGGATAAGTTTAGTTTTGGTTTGGCTTACTTGCAAAACTATTTTAATCTGTTTTCTTAATATGAAAAAAGGGAAATATGTACTGTGTACTTTCATTTGATGAGTATTTGTGCAATTGTGAGATAATTTTTTTGCTTCCTAAGTATTAACACATATGTAATTCATGGCATTGTTCATCATATACAGATGCAACGCCAAAGACAACAGTTGAAAATGAAAAAAGATAAACAAAAAAGTTTATTTTATTGTATGAACAATTCATAACATTTTTCTTTCCTTGCAATTTCAGTGGTGTCCAAAATGGATTGCTCCCAATTTGTTGACATTCGTTGGGTTCCTGTTCACTGTGCTGAACTTTTTGATGTTTTCTTACTATGACTATGACTTTTATGCATCAAGTGATGAATATCCCGATGTACCACCGATTCCTCGATGGGTATGGGCTGTAGCTGCTCTAAATATATTTTTAGCATATACTTTAGGTAAGTTACTTCCTTTTGTTTTTGCCCATACAAATATGTAGACCTGAGATTGAAAACAAAATTAAAACATCAATATGAAGTAATTTCCAAAAGCATTAATAGTATGCAGTTATACTAAACCATCTTTAATACAAAATATGTAAGTCATGCATCCTATTTAGTATTTATTGGGAGAAGCATGCCTTGTATAGATATGTGCTCTTGTTATTATTTTATCTTTGTACATTCAGAAATATAGTAGAATAGGTGGCATATCTATAAAAGTCCATTGAAAAAACTAATATAATTTTATTAATTGATATCATTGTATGATTCAGTTGAACTACATCAAAGCTGACAGTTTTAACCCCACAGCGCACAAACATGCAATAATTAACAGTTTAACACACTGGCTAGTTAACTACAAATTAGCAAAGAAGAATATTTTAATGAATACAAACAAATAGAAGAAACAGCAGTTAAAAATGGTTTTAAAAAAGAACTAGTACACAAAAAGGTGCAGAAATTCAAGAGACAAAAACATATCAAAGAAACCATAACACTTTCAGCAAGAAAAGATAAACAATTTTTAAAAAATTCACATATCATCCATTGGCTACAAAAAAATTCCAGAATATTCTTAAGATTTTAATATCAGGTTGGCACCGATTAATAGATTTAATGTTAAAAACTTATTGATAGATAATGTTAATGACAGTATTCCACAAGAAGAAAAATCAGGTATTTACAAAATAAACTGTGCAGAATGTGAAAAAATCTACATTGGAAAAACAAAGAGAAACATAGGCACACGGTTAAAGGAACATTTCAGGAACATAAAGTACAAGCAAATAGAGAAATCAGCAGTAGCATATCATTTTTGAACACAAATCATGACATAATAAATAAAGCAAAATTATTAAAATCAGTACAAGGGCCTACGGAACTAAAAACCTGGGAGAAAATCTGCATCTACAAATACAAAGACAGCATAATGAACTTCGACATTGCCGGAGATGAAAACGTAAACTACAAGTTTATCACACCGGCACCAGAGCAGAATACACATTCCCACAGCTCAATGAATGATCGGATAGTTGAACTTTAGCCTGGCTGAAGATGGGAACTAAATGTTCTCGAAACTGTTTCCATACATTTATGAAAAGTAAGTGAAACTTTAAGAGTGTGTAGTTCAACTGAATCATACAATGATATCAATTAATATGATTAGCTTCACTGTGCAAGTTCCAATTTACATTTTAAGTAATATAATTTTATTTTCACTAACAAAATCATATCTTTAAAAAGGTAATATCTTTATAGTATTAACAATATGGTAGCCCCATATATCAAGGACTTTTAAGGAAGAAATACACAACTCAGAATTCTGCCAGTAGAAGTTGGAATTAAGTTTGCCTAGTGATTTTGCACTTCTAAAATTTGAGTGAAATCACAGAAAAGAAATGAGCATTCAAGGGTGCCAGATCAGGGCTATAGAGCAGGTGATAGAAATGTTCCATCCCCATCTGCTGAAAGATTCACTATGGCAAGAATGTGTGTGTGGCATTTTCTGCATGGATGTGGAATAAATGCACCCATTTATTTATCCATCCTGGTAAAAAAGTCAGAACTATTCATGACATTTTATATGCTGAACAATCATGAGTTCATAACGTTCAGGTCATAAAATTCTACAATTTCAGGGTGAGCAATGTGTTTGTGGTAAATAAACAGAATGAATATATTTTAATTTCTCTCACATAAAAATAAGTTTGTAAACCTTTTATCAAAGTATAAATGTTATGAAGTAAGAATGTTCTCTTAATTTTATCCATATATCTTCTTTCTAACAGATGCATGCAGATATAGGCTTACAGTCATGTTATAATGGAAAAGAATGACATTTATTGGAGAAGAGAAAAATTTGAATAAAACTTTAAAGTACTTATATATTTCCAATATAAATGGCACCTATAAAGAGTATTTATTGAAATCAGTTGACAATCATAATCAATTCTTTAAATATAAAGTCATTTTCAGGATCTAAGAACAGAACTATATCAGAATGGTGTTGCCTAGAATGAAATGAAGCAGAAAGTGTACATTGTAAGCAAATGTAATGTGGGCAAATTGGCAGTGTGGAAAAATGTAGAATCTCTTCATATTAAAACATGTGAAAAGTGTTAGATTTTTATTGCTGAGGCATCACAGACTGTAGACACTGATGATACATTAAAGAAGTGATTAATTAGGATTGTTTTTAAAAAAAGGATGGAAGCATTCCAACTCTAAGTTTGGTTACCTAAGAAAACCTGGATAAAAATTCAATCAGGAAGGATGACTCTACTGGGAATCAAACCCCAGGTGTTCTGCTGACAAGTCCATGTTTTAACAACCTGGTCACCCATAGTGGTCTGAAAAGTGGTGTTAAAATGGATAAGGGCTATCTAAAAAGAAAGCAAATTGGCTTAGATGATGTAGATACAACCAAAGAAATGGCGAGACTTCTTGAATCACTTCCCTAGTCTTTTCCTATATGGTTTGATAACCTTCGTAACAAATTTTTAAAATTGTCTTGGAACCATTACAGTGAAGCCAGATAAAATATAAATGATTATCCAATACTGTCGTCCCCTCTCCTTTTTAGTTTACAAGTTTCCTTTTTTTTAAAAGTAAGTGAAGCACTAGAGTGTATGAGACGACACTATTGAATCATTTATATTTTATCTGACTTCACTGTATTGGTTCCAACACAATTTTAAAAATTTGTAAAGAAGGTTATCAAACCATATAGGTACAGACTAGGAGAGAAGTGATTCACAAATTGATATAAAATGGAGGACTTGCACATACAGGATTTTAACCATATTTTTTATAACACAAAGAAAGATATTAAACATTACATAAACTAGAAAGGTAAACTAGGATAGCTGCAGGCATACATTTTTTAAATTTGTGTCTTAAACATTGCATCCAACCAAATTTTGTTAAGAAAATACTTAAATATAACCAATATAGTAAGGAACAATCAGCAATTGAAAAGAAGGTAATCCAATTGGAAAAAGCAAAACATATGCTAAATTAGCTGACTTAGATCTGAAGTTATATGACATATATTTAAGAGTTACCAAGAAATTAGGTTATGTCATATGGGACACTTTAACAAGGAATGCACAAGAACATGTAAAAGTTAGAGTAAAGAAAAAGTAAATAATCCAGAAAAAGATATTGGGTAATTTAAAAAAATTACAGAAAGCCAGGAATTGTACATAAGCAAAATAATGTAGTGAATTTATCATAAGCTAATTTTAATAAAGAGGAATTATCTCTCCTCAATATGAGCCTTAAAATGGGTATAAACTTCTCTAATAATGTTGAAGATTATATAGTGGATCTGGAAATCGCCATGGAAGGCTTAACCAATAAAGAGAAAGAAAATACTAGGATAAAATCTGAGAATGCTCTTAAAGGGATTAGTAAAATGAAACCAAATAGAATTCAGAGTTACAGAAATACTATTAGATCATTAAAAGATAAAGGCATTATTTACCAAAAGGCTGATAAAGAGAATAATATAGTAATAATGGACAAAGAAGATTACATTGGTGGAATGTTATAAATGTTAAGTAAAGAAGAATTTGTCTAGGTTATATATAACCCACTGACAGAATGCACTAAAACAGTGAATGAAGCTATACAAAATTGCAATCATACCAGACATAGTTAAACGTAGTTTAACAGTACAACCCTAATATTGCTAAAATGTATGAATCCCCAAAAATACATAAACCTGGGATGGGCATGAGACCCATCATTAATAATATAAATACACCTGCATTTTTTCCAGCAAAATGGTTTACAGAGAGATTTACAGCTCTACCAAAATTTGAAAGTTTGAAGCACAAAAAACTCACTTCAGTTTATAGAAAAAATTAAAGATTTTAAACTTTTACCTTTTGATATTTTAGTATCTTTTGATGTTAATGTCTCATATTTCCAAGCATCCAACTGACAAGCTTTTATTGTTGTTATTGAATGATTGGTTAAAGGAAATAGGAGTTAAAGAAACACATAGGAAGGAATATATGCACCTTATATTGACCAGTCTTATTTTAGTTTTCAGGTGAATTCTATAAGCAGCAAACAGGATGGGCATAGGGGAATCCTTTGTCCCTCTTTCTGGCAGATTTATTTATGAGTAAATTTGAAATTCATATAATTTCCGCCTTTCAACACTATTTTAAATGCTGGTATAGATACATTGATGACATTTTTAGTATAGTGAATAAGAAATTGAAAGATGCATTGAAGCTCTTAAATATGCAGGACAGAAATATATCCTTCACATTTGAAATGGAGACAGAAGAAATGTTGCCCATTTAACTATTTGTTAACCTCAATTAAATTACCCAAAAGTGATCAGCATATCATGATATTAATGAATATTGCTACAGGGTATCTTAAGTCATTCCATACTTGCCTCTTAGATCTAAGGTCATGGGTTCAAACCTGGCCAGGCCTGATGGATTTTTTTGAGTGTAAAAATTACAAGTACAGCTTCCTTCAGTAGGGAATTAAAGCCATGGATACCATGTGGTATATTTACATCACATAATAGAACATTGAGCCTGAAAGAAGAGGCCTTTGACTAAAATTTAACAGTTGTTTCATGTCCTGAATTGAATGGGATGCAGATGATTTTACATTAAAGAGCATCTGTAAATAAATAAAATGATTTAAGTCACTCTATATTTTTAAGTAATTATAACTTTCTTATTTGCAAACTGATTTTGCTGAAACTACAGTCATAATACACTTCTTAATGGTTGACATTACTTAAATCTTCACATTGCCACATTTCGTTAAATGAACTGATACATTCGCAAAAAGTTGTAATAGTTTTCCTGAATTCTTTGCACTGGTTACATTTTTAGCTATTTTTAATTGTTTTTGCTTCCAGTATGGCATGAATTCCATACCCAGACATCCAATATCTTTGTACTCATACTCATATCCTAACACAACAAAGGTTGACTCTACTTTGTACTCATACACAGATCCTAACAGAAACCAGGTTGACTCTGTCGTCAACACTTAACACTAGCATCATATTTAAACCTCAAGAAAAAATGGCATGTCTAATAAAATCTCAAGAAATGATGTATATAATAACTACAGCCTTGCTTTTGCTTTGGATGCCAAGAGGCTACAATAAGTCTGCAAGAGTGTAGCTGTGCATGGGTTATTGTTTGGTGATAGTCTACAAATGAACACAGAAATGTAGCATGTAAACTCTGTCTTGCGTTTGCAAATGAATTGTGTAAACTTGGCACTCTCCCACTAATGCCCAGACAAAATTTACTACAAGAGAAAACCTCCAAGATGTCACCATGAAAAGATAACTTGTTAATATATGGAAGAAGAGTTGTTGATTTGGTTTATTTACAGATTCTCTTTAACATATGAGGTCTTCAGGATCCCATTCTATTCAGGGTATGAAACAGCCAACAAATTTTGCAGAGGCCTTTTCATTCAAGTTTGAGGTTCTTTTTCATGCCGTAAATGTACAACTTTGGACCACAGCTTTACTTGGAAAAAAATCCATTGATCCTGACCAGGTTTGAACCTGCTGGAAGAAGAGTGATTTATAAATGCAATTGATTTTATTCAACAATAGAAGAATGTATAATTTTCATGTTCAATGAAGCTCACCTTTGAAATAAGGAACCTGTATAAATAGCTTAATACAGCAGTATAGTATTCAAACAGCAATAAAACAATTATAACATATTAAAATATATAACTAACATTGCAATATACATAACAAAGGATTGTCAGCACCATCCTTGAAATACGTTCATTCATTAAAGCATTGGTAAATGGGACATGAGCATTTTATAAACTCTCCCATTAAGACAATTAATAGTTTTAATGCCATCCTTGAAATACAATCATTCAATCAGCCATTAGCAAGTTGTTAAAAAGGTATATCATTTTACAAACTCTACCATTAAGGCAATTAATAAACAGTTTTGATACTATCCTTGAAGTACAATGAATGTAACACAATAACAATGCAAATTTCCTTACTAAATTGTAAAACTACAAAAAGAAACTTTAAATTAGTATACTAGACATATTAACAGAAAACTAACACAACAGAACAGTGCCCCATATTTCTTGGTCACTGGATATGAGGTGATGGAGAAGGCATCACATTTAACAAATATGGAATTGAAAGCCAAATTGTTTGGTTACCCTGGAGTTCTCAAGCCAACTTAACTCTCTCACAAGAGACAAGGCAGAATAAGTCAAGATAGTTATGTCACTAGCACTGATTAATGAAGAATATTTTATGACTGTTCTAGCCAATAAGAACAACATTTTATGAGGCAGATTTCATGGGCTAAACATTTAGGAGAAATGAAAGAAATTGGAACGATTGGTGTACAATAATGGCACAACTCAAGCTCTCTTTGTATGGACAAACTCACAGAAATAGTAATGGGAAGATGGATTCACTGTAGCTTGAGCTGTTTTTACATACCATGCTCTCCATTCAAAGTTAAGGTTCTATGTTTGACAGTAACTTTTATCCAAATTCTAAAGTTACCAGATGCAGGACTGTAATAATAGTAAATGTTGCAACATATTTGCTTAGAATACAGAAATTTTATATAAAAATGATTATACATCCCTTTATGTCTACCACAGATTAACAGAGTTGGTCTGATATCATTTGCAAATTGAGTTATATATGCCAGACAGTCCATCGCACAATAATCAGTATAATGGATACTCATTTCCAATTATTTCAAAACTTGTCATCTTTATTAAGGTTGCAAAGTAACTTCAGAGTCTTTCATTCTACAGATATCTTTATAATGAAATATCAGCAAAAAGAGAAAAATTGGCAGAGAAAGTTGAACATTGATCGATTCAAATAATGATGACTGTAGATCATAGCAGTCGGCATAGCAACAATATTATATCTCAGTTGTTTAAAATCCAAAACATGTTTCAAGAGCACTCACTCTTATCATCAGCTGACTTTCATCTGCTAACAAGGGTAGAATGAATTTACTTAAACAATCCAATGGTGGAATCTCAAAGTTCGTGACAAAGTTTTTGTATTTCATAATAAAAATCTTTTTTCCAAGTTGACAACTGCTGTATTTTTGTCTGTTTGTAATAATTTGGACTTCTATTTAAAGTAAGGATTTTGACCTGAAAATGCTGATTTTTCAATTTGTTTGTATTTAATATTTCTGAAATGTTTACTGAAAGATAATGTCTAAGAGGATTGAACAAAAGGAACTCACTTGGAATAATGTAGGGCCTATACAAAGGATGCTCAAGGACTTTCAACTGGAAAGTTTGCAATGTCTCATATTTCTTGTTGGCAGTATTAGACACCTGTTGTCTTGCAAGATCAACATGCCTTTGGTGAGAAGTCTTGGTTACTTCCATTGAGTGACTTTACAAAATTTCCTGAAGATATTACAGGAGCCAGCATTCACGTGTGTCCTTGAGGCTGGAATGCAGTGAACAGTATCACTTTCCTGCCAGATGGTGTCACTTTAAACTCTTTTTTTTATAGGCTATGCAGATGTTTTCTCATTCCATTGATGCACGCTGTCTCGGGCTGATAATATGGAAATGTTCTTTGTGCAGATTTCGAAGTTTCTTTTTGTTTTCCTATAAATATTTTTATTGCAATTCTCATAATTAAGTCGTTAAATACCAGCTTTCTTCTAATTTGACACTGTTTTGATATCATTTTAATATATTTTTAATACTAAATTTTTTCTGTGGAGCTAATGCAGTTATATTCTTTAAAGAACTTTTTAAATTTGTTATTTGCTTTTGGTTGGTAAATGAATTTCTTGTACTTGCTATTTTCATACATTTTTGTCATTGTGTAAATGTTTCTAATGACCTTAATTTTCTTAAATTAGCAATGTTTTTTTCATCTACAAGAAAACTGTTAAACAGTTCTGAAGAGCTGTATTGCAGATGTGTTCGTATTCTTTCTGATTTTCCTCTTTACCAGGTGGGACATTTGCCAATCTGTGTGTAATACTATTGATGACTGCATGTTGTGATTTGGGGTTATAGCTGTTGTTCTTACATTACATTAAGAGCAATATATGCAGGCTCCATTTATAACTCTGGTTATCTACAGACAGAGTATACTATGCACAAAATGAACACACATGCTTCTTTCTCAAGCTTTCAAGTGCAACTAATGTAACTTTCACTAGTGTTGCATCAAACCTGCAGTACTACCAACTGCGGACTATTTATGAAATGACCCTTGAAATAAATAATTAATAAATTGGTGCTATGTGGCTAAATCAAGCATTTGAAATGATACAAAGCTATCCTTTGTGTTTCATTTTCAACAATTTTATTGGCAATTAAGTTGAAACATTAAAAAAAATTTGTTTAGATCAGCAAAGGAGAGAGATATTTTTTTAAAATGTTGATCCAATAGTGCAGTATAATATAATGGTAGATGTTAACAGGCCTCTTCTTATCTTTTTAGCACCATGACTTGTTTCTCATGACAGCATCAGGAGAAAGTTTACACTGTTAGTAGTTTTGAGAGATATCTTTATTAGGAATGTTCTAAATAATTATTTGTTTGTAGATGGTATTGATGGAAAGCAAGCACGCCGAACCCAGACAAGTGGTCCCCTGGGTGAGCTGTTTGATCATGGGCTGGACTCGTGGACAGCATTCCTGATACCAACATGCATGTATTCAGTGTTTGGTAGGGGAGCAAACAGTATATCCCCTATACGAATGTATTTCTGTTTATGGAATGTATTCATCAATTTCTACCTCTCACATTGGGAAAAATACAACACCGGAGTCCTTTTCTTGCCATGGGGTTATGATGCTTCCATGGTGGTAAGTATATTGAAAATTTTCAGCTTTATTCTATCCTAAATAAAAATGCAAAACTTTTTTTGTTTATTTTAGCCTTTACCTCATATTTGTACAGTACAATGATATTGGACTCATAAATATACACCGTACATAATAGGAATTGACCTGGCTGATGACAAATCATGAGCTATTTGGCAAAAGTCATTGGCCAAGAACATCTTTCTAGAACTAAATCTGCTTATACCTATCTTTGTTACAAGCAATTGTCACAGATTATCTTTATCAATCAATTATTTATTTAGTTAAATAGCATTAAGTTCATAAATATTATTACAATATGGCCTGGTTCTAACTCTAAACTAGAGGATGTGAAACGTTCCGCAATTAGAAACAATTATGCATGCTTAAATTCCTTGGATGCTGTTTTCTGCACTTTGTTTTTGTTGAATTTTGCATTGTTGTGATTGTTAACTTAAGCAAAAGAAGGTGTAGTAGTGTATTGTTCATTTTAATTTTTAAATATCCTTTTCTTATATTTGAAGTTGTAAATATTGACTTACAAAAACGTATAAGAATTAAAATAGATCATACTTATGACAACATATATATTTTTTAATTTTAAAAAAAATGAATTTAGCAAAATGTAAATAAAAGTTTCCTATGAGAATTTTTCTCTTGTAATAAGTCTACTTTTAAGTTCCAAATAAAATTTGCAGTGCTTACAGCAATTTTTTCAGATAAAGTACTTATTGGGTTTTCCTACTGAAAAAGTATAATCTCATGATTAGGGATAGGATTCATATGCAAATGCATATTTTTTACCTTATTGAATGAATAAATTTATCTCTTCCAATTTACATGCAGATATAATATTTTTATCATATAAATAGAATCAATTTCATACAGTTTTAACAAACAAGTAAACATATTAAAATCAAAATAAACCATGTACATTTCCATGTTTTCAGTACATATAAACTTATTGCTATTAAAACATTTAAATTCCCACTTAGAAATCCTAAGTTTATGGAGTTACATTCTTTCCGTACCCCATTACAATTAACACCAGATGTATGTAATGGACATATATATTTACTCCTAAGTAGTGTCATTATCAACATTGTTGTTCCTGTTTTTGTCGCATCTTCCCAATATATTTTCTAAAAATGTTTATATTTTTATCTGATTTTAAATTTAAAATTCTTCTGCCTCTTATTTCATTTGGTAAGTTTTCCAGTTCATAACAGGAACTGTTGCCTCCAAAACTTGGTTTATTTACATTCTAAAATACAATGCCAAATAATATCTGCTTCTTCACACTTGGACATTTCCCATTAATATATTCATTTCTTATCCCACTTAAACATGTTACTCTTGTTCTAAACCATGCCCCAGTACTTTATCATAGGTTTCAATTTTACCACATTATTGAAAGGCATGCAAAAATTGTTTAACAAATGTTTTGAACTTTATTGATCACCAGTACGAAGAGTTTATATAGCATATTTTTGCATATTTTGAATGTTGCTGCATATAATAAACAACAGTGCATATTTCCAAAATTCTGTTGCTTAGACAGTCAAATAGGTGTATCTTATATTGTTTTAAAAAAATACAGCATAAGTTATAAAAAATCAGTGAAATAGTAATATATTCAGAGCAAGTGCCACTGACACTTCAATATCTTTGTCTTAAGAAAACATATCCCACTTACAAGTGGCAAGCTGCAGCCATTTCTTTGATATTCTCTGGTCTATTAAATGACTCATCTCTTTGTCTGAACTCAATTTATTTCTTTTGAATCATATACAATTAAATTGAATTTTGAATAAGATATTTTGAAATGGACTTTTTTAAAACTTGAATTTCACTTTTGTACATGGTGAGAAAAGTTTAAGCTGTTATGTTAAAATTAATTTTGTTGAACTTTCCAACTTCATAAAGATTCTAAAATCTGAAGATTATGTGAATCAGTAAAGTTATAGAAACTGTAAAGAATTAGACATGCTGCTATCAAAAAACCATGGTATCTTTAAGCATAGATTAAAACGGAAAAATGTTTGTCAAACAATTGTGGATAGCTCACATTTGAACCCAACAAATTTGCATATTTGTGCATTAGTATTTTGCCCAATTACATCATAGGGTTTAGAGCCATTATTTTCAGTCTGGAAAATATCCTTGCAGATAAGATAAGTCTGGTAATTGAAAATCTTGCTTATCTTGTTAGTCATATTTTGTAAACAGGGAAAATATTAACATAAATCACATTTATTTGTTGTTTTTTGTAAAAACAAAACATTGCAAGTAAAAAATAAATTAAAAAGAATAAAGTGTTTAATAATCTGATTAATGATTTAACAAAAAATGGAATGCTGCATGTTTTTTATATAATATAGGTTTAAGTGTTTTATGAAATGTTATACTTTTAACAAATTTGTAGAGAAATATAAAAAAAAGGTATTTAAGACTTTAATATCCTTCAAACTTGAAACATTTTAAATTCATTGACCACCTGATATCTCAATATGTTTTGATGTCATCTCATAAAAATATGCTCTGCAGAAGTATCATAAAAAAATTGATGCCCACAATCCTTACCCAGTTTTGGAGTTTATTAATAAAGTTCTTGAAAGCATCAGAGAATTAGGGCAACTTTCTTATATTTATTTTGTTATATGCTATGTACTATATTCTGCTGTTTCTAATATGGCTACCTTTGTAATAAGAAAGTTTCATATCTTCCAATCCTTGAAAGGCTTCTTAACCAGCATCTATTGAGTTTTTCTTAACTGCTTTCTGGAAATACTAATACATTTCCGGAAAGTAATAAAATCAGTTCAACTTTATGTATTCAATTTAATAAAAATAAAACAGGTTTTCTATCCTTGTTAACTTACAATCATATTTTCTGTTTTAGGTCGCTATTCTTATATTTGTAGTCACATCAATATTTGGACACAGTGCATGGGCTTTCAACTTGCCAGGTGGAATGTCTGCTGGTCACATGTTTGAACTGACATTCTACATATGTGCCATTGTGTCCAATCTGCCAATGTGCTTATGGAATGTATATAAGTAAGTAAATTGTTAGGGTTTATTTGATTCTTTTAAGTTTATATTGTTTAAAAAATTTAAATTATTAGTGATGGTAATAAAGTAAAGATTGTAAATTTTCATTCATTTATCTATATCAACAGTTCTCCAACTCCTAGGGGATCTATAAACCATTAGAATACTGTTAGCAACTTTAGTTTGGCTGGTTGGTTCTTATAGCAGATGGTTGAGATTTCATTTCATCATCTTTCTGGCATCCCATAAAGTTTTGACAGTTTTTACATTGCTGTTAGTTGGGATCAAATTTTGAACACACAAGGAAATGATCTTCATTTATCAATGAACCTGGCTGCTGGCAGATGGTACACTCAGCATCCTATTTTTTGGAAGTGTACTGCCAAACATTCTTGACCTGTATGTAGTCAGAAATCTATGTTGCCTCCTTTCTTGTCTCATTCTTGCTTATGGGCAATTTTTATGATTCCCCCCCCTTTTTTTTTGAATCTATGTCTTGCCTGCATAGCTTTAGAGAATTTTTTATGATTGTTCTTTGTGTAATGCTAATGCAATTATTATGCAATTTGATCTCTCTCTGTTTGCTAGATGGTCTGCTCTTTCATCATCTTTAAGCCCAACATATGGAGATAGCCATTACAGTGTTATTGTTTTATTTATACCATTTAGATGTTTGAGACTCATTCTTGCATCATTTACTCTCTTTATTTTTGCATTCTTATTGGAAATTATGGCCTCTATTGTAGCTTGAGAGTAAATTAGTATGACTGCTTTTTTTGAAATTCTGTATAATAGTTTTTGGAGAACAACACAAATGACTTCTATCCCTCCATTGAACTTGATCTTGTTTCTTCCTGTTGATTTGTAGTGGGAAAAGAGTGTATACATGACCCAGCTGATTTTGTCTCATCCATCTGGAGTTCCATTTGTATAGTCATTCCTCTTCAGAGTATTTTTGCTCAAAGGTTTCAACAGTAATCTATTTTTATGTGGTAAAAGTCTTGTTTTTTGTATTCTGTGCCAGACTTAAGGTTTATTTGATTTCTTGGTATTCCATTGGATTTGTGTATTTGCTAATTGATTCTATCTAGCTAGGAATATCCAGAATCTTTACATATTTCTTGCAGATTTCTATTGGCAAAGTTTTGGTTTTCAATATTTGGTTTATATCAATTTTATTTTTCCCACTTTTCAGGCAATTTGCTTGAGATTTTGCATATGTATTATTCATAATTCTGTAGTTATTGGCAGGTAATTTGTGTGTTGCATGGCTGTAATGGGGGTTGATTTTACTGCTCCACATATTAAATTCAATGCATTCTTTCAAGTAAATTTACGTTTTCTATTAAAATTCATAGGAGTTCTGAGCAGAAGTTGATTGGAGATCGATGTATTTATATGCACTCCTCTTGCAGTAGGTAGAATGGGTATATCTACAGAAATTTATCGCGCCAGAATTGGCCTTTTTAATAAAAGGAAAATTGAAGCTGGAGAAAATGGTTCCAATAATCAAGTGACCACAATTTGGTATGTTTTTATGTTGATGGCACTATTAGTAATCAGCGGAGTTTAATTAAATCTCGGTCTGGAAATGTAGCAGGTCATTGGAATGTTAAAGGGAATTTCAGAAGAAATTATTGAATTGAAAAAGATGGAGAAGAGGCTAGAAAAGAGAATAAGCAGATTAACTGAAGAAATGAAGGAGATTATTGCAAGTTATCAGGAAAGAATGGAACAAGATCTCGCTAACCATGATGGAAGGATAAAGAAGCTGGAAAAATCTGAGCAAACAACAGAAAAGGAAACGTAATTATTTTTGGAATATGGGGAAAATAGAAGAGAACCTGGCAAGAGTTTGAAGAAATGATTAAGTAAAAGCTAGGGATCCAAATACTGACTGGGAAGTATTTAATTCCTTTAGAACCGGTAAAAAGGGAGTTCAGCCGAGCCCAATACTTGTCAAGTGTGCCACCGTGAAATTTAAATGGATGGTGCTGGAAAGTACAAAAAATTCGATTTATGAAGATATTCATAGAGCAAGATATGGGAAAGAAGAAAGGGAATATAGGGCTACGCTATTGAAGCAAATGAAAAAAAAGTCAGAAAAGAAGGAAAGATTGCCTACTTTAGGGGTTTGAATCTTTTCATAGACAGAAAGAAACAGGACATGAATGGACGAAATATGATACAGGGAAACATTAGGAGCTGTCGCTGGCCTAGATCTCTGGAGAGCGACTGGATTGAGTATAGTCTATACTTCTGGGGGAAGTATTATACAAGTAGAAGAGAGCAGTCGCATCAGATAAAGAGGAGAGATTAACAAGAAGCAAAGCGAAGTTGGAGTACTATAGGTTTGGGAGAAAGGATTCAGGATGGAGATTGTGTACCCTTTCTATAGTATGATGGAATGTGGAAGGATCAGTGGTGAAAATATGAAATGGTGACATTTATTAGATAATAAAGTGGTTAGATGTGTTAACTGGTCGAGACATAGATATTATAGGTTATGTTATCAATGAATTTGGATAGGATCATTATGGGAAAAAATGGGATGAAGTTTAAAGGAAAAGGCCAGGTGTTTGGTGGTATATGTTTATCTCTATGAAGAGGAACAGTTTTAAAATTAAGGTTGAAAAGAATTTAGGAGATGATAAAAGTGCTGTGGTGTAATATCAGTGATCTATGTGGAAGAAGTATATAAATGTGTTTAGGTATTATGTAGAATCCACTTAGCTCTTCAAATTTCTATGATTTAAATTTGTTTACAAATTGAGATAAAACATTGAAGAATTATAGGACAAACATACAGAGGTAGAATTAATGTTAAGGAGGGATCCAATAGGGTAAGAATAGGGGAAGAATAGATTAGGGTAGATTCCAATGATTGAGGACCAATAGAAGCAAATTTAGAGAAGTGTTGTAGTAATGATAAAGTTTTCAGTAATGAGGGTAAAATTAATTGAGTTCTTTGAAGAGAATAATTGCTTATGAAAGTGGGAAAAGGTATCAAATGAAACAAGAGGCAAAAGAATTTTAAATTTAAAATATAAAATTAGACAAAAACATTAAGGGATGGGGAAAATACATAGGTAAGGGAAGACAAAATGGCTAGGGGTATAAAATACTCAGGAAAGGTGTGTGCAAATGGTATAGATTCATTAGATGGCGAAAGGAGGAAGAAAAGAGGGGGGAGGAAATGGGATTAGTTATTTATCATTAGTTAAACAGGATTCTTATACATCAATAATCAGGATGTTAGTTGTATAAGGTCTTAAGAAATAAGCATTTCTCAAAGAGAGAAATCTAGTCGAAAATGAATTAAAAAGTGAGGAAGCTTTAGTTGTATGAAATTTAATGTACACATTTATGTAGGAGTAGGGAATGGGATTAGTTATTTAGCATTAATTAAACAGGACTCTTATACACTAATAATAATCAGGATGTTAGTGTCATAAGAAATAAGCAACTCTCAAGTAGAGGAATTTAGTCATAAAATTAAATAAGAGGGGAGTAAGCTTTAGTATTGTATGAAATTTAATGTACAAATTTAAATATGAGAAATGTAAATAAATTAATGATTATTAATTCATTCATTAAATATTTAACAGTTTAACAGTAATTCCATTCCTCTTACATATATAACTTTAAGATATGTTTTGGGGGCAATCACTTCCATCATCAGCTGTTGACCAACTACTGGATGTGATGGCTGGATTCCAGGGTGCATTTGATTGTGGATGCATCTGATTGTTTGAACAGGAACCTGCCTGGTTCATTCACAATGTCGGATATCAAAATTAATTATTTTTCTTCTACTTTTTAGGATGAAAACTTTTTCCAAAGTAGATAACTCTATTAGATTGTGAAATATTTTAAGTAGATTAGCCTCTGGTTTAATTTTATGATTTAGGATCCAAAAGTATGCTGCTACTGCTGATTTATCTATTTGTTTAAAACAAATATTCTGAAATGTTCCTTTCTCTGAATTCCTAAATTTCTTTTTATTTTACCTACACATTCTGTACATTCAATTTTATAAATTCCTGATTTCTGTCCTGTTGATATGGTGTCTTTTAATGTAGAATCTAGTAAATATTTATATTGTATTTTTTATTTGGAGATAACTTTATGCCATGTTCTTTGAATATCTTATTGAATTTGCCATGGCAAGTTTAGAGAAATGTGAAAATTTTGATTTTCCACTTGTCTTGATGCTTTCCAGTATGGAAATATCTTTTTATAGATTATTGTCTTTTAAATTTATTGATCATTTTTATTATTATGTCTTGTAACTATTGACTATTGGTGCATTAATTATCTGTTGATATTATATTTTGTACTCTGTTTTTGTGAAATGTTTTTATATGCCAAGTTGTGAACACATCATATTTAAATCGGATGGATTATGGCTGTTATTTTTATGTAATTTTTTTGTATGTGCTTCTTTTCTATGAATTTCAAGGTTATATGTAAGTGGAATTAAGTGTTAACACATTTTATAAATAATAGAATATATCACCACTATAACCTCATTGCCTCTTCATTGCCTATGGCTTTCTAAGTGCAATTTAAATAAATTTAGGTTTCTTCCTCTGGCAGTACCCAAGACTTTACTTTCATGTGTCATATTAGGTTACGTGTTATAAATTTTATTTATTGTGAACATCCCTATGTTGTACCTATCAATCTAATTCATTGTTTCTCAATTTATCCTTGAAATGTATGGACAAAAGTAACGAATTATGAGAAGAAAAAAAATTATATAAATTTATAGTGTGTATATTTATTAAGCTAAAATATAACAGAATCAAATTAAAGGCACCACAGTGAACTTCAATCCATAGTTTTCTGCAAGGTAAGCAAAAGAAAACTATCATTTGGGGAAGAGATCTAAAACATGGACATTTCTGACATATTAAAATGGGGGAAAGGGTTTATTGATTAAAATGAAAGAAAACCTGCAAAACACACAAATAATCAGTATATTCATTTTAAAATATCAAATTACTGAGGGAATCACACCCCCCTCCGCAACAGAGAAACTCATAGTCTAAAATATCCTTTAAGTCTTTATATCAAGTGCCCTCACATGCTTTATGGGATGTATCATGACTTTGATAATAATAAAATTTTAGCTTCTTTTTCACAGTACGTGCATATGCAAGAGCTTATGATGGGCAATGAAAATGAGATTCTTAGCTAAGAGAGTTCATCATGACATTGTGTGTTGGTGCATCTTCATTTTGTTTTTGCATGCTCCATTCAATATGCCTCTCCATTTCGCACTTGAGAAAACATTGTGTGTTTTTCTGCAGTATATTTCAAAAAATTGTACTGTATTGCAATTTATCACTGATTTGTAATATAAACAAATTAAATTATGCATTGAGTTTCATTTTATCACTTCTGAAAGGAGCTTCCAAATAGGCAAACCAAAAATATAGACAGGCAGAACACTTATAATTTCCCTGACAACAGCACACTCTTTTAGCAGCAAACTGTGTAAACTATCAAAGAAGGATATGAAAGTATTGATACCTTTTATAACACCTACTTGTGTACACTCACTTATTTAAAAAAACAAGTATAGAAACTATAACAAATTATTTATGAAGAAGTCACTTAGGTCTTACTTTTGTGTAAGTGAGTGGAGTTTAGTGTAAAAAATGAATACCTAAGTTTAGGTTATATTGCCGCTCCATTGTCAACAGCTTCGTAAGTACATTATTTAAGTCACTCAAATTTCACTAATTTTGTTCCACTTACTTGGATATGTTTTGGAGACTGTTGCCTTCATCAGAAACTTTTTGGAAATGAAGAATCAGAACTCAAAACACATATTTCTCCTATTGAGCCCAATATATCACAGCTTGTATGTGAAATGCAGCATCATCCCTCTCATACAGGTCCTATGAAGTAAATTTTAGTTCCTTCTTTTGCCTATTTATTATATAGTTATGCACAATCACTGTCCATGCCCTCTCTAGTGGTGACAGAAGTACAACTAACAGACTTCTAAACATATTTTCTGAGATTGCAGTGTTGCTATACTTAGCTATATAGAAATGTTACCTTGAATTCTATACTAACCCTGGACAGAAAGTACCATATTTACGCAAATCAAATGTGTGCCTTTTTGTCCAAATGTAGTATTCAAATTTGTGGTGTGCATTAGATTCAGTGGCATATTAGATTTGTGCATATCTGTTCCATAGTTCGCCAGTAACTTCAAATTTATCATTTATTACATCATAATGCTTTGCGGCAATTCTTGACTTTATATTTATTGTTGACCAATTATTGCATAAAACATTTGAATAGTAGGTAGTCACAAAATAAAGGGCAAACAGAAAAGATTAATTGGTTAAATATGGTGGACTTTTGTAACAGTGATATTTAATACTAGGTATTTAAAATGATTGAGTCGAATTTGTGACACATCACTAATATTTAAAAAAGGAAAATTAAGTTTCTGGAGCTAATTGCTCCCATCATCCATATCAGGGAAGAACATGTTAGGTTGCTATTTGCAAATGTAAATAATTCTTTATGCTGAAAAAAATGGTAACAGAAAGGCAAAGTGAGAGTTCAATGTAGCTGACAGTAATGTTCGCTTGGGGCAGGAACAGAAATTGGGATTATTTGCAATTTAAGCTAGTAGGAAGAAATTTGTGGTCCTCACAAAGGAAGCCAATCCTAATGTTGAAGGAAAAATTTTGGAATTCATAAATAAAAAGGAGGAAGAACGG
Source organism: Metallyticus violacea (assembly GCA_030762175.1). Taxonomy (NCBI): domain Eukaryota; kingdom Metazoa; phylum Arthropoda; class Insecta; order Mantodea; family Metallyticidae; genus Metallyticus; species Metallyticus violacea. The sequence goes on from CM060833.1 coordinate 36,369,146, forward strand.
GAAACCTTGACTATTGACACCATAAGATATAAAGCAAAAAGAAGGCTGAAGTTTTTGGTATACTGAACAAGAGTTTAAGGCTAGCCATGGTGGGTGGATCGTTTTATGAAGTGGATGGGCTTATCTCTAAGATGCCATACAACAATATACCAAAGGCTTCCAGCAGATTTTCAGGAAAAGCTACAATTATTTCAGTGGTATGTCATCACTCTTTGGAAAGGAAAAAAAATTTCCTGGGCAAATAGGCAACGTTAACAAGACACCAATTTGGTTTGATATGCTGCATAACTATACCATTACTGAGAAGGAAGTATCATCAAAACATCAGGGAGTGAAATACGGTGCATAATAGTAATGCTGGCAATCACAGGGGATGGGCACAACTTCTCCCTTTCTTAATCTTCAAGTGAAAAACTTGCTCCAAAACCCCTAAGAATGAAAAGTTGTTCCCTGATGATGTTATTGTTTGACTCCAAGTGAAGGGGTGGATGACTGAATCATTAATACGTAACTGGTTCCAAAATGTGTGGAAACACTGTACTGGCAGACTTTCCAATCCACCATCAATGGCTTTGTCTGGGTGTATTTCATGATCATCATACTGAAGACGTAAAAAAGAAGACACACAGTTAGGGAGTGACTTTGTTATTATTTCTGAAAGGATAATGTCTATGTTACAGCCCCTAGATCTTGTTATAAATGAACCTTTTAAGAGCTATGTTCAGGAGGATGACTTTGTGAACCAAACTGTGAATCAACTCCAAATTAAGCATGCTGCACCACACACTATTGCACATTTGAGTTTCTGCTGCCTGGAAAAGCATCAAAGCACCAATGATTGTAAAAGCATTTAAGAAATGCTCCATTTCAAATGCTTTGGATGGCAGCCAAGATGACATGCTCTGGAACAATGAGGATGAGCAGGAAATTAGCAGAATTGCTAACTTAAAAAAGAACTGTCAAGTTACATCTTACTCGTATAGTGACCTCACTTTATAAATGTCCTCTCCTTAGTGGGAAAATCTTCCTAATTTCTTTCCTGTGTTAAAATGTTAAAGTATCTTCTTGCTGCTCAATTACTCCCTTTGGAAAGGAAGCATTGATGAACCTGGTTATATATCTCTTGAATATCTTAAGTGCTAAATCTGAGTTACAGGTATATCTGACAGGTACTGTGTCTCTAATGCACTCATACTTGCTTCTGGAACATTCTATTGACTATGTTGTAACTTCTGGCACTTTTTTCTGGAAGTTTTTCATTTTCCTTTTTCCTTCTGATGTGGATATTATAGATTTTGGTCTATTAGTGTCATATATACTTGTAATTTGTAGACTGCCAAATTTATAGCAGAAGTAGAAATGATAACCTATAATAATTTACAAAATCAAGCTCTTCTCCTTTTTCAAAGGAACATTTATGCCACTTGGGAACTAACATGATTTTTACAGTGTTTCACTTTTAGATTCCTTGATTTTTAAGAAAAGCCTTGAATCATTATGGTGAATGCATTTTAAATGAGTGGAGAGGTGTTCTTAATGGTATATTAATCTTAAGGAAGTGTGTTTGCCTATGCTATTACAAAATGAAAACAACTGATTATTGTTTATTCATGTAATGTGAAATGTTTGCAGGTCATATCGTGATGGAACAGGGAAGATGAGGCCGTTTAATGAGGCCATGCGCCCAATGATACCTGTCATGGTATTCCTTGTAATGTGCACTATATGGGTATTGTACTCGCCATCAGATGTCGTGGATCTGGATCCAAGATGTGTATATCTGGTGACTGGTACCATTTTCTCAAACATATGTGTAAGTTGAAAAGGGATTTTATGCATTTGAAAACTAGTACAGTGGACTGTTTTTAATATGAACCTGGTTAATTCAGTTTATTGAATAATTGAATAGAAGCTTATTACCTTTGAAATTTCTATTGAAAACTATCTTAGAACTTCCTGTTTAATAAGAACTTCTAACCATTTTTTAAGATAATTTCAATGTAGGATTTTATTTTTTTCAAAACGCAGTACTTATTCTCAAATTCCAATTTATGGTTATTTCCAAAAATTTTAGCAGTGGTTAGACAGCAAACTGAAAAATGCAGTTTCAACTGGCTTACAAATTCCAAAGATAGTTTTAGGGAAATAAATTTTGTTCACTTGTATTATACTTGCAGCTTTCACCCTTTTCTGAAAAGTGTGGTTTTTTCCCCTCTATTTTTGCACAGATGCATCATTCAACCCCATCCCCAATAGCTATGTTGCCTCCACTATCTCAATACGGTAGATTTTCCACCTCTTTTGTATGTAGGTGTTTGCCCTTCAACCCCTTCCCCCTCACCCATTAAGATTTATAGGAACAAAAAAAATTGTGAAAACCTTCTTAATTCTACTGAAGTTAGTGGCCAAAGGACCTTAATAGTCGACTATAATTTTTCAATTAAATAATGAGGGTAAAGATTGTACGAATTTACAATGAATTTGTTCGACCTTCTGCCATGGATTATCTCTCCAAATACATTGTTCAACCACTAGATGTCACCACATACAACACAACAGCTTCTGCCATGGGATTATCTCTCCAAAATCATTGTTCAACCACTAGATGTCCCCACATACAACACAACAGCCTCCACGGTACCAACAAGAACATAAGGAAACACTGGGTCATCAGCTGAGAATGGGAATGAATGTTCCTGAAACTAGTTCTAATTTAAAGCATTAAGTCTAGTTTGTTAGAAAGTTACCCTCATTATTTAATATATAATATCTTCACTGTAAACAGCTTCATGTTAACAAACACGTAATTTGTCTACTTACATGCATTGTTTGTATTATTGATAGTAGCTTTACAGGAAAAAGTAAAGCACTAAAAGAAGTGGAAAAAAAGTGAGGAAGAAATGTGATATTGCTAAAGACTATGGAATACTATCAAATACATTATCAGCCTACATTAAAAATTATTTCATTTGCTGCTACCTTAAATATTCTAATTGGATTTTTGTCCTGCACTATTGGACAAATATGGCAATTTTTAAGGTAAATTCCACTATATGTTAATTATTATCATAAAATGATTTGTTTTATTGATTTTCTCTTAATTTTGTGTATTGTTTTGTTAAATAAGAATATTGAATTTTTTTGGCATCCTCCAGGAGTTCACTGTATTTCAATTCATTTTTTCCAGTACTGCAATGGCATCATATCATTCTAATTGCTAGCAACTCTAGAGGCAATCTGTGACATAAAGTATATTGTACTTATTTTTAACTATTTAAATAGCCATTGGATATGCATTCTTAACATATCCAATGTGAATGTCAGATTTGATACCACTGGAATATACTTTGGTCAGAGAAATGAAAAAAAAAAGCATATTTCTTCCATGATAATGTGGAGAGTATATGCAACACATTGAAGGATAGTATATTACTGATATCTGAAAACAACAATAACAAGAGTTATTGTTGTTGTTATTATTAGTCTGGCATAAATGATGAAAGCCTATTTTCCAAAGGAAATATCAGGGCTGTTCAAAGCTATTTTGGAGTCCAAAAATCATGATTATCAACTTCTAAGAGGTGAATATTAAATTGATTTAATTAATTTTGAGGGATTCCTACATCGGATTTGTACCTTGGCATAACTTGCATAGTGGGACGAAACTATGGAAATTTTGTTTTATACATTGGCCAGTAAATTTGTATTTTTGCCTTTAATGAAATTGGCGGTTACTGCAGTCGAGAAAGCATGTTGTGAATTCCATGAGAACAAATGTGTCATTACCATTAATTGTTGCTTCTGAGCAGAGTATAAAAAGGATCCAACAATAGGTAGTTAATGTCCAGCACATGCAGCAGTATTATCAATACAGCCCCAAAAATCTATAAACCATGGCAGCAAGCAACTTTGAATACTACAAAAACTTTTTGGAGAACTCTTTGAAAGTTTTTGCAGCAGAAACTGCATAAATTGCATTTTTTTCAATCTTCTTGAATTTCAGGAATTGCTGAAGATTAAAATTATTGTGTATTTTTGATAATATAATCCACTTTTATTAAGATTGTAAGAAAGTAAAATCCGATGTGTATGCATGCAATATTTATACTTTGTGTTATTTTGCATAACACACTTATTTTCATCCTGAAAAATAGAAACCTTTTTCCAATGATCAATAACCAAGATAGGCATAAAGGCATTTTACAAATAAAAACTAAATATACACATTAGCACTAAATCAGATGCTCGTTCTTTACCAACAGTTACAAATTAATTATTTTTTGGAGAATCAAAAATCATTTGAGTGTTTTTATTTTCTTTATTTTCTACTGTACAAGATTCCATAGATTGCTCTAATTGGAGCTGGAAAACATTTAACTGTATGTTTGGTAAGATATAATTCTCATCATAGTGACCATTGTGATTTTGCTTCCACAGTGTCGGCTAATAGTATCACAGATGTCATCAACACGTTGTGAAATCTTCAACTGGTTGCTCTTACCTGCGGGTATCATGATTGCTGCCTCACTTGCATTACCAACAGTTGGAACATCAACTGAGTTGGGCATGCTTTATGCTCTGGCATTGCTTGCTACCATTGCCCACATTCATTATGGAACTTGTGTAGTAAGTATCTAACAAAAGTCTTTTTGCTTGGTTTTTCTCAGTTGTTTTATGTACATCAATCTGTTTGGCTTTAGAAAATAAGATGCAGTAACTGTACATAAATTTTGTTTTTTTATTATTACTATTGTTGTTGTTGTTGTTATTTCATTCTCATCAATTTATTATTTTTTCTGGTACATTTGGAATCCATATAGTGGAAAATGGAAAAGTACTAATAATGTAATTTTAAATATTTCTGCAGATGCTTAGTGATGCAGAGTGACCCAAACTATGAACCAATTTGCAGTGTTTTACCTAAATGTTTGAGCAACACACATATCTGTAGGTTGTAGAGTAGTGCTAACATATCTGTACAATACATCTGTATCTATTTAAAAGGCTTTACTTATCAACATAAGAAAAGAGGTACTGAATTGGCCAGTCATTGTCCATTATTTTTGGCACCTCTTTAAAAACTATCCATGTGGTTTATATTTAGTGTTACTGGTTATTTTCTGTGGAATATTTGGTTTCCCTTCCACCCTCAAACCCTGAAAGAATTTATTTATTCACCAAGAAATAACCAGCATTACTGAATGTTAACTACAGAAAATGATGGTTTAAAGAGGTGCCAAAAATGCATGGATGACAGTGGCCAGTTTAGCACATCCTTTCATAAAATTAAAAATAAAAAACAAATTAAGGAAAAAGATAAGCAAAGGTGTAGCTGATAGCTGCTGGTTTAGTTATCAGGTGTGTTAGTGCTGCACCACTTGTCAAACAGTCAAAATGCAATCATGCTGAAAATTGCTCACTCAGTGTAGGAAATTGATAGAATGCGTAGTTTTTATAATTTAGTTAATTTATCTTCATAATATTTTTAGCTGTAACATTGACACCAGAAAACAGCCATAATATAAATGAATGTTTTAATGAGCATTTCATTTCACTCACTTTAAGGATTTTCTTTCTGTAATTCTCCTGTTCCAACCCATCATTTATTTGACCTCATTCTGTATATCCCACTTTTTAGCACATTAAACTTTTATTCTCATTCTTTCAGGTCCGTCAGATGTGCAGACATTTTAGAATCAGTTGCTTCCGAATTCGGGAACATGGGGACTGACTACTAGCCGACAGCACGTGTTAAATTTAAACAAGAACTTTTAAAAAACCGAGATATCCCTAGAGAAAATTTGAGAAAGATGAAACAAAACAAATTAGATAATTTGAGAAGGAAGGGAAAATAACAGTCAATATTAATAATAATATATAGGCAGATAATAATTATATAGCTATAGTGAATTACAAGAATGAATACAAATTTAAAATATTTCATAAATAGCATGTTAACACTTAAGGGGTCATGTTGCGTTAACTGTGTGGGCAGAGATTTACTTTGGGCCTGATAGAAGAAACACGTTTGATAAATGAAGATGGCAGGTTATCCATCTTTAATTTGCAAGCTCTGTACAAGTGCCTCATATCTGAATTGGGCTTTACATAGTAGCAGGGTTAGGTTAAGAAACAGAGCAGACCCCACCCCTCTTATTTATCTTATTTGCTCATACATACACACACTTTGCTTCATAGCAAATAGACTCAAACAAACACACACAAAAAAAAGCATGCTGTTTTCATCTCATTTTTTCATTGCAATTAGTTCTTAATTAAAACTAGAAGTGTGACATTCTCATATGAGATCTAAATACAATTCCACACATGCTTGTCCTTTTCACCAAATCTAGTTTGACATAATTCTGTAACAAAACTTTCCATCCGAAGTATCCATTGACATGTATTATTTTTCTACTGCCCATCCCAGAACACATTAATTTTAGTGTACTTTTGTAGACCTGTTGTAATAATGAACACAATTATTACTGAATTTATGCTATAATGCTGCATAAATTGTAATATCTATTGAATTTCAAAAACATGTTAATGCTGTTTTATTTCCAAGAATTATTTATGCTTCATCTTCTCAATTCTTTCAGTTTTCATACTTAGGGATTTTATTATCATATATACGTTATGATTGTCATTGTTTGTCTCGGTTTTTAATAGCACGTGCTGTCCCTCGGATGTATTGTAGCCCATTTAAACTGGGATCATATTCTTTTGGAATCATCATTTGATTCCTTTTTATTTGTAAAACAGTTTTAAGGTGCCAAATAATAATATTTTGGCATTATATATATATATATATATAATTTGTGTTTTTCTCACTGACTGCCTCTGTTTAGCACTGGGCAGTTAAGTTTTATTTCTATTATTTTGTTCACCGATCTGTTTTTTTTTTTTCTTTCTTTCTTTTTTCCCATTATGTAACAGTATTTAATGACAAGCTGATTTTGTTGTTTTGGAAAGTCAATTAATTTATTATGAAAACATGTAGAAAGTAATCGACTTGAATAAGTGCTTGATCCTCATTAAATATTGCTACAGTGTGTTCCAAAAATTAGTCATAAGTGGATGTTGTTTGTTTGTTCCTAAAGTAATCCAGAAAATATTATTTATTTGAACCATGTAATTAAAATGGATGCATTTTATTGTAATCTTTTATGTAGACCATTGCATATGTATGATAAGCCAACTTTTATTGCAATGTCTAGTATGGAAGTGTCAGTCTTTATATAGAATACAGAAAAGTATGTACAAAGAATTTACAAACAGAAAGAGGATTGAAATAAGGCACCTAAAGAATAGAAAAAATGGTCTTGACTCTTTGTTATAATCTGGAAGCATTAACTCCAAAGCTACAAATTTGTTTATAGATGGTCAAGAGGGCTTAAAAGAGAATAGCTTAACTTAAACAATGATTTATTCTATCAGAAATAAAATATTACTTGTAGATCACATTAATTGAAGTTCAAATACAATAATTGTTAATAAAACTTACCCACTGCAGTACTTAAAATTCCTTACCATTTCTGCAAAAACCTGCAGATTGACAGTGCATAATTTGTGGTTAGATTGAGGTGCAGACTGCTTATGACTGCCAATGCCATTAGTGTAGATTTGACTGGCTATAAACACAGGATTGCTATGGCATTGATCTATATTGATGCCTATAGCTCCATATTGAAGCATCTGAAAGTATTTATTCCTACTTTCAATACTTATGTCAAGTCCCTTTTCTACTCAAGATTTTTGTGCATATTTTTTCTACACTCTATATAAATTGGGTACAGTTAAAACAGATAAAGTAAACGAACTCATTTAGAATAGGCAGCATGTTAGCAGTAGCAAAACTTACTTATCAAAGAAAGAATGCCTTATCCTCGGGCAACTGAAGGAAGAATTACTTGAATGAATCAATTCTCTCTTTTAGAACTCTTGATAAAGATTACGGATACTAAGCATCAAAAGCAGAAATGGGTAAACTTAATAACATACTGGTATATGGAGAACAGTAAAAATAAATAATGACCTATTGTTAGCATTAACAATGTGCATTGTCATTTTTGATCAAGACAAATGTGAAAGTGAGACTATGGTAAAAATATACAGTATAACTCAGCCACTCCAAAGTAATTCGGACTGAAGCGTCTTTGGATTGGCAAAAAATAGTATTAACAGGGTTAATTTATAATCAATGAAATTAGAACTATATAGTATGTATATTATGTGAATGCCTTGTGAAGTTCATTCCCACTTGGCCGCATGACTCATGGGTATTTTGCTCATCTTCCTGGAACTAGGATTTCAGAGCTTGATCTGATGTTTGTTCTGAGTTCATTTGAGTTCCAGATACAGTATCAATCACAAAATGCAGTTAATGCTTTAAGTGGATTTATTGTACTCTGTTGAGCTTAGTTTTTTAATCAAGAGAAGTGATTTTAATTTTTGCTGTTTTATTAAAAATTGTAGGCAAACAAAATATAGCACTTGTTCATTAAGAGATAAACTTGAAGTGCTGAGATAAAGAAGATAATGGGATAAAATTAGTAGCTGAATTCTGTGTTGGAAAAGCAATGATAAGTGGTTGGAAGAAAATCAAGTCAAGATAGAACAATTTTGTGGAAGTGGGACCAAGGAAGTAATTGAGGAGCACCATACATAAAAAAGGAAGAGTTGGCATAACTTTTTCCATGATTATCACTATAATCAAGCAGAGAGGATTAGAACTGAAGTTTTAAATCTCATGAAGCAAATTCCAGGCTCTGGCGAAGCACAGCAAAAGATGTGAAGGAGTGGTTATCACCTGACACAGAAGATCAGATTATGACTGATCACGAAATTGTTTCCCTAGTAAATCAGTCAAATGAGGATATAGCAGATGCAGCCCCACTACCTGGAATTACTCATTTGGATGCAGCAAAAGCATTGGAGACAATAGTGCAGTATGTAGAGCAACACATCAATGCTATAGCTGTGGACATAATATTTATTAAGCAATAGTGGAGGATTCTGCCATCCTAAAGATTTTCATCTTTGCATCAGAAGAAAGTGACTGAATTTTTGTTTAACAACGAGTGATGTAAGATTTTGTACTGTATTATCATCTTCACTGTTAAATTTATTGAGTGTTAAATCTGCGGATCTGTGCCATAATGTACATAATTACATATTGTATTCAATTGTATTATTTTTACAGTACATTTGATATTCTAATGTGTAATACAAGGCCATTTTAGTCTGAAATTTCTATGATAATTTTCCTATCATTCTGCCCTTTAAGAAAAATAAGTATAATTAAATGCTAAATAGTATACTAATGGGCTGTAATGGCATAGTAGAAGAAGAAGAACAAGGCGAGTATCAGGTAGCATTAGACACAAAATATTGCTAGATTCGTTTGCATTATTTCATCTGTTCCCTTTGTCTAAAAAGGCCTTAGCAGTTGGCAGGGCATTAAACACTTATAAGAAAAGGATGGAATAAAAGTTTTGAATTGGAAAAACACATAATTTTGATAGTAAATAGTGATAAAAACTTTTAATACCAACCTTTAAAAAAGTTTAAAAAGATGTGGCCTGTATCGATGGCATACAAGTATGCATTGACTAGAAGTTGAGCTTAGTGTTTATTCTAGGACATTTCTTTCAAGATTCTGAAAATAAAATATATTTGAAACAGCAATAAAATATATATTTATATTGTACAGTAAACTGTACAGTATAAATATATACATTAATTTCTAAATTGGTCATTTTAAGTGTATCTTTGTTTTAAATTTAAATATTTAGGATTCTGAATTACTTTATATCATTACTGGATAGGATTTATGAGTTTTATTTTAAATGAAAATAATTGGTTGAATTTTTATACTGAACTCCACTATCTTTTTATTTTTGGATGAAATTCAGTGCATTCAAAATACATTCAGAATGCAATTACATTCAAACACGTCTAAAAATAAAAAGGTCAGTGAAGCTACATTGTAAAAAAATGCAACCATATAATTTTTAGATCTATTCATGGAGTAAAATTAATAGGAGACTCCCGAAAGGTGCAAGAAATGTGTGATGTAGGCTAATAAATATAAAATCACTTAAAACAAATAATTTATTTAAAGCACGATAGGAAGGTTATTATCATTTAGACTGTTGTTTAAGTAGAATTGTTATTTAAGAGGAATTTGAGAACATATTTTACTGGGTGAACTATACAAATTTCAATCATTTATGCTGCATTTGCTCCTATGGATGACCGGAATGCTTAATGACTGTGTAGCAAGCAAATGGGGTGACTCCGCTTGTTAATGCTTGGGACTTGCATTCAGGGGGCCCAAGGTTCAAAACCTTTGAGGTCGGCCCTCCTGAGCTTGGGTTTTTTTTTTTATGGTTTCCCCATGTCACTTAGGCAATGGATGGACAGTTGGACAGTTATTATCCACAAATTTCCCTGTCCCACATTCCCTCTTATTTCACTTCCTTGTCCATCATTTCAGGACTGTAAAGCCAGACAAAGTAAGTTGGTGGTGAGAATGAGCAGTGTACAGGGTAGAATTTACTCATTGGAGAAACTGCTCTGGGGTCTGGTATGATAGCAGCCCTTCAAAGGGGCCCAAGACCAATGAGCTGATAGTGCACTTGGGTGATCCCAAGATCTAACTTGCAATTGCTTTTTACCTCTGGGTTATTAAGTTATGGGTGAATAATACTCACATACCTGAAAGAACTAAAAGATAGCATCTGGGGAAATATAGCTTCCTTTTGTAAAGGAGAACTGCAGTACACCATTGCCAGCATTCTGGAAACTTGTGAGTGGTAGCAGCAAAGAATATGATTCCCTCCTTATCTGAAAAACAGTAGCAATCTGCTTCTTCTAGAAGGTGTCGGAATTTCTTTGGTCTAGGACTACCAGAATTTTCCTTTGTTTTAATAAGTTTTTTGATTCATCCAACTAATAATGAAATCATAACTGGTGAAATTTTTATCAGGTTTTTCACTATGTCTGGAGTCAAGTTCTGCCACATTTTCACCCTAATGACCGTCCATTCAGGATCAGATCTGATGGTACTCATCATGTAAATATCTTTCAATTCTAAGTCCTTCTGAGTATTATATGGATATTTGAATTCAATAAACCTGTTTTTCCACTATCTCATAATTATATTGTTATGCACCTAGTTGCCATAAAATGTGAGTGAATGCTACTGCCAACTCACTTGCATTTGAGTTGTGCAATTGAATGGCAGTCATATAGTCCATTTACAGTTTTACTCACTGGGAAATGGCAGACTGCATTACATGGATACTTGGAGAAGAGAGGATGAAGCAATGGCAAAATTAAATGCAGGAGAAGCTGGAGAACCCAGAAAAAATTGACCCCCCAGCCATTCTGTCTGCTACAAATCCCACTTGTGGCCACTGGGATTGAATCCAGGTCACCTTGGTTAGAAGCAGGCAGTCTAACCACTCTGGCTGGTATTCTGCTTTGCCAAGATCATCCGAACTCATTCTCTTGTCCAAAGATTCATGGCCATTCTTGAACATTGACCACCACAGGTGGCCAAGGTCGTTAAGGCATGGACTCGTGAGCAGGAGGTCTGGGGTTTGAATCCTGCCAGGACCCTCCTTCCCAACTGAGGTTTTTTCCAGGTTTTCCTCAGTCCTCATAAATGGCAAATGCTGGGGAGGTACCCTAAAGTTAGGCCTGGAATGTTTCCTTCCTAAAAATAAAAATATCAATTCCCAATATATCATTTCATCTCATATATCATCATTGTCCGCCGCCTGTGGTGCCTCAGCAATAAAAATGGGCATTAAACACTATCCAAAAAAAAACCTCTTGAACAGTTTATTCCATTTGAATCCACTGTGCAACTCAAACATGCATCATCACACTCTGCAATGAGCCTACTGTGAATGTTTGCTGCAGATCACCTTTCCAAAGGATTTGTAATGTTTCCCCCTTTGTGATAATTGCCTTCCATTGAACATTAGTTCACCAACACAACTGGTGTAATTATTCTCACACGGTCCTTGTCTACTTAGGCCTACCATTTATTGGCAATATTAGAAAATAGATAAAGCGTCTCATACCATCTTTAACAATTGTAACACATTTACATATTAAATAACTCGAATCCCTTACCCTTGTAACTTCTTAAGCATGTGCCTGTAATGAAACTTGATGGTAGCTGTGGTGTATATGTTCACCAGCATGCACTCAGCTTGTAGATGTTATAGTTGTGAATGCTTTTAAATGTCTTACTCAATCTCAGGTTAAGGTAAGCAAGAATGGGGATAATAAGTGATTATCTGGGACAGAGCTAAACCTTATCCTCAGGAAATACAAGGCTGACCTGGCTTCCAAAAGACAAAATCAATTATGTTCAGGAGAAGAAAGAAATGAAATCTGTAATTAGACAGCAAATAACTGTCACCACACCACACCACTCCTATCTCCTCCCACTTCTAACAGTTCAGTTCCTCTCTGCCTTTTCAGTCACTTTCAAGCAGTCTACTGACAATATTGGCTGCAGTATCCAGTGAAAACTGTGGTATATACATTTCACATCTGACAGAGCTTACAGTGCAACAATTTCCATATCTCTCTCTCTCTCTTAGCTGGTCCTTCTCCTACTCCTGTCTTGTTACATTTAGGCTGATCCTTATAGGCCTGCATTTGTGTAGTAGAGAGTTTTGTTATTCACTTTCAGGGCAGTTTATCTTGGATCCCAGTTGGAAAAGCAAATAGGAAGCAGGGTCAAATTATTGACAAATATTTGTGACAGTATTTCACATTTGACTTCACTTTGTCTCGTAGATCCTTAACTGAATACATTTATGTTACAATATTACTTATTATATTATATCACATACATCCATCTTATCTCAACACCATATTACATATCAGAAGTATCATAGAGCAAGAAGGCAGATGGTTGGTTTCAGCATCCCTGAATAAGTAAATTATCTTTTACATACCTGTATGAATGAATATTTATTTATAACCATTTAAATATAAAACAAATTTTTCAATAAAATAAACTTTACAAACATCTATTAACTTACTATATTTTAACTTTACAAACATCTATTAACTTTCTATATTTTAACTTTATAACCATTTGAATACAAAATAAATTTTTCAATAAAAATAAATTTTACAAACATCAATTAACTTACTATACTTTAACATTCTCACCAATTCCCATTCCTTGGGAATGGGAATTGGATTTCTATTGGAATATCCGGAGGACTTTGATATAGCCCACCATATTTTTTACTCACAAAATAAAATACAATATACAAAACTAGCATCTATTATGATATAGTATAGGTACATAAGTTACTTACCTACTACATACATTTAAAAAAATCTAATGCCTCTATAAACTAACTGTCATACTATAACCTCCTGGTTGTATGTGTGGGATAAACCCTTTCACTTACCACACTGCACTTCTTTCATAAGTGCCTGATCCATTTATCTCCTACCTTTTCTATAAATATCCCCACTTTAATATTTTTAACCGTTGGGTTCGCCAACATTTTACTTGCTACTATATCTTTGGTTAGTTTATTCCGCTTTTTGTTCCATATCTTATCACTCCATCTTTTAACCATTTCACACTTTAATAAATTATGGAAAATATCACCCTTCTGTTCACATATAATACATCTTCCTGTACAGTTATTTCCTATTCGTTTTAAAAATAATACTGCTGAGTGCATCCATGCAAGACCTATTCTTTCAAATTGGTCACATATATCTACATATTTACCCCTTCCCCAATTACTTCTGATTTATAAAAAATTAAGGAACTTTAATCCTAAAAACTAGTTTATATCTATTGTTTCTCATTATCTTCTACCCTTCCAAAATTCCCTAACATTACTTTCTGCCATTAACCAAAAATGTTTCATATTATGTATTTCTAATACATTTCCACCTACCCAACCAACTCTCCCTTCCTATTATATCTCTTTGAAACTTTATATATTCATTTATTATATTACTGTCATCTAATTTTATACATCTGTACCAGTACCTTACAATGTTCTGCACTATTGTGCCTTTTCTTTGTATTTTCCCAAGCTATGTCAATGGTACTCCCTTGAATGAACTCTTAGGTAAACCCAAAACTTCCCTACAAAACATTCTGTGTACCATGTTAATCTTTAACCACACTTTGACACTCCCCAGATTTCTATAATATCTTTTGACTCCATTGCTACTTCATAAAGTCTTTCCAGCCATTTCATTGTTAGTGTGGAAGTTTTATATAAACATATCCTGACTGCTTTCATAGCTAGTTTTTCTTTCATTTGCATAACGTACCTGTATGTGCTAACATTTAACAACAATAACATGTGGTTTCTCAATCAATTATGTAGTGCTATAACCACTCATACTTAGCTTCATGCTGCTAATAGATGGCATAAATATTTAGTTCACCCGGTACAAAAATTATTATGAAGTAATTTGTGTTTACAGCTTAGACCATCTGAGAATAGGCATCTCATGCATCAATTTCTAACAAATAAATGTTTGGGTGAATTCCTAATAAATAATTTATTTTATTAAATAAAAATTTTTGTTATGCCAGTAACAAATTGTTTTGGAAAAATTTGGCATTGGAACTCAGGTTATTCAGGGATGTGGTAAAAGATATTCAAGGATTTTAAATTGTGGGATCCAAGGTTGTATTTCCGTATCTAAGTCATTAACTTGTATCTATTCCCCACAAAACTAATCTCTAGGCTTTTAACCCCTTTTTGGTTATTTCTTGCTGTTTTATTAGAAGTATTCTGCTTCTTTTACCTCTGCTTAGTTTTTGTTCCTTGAAATTTAGTATAAGGAGGTAATTTGTGCTCTGTCATAAGAATTCAATCCAAGAGCTATTAACCATAATTATGCTGAATAAAGATCAGTAAGCTAATGATTGCTCTTGGTTGGCATAAATATTACTTATAGATATTATTGTTTCCATAGAAATGATGGACTCATTAACATCTAAAGGCTACAGGATGCTGTAGTTAAATTCACAATATTGGAGGTGGTTTAATCAAGTGAAATTTTGGCATTACTGACTTCACTTTCTAAAACAATATAAAAAGTGTTTCAGATGAAAGGCCATAAAAATGCTGTAAGATGAAAGCTATATATATATATATTCTGTGAAATTTCAGATAGATAAAAGAAACAATAAAACGTAAAAAAATGATAAAAATAACCAAACATTGATGGAAGTGTGAAACACCAAGCAAAGTTTTCTCACTTTCATAGGATGATAAGTTATTAAACCTCATATCTTATTAATAATATTTAACAGGAAACAAAATTTTGTCAAGTTGGCACCTATGACTGTACCCAATTAGAAGGAATGACACTTTCATTTCATATTAGAGAAAACCTTAAAATTGGTCATAGTCTATTATTTTAAAAAATTAATTGTACATATTGCAGGTTTGTATGAAAAATGTAGTAATACAATTGCCAAATGCCAGGCATGAAACACAGTTTTACATTCATTCATATATATTCTTTTTGGAAAGCACTGTTTTACCTATACCTTTTTCATATTTAAGTAAAAGTTGATACAGGTTGTACCTCCATTAAAAGTACAGAAATGTAATACAGTTATAGAAAAACAAGTCAGCCAAAATTAAAGAAATAATTGTATCTGGTTTTCATTTAATTGTAATGCTATATATCAATATTAAATTTTATCTGTGATCAACCTACAAAGATTAAACTTGACTATCCTTCTCAAATATTTCTAAACATTAAGGAGCAAAAATTTATTCCAAATATTTTAAACATTAGACAGTGCAACATTTATCAGAACTATTGTCATTTTTAAAGTGCAAAAGGGACTCCCAGAGATTTAAATACTTACAGGTGTGGCCATTTACTGCAACTGTGAAAACAATTGCATTTGTTCTTAGAAAAAGAATAAAAACAAGTTTAAAAACATACATATTTTTAGTGGTGAGATTTTATGTATTATGAAAATAGTAATTGTTAAGTATGCTCTTTGAAGAGAAAGTGATCTAACAGTCATCAACCAGGGATTTTGTTTGGGTACTTAAGTTTTTTAATCAACTAAAGCACCACAGGTCTCTGACTTCATATAGCACGAAAACTTAATTAGTCTAATCACCAGTTTATTGTTCTGAAGTTATAGGTAAGTTCCAAAAGGATGTTGTGTCAAAAGAAATACATAACCTCTCTTATAAGGTATGTTTGCTCATGCATGCATTTGGCAATAAAATAGGATAAATAAAAATGTGGAATTAAAGGAGTGAACAATTTGAAGTTGTTCAGCCATTCTGTATAGGATGTGGAAAAAATATGTACAAAAAATGGGAGTTGAGAAAATAGGCACCTCAAAAATAGGAGCAAACTGTCTCAGACACTTCATTGTAGTGCTGCAGGTGTTAACTCCAAAGCTACAAACATGTTTATAGATGGTCAAGAGGACTGAAAACATAATAACCTTTTTATTCCATTCAATACAAAGCAGTACTTCACTGGATCACATAAACTGAAGTTTAAGTGTAGTAATTGTTAATAAAACTTACCTACTGTAGTTCTCAAAATGCCTTACCACTTCCATGAGAACCTGTACATTGAGTGCGTGACTTGTGGCTAGCATGAGGTGCAGCTTGCTAATGATTGTGCCTCATCCAGTGACATTGGTTTACATTTGACTGGTTGTGAACACATTAACATAACTGACAATAATTAAATTAAATTTTAGAGTAAGGCAAATTATGATATATCATAGAATAGATCATAATTTGTATTTTTGATACTTGGATTCCATGTTTGCATGCTATGTCAGTAATGGGAGCACATACAACTTTATTGTACGAAGTTAACGTGAGGCTGGACAATATGTGGGCATCATTACTATATTTTTTGCAAAAGTGACAGTTATAATAGAATTGGTTCGAACTGTCAACATGTCACATTGTGATGTAGTTGCAATGTTAATCCATAGTGATGCCTGTAGATCCATATTGAAGCATCTGAGACCATTTGTTTCCACTCTCTTAGTGTCAAACTCCCTTTCTATTCATAAATTCTTTATGCATATTTTTTCTGCACACTGTTGATATTTGCTTGAATATTGTATGTTTATCTTTATTTTATACAGACACATGATAGAAACATTTAATATTACGTGCATTTACTAGTCTTGGTTATAACATGTAAAACCAACTAATCATCTATTGCTTTATATTGAAAAGTAGAATTAAGGTAAATATGTAAAAAGAAACATTAGCATGCTATTAAGCTAGTTTTGCTCAAAATCTTTCATTATGCTTATTAGTAAGGTAATTATTCATAAAATAAATTTCTGTAAACGCATTACAAATTCTGATAATTAGAAATATAAGATAAAATTCTTCCTAAGTTGTCTTTTTTCTTTAAGCAGAAAAAGTATTCGGGTCCTTTACAATAAAAAGCATAGCATCAAAAAAGTACAGTACTGTTTGGAATATGAGCAACCCATAATAGACAACTTTCAAATAAACTTTCAAATTAGTATTAGTATTTCACATTGTTGTATTTAAGTTTGCCATTTTCTATGCAAGTTTTTCATACTTAGAACATCAATAAAGTTCATAAGAAGCAAGGATCTAAACTTCCAGTTCTTCAAAATAAATTCTTCCTGACAAATGTTGCAATATGCAGAGTAGAACAGCAATTTGCAAATTTATGCAAGCAGAGAATGTTACACTAAGAAGGATTATGGTAAATATTGATTATAAATATAGCTGTGACATATAGGTGCTAAAATAATTTAACATAGGCAGGCAAAATGGCAGTAAAATCTTTGAAATTGGCATTTATATAAGCCCAGAAATTAAAATAGACTTTTAAGAAACACTTATTTTAATTTAACTATTTTTTCAAACTAATATATATCATGCTCTCTACTACTTGCAAAACTATCATCCCTCTGAAACAGTGTATAAAATATATATTTTTAAATGTCCATTGCAAAAGATGTTCTTCTATCACTAAAATGTTCTCTCAACCTCACAAAGTTGAATGAAACATATTTAAAACAAGCAATCTGATCTGCTCCAGTCCCTCCACTTTCTGCACCTTTCCACTTTGTATAGCCATTATTTTCAAAACTGTCTGCCATTAGGATTCCTCTTAAAATGTTTTCCACTCTTCTCTACAGCAGCTCCAGCCTTTCCAGGAACTTTCCTGAGACCTTCTAGTGTTTCTGTAACTATATTTACTGCCTCTGAATTACTTATTTTTCCAGAGTTTCAGCTTCCTAGGTAGGTTCCTAAAATGTGCCTTAGATATACTAATTGTCCCTTTTTCATTAATTTCAAATTATTTCATAATTTACTTAATCTTTTGTACACATCAGTTGAATATGTTGAATTATTTTTGAGTTTATGAAACTGTTTTAGTTACAAAGCTCATAAAGTCATATAAGAAGTAAATATAACACTCTAGAAATGTTAACATATTCAAAGAAGTGTTTGTTGAAATCATTGCACCATGCATTGCATTTTTTTTTTTTAAATCTTAAGACAAATGCCTAAAGAAATTACTGCTTTTGATTGATTTTTTGTTGTCTGGTGGCATTGTTTAACAAAGCTTGCTATATTTTTATGTTGTTCCACATTAATCTTGAAATCACATCCTAACTAATAGATAATGTCAGAAACAATGAATATTTTAGTATTGAAATGTAAATAAGCAAAGGAAAATATTAAATATTAAAAAATTACAACTTAGCACATCTGGCTGATAATTATAAAAGTAGAGTCATTTCTATCATCCAATAATCATTTTTTTAGCATTAAACTCATAGAAGATGCCTGTTTTGGCATTGTTTTAACTTAATATAGAATGTTAGAATCCGTACCATGAATCAAAAGTCCATTCAAAGCTCGCTTGTTATATTTTGTAAAAAAACAATGCACTCTAATTTTAATTATGACTGAACAGAACAGTAATGCCAGCTATTATCAACTATGGCACATTCTGATGTTCAATTTTAACACTATGTGAGTTTTCATTGCCATAGAGACACTTCAAATGTCCACCCATCTGAATAGTTACAATACTTTAATTTTTTGTGACATTGGAATGGAATCACCACGGGTGGCCGAGATCATTAAGACGCAGACTTGTGAGCTGGAGGCTTGGGGTTCAAATCCCTCCAGGACCATCCTCCCTGACTGAGGTTTTTTCCAGGTTTTCTTCAGTCCTCATAAATGCCAAATGCTGGGGAGGAACCCTAAACTTAGGCCTGCAATGTTTCCTTCCTTAAAAAAAAATCCTTTCCCAATATATCATTTTATCTCATGTATCATCAGTGTCCACTGCCTGTGGTGCCTCAGTAATAAAAATGGGCATTAAACACCATTAAAAAAAAACCAATGGAATGAAAGATGTGTTCAATTTTAAACAAGACCAAAATAGGCATTTATGGGCTTCATTTATAGGCACTTATCACCAAAATAGGCAATTTTAAGCAGTGTAAACCTTCTGTGAGTTAATCCTAAGGCTCTGTAATGAATATTTTATTAAAGAGCCTACAACTCTGTGCAAAAAATATAATAGGCTAAAAGGGCATTAATCTTAAGGCTTTCTAATGGATATTTTATTAAAGAGTGTATAATTCTTAAAAGAACAATGTCACATTCTATAAGATAACCTCTTTTCATATAAACATAAACAAAGGCTGAGTTTTTCAAATGTGCAAGACATGGAATTTGTTACTAGTCAACAAACAACTGTACCACAACTCTCTCACCACTTCTATTCCCTCCCACTATTAATGGTTCTGTCCCTCTCTGCCTCTCCAGACCCTTTCACTCAGTCCACTGAAAATGCTGGCCGCAGTAGCTGGCAAAAGCTTTATTAAATTTGATTTAAACCAATGACCACAACAAAATAGCCCATTAATGACCAATTTTAATAATAATAGTATCAAGTTTGCTAGGAATTTCCTTCTAAGCTATATTTTCCCTTATATATTAGAAGAAATAATCTTTTTTATATACATATACTGTCATCTCTTATTCCTCTAAATGCTTCCATCTATACTGTGTTTATGAAATTTACATGTTTAGATTTCTTCTGGCCCCAAGCTAAAAGCAATAAATGCCACTTTATAACATATTATATCCCATTTTTTTTTTTTTTGCTGTTTAACCAGAAAAAGTTTGGGGAGTTCTAAATTTAATTTCTGAATAGTATTTGGGAAAATATTATTCACTTTTGAAGTTGGTTTATGTCTATGTCAAACACAAATTTTGTAAGAGAATCAATATAAAGACTACAAAACCGAGGTTACTATAATGTGTTATCTTAAACTAAAATTGATAGGAGTTATATTATAATAAAATAAGCAGAAATAAATAAACAAACAAATGCATGTTCATCAGCAATTTACAAAAAAATTTAATTCCAATATTTGTTTTACATAATTTTTTTATTTGCAGAGTTATCTTCTACCATTAACCTCATGCACATCACTGAAATGACTATACAGTATCAATGCTTAATTCACATCCTTTAATTAATCATGTGTCCAATTTATATCTATTTACTAATCAAGTCAGTTTACATTTAACTTTGTATAAACCTATTGCAAGATTATGCTTTGTCCTGAACATCTAAAAATTCTCCTGCATACTGTATTTCTAACCAGTTCTTTTTATCTGTACAAATTAATAATTCTTAAGCTTGTTTATTCTCTAGAGTTTGTATAGATGTAAGCTTATATAAATTATTCATTTTTCAATGAGGAAGAGTCAACTTCAAATCTTTGTATTACACACTTCCATAACTCTTTGTCATTATTTTCCTATGCAACCCCAAATTCATCCATTGCCTCATAATTTGTAAGTTCTCTTATATACATGTCACACTGCAAGTTCTGTCTGACTCTTTTTCAGTAAGAAAATACAATCAATAAAAGTAAATCTGGTTATATCTTTATTACTTACTGAATGCTATAAAGAACTTACATATTCCAAATACCAAACTGTTGCATTTATACTCTCCTTTGTTCAGTGTAAGGATAGAATAGTTCATAAAAGGAAAGGTATTAGCAGCCATAAAGAGCTATAAAGATAAAAAATCATGTGGCCCAGATAGGATTTTTAATGAACATTAAACAACTGGGAGGAATAATAATAAGTCTTCTCAATAAATGTCTACAACAAGGCTGCATACCGCATACCAGTAAACTGGACAATAGCCACTGTAAAAATGTTGTGCAAAAGAAAAAGCGATGCAGGAAATTCCAACAATTTTAGAAACATTGCCCTAGAATGTACACTATTTAAATTCATAACAGACTTAATCACAAACAGGCTTTCTAAAGAAGAAG
The DNA here is from genome assembly GCA_030762175.1 of Metallyticus violacea. NCBI lineage: Eukaryota > Metazoa > Arthropoda > Insecta > Mantodea > Metallyticidae > Metallyticus > Metallyticus violacea. The sequence goes on from CM060833.1 coordinate 36,390,534, forward strand.
AAGAAAAAGAAGAAGGAGGAGGAGGAGGAGGAGAAGAAGAAGAAGAAGAAGGAGGAGAAGAAGAAGAAGAAGAAGAGGAGGAAGAGGAAGAAGAAGAAGAATAATTTGATGGACTCCCTACCAAATTTAGAAGGGGTCCACCGTAGAAGCAGTCCATTGCCTGCAAAATTATATTGAGGCTACATTATCAAAAAAACAAAACAAAACAAAACTCTGGAGTTCTGCATGGCTGATCCCCCTAAGCGTGTTTCTTTTTATTCTGGTCACAACATATGTCACAAAGTCAGTAGCATTGGAAGAAATAAAAATTTACATATGCACTTGCAATATGGTAATAATTTTATTGTCATAGGAAAAACTCCATAACTCTTATAACCATCTTATAGATTAGGTGAAAAAAATGAACTAAGTATGAAAGAAATCAAAATCATGTTGTTCATGACAGGTACTCTTTTACCACAAGGCCATATCTTTAACAACTCTGAGTATTTCAAATACGTAGGCATGGTGTCCCAAACACTTGTCTTTATGCTACATGTTAAAGACAGAGTGATAGCAGCAATAAAACAGTGAAGGACATAAAGCAGCTCAGTAAATTGTCACTCAAGTGTAGCCCAGAAATTATTTCATATCAAGATTTCACCCATTGCCACTTATGGTCTTGAAAACTTCTGGACACACTTTATAAAGAGATTGTGATGGAGTTAGAAAAATTAAAAGCAATTCCTTAAGAAAGTAATGTGCCTTCTGAAGATGAGAGTGAATGCTATTGAAACATTTTCTATTAAATCAGTTAGTGAAATATAGTGTCATCTAATATGTGTATAAGTAATGTGCCTCTCAAATTCATGCTATTCCACCTGGTATATTCTTGCTAAGGAGCAGTTTTACATAGCCTATCTGAAAGGCTTCTCTGAAATACAAAAAATACAATTGAAATTTATTGAAAATATATTCCAACAGACTACATAGCATACTACACTCAAAATACATACTTTATCATTTCATTACAAAATAAAATCTAAAAATAAAATACTAATCCTACTTATCTCATCTAGACATTTTCTTTCTAGAGTTGCTAGCTTACTTTCTATCCCAATATACACTACTCCAATTAGTATATCATATTTATTATGCATTATCCTATTATTCTGTCCTTGTTCGTTATAATTCTCAGGGTAGCTTCCCTCTATCTTCATTCATATCCATTTCTCTCTAACTTTGCCTAAATAGTTCCCTATCATTTTTATATTCTTCTCTCCTTTTACAGTTAAAATATTTCTAATTAGTATTTCTCCATCTAAATTCTTCCACTTGGAGTTCCATAACTTTGCTTGCTTACAGTATAATAAACAATGAAAATCCCTATCGATTTCTCCACACATTGAATATTTTTCTGCATCTTTATTGTATCTTAACCCTTTTAAATTCATAACTATAGTTCTAGTCCATGCAAACCCTCCCTGACCTGATTTATCGTGTTGTTCTATAAAATTCTACCTCCTACCATTTTTTTTCCTATAAATTCTCAATGAACTCAATGAACTCTTTTCTCTCATACTACCAAATATTTCTTGTTTTTCAATATTTTCCAATCTTAGGTTTCCCAGAATCTTCTGTTTTGATATTCTGTATTTATCCAATCAGTCCTGGTTGTGTAGTGGTAACCATACTTGCCTTCTAAATCCAAGATCACGGGTTCAAACTCGACCAGGATCGATGGATTTTTTTCGGGCATAAAAATCCTAAGTATGGCTTCCTTCTGAAAGGAAGTAAAGCGTGGGTCTTGTACATTTACAGCATGAAAAAGAACCTCAAGCCTTAAAGAAGAGGCCTCTGAGCAAAATTTGTCGGCTGTTTCACACCTGGGTTTGAATGGGAAGCTGATGACCTGATATGTTAAAGAGCATCCTTAAATCAATTAACAAAATCAACCTATTTATCCATGAGTTTCGTGTGCCTATCTGTTGCAAAATTTCCTGCACTTTGAGATACCATGATCCTTTCTATTTATATTTCTCTTGAATACTGAAACAATAGTATCACTCTCTTCCAATGCGGTGATTCTATAAATGTATTTCATAATTCTTGTAATAATTTTTATCTGGATGGAATGCCTACCTAATTCTAGCTGTGCTACAAATTTTTGTGATGCTATTGGTAAATCTAAAATCAGTTTATAAAAGCTTCTATTTATTTTATCAACATCTTTCCATGCCTCTGCTATACCCCATATTTCTGCCCCACATAAAATTATGGCTTTTACTGTAGTTGTGTAAATTCTTAAGCCAATTTACTCCTATATTTGGAAGTTTTCTTAAACATGCTGTTATAACACTCATAGCTGCTTTTCCTTTTGTTATTGCTATTTTTTCCTGTTCATTCCAACTTTCATTAGAATTTCATTTTGTCCCTAGATAATTAATTTTCCTTACTACTTCTATTTCTCTCCCAATTTTTCTGCCATTTCTCATTCTTTCTCAGTTCATAACCTCTTTTAAAAACCGTGATCTTTGATTTCTTTTCATTTATTTTCAATCCCCATTTGTTACAAAAAATATTCACTTCAATTGTCCTTCTCAATCCTCCACTAGATATAGATGCAATTACTAAATCATCTGCAAAAGCAACCCTGGTATTTCTTTATTATTTATTACTGGTAAACTTAGCATTTCTTTTTGAATCTCACCCAGAATGTCATCAATATAAGGTTGAACAGTATTGGACTTAATTTACAGCCTTGTCCTACTCCTTTTTTACTCTGAATATGATCTGTTATTTTATTACTTGAAAATTTGACACAAAATAGATTCTCACTAAATATCTGTTGTATTAATTTTATAAATGTATTGCTTACTCCTTTCCTTTTTAATTTTAACCACAGTGCATCTGTATTTATGATATCAAATGCCTTCTCAAAGTCTATAAATACCACGTAAACCCTCTCCCTTTTGTTGCTTAAATATTTAACCACAATTGTCTTTATTATGAAGAATATAAAGAATTGTATTAAGAGGTGCTGCAAAAGAGGGCTGAGATCTGGAAAGAATTCTACAGTATTGATGCCGTAGCTTACCAGGACTGTGCACAGAGAAAGTATGAAGTAAGACATAAAGTGATCATGTTTGTGATGAGCACTTTTCACCAATTAATTTATGTTAACCCTAATTATCACCACCTGGGACAGGTTGTGAGTGCAGAAAATGTGGAACAGTGTGTGGGATATTCTATGTCGTGATATGTAAATAATGATATGAATCTCTGAATCAGTTCTGCTCAAAGTGACAGTATTAAATATTGCATATTGTGTGTTTTTTTCCAATCATCATTTAAATTATGTGGTCATACGTCTTTTAGTAGTTTGAGGCTATTGCCTTCATCAAATTTGCTTTTAATGCCTTGATATTTTAATGAGAAATAGGGCAGATCTTCTTTCTTTAAGATTTTCCAAAGGTAGTAGTCCAAAGAATTCAGATCAGGTCTTCCCGAGGGCAAATTAGCAGTAGTAAAAACTCTGGCACTTCCAACTGTTGTGTTGAGTTTGCTCTATGTGTGACAATGATTTCTGTTAAAATATCCAGAGTTTTCCCATAAACAAGACATTGCAGAGATCTGTGATTAGGAGGGACAGAACTATGTACTATGCATTTCATACCTCTAATAATTTTTAAATTGCTTTAAAATGTGGTGCTGTTGATTAAACAGTTATCTCATAAGTGCTTTTCTACCTGTTTATGAACTTCCATGTTATATTTGATTAGTCCTTAGTCTGCTCCAAAGGCAGATAAAAAAATATTATTTTGGTTAAATATCAAAAGAGAGCAAACTGCAAAAATATTTTGGATCATGTTTGGATGTTAAGCTGCCTGGCCTAGGTTTTATTAGCCATAGAACAAATATAATATAGATTTTGTTTCGTGTCTCTAAATTGACATTGTGCAAAAATCATTCTTTATAATCGTCACTCTTAATGTCCTAAATTTCTGTGGAATTTACAGGCTAATAACAACTGGACATATGTAGCACAAAAATCACTTACTATAAGTTTGAAAATCTAGCATAAGGCTTTAATGGCAAACCTTGTTCTAGAATACTTAAATTAGTAATTTTTAATAAATGTTAACATTTCCTTTATCTTAATCTGTTTGTTTTTCTAGTTCCAATCAGTAATCACCTTACTGTCTACATCTATAAATAGAGCTTTAATTTAATTTACTTTCACTGAGAGAAAGAAGTTTATTTGAGAAAATATACATTTTTTATTCACAAGAGGAAAACTTTTTAGTCCTATGTAACAATAATTTTATTGATATTAATATTAATTTGTACAAATTTAAGTTTATTAGTAATTTCTCTGACACCTTCATAATGTTAATGCAGTGTGATAAAACAGATAAATAATAAATGTATATATGCATTTGGTTTGCATAGGAAAGTAAGTACTACATTCATATGCATTCTGTGCATAGATAGTTGATAACATGTCTGTGCATTATGAGCATAGAATAACATGGATTTTATTCAGCAGCTTCCCCAGCTGTAGGGGATAAACTCTATAATAAGAGTCATAATTTTAATTATTGGCATATAGTTAAGGATTGGAAGCATATATGTAGTGAAATATAATGGCAAATAATCAGAAATTAAAGAATTAACCAGGAAACTGTTGAATTTTGGTTAAATGTTGAAACACTTAACCTCCCTGGCAGTGGAAATTTCAGATAATTTTTTTTTTAATTTATCTTGCCTTCCCCACTTTTTTATTCATTATATCTTTGATTAATACACTAAGTAATAACTAGTAGCATATAGAACTTAATTTAATCTCTTTATCCTTTTTTTAGAAGATGCAAAATGATCCAGTATTAGAATAGAATTGAATTATTATTAGTTTTCAAACCCTGTATCAAGTTTTAAAAATAGTGTTAGAATAGAATTTAATTATTTGTTTTCAACTATGTATCAAATTTTAAACAATATTAGAACGCTAAGTGTTTCTTGCAGATATCAGGATTAAGATATTGGAGAAATCTCTTTCTTTGTCCTAAATTTCAATATTTTAAGTGTTTTAATTATAATTATTTTTACATGTGTGTAAATTGGCTAAAAAGTGCATTTCAAACGTGGTACTGTAGATATATGAGATGATTGATATAAAACTCAGACATTTCTTGATTTATTTTAACAAGAATGATGCTAACAACAAATTCCTGCACAGCAAATGTAGAATATCTATCTCTTGGGGATTATTAACATCTATTGTAAATATTGAAGCCAACTCCCTCCTCCCTCTGAAGGTGTAAATGAACACATCATTCCATGTTCCTGGATGCTTGTTAAAAGATTACCTTCCATTTGCAATTCTACTTCAAATCATCCAATTTTGGGGTCACATGGCATATACTCTTTTTTTAAAATGATACGAGTCAAATCTGGAGATTTCAGTGCCAAGGGTTCATGGAAATTATCCAGTCATCAAAGAAATTTCAATCGCTCTGTGGATTCAGTTTGCATGGCAATTTGTGCTATTTTGTTATATTTTTTCCAAATTCCCTTGACGCAACACTACATCATCCAGTTGCATAATAAACTCTAAAATGTGTCAGTGCTCAATGTTCACAGTCCCATAAAAAAAAATTAGATCCATTATTCTCTGTGCAGATAAACAATACCCTGACTTTCACTGGGTGCACAGGTGTTTATGAATGGCATGTGGGTTTAGGGTGGCCCAAATGCATATTTTTTATAAGTTGAAATGGAATTCTGCCTCATCTGTGAACCAAGTAAAGGACAGTATGCCAGGATCTTGCACAACGAATGCCTGAAACCAACAACAGTGATTCACTTATCTGGTTCCTGCAACTGTTGGACAACCACAATCATATAGGTTATGCAGTTTTAGTATGGTAGTCAGTCACCTGCAAAAGGCACCTTTAAGACTTGCAGAGTGACTGCTTGCATCAAACCTTGATGTCCTCAGTAACAGTTGGCAGTGAAGATAAACAATGCTGACTGTAAGTACATTTAATTGAATGCTGACTGGTTTTAATTTTATGTCATCTAAACACGCCGAGGATGAAGACGAACGTCTTCGAAACATGTACCACATTTTATGACAAGTAAGTGAAGCATAAAAGTGTTTAGATGACATATAATTAAATCAAATGTTTAGCTTCACTATGTTTAGTTCCATATATAATTTTTAAATGCTGACTGGTTTCATTCACAAAGATCCATTTGTTTCCAAATTACTTACAAGCAACAGTTGTGTTCTGTTGTGGGAGGAGGATTATAAACACCAAATTCCATTTGCCCTTTCCATGACTTTTAATTAAATTTGTGATCCAGTAAGTCTTCATATTTAAGAGCTATTGTTGTAGCATGTGCTGCAACAACTAACTTAAAATGGCAGAAACAATTGCCAACAGCCGAACCTAAATACCTGCACCATTTCATGACCCGGATCTAACTCCCAGAGCCCCCATTAAATTTTAAAATAAAACAAATCATTGCAATGTATTTCTGTCCAAATAAAAATAATAAATAAATAAAAAAAATAGATGTGTGAGTTTTCTTAATCACTCAGTATGTACATTGGATATTTTGTTATCTGTGTATTGTATGTATAACCAATTAGATTTTACTAAGCTTTGTACACTTTAATAATTTATCTGTGCATATTAGAAAATATTGTAACTACTATTTGAAAATTCACATATCTAATGTATTTAATATAAAGGTTTGAAAAACAAGAAGTCAATATATGTTTGAAATTTTAATGAATAACTTTGAAGAACAAAAAATATGTATGACTTTTGCCTTCTACTTAATTCAGTTCTTATTTTTGCATAGTGTAAATTATTTACAGCGATGTATTAATACTCATAGGGTTAGCTAACTTTAATAAGAAAATCCTACACTCTATGTGGAAAATTTTATTCATATAGTTTCTCTGTAATTTAAGTATATCAGATAGCAGTGACTTTATTTTTGTTTTGTCCATAAAGCTGTTATGTGCAATGCTTTTGAAATAGAAGTATTGAATTTTCACAAAGCAAGTATAAGAGGAGCATCAGCACAAAACCTATTGAAGTACACACACAGAATTGGAGTTCAGCAACTTCATTTTCACATCATCTAACCTTTTGCTGACTCTTAAAATGTTATTCTAATTAAATTAAATTACGGATTATTCTCATATGTTTATATCTATTTTTTTCTTACCAGTCACAATTATCAGTTTTGGTGTCTATTAATAGATTAAGAACTGTTTATGATTACATTACAGACCAAACCAAAGCTGATTTTCAGAAAATTGTGAACACATTCCATTAGGGATCAAAGAAGTTTCAAGAATGGGTATTGAAACAAAATTGTCCTCTTACAGTTGTAAGTGAAATCAGAAAACTAATATCTATTAACAAAGATTTCTCTTATATAACAATAAAGGGCATCGTTATTAAGTGACATACTACTCCACTAGTTTATTTATTAACAGAACACATTTCAGAAGATATGAGTTTTTCTTATGGGTTTATTCATAAAAAGGGTGGCATAAATGATCCTTTATAAATTTTTCCCATCAGCTGATGTTGGCATAATATATGGAGACCTCTGATGGTTTCAACATGATAGGGTAAAGTTGTCCAGTGATGTGATATAAACATTTGTGGAACCATGCTGACGATGAAGGCCTTTGAAACATGTCCAAATAAGTGGAACAAAATTAGTGAAATTTGAGTGATTTCCTCATAAAGAAATACCTAAATCATAACCCTATATTATATTTTAGAATGAAGATATTCTCCCATATGGTTAACTCCATGGAATTACAAGTAGCCTTCAATAATTTGGTTTCTCTTTGAGGTTGTGGTGTTTTGTTCAAAATGTGCTGCAATTGCTAATTTCTCCACCTACATGCATCTTACATTTCTGAAGTATTCTTTTGTCAAAGTTTCTAAATTCCTCTTTGTTCTGCCTATATAGATTTGATCACAATGCAAACAATCAATTTTACAAATGCCAGACTTCTTGTCAGATGAGATTATATCCTTCATTGTGCTTTTCAAAAGATTTGTGATGGCATACCTATTCTACAGGACCAGCACAATGTTATATTTTCTGAAGCAATTGTAATTTGTTTCTCCATAGATGATATGTAAATTTTTTAAAAATGTTGTCACTTTTTTTGATAAAAAACCACAGCCTTATAAGAGAAACTAAATTATTAAAGATTAGCAGTAATCCCATGGAATAACAATATGGGAGAAAATATTCACTCTAAAAATATAGAGTTAAGAACTATAAATATTAATTGAAACTTTTACAGTGAAGCTAATCATATAATTAAGAACATTGTATGATTGAGTCCAACTACACACTCTTATTGCTTCACTTCTTATTTATAATATGTAGTACTAGTTTCACAAACCCTTTGTTAGCATCATCAGTTAACCGTCAACTGTTGGATAATTTGTTGTACTGTCAGAATGTGTATTCTGCTCTGGTGGAGGTATGATGAGCTTAAAAGCTTGTTTTCATTTCAGAAAGTGCCAAAGTTCATTAAACTGTCTCTGTATTTGTAAATGTAGATTTTCTCCCATGTTGCTAATTCTGCAGGTCCTTGTGCTGATTTTAATAATTTTGCTTTATTCACTATGTCATGGCTTTTGTCCAGAAATGAGATGCTCCATTTGCTTGTATTTTATGTTCCTGCAATGTTCTTTTAGCCATGTGCCTATGTTTCTCTTTGTTTTTACAATGTAGATTTTTTTCACATTCTGCACAAATTATGTTGTAAATATCTACTTTTTTCTCCTCTGGAATACTGTCATTAACATTGTCTATAAGGAGATTTTTAACATTAAATCTGTTTACAGGTGCCAACCTGATATTAAAATTTTTTAAATATTCTAATTATTTTTTTTTAATTATTATTATACTTTTTTAAAATGTTTTTACCATTCATGGGCTTTGAAAAAATATCAAAATATTCTAAAAGATTTAATATCAGGTTGATACTTGAAAACAGATTTAATGTTAAACATCTCCTGATAGACAATGCTAACAACAGTATTCCAGAGGAGAAAAAAGCAGGTATTTACAAAATAAGTTGTGCAGAATGTCAAAAAATCTACATGGGAAAAACAAAAAGAAATATAGGCACAGAAACATAAAATATAAGCAAATGGAGAAATCAGCAGTGGCATCTCATTTCTGGACAGAAAACCTCGACATAGTTATTAAAATCAGCACAAGGACCTACAGAATTGGCAACATGGGAGAAAATCTACATTTACAAATACAGAGACAGTTTAATGAACTTCAACACTTATGCAGATGAAAAAATAAATTTTAAGTTCATCACACCTCCACCAGAGCAGAATACACATTCCCATGCATAACGAATAATCCAGCAATCGACAGTTAGCTGATGATGCAAACAAATGGTTCCTGAAACTAGCATTACATATTATAAACAAGTAAGTGGAGGAGTAAGAGTGTGTAGTTCTACTCATTCATACAATGATCTTAATTATAGGGTTATGAATTTTGATATTCCATCACTGAAGAACTTGTATCATTTCACATTTGAATAGAACAGCTAGAGGTTTCCATGTATCATACTGTTGGTTGCTCTCCAGCTGATGAAACATGTTCTGCTAGTAAATAAACTAGTGAAGTATTTATTGAGTGATTGAGTTGAACTCTTTTGCTCCACTTAACACAATGATCTTAATATATGATTAGTTTCACTTAACACTGATATTCTTATTGTTATAATTTTTCTGCTTCACTGTTACTAACTTCTAATTAAGTTTTTCCAATAAAGATTTCTCTGACTGGCTTTTATAGACATTCCAAATTGTTATAGTGAGCCTGTAGAATGTAGCTTTATTTTCTCAGTGAATATCTGATAGTTTGAGGAAATGTGTAAAACAATTAAAATAACTCTAGTATGTGTTGTTCAAGTACTAATTACATTGTAATACCATTTAAGCTTTATAATTATGGACATGAATGGCTGAATTGATTAAGAATAGATTTGCAAACTGGAGGTCTGCAGTTTAAATCTTTGCCAACTGTTCTCTGAGACTGTTTTTAGCAGATTTTTTTGTCCCTGTTATGCTATTTTCTTCTTTGAATATTTCAATGCTTTCATGGATAATTCCATTATTGAAATGACTGCAATGGTCTATAAATGTTATGTTTTAATAGATTGCTTTGCTAGGTCGGTATTTTAGCTGACTGAGTTTGAGACTTCTAATGGTCCTTTTAGGCATGTAGTAATGGATCTGCCCTGCTTTGTAAATGTCCAGGTGAGGATGAAGAAATGAGCACAATTTTCTAACTTAGGTGTACCAAGAGCTGATTTGAATATTCTGTTTATTACTCACTGAATTCACAGAAGCCATGCCAGATCTTCCTTCTCCTTGTCTAGTATAGTTTTATCACTGATACTCTGATTATTAGAGACAGCAGAGGATATGTTTTAAAGCTATAATTTCTGCATAGTTCTAAAGAGAGTTACGTAATTTGGTCCAAATTGGTTTGGCACTCAAAACAGAACTTTGATTTTTCATGTGTCAGGGAACTGAAATTAGAGGAGGGGAGTAGTTTGTCCAAACTGTAAGATAGTCTGTAGGAAAAAAAAAAGTCTTAATTCATACAGCACATCCTAAAAACCCTCAAAAATATAAAATTTCATTGTATAGAGAAGAGTCTTAGAAAAATAATTTGAAATGGGGAACCTATAGTCATTAAAATGTCTTAAATATTGGGCTGTGGAAGTAATTGTAATTTGGTGCTTAAAAATGTATTATAAAGTTAAATATTATTAAAGTTTATATTAAAGTGGTTTCATACCTCCTTAATAATTTAAATAAACCTGATTGTTAATAACCAATGAGCATCATTTCCGTTTCTCATTAAAATAAAGAGCAACTTTTCAGACTAAATACATGTTGCACATCATTCATTAGTTGCTAATAGGAATTCAGTTGTTAGAAACAAAGTCATAATTCCACTTTCCTAATGATATGAGATATCTGTCAGTTGTTTCATGCAACAGTTGTTTGTATTATAACCAAAAGATATGATAAAATAACTTATATAAATTACAAATTGAAGAAATGGAAAATGGTTACAGTTTTTCTGAACTTGTCAACATGCACCTGATTTATGGGGAAGCAAGAAGTAGTTTGTAAGAGCTGCTGAGAACTATGAGATAATCATTTCATAATTGAAACCATTAACATAAAGCCAATGGTATGCAAATCCTTTTGAAACTTTGGGCCTTAACGTGTAAGTTTGAAATATTTTACTTTGGGTTCTCTATCTGAAGACTTCTGTATGTAGGTTGCAATTATTTAGGTGTTCTTCTCATTGACGCTCTGAATATCCCATCACTTTGAAATGAAATGAGATAAAAGTGGATTGCAGGCCTTTGGTCTTAATTTAGAGTCTTAATGAGCCTATTGCACCTTATTAAAGTAATCTTGATTATTCATATTAGATGAAACTGAAGCTTCCTTGGGTTATCAAAAACTGGAATTATATGAATAGGGAAGCAAACTGTTTAATTTCACAGATTTTCTACCATTACACTATAGAATAAAATGTTTTTGCCTCTCTATAATCTTTGTATGGTCTCTATCTTTGTTTGTTTACAAACTTTCTTTTATTTTTAGCCTCATTACTTCAATCAAAACTTGGGTCAAAACTTAAAAAGCAGAAATCTAGCAGAAGCCTTACAGTCAGAACTCAATTGAACAATTCTCTGGAGCAGCAAGGAAGAATAAAGTGTATTAAGTTACAAATTATTTATTTATTTTTTGGGGGGCTTGGATTATGTAAAATATCAAATTATTGAAATTCAAATTATCAAAACTGTACTGTATGTGAGACTAAAGACATGCCAGTCCATCTCAAAAAGGAAGATAGGTCATTTAGTTCTTCTGTTATAACTTCTAAATCAATCCTATCATGTCTAAGAGAAAGACTTATGTGAGCAATCAGAGCATCACAAAGGTGTATATTGAGCTATTCCACATCTTATGCATTTAGAATCTTCAATAAGCCACTTAATATTTATAAGGTGAGGTACATAAGTTTTTGGCCTGGTAGGTGATGGAATAAAAATACAGGTATCATTTTTCAACATAATCACTCTTTACTGTAATGCATTTCTTACATTTCTGGATTAATATTTCAGTTTTTTTCCTAAAAATAGTCTAAAATGCTCAGTAAAATGCTCAAAAAGAATATACTTCGTCTTATCATTAATGAATCTCCACTCTCAAAGGTCAGATTTCAGTTTTGAAAACACCTAGTTACCAGAAGCAAAATCTGGGCTGTATGGTGGCTGATTCAGCTCCTAGAAGCCACATGTGTTCATAACAACCTGTGAACTACTGCATCGTCATGCAACATACAACTGGATTCAGTATTCCATGTCTTTTTTCCTTGTTCGCAATGCACAGTCACCATGGTTTTCCCTTTTTTGAAGTCTATCATCAGAATTCCTTTACTGTCCCAAATAGTTGTCACCATGATCTTTTTTGAGGACTATGTGACCTTGGAATTTCTGTTTTTTTTTTTATTTATTTTTTTAATTGTTGGCTCTCTTTTTGAAAGAGATATATAGAGGGCCATAGTTTAGTCCTCTGTGACCATCGATTCCACTGCCCTCTTGTTACTACAGCAAAGATTCAAAATTTCTCACAACTTTCCATGCACATTTGCATTTGAATTGCTGAAAGAATTTGAAGCACGCATCTAGCACTGATCTTAGGAATATGTAAATGTTGAAGGTTGCAAAATGCAGTTGTTTTAGAAGCCCTACCTTTTAGCTATTTCTTTTGTCTTCAGATGCCTATCACTCAGAAATTTTTCCTTGAGAGGGAAATGTATTTTTGTGTCAACACATCCACTGGCCTACCCTCACATGGGTAATGGTTAAGTTTCTATCTGCCCAATAAAATAATTTTGACCATTCCTTCAGGATGGAGAAAGCTTCCCCATACAACCATCATGGCACTGTTTAATATCACTGGTTGAAAGTTTTTTTATAATTAATAATTTAATCACTGTTCTATATTAAATTTTTGAACATTGCACTGTATTATGCAACACATCTTACATAAATGAGCTCCAAGCAAATCAAAGACTTGGCTGGAAAGGAAATGTAGCATTTACAGTCCTGAAACATATGAGCATCATATAGTATGAAAATTGCAACAGATTACACATATATCACAAATAGCCTTCTATGTCAGGCTGGAAACTTGTGGACTGCACATCTTAAAAAGCACAAATTGAGTAGAAGTCTTACAAACAATCAGAATTCAACTGAATAATACCCTGGAATAATCAGGAAGGATAAAGTACATTTTAAATTGAAAAATATCCATTGTTGTAAGGTATGCGTTAACAGATTATCATTTGTTAGTGATAAGGGTTTTTCTTTGGGGGAAGGGAGCTTTGGATTATATACAATGTCAAATATTGAGATTCATATAGAGTCTAAAGCCTGATGGTAGTCTCTCCCAAAAAAGGAGAATATGTTATTCATTTCTTCGTCTTTTATAATTCATGGTTTAATCCTACAATGTCCAAGAGAGGGGCTTCTCTGCACAATCAGAGCATCATGTTCCCATCTTGTGCATTTAGAATCTTCAATTAGCCACTTAAGATTTAGGTGTCTATTAAGCATGTTGTGCCTGATAAGGTTATCTTCACAGTTTTAAGTTTATTCCTATTAATGATAAATTATCTTTCCTCTTGATCCATCGTGGACCTTTTATTAAGGCTTGGATTTACAAAATTGGTCAAGGATGCCATTCCACATGTAAAGAAGTCTGACATGTCTTTATCATGTAAATGGTTAAATAGGCAATATAAGTTGTAACTCTGTAATCTGTAATGGATTCAAAAGGTAATAAATAAATAAAAAGTCACTGAAGTTTGACTCCCCCAAGCCCTTTATTTTTTTTTATTTGTACATACACAAGGTCTTGGCACAAAACAGGCATTAGGCTGTGTCCAAAAATAAATAAATATAATCATACATGCATACATAAATTAGAAATTAACATTGGAGCTTAAAAAGTCTTCTATTGAATAAACAGAATTGTTTACTAACCACTGACAAATCTGTGAAAACATTTGGAAGCTTATAAAACTTAAGTACTAAAAATAAATCATTTTTTTGACATTCGCTTAATTTGAAATGAGCTATGAGAATATTTTGTTCATTCTTGTTTTATAATCATAAAAGTCTCTCCTTACACTGAAACTGTCTTTCTTTTAATTTATAAAATGACTATCAAATATAAATTAACAGTTAAAAATTTCAAATCAAGAAAATTTAAGAATTAAATAGAAGTTATATAACAGTGAAGCAAAATGATATTTGATAATAGAAGGCGCATAGTAACACTATTATACCTTACTTGTTTAAAATCCTTAACATATTTCAAGAGCATTTGCTCTCATTATCAGCTGAAGACTGATGTTGTCTCCTGGGAATGTAAAATGAATTTGCCTAGATAATTCAATGGTAGAAACTCAAGTTCATGGTGGAGTTCTTTTTTATAATATAAACCTTTTTTCAAGTTGGCAATGCTGCTGAACTCTTGACTGTTTTTAATAATGATTTTTGGCCCAGAAATGTGCTGCAACTGCCAGTTTTCAATTCGTTGTATTTAATGTTTCTGTAATGTTCTTTTGTGTAAATTTCCAAGTATCTCTTTGTTTTTTTAAGCTAAATTTGTTCTGAGGAAATCTACTAAAATTACTAATATTAGCATATCTGAAAGTACAGTGTGATCAGTTTTGTTTTCCTCTGGAGTGTTTAGCTTATGGGCTACATGCCACTCGTTAGCCAGTTTGATGGCCAGCCAGATATCAGTGATTAGTGGGAAGGGTAAAACTATAAAACAAACCAAACATACACAGTGCAGCATACAAGTAGGGGATTGCTCTTGGGAAAAAACCCCCAGCTGCAGGGTAAAGCATCACTGATTGCAAAATATAACATACAAATGTTTTTCTCTTTATTTAACAATGCAATGTTAGCATAAACTATTTGGTTATATGGTTAGTTGTTTCAGCAGTATTTGCAAATAAATTTTTACACCAGTTGTAACAAAAGTATTATCATTTTAACTTAAATGTAAATTGGAACTTGCACAATGAAGCCAATCATATTAATTGATATCATACAATGATATCAATTAGTATTATCATTTGCTTACATTAGATTTCAGTTTAAGTATTATGAAAATTATATGGTAAATTATTTAGCCATTAGCTATTAGAAATGAAAAATACCTCAAATTAAATTCTTGTGGGACTCCTTTTTTCACTAACGTTTCAGTTAAGGAAAAATTATTAACATATACAAACTGCATATGATCTGCTAAATAAATTTTTAAAATAGATAATTTTGCTGTTTAACCATAATGAAATCATACAAAATTAAGGTCTGTGCTTTGTAGATAAAATATTTCAATGATGCTAGAGAGCAATTCACCAATTCTCAAATAGACTGAACACTCAAAGCAGAACTTTGGTTTCTCGTGTGTCAAGAGAATGAAATTAAGATAGAGGGAACTTTGTCCTAATTCTAAGGTAGGCCTTTGTTTACCTGTCTCTAAAGAGTATCTATATGAAGTTTCTTTCAGATTGGTTTGAGAATTTAGGATTTTATGCAGAAAAAATAAAGTATACACAGATATTTTACTTTTGTATTTATGAAACACATTTCCTAAAAGTGTTTTGCCAATCTTAAAATCCTCACATTTGTGTTTTGAATTAATAATGCTCTAAACATTTAACAAAACATTTATAATTAAGATGTATCATACCAATTAAAGCATTTATCTTGTTTTAAAGTTAATACCAATTAGTTTTGCCACTTTAGAAAGTGTGCCAGTAATACTGGACATTTCCAAGGTAACTATTTAAAAAGCATTTCACCAAAAAGAACAATCTATTGTTGATAGTTTTACTAAAGTAAAGTTGATTTCAAACACATCTGCTATGCAAGGATATAGGAAGGGTATATTTTGTACATGTTAGTAGTTTAGTCATTCATGTAAATATATGACAGTGAACTGTAAAGTTTCAATGGATTTCCATATAATTTATCACAATTGCACCTACCAATCTGTTTACTCCAATGTTTTGCGAAAACTGTGTGTACATGTGAGAATAGTACATGCTATTCTCACATGTATGCAATAAGCAATAAATTGATTTTTATGCATTCTTTGCATTTCCAAACATCTTTTAATATTGAAATAGGTGCTAAGATAAAAGTTTAAAAATGGTCACACAAACCTGCATTAGCTTCTGAAAGAAATGCATTGTGAGGGATCCAAATATCATTTATATGTCAAAATAATATAATAATAAATATTCAAAATTGCTTTAACATGTAAAATTATGTAGCAGAAATGATTTAAGCCATCTAGCAAGGGAACTATTTTGGTTGGGAAAGTTGATCTCAATGAAACATTGTTGAATTGTCAGTTAAGTCATCGTGGGTATAATTTGGTTGCAGCTGAATAGTATCACCAGCGGTACAGCTTGGCATGACCCCACCAGTGTAGAACTTTGCACACTGGGGTTGCAACACCAGCCTTGCCATGTTGGTCCTGGTGGTGTAGTGGTAACCATACTTGCCTCCTAAACCCAAGATCGCAGGTTCAAACCTGGCCAGGATTGATGGATTTTTTCAGGCATAAAAATCATAAGTATGGCTTCCTTCTGAAAGGAAGTAAAGCGTGGGTCTTGTACATTTACAGCATGAAAAAGAACCTCAAGCCTTAAAGAAGAGGCCTCTGAGCAAAATTTGTCAGCCATTTCATGCCATGAATAGAATGGGATGCTGATGACCTGAGATGTTAAAAAGTGTCCATAAATAAACAAAATAATAAAGAGAAAAAGCCTTGCCATCCATAACACACAACATAACAAGAGACTATTTATAGCACATTTATATGAGGGACATATTATATTGATTTACACTTTATTTTTTCCTTCACTCATGGTTCACCTTTCACATGGGAAGGTAGTAAACTGTTCTACCAACTAATAGCAGCATTTCCCAAGGGAAGAACATGCACCTTCACAGAAAACCGTTTACAGTTGGACAGAAGACTGGACATTAGGGTGCAGGGGACCAGCTCTAGAAGCGACACAACAGTGTCGATGCCAGCCAACATTGCTCAGGTAGAGATGGCCATTAAAGTGAATAGGTGCATAACTACTGGAACTCCCCTCCCTTTTGCCAGACATTTTTTTCTGTCATTTTCACTTCTAGCTAAACTAGAATTATTGTAGTCCTATAATTCTCATTAGTGAAATCTGTCATCTACATGTTTTCATTCAAGATATTGTGGTATTTTTTTCCATCCTATCATTGAGAATGATCGCAAAATGTTGGCCATTAACATCTGGGTTCATGTCATGTGCAAGCTTACATTTAATTAGTCTCTACTCATTAAAAGCATTTAATGTATTTATAGTCATCACATTTTTTAAATGGATACTACAGGACATTCATGTAAAAAATATATCGCAGTGCAGTGTTTGATTCATGGTGGCTGCTCTCTGCCATCAGGATTCAAAACATCACTGGTGCAGTATAGTTTTTACATGTAGTTACATTTTTTAATATGTTGTGTTCATCTACCTTTTCATATAACTGACTACATACTCATTAATACTAACGAGGTCATTAAGGCACGGACTTGTGAGCGGCAGGTCTAGGGTTCAATCCCTCCCAGGCTGTCCTCTCTGATTGAGGTTTCTTCCAGGTTTTCTTTAGTCCATATAAATGGCAAATACCAGGGAGGTACTCTAAATTTTGGCCTGGAACAATTTCTTCCTTTAATAAATTCTTTCCCAATTTATCATTTCATTTCATGTATCACCAGGGTCCATTGCCTGTGATGTCTCAGCAGTAAAAATGAATGTTAAAAAATAAGGCAAGGTCAGGAAATGTAACCTGTAGTTGATTGTTCTGTGCTGCCCTGAGTCTTCTACCATTTTTCAGCAATTATTTATAAAGTTACTATCGAATGTTTCATTGCAAAATCATTAATCCCGTTAAATTTAGGATATCTTGATATTACTATAAAGTTTTATTGAAATTGGTCTTGTACAACTGAAATGTTTCTCTTGTAAGACTAATATTAAATTAATTAAGAGTAATGTTTATGAAAGTGAAACATATCATTTAAGTCAGAACATCTTAATGAAACTGGCATATATTATTAATGGTTTTAAATTTTGCTGTTCCTTATGTGTAAGCTAATGAATGAGCACTTTTGTTTTACAATATTTTTGTCCAATTATTAGTTTGTCATAGAAAAACAACTGCATAAATTATTGATTTTTCATTGAGTTTTAAAGAAACTGCAGAATTAGCTGGGGCTGTGAGCAGATAAAAAATAGGGACAAGTGAACATCACATTCTGTTACCATATTTATATGTATATTGTTATATTTAATGCTTTTACTGGAGTATCAACATTGTATTACAAAAGGATTAACAGAAAATGACTATTATAAATAGTGTACAGTAATACTTGTAAAATATATATTATGCTTCAGCAATATATTAAGATTAGTGACTGTCAGAAATAAGGCTGTTTTGCAGCTGTGAATATTAAGAGGGAATTAAACTTTGTAAAAGATGTTGGAAAAACAAACACAAATTGTACATGAATTTCAGAAATGTAGATGTTTGACTTTTATATTTATGTATGTTATTGCCATTAAAAACAGTTTTGTAGCTATTAAGACAGGAAAATATAAAAAATAATTGTAAAATTGATATGATCTGAATTATTTCTCCAGTTCCATTTCATTTGCTATGTAAGAGCAAAATAAGTAGATTCTGCAAATGTTAACTTCCTGTATTCAAGAATGGGAAGAAATTGGAGAGAAGGTGATAATGGGATAGGAAAGAAATATAAGTGGTATGGAATTTTACTTTTTGGTATGAGCAGAGTAATGATGGGGGATGGAAAGATAAAAAAAAAAAGTTACTAGCAAATATGCAATTGTCAGTGAGAGCTATAAGCTCTGGCTTAAGTAAAAAAATTACAAATTCAAATACCATATTTATTCATGTATTTTTCCCATCTAGATTTTTTATGTGATTTACAACAGCTCCCAGAGTTCAGAAAATAAAAATGTTAAATTTATGGTTTCACATTTCTCAATTTATCTTTGTACATACATGTTGGTCATCCCTTCAAATCCTTACCCCAAAAAATGAACTCATCCACAAAAACAATTTGCTACTCACAGTTTCTTGGTTTATACTTTGAACATAACTTTTTACATTTGCTTTACATTTTAAAGTTATTCCGTCATCCCCTTCAAACCTTAAAATATTTTGGGAATTAGTTATTTCTGAGATTTAAAATATATTTTATTATGGTTACAATTGAAAATTCAATAAATGTTTACAATTACTGATTATTGTAAACCTTTTCCTTATTGCTGATAAATGTAGGCAACAGAAAAAGACCATTGTATATTTTCACGCTTTACTGGCAAGATTACACATTTATCGAGGTAATGTGGTAAATGTTGGTAGATGTAATTGAATCAATTTCCCTCCAAATGTTGATTGTTGCATTGCTTCTTGTTTCAGTAAAAGTGCTTTGGTATTGCTGGAATGTCAATATATACACATTTTTATGGACAATGGTATCATATTCAATTAGCATCTGCTTTAGCTTATACCATGTAGGTTGTGGCAGCATAGTTAAATGTTTGTGATAACTCCAAGAAACAATTACTAATAAAATAAAAACTTACTGGAAGATATTCATTTCATAGCTTTAACTTTAGCTGTATTTGTCATTTAAAATATATTTTGCAAGGAAAAAAACACAATTGTAAATTGATAAGTATGGCAGCAAATTTTTAGAAACCATTATTGACGAGCAATTATTGATGGACAAAATGCTTAATTGTGCAAATCCATTTAACTAAAAGCACATAATTTATTATCTAATCAGCTGTTCCAATGTACAGATATAAGTGCAGTAGTGCTGCTCGGCAAGAGATCATGTAAGCTAACAACTCAAAAATTAGTAAACTGAACATACTTCCAACATTTAGCTCTTTAAATGTTAAATTGCAGTTACGAAGCTATAGAAAATGGAGTGGTAATATATCCTATTAGAATTTGATAAATATCTTCATACGAACTCCAAATTACTTTCACAACTTTAGGATATGTTTTGGAGACAATTGCTCTCATCATTAGCCATTGACTGACTACTCAGCTATAATATTGTATAAGTAAGTGGAGTTAGCGTGAATATATTTAAGAATTCTAATAGGATTTATCTCTTTGTTTGGACAATGTTCACATTTACCTGCAAGTATTCACAATAGCTGGTTTTCTAGTGTTTCAAGTTAAAAGAAAGTAAAACAAGTAAATTAAAACACAATATTTTCGGCTTAATGTTCTTTTTCATGTAGAAAGTTTCGAGTAGACTGGTCAGCTAATAAAACCCTCAGTAGATGTTATTAATGAAACAAATATCCTATCACTTTTGTTTTGCAAAATGAATCATTACAAAACAAAATAAAATATATATTGAATCAGTTAATTCCATTAAATAGGGGTTAAAAGATTAATTGTTCGTCTCCTAATGCTTTTGTGTACAGTCCCTCCTTAGACCTGCTGGCTCATTTGAATATTCTGTATAAATAAAGTTCATAATTCAGAAGATTAAAAATTTAATGCAGTGTAAATATAATTTATTACTTTACTGGATAAAAATTAAGTGAATATGCAAACTGAGCCAAGATGCTATCAAAAATACCAAAGTAGTGCTAATTGGATGAAAACTGTTTATCAAGGTAAAAATAAAAACTATTTTCAATTAGGTCATTCCACATATTCCATATTCACTTTTACATTTTTCACCTTCAAATAATAATTCAAATTATAAATACAACTAATAGTCCAACCTCCCATCCCCCCCAAAAAAAAATACAATGCCTCAATAAAGGAATACCATGAAATGTAATTGTCATTACTTTTACTACACTCAACAAAATTGAACTAATCCTAAAACATAAAATATGTTTTATGTTTCTTACAACAAAATGCATAAAAGTAAGCTGAACTTAAGTTTAAGGTTTTTACCCCTTTATAGAATGAATCTCTTTTTAGATGATTAAAGGTGCATGAAATTGCAGAAAGAAGTAATTTTTTATTATTTATGTTATTAAAAATATCATAAAACATAATTATGTGGTAGGACTATCTTGAAAAAAATTGTTTCCTTCTTCTCTACATTTGTAAAATTGCATATTCAATATTAATTTCACCATTAGTGATTAAAAACTTAGTAACTCAAATAGCAATAATTATTAAAATGTAAATTGGAACGTGCACCGTGAAGCTAATCATGTAATTGATATCATTGTATGATTCAGTTGAATTACACACTCTTAAAGCTTCACTTAATTGTCATTATGTATGGAACCAGTTTCGAGAACATTTAGTTCTCATTTTCAGCCATGCTAAAGATCATTCATTGAGCTATGGGAATGTGTATTCTGCTCTGGTGGCAGTGTGATAAACTTAGTTTATGTTTTCATCTCCGGCAGTGTGGAAGTTCATTAGACTTTGTATTTAGATGTAGATTTTCTCCCAGGTTGCTAGTTCCGTAGGTCCTTGTACTGATTTTAATAATTTTGCTTTATTTATTATGTCGTGATTTTGTGTCCAAAAATGATATGCTACTGCTAATTTCTCTATTTGCTTGTACTTTATGTTCCTGAAATGTTCCTTTAACTGTGTGCCTATGTTTCTCTTTGTTTTTCCAATGTAGATTTTTTTCACATTCTGCACAATTTATTTAGTAAATACCTGCTTTTTCCTCTTGTGGAATACTGTCATTAATATTGTCTATCAGTAAGTTTTTAACATTAAATTTATTAATTGGTGCCAACCTGATATTAAAATCCTTAAGAATATTTTGAAATTTTTTGTAGCCCATGAAAGATGTGTGAACTTTTTAAAAATTAGCTTATCTTTTCTTGCTGAAAGTGTTGTGGTTTCTTTGATACGATTTTGTCTCTTGAATTCCTGCACCTTTTTGTGTACTAGTTCTTTTAAAACCATTTTTAACTGCTGTGTAGTTCAACTCAATCATACAATGATATCAATTAAGTAATAATTATGTTTTAAACTTAGGTATTCATTTTTTTACACTAAACTCCACTTACTTACATAAAAGTAAGATGCATTTCATGAGAATCTCTCCCATCTTCAGTTGCTCACTGAACTGCCGTTACTTGAAACAATGGCTGGACACCTGGATGTTTCTGTGGTGGCCTCTGTTGGTTGAAGTAGGAAATTGCTGAATTCATCCATAGGAGGAAACTCGGAATTCATTAGGTTTTCTCTATTTTTTAATATAAAAATTTTTCCCCAAGTGGATAACTCTAATGGGTTTTGAAGATGTTTCAGCAGTTTAATTTCCAGTTTTATTTCATGGTTTTTTGTCCAAAAGTTAGCTGCTACTGCTGATTTATCCACCTGCTTAAACCATATATCCCTAAAATGTTCTTTCCTCCGAATTTCCAAATTTCTCTGTTTTGCCTTGCAGAGCAGAGCTACATAGGCACAATAACCAGTTTATACATTTCAGGGTTGCTAGTCATACAGCGTAAGTAGTATATTGTACATACACTAACTGTCTGCACATCACCCAGTGCCATTTAACTCATTGCAGAGGCAGTTATATTAGTAAAGTCAGCAAAACTACATGGCACCTGTTTTAACTTCTTAAAATTTTATGAATTAAACCACATTTTAGCATGAAAATCCTTTCTTATTCACCACATTAAAATTAGGCTATAACTTTTGAATTGCATTTTTCCTTATTGCAGTCAACATTATCAGTATCTCACTAATTGACATAGATTGTTATGGCATGGACTCATGCATAGATGATCTGGTTTTCAATTCCCACTGGGACCATCCTCGCTGATTAAGATTTTTTTCCAGACTTTGCTCAAGTACCCTAAACTTACGAATGGAATGCTTACTTTCCAAATAAAATTCCTTTCCTTCTATCATTTCTCATATGTATCAACAATGTCCAACGCCTTTGGTACCTCAGTAATGAAAACATGCATTAAACATTTAAAATATCACTATGTTCAATAATAATCCTGTTTTGCATTTTAGAAACATTTAACTCCAAAACTATCCCTCCAAAATTAATCAAAATAAAATTCACACTTTTCACCTCTGCATTATGCTTAGGTGGATTACCTCAATTTCTAGATTCCCTTTGATCTCTTTCTTACAATTTTTACATGAGAATTTTTGCTGAGAGAAGAGTGATATTGATATATAATTCTCATTAAAAATATTATCAATATAAAAAAAAAGCTGAATTAATCTGAAGTTAGAAAATTTATGTAACATGTTTTAAGAGCCTTCAGGAACAAACTGGTCAAAAAGCAGAGTACATTAAATATTGAGAATGGAGCAAAAAATGTATAAGCACTGTTCATTTATTTGCAGCTATATTTGGAGAGAATCAAAATTATCAGCTTCTACCACTAAGAGTTATGCACAGCAATATGCAAGTCTGTTAATAATTTTGTTTCCAGGCAATAGCTCTGGGAGCCTGCTTTGAATTCCACAATTGCAAAGTATTGCTGATGATACTAATATACATATTTAATATTTTGTCTAATGATTATCTTTTTAGTATAGTAGCTTTTATGGATTTAAAAAATATATGCTGTAGCTTTTGTGGAATATTACTATCTGACCTGAAATTATCAATGGTAATTTGAGACAATGTTTGTAGAATGTTTATCATTATCAGAAATTGGCAGGATAAAAGAAAATCAATATACCTAGAGCATCAAATTTCTAAGTGGAACAAATTTGAGTAATTTCCTCTTAAATAATTATATTCTATACCTTTATTTGTTATTCAATGTTTGGTTGCATCCATTGCCTTATACTTAAGAGTTTTGATGCTCCATGGTATTACTAATGCCCTTAATTAATAATACACTAGCTATAAAAAAAATTAAATAATTTTTTTCAAGATATTACATCAAAAATTCAAGTTTGAATAAACTGCATTTATTTTAAATATATGACATTCATAAATGTATATCTATTCATTTATATAGCTTACAATTAGAGGTGATGATACAACATTTTGTATTTAATGCTATCACAATATTGTGTCTTCTACTGCAGTGTTATGTTTTCAGGCAGAATATTTTAAATGATTTTGTTCAATAAAAGTGTTCAATATAAAAGCATTTTCCACTCTTATTTTAATAAATGAGCATATTCTGCTTTCATTTTATCACGTTCTTCTGGTGCAGGTAAGTGAGGCAGTATGTTTAATTTTCTCCTCTCAGCTCGAACCTTTCCCTAAAAGCACACCAGAAAAATGAGGTAAACAATGTGCTCCCTTGTTTAGAGCATTTACTGTACAGGTGTAATAAGTTAATTTATAGTTATGCAAATATATTCAGTCATCTATTCAGAATTACTGCACTCAAAACTAAAATCTTATTGCACATACCCAAAATTTCTTACATATTTTGTAATTTTCAAAATACAATCCGCATTTATTATGATCATAACTATTTGCATCAAGACAATTGAAGACCAACTTTTGCTCCTACAACAAAACAAAACAAAAGTACTTGTAAAGCAAATTCATTTTCTTTTAATATCTATTTGGCTAAATACTATACAGTAAAATAACTATTAAAAAGCAATGTGCTGCCTCTCTAACTCTTATGCTATATATTCCTACAAGAACTTAGCATTTTTGTGAAGAAAGCAGCAGTAAATGAAATGTCAATGTAATTGAGCTTTTCAGTATTTATCTAAACATGTTACGAAAAAACGCATATATTACTTGAATTTGCTAACATGAACAGAATGAACTTTACTTGAATTGGCACATTCGGCAAATAGTTATAAAAAGTTCCATTTTGCCAAATCGGTATGTGTAAATTTTCGTCGCTGATTCCAGGGACCATTTGTTTAAGCATAATATATGTGGGAAAAAAGGGGGGAAGTTTGAAAGAACATCGAAAACACTGAGATTTATGGCTAATTAATTGAAGAAATAGTAATGCTTTTCTTAAATATTTATTTACTGTAAAAAAAATTAAAGAATGATTAATTGGACTCGCGAAATGAACGACTGTGCAAATAAATATAATCCACATTATAATCATGAGAATATCTTTGCAACGAACATAACCTCAAACTTTTCACTAAGAGCATATCATATAACCTTAACACAAGGATTGTTAAGCTCGTCGTTGTGCCTGCGAAGCGATTTTTTTAACTCTTGCTTTTCATTGGGATCTTTTGGTTGTGGAAATGAATCAATTCCGTCGTACATTATCCAGTGCTTTCTACTGTGAATTGCACTAAGTTTCGTTTCGCTATAGTTCTACTTATATTGTATTAGGAACATGTAATATTATATAACATATTTATGACAGAATATAAAAAGCAAAGTTGCTTATTTAGATTAAATGTGCTTTTATTTTCACTAATACGCGTGCAACCATTGCTATTTCATATATTTCTGAAACACGCCCCCGAAGCCAAACTCCGCTTTATAAGCATATTCGGGTGATTCAGGAATTCCATTGCTGTTGTGTACATGGAGAAATAATAGATGGATGCAAGGTTTGCTTGCCACGAAGCACGTAATAGTTATTTTAATGCCTTGTTCTTATTCAAATGCTTTTGTAATAAGCAAAAATAAATTTTTATTTCATTTTAATGAGCATATGCTTAAGTAACTGTACAAAAATAACAAAACATTTTATTTATAATTTGGGAAAGTGGTTCTCGGTTTCGAGGCTATTTCAAGAAGCAGGTGTATATGACGTCATTAACATTCATTCATGGCTGGACACAGTAATCGTTGGAAAATGAAGTCCTAAGAAGAGGGACTAAATCTTGTGTGCATGTGTCTGAGTGTGTAATTATGTTCATTTATTATGTTTTCATTGTTTAGTTTAAGTATAAGGTGAAGTGTTAAGTGTTATCGCTATGTCGAAAAGCTCGAAAAGTCAATCAAAAATTGACAGCGGCATTGTGGAAGTGAAAAGCAAGGTGAGGTTTTCGTCGTAAACATAGTGTTAATAAATTGAGCAAATATATTTCGTTGTCCATTTAAGAATTATCCTACATAAGTATTTTCGGATAAGGCTGCTATATTCATTATGAAGTAACAAATATAATGAAAATATTTAGTCCGGGTTAATTCATTGCTTAATGCGAGTTTTACATACCTAAGTCGAAAATTTAATGCGTTTAAACGGTTAATTAGATTTAATTTTTTTTTTTTGGTGAAAAATTAGTTGAGTGACATGTATAGAGCATGCTTTGTTTGCACGCACAGCTGCTAATGTCATCTATATTACAAAAATGTGACCTATTTAAAAATTACTTTATATTTATAAAAGTAATATTAAAGCCATTTTCAATTTCGAAATTATAGGCATTGATAATGCAGATGGTATATCATTTAACTAATGAATATGGGCTGTATTGCAGTTTGATGCAGAATTTCGACGCTTTTCTGTGACAAAACAAGCAGCATCAAAGTATGAGGACTTCAGTGCATTGATAGAAAGACTGCACCATTTGGCAGATGTTCCATTTGTCATCTCCTACACTGATCCACGTGATGGCGATCTCCTTCCTATAAACAATGATGATAATCTTAACAGAGCATTGCTAACTGCCCGTCCATTACTTAGGATCATCATTCAGCGAAAAGGTACTTTTGCATGACTGTTTAAATTGCTATCAGTTTGCTGCATGTACATGAATGCATGTGGCGTTTGGTGAATGCATATGTTTAGCTTGCATATTTCTGAATTTATATTGTTAATGGATCTATTAGGAATCCTGTGTGTTGTATCATCCTTTGACACTTTTGCAAGATTTTCTTTTTGAATGTAAAATGACTTTGTTTTTGTTCATTACACATGTTATATAGTAGTTGTAAATTTCTGGAAAATTTTATTTAAATAAAGTATTTCTCAAAATAAAAACTTGATTAACAGCGTAATGTTGAAAGGTTAGTTATGAATTAATGAATTTAATTTTAAAAATTTCATTAATTCCTTAATCAGCAATCCATATTTATAAAATTAGAGGAAGGAATTCACTCATAATTGAAAACTAGCCAATTATTTTGCTTTTAGTCAGAATAAAAGTCACATTACGCAAATTTTTCTTTGTTAGAGCTTGTTCAGTTAAGTGGTATTAGGAAATTAAGTAATTTATAAAATGCTAGATATACATAGCACAGTACATTATAAAATGCTACCTTAATGCTGCAGAAATGATGAGACTTCCAGTTTCTGGCACTTTAAAAGTGGATTTACTTTTGAAGGAACAATTTACCTAAAGAAGCTTGATAAGTATTTTTGAAGTCTATATGGCAGCTTTATGACATGTCGCTTAACAGTTCTATGCAAAAGTTGGCAGTGCTGTTGCAACAGCACTGAGTCAATAACATTATAAATCAATGTTGTATAATTCTTCGCAGACAATTATTTATCCTGTAACAGCTTTATTGCCTGGAGCAACCCTGTTCCCCTTTGTAGCTCTGTTTCTTTGAAGAGTATCTCTTCTGGAAAATTTTACCATAAATATCTAATGCAAGGAATCTTTTTACTTTAATGTTACAGAATTATAGTCGGGAGACTTGAGTCTTTATTTTTGGCATGCAGCTTTAATTAACCTATTATTAGTAAAGGAATCATAAAACTTGCTATTTTACTGCTTCTAGCTACAGCTGATGTGTAACTTAAACAATAGTGTTTGAAAGGATGCTTTGTTTGTAGGCAGATGAAATGCACTTTTCATTTGTTAGTACCCATAGTGCCGAACTCAAATCAGAACTGTCTAATAATGCTCTTACAGCAGCCCAACCTTAACTGAAAGCAAACATAGCTTAATAGTAAACATAAACAATTTTGCACAATCAAATTGATTTATTTAGGCACTAAAACTGTGCATGGAAAGAATTGAAAATTCATCTGACCTCAAAGTTAGAAGAAGCTGTTTTCGCCGATAGAGCCTTGTTCCTGCAATAATTAAAATTGCTATTTAACATTTTTAATTCTTTTATAAAATGAATTATACCTATATGATTTATGCATTACTAATACTGTTACCAATGTGTTGTATAACTAGAAGTTTCTTCCGGACTTAGGAGCTAAGGAGTCCAAACGTTTCATCCTCAACTGCGGAGGACATCTTCAGTGGCGCAGATGTCCTCTGCAGTTGAGGATGAAACGTTTGGACTCCTTAGCTCCAAGAGACGACGGCTCCTAAGCCCAGAAGAAACTTCCAGTTATAAGTCTGACTCCGGCCGTGAAAGCTTCCAATTACTCAATGTGTTGCATGTTTTAGTTCATTTCCAATGGTTCTAATACCATGTTTACTGACTGTTGGTCTCCTTATCCTTTCAATTTGAGATAGAAGAAACTGAATTTCTTCGTTGCTGATACTTCCAAAAACATTCTGACCTACAATAATAACCTAGCTTAAACCATGCTTCACAGCCTAAGCCAAGAGTCAATTAAAAAAAGCTTAGCATTCAATTTGTACACTATAAAATGTATATATAGCTAAAGTTCCAGCTTTAGCTCAGAACTAAGCTTAAGCCTGTAATATCAGGCTTTTTTTTTTTTTTTTTTTTTTTGGGTAGTGTTTTAACGCCCATTTTTACTACTGAGGCACCATAGGCTGACCTTATATCAGGCCTTAATGACTGCAACAAACTACATGCAATTGAGATCATTGTAGTTAGTTAAACTACTTGCAGTGTATATTATCCAAGGAATAACTTTTTTTTTTTTTTTTTTTTTTTTTTTTTTTTTTTTTTTATGCAGGGAATTTTTTTTCCAAGGAATTTGTGAATTATAGCAGGATATAGTTGTAATGGGAAGTTAGCTATTCCTCTCTATACTATCAAAATGAAGATCTGATTCCAATTTATTGCTCTGACATATTAGCTCTATGTGGCACAAATGTAAACAAGATCTGGGTATATCAGGATAAGGTATCAAGTTATACTTCTGAGTAAGCACTCAAATTGTATTTCTCCCTCAGACTCCTGAAAAAGGCACTGTGAAACCAACAACTTATACTGTAGATAGTGTATGGAGAACCTAAAACAGGAAAAGGACAAATGGACAACATGTTAGTACAACATAAGAGCCTTTTTCAGGAAAAAGCTATGTGCAGAGCTATAGCTTACACCAAAGGAAATCAAATACAGCATTATAGATGTTGGAGATTATGTTTGTTAAGTTAAGACATTTGAAATTTTGGCAAAACTGTAATACTTAGCCAGATGTAGAAACTTGCCCAAAATAACAGAAAAATGGGTAGAAGTATTATTAGGAGAAATATAAGATACAATTGAAATTTGGGTGAAACTTTAATATATGTAGCCAAATGTAGAAACTTAACTAAAATAACAGTAACATGAGTAGAAATATTATGAAATGAAGTTAATGCATTGAAAGCTAATAACCCACCCGTCACCTTGAAAAAGAGTATTGACTTTTATAGCTGAAATAAAAGAGAAAATGGTAACATAGTAAGGTGATGGTACATTTGTACCAACAGCAAAAAATGCACTAGAAAGCAATGCATGTTGGAATATAGTGATAGACGGCAAACGATGTGAATGTAGCATGGCAGCAGTATCAAAAATCTGTTGTGCAGGAGCTATGTAAATTAAGCAAAGTCCTCACCGAATTGAATAATTTTTAATAAAAATGAATATAAAATCCAAATTAGGCCTTATTACTTAATAAAATAAGTTATGGCATTACTGTGCAGTATTAGGGGACAAAATTAGAATTCTTGCGACCTATAAGTATTACAAAGAGAAACCACATTTTTAGCATAATCATCATCATCATCATCATCATCATCATCATCATCAAAATTAAACTACAAAAATGAATGGTATATTATTGATTAAATGAAATGTATGACTACTGATAGACAAAGCTATACTGTATGGGTATTTTTTAAAAAAATTTAAATGTAACCATGTTTATGAACTTATTCCCTTATATCTTTACGTTCACTAAAATAGAGAGAAATAACTGAAAGTTTCGTGTTTACATTCTGTATTTAAGAAGATGATTTCTATATGTTTCAATAAAACAAAGAACATGCTACCATTTAAAAACATTTTCAGTGCACCAAACAAATATACACAATCAAAATTTTCATCGATTTTCAATGGGTTTGAAATTTAATTTAAATGTTATTGTATTAAAATCGTGTGCAAACATTTTCTGAAGGTTATTACAGAGCGCTCTTGCATACAAATATAATTCTCAAACACACATTACATTAATATTTCACATTTGCTATCTTCATGATGATGCTTTTGTTAAATAGGAAACATATGCAAGGTTATAAATACAGTTTATATGCTGAATTAATTTTTCCTTTTATTTTAAAGCGATTTAGATGGAATTTAAACACAAGAATCTTTTTTAATATTCGTTTTTCAAGTATACCTTTAATAGCCCAATTTCCCTAACTTTCAGCAACTAATTTTCTTATTTATTTAAATGGTATATATCAGATTTTCCTGTGAAGAAGCAAATATTGGTGTCACTAGAGTGATTTTTAAATTTTGGGTTTCACATATATCCCCACTCCTAATGGCCCGATTTCCATGATTTTCAGGAACTATTTTTATTATTTTATTTACATAGTATATGCAGCAAAAAAGCAAATGGTGCCACTAGAGTAATATTTAAATTTTGGGTTTCAGGTAAACCCCCACACCTAGCAATCTGATTTCACTGATTTTTAGAAACTTTTTACTTACTTGATTTAAATGATATATGCCGAGTTTTGTTGTGGAAAAAAAAAAAAAAAACAAATATTGGTGTATTTTTTAAATTTTGGGTTTCAGGTACACTCCCACTCATAATAGTCTGATTTCCCCAATTTTCAGAAACTATATTTATATTATTTTTTTTTTTTAAATGTTAAAAATAAAGTCTCGTTGCGAAGAAACAAATATTAATGCTGCTAGAATGATTTTCAAATTTTGGGTAGCCCCCTCCCTGCTAATATTACAATTTTGCTGATTTTCAGAAACTATTTTTCGTAATTTATTTCATTGGCATATATCCAGTTGCCTTTAAAAAAATAAAATTGCGGCTGTTAGAGCAATTTTTAAATTTGGGCTTAACCCAAAAAAGTTTTTCCCAATAGTCTGATAATGTTTAAAAAAAATTGTTTTTATTTGATTTAAAGGGTGTATGCCAAGTTTTGTTGTGAAAAAATAATTAATGGTGCTGCTAGAGCAATTTTTAAATTTTGGGTTTCAGATAATCCTCCGTCCTCTGCTTCTAACGGTTTTTTCAAAAACTGTTTTTCTTATTCTATTTAAATAGTATATATGGAGTTTCGTTGCTAAAGAATATATATTAATGCTACAAGAGCGATTTTTAAATTTTGGGGGCAGGCAAACGCCCCTCCTATTGCCCTGATTTTCAGAAACTATTTTTCTTATTCCATTTAAATGGCATATAAGGAATTTTGTGCCGAAAAATCATATTAGTGCCACTAGAGCGATTTTTCAATTTTGTGTTTTAGGTGAACCCCCTCTTCAAATGGTCTGATTTCACTGATTTTTGAAAACTATTTTTTCTACTTTATTTCATTGGTATATGGCAATTTTCCTTTAAAAACGTATAAAATTGCAGCTGCTAGACCGATTTTTAAATTTTGCTTTAACCCCTGAAAGTTTTTCAGCATTCCTCGCGTCCTGATTGCCATGGTTTTCGAAAATTTCCTTTATTAATTAATTTTAAACAAATTTACTGAATTTTGTTGAGATAAAGCAAATATTGAGGCCACTAGAATTTTTTTTTTCTAGTTTTCACTGTAAGACAAAAAATAAACACACCCCTTCCCAATGGTACAATTTTGCAGGTTAACAAACTCGACGAATCCTTTGTTAATTGATGACTTTGTGAAGTTTCATTGAGAAAAACAAAAAAATTGCAACCTCTAGAGCATTAAAACACAACACACACACACACACACACACACACACATATATACACATACTAACCTCAGGTGAATCCTAGAAACCAGAGGATTCAGTTGTTTACTGCAGCCCTGGGGAGAAAGAGCAAAGAAAATTTTTCAATACTTAGGGTTATAGGTGCCTCATTGAGAACAAAAAGAAAGAAGGAATGGGGGTAAAAGAATAAGTAAAATAAATCCATGATACAAGGAGGATATGGTCAGTAGTAAAAAATGTGTATAGAAATGGCATAACAAAAAGAAATATAACTTGAGAAAGATCTTGTGCTCATTTTAACACATTAGTGCAAGAGAATTTAATTAGAACAAAAATAAATTTCTTAGGAAATCTGGAAGATATTAATGATTTAGATAGGTAGATTTCTGAGGAAGAATTTTATGACCAAATTAAGAAGCTAAAGCAGAAGAAAGCAAGTGGTATTGGATGGCATTCCAGGGGAACTCTGAAGAATTTAGGTTAAAGAAGATAATAGGAGAAAAATAGTGGTTAAATTGTTTAATAAAATAAAGGAAACAAGGTAAACGCCGAAGATGAGGGGAAGGAGCATAATAGTACCCATAAGGGTGATATAAATAATTCAGCTAATTATAGGGAAATAAGTTTTCTTTCCATTTTAGGTAAGGGTTTTACAGGAATTCTAGCCAATAGATTAAGAAATGGGTTGAGAAAGAAAAAATTATCATAGTTTCAACCAGGTTTTAGATCAGGAGGAACTGTGGATGTTTTTGTAATAAAGATAATTGTAGATAAATATTTAAGCAAGAAATCGGGAAGAGTTTATATGGCATTTATTTACTTTGAGAAGGTATTTGATACATAAAGATGCAATGTGGTTGAAACTAAAAAGGAAAGGATTAAGTAAGGTGTTTATAAAACTATTTCAAAAGATATATAGATAAAGAACCTGTTTTAAGTTAAATTTTCAGGTGATAAGGTAATGGATTATATGCAGAGTAAAACAGGAGTAAGACAAAGTTGTGAATTAAGTCCAACACTGTTCAATCTCTATATTGATATCATTTTGGAAGAAACTGAAAGAGATAAGTTACATCTACCAGTAGTGAATAATAAGGAAATATCAGGTTTGCTTTTTGCAGATGACTTAGTAATCGCGTCTAAATCAAGTGGAGGATTGAGAAAAGCGATTGAAATAATGAATACTTTTGTAAACAATGGTAATTGAAAATTAATGAAAAGAAATCAAAGATCTTTTTTAAAAGAGGTTATAAGTTGAAAAATGATGAAAAATGGCAGTTAAATGGGAGGTAAATGGAGGTGGTAAGGAAAATTAATTATCTAGTGAAAAGATAAGCTCTAATGGACATTGGAATGAGTAGAAAAAGTAGCAGTTGCAAAAGGAAAAGCAGATAAGAATGTTATAAGAGCATGTTTAAAAAAAATCCTGAATTAAAAGCTAATTGGCTGGAAAGAATATACACAATCATGGTAGAAAATGTTGTATGGGTTAGAAATTTGGGGTATAGATGATGCATGGAAAGATGTTGATAAAATCAATAGAATTTTTTGAAATTGATTTTAGGTGTACCAACAGCATCCCCAAATGATATAGCACAGCTAGAATAGGTAGATATTCCACTAAGAAAAAAATAATGAGAATAATTATGAAATATTTATTCAGAATTACCACATTAGAAGAGAGTGATATTAATGGATATCATTGTATGATTCAGTTGAACTACACACTCTTAAAGCTTCACTTACTTTTCATAAATGTATGGAACCGGTTTCCAGAACATTTTGTTCCCATCTTCAGCCATGCTAAGGTTCAACTGTCGGATCATTCGTTGAGCTGTGGGAATGTATATTCTGCTCTAGTGGCGGTGTGATAAACTTGTAGTTTATGTTTTCATCCCCGACAATGTCGAAGTTCATTATGCTGTCTTTGTATTTGTAGATGTAGATTTTCTCCCAGGTTGCTAATTCCGTAGGTCCTTGTACTGATTTTAATAATTTTGTTTTATTTATTATGTCGTGATTTTGTGTCCAAAAATGATATGCTACTGCTGATTTCTCTATTTGCTTGTGCTTTATGTTCCTGAAATGTTCCTTTAACCGTATGCCAATGTTTCTCTTTGTTTTCCCTATGTAGATTTTTTCACATTCTGCACAGTTTATTTTGTAAATACCTGATTTTTCTTCCTGTGGAATACTGTCATTAACATTATCTATCAGCAAATTTTGAACATTAAATCTATTAATCGGTGCCAACCTGATATTAAAATCTTTAAGAATATTCTGAAATTTTTTTGTGGCCCATGGATGATATGTGAATTTTTTAAAAATAAGTTTATCTTTTTTTGCTGAAAGTGTTGTGATTTCTTTGATATGTTTTTGTCTCTTGAATTTCTGCACCTTTTTATGTACTAGTTCTTTTTTAAAACCATTTTTAACTGCTTTTCTTC
Organism: Metallyticus violacea; assembly: GCA_030762175.1. Taxonomy (NCBI): domain Eukaryota; kingdom Metazoa; phylum Arthropoda; class Insecta; order Mantodea; family Metallyticidae; genus Metallyticus; species Metallyticus violacea. Next base: position 36,425,134 of record CM060833.1, read on the forward strand.
TATTGGTTTGTATTCTTTAAAATATTCTTCTTTGCTAATTTGTAGGTTAACTAACCGGTGTGTTAAACTGTTAATTACTGCATGTTTGTGTGCTGTAGGGTTTAAACTGTCATTTTGATGTGATTATCTGCATGTGTATTCTTTCTGTATATTATTGAGAGTGATATTATTAAGAATGTTCTAGTATACAGGAGAAATGTAAGTGGAAAGAATCATAGTATTTCAAAGTGCAGGAAATTTTACAACAGACAGGTTTAGGAAAAGTAGGATGAATAGGGAACACCAAAAACAGAGAATTTAAAAAAAAAAAAACTAAGATTGAAAGATATTGAACGACAAGAAATATTTAGTAATTTTGGTGATAGAGTTCCTTCAGATTTTGTAGAGGAATAAAAATAAAATGGAATAAGGAGAAATATATAGAACAACATGATAAGGGAGGTAGAGAAGGGTTTGCTTGGGCTAGAGCTGGAGTTATTGAATTTAAAAGGATTTGGATATGATAAAGGAAATTGTTTAATGTGTGGAGAAAACAATAGAGATTTTCATTGTTTGTTATATTGTAATCAAACAAAGCTATGGATAGAAAAGGTTTGGAATAAAATACTGGGAAAATTTTAATTGGAAAGAGTTTAAATAAAAGGAATGAAGAATATAAAAATGATGGGAACTATTTAGCTAATATTAGAGAGAAAGGGACAAGAATAAAGAAGAGCATGATGGAAGGAAATGTAGAATGAATTGAAGGATATTACAGAGTGTGAGGGTCACCAACACACTAATAACCTGGAGTTGTGTGCTGTGGGACCAGAATGTTAACAAGCAACTTAGCAAAATTAATAATTATATGGAATTATTGTAAAAAATAGAAATATGTAATTTTACTATAATGCTATGTTTGTTGGAAATAAATTCAAATTCTGCAGCTTGCTACAACCTAATAGTCAGTGCTTGCCTCTTATCCATAAGTGTAAACATGACGGTGTATAGCAGTGATTCCTAAGCTTTTTTGCCTGATGACACTTTACTGAATGTCCTCTAGATTGCAACACATTTATTTTTATAATAATTATAATAATATAATAACTTCTATGTAGTGTTGGATATCCAGTGTTGTAGATAGCCAATGTTAACACACAATCAAAAATTCTAAAAATAACAAGCAGCAACCTAAGTGCATTACAACAAAACAAAAGCATGTGTCAAATGGGAAGAATAAACAAATTATGAAGCACTGTTACAGGTGTTTACTTTCATTCCAATAATCACAAGGCAGAAAAATTAAACTGAGCATTATTGCAGGTGTTAATGTATCATTGGCAAAGTCTGGCTCAAAATAAAAGAATGAAAGACTTAATTGAAAATAAATGATGCATCATAAAGAGAAATTCTGGATGGTATAAAATTTATTTCTCAATTCTAGAATTTCACGACACACTCCAGGGGCCATGCAACATGTAATGTGTCCCAGCACATAGGTTGGGAACCACTGGTATATAGTATAATTATATAATTTTTGGCATCTTTGAAAAGTAAATGAGGAAAGTAATGCACAGAGCTGCCCTGCTGGAGAAAAATGGAAAACATAGGATGCAAATAACAGCATTGTGGAATTTTGCTATATTAATAACAGACCATCTAAGTCTAAGGGCAAGTATATGAAACCAAGAACTCCAAACTGTTCACACCATGCTGTAATAATCTCTCCACTCATTCTTCTGTTATTTTAGGCAAGTTTCTACTTTTTCTTATGTATTTTCCTAAATATATTTGAGTTTCAGTGAACTTTGTTTCCAATGATTGCAAATAGCCCTCCATACAGTGAAATTTTAATATATTTTAACAGAACGAGTTCAAACAATCTGCAAAATAGTTTGGGGTTCATTAATACTCTTTATAAATAAATCCCTTGTTTTAAAAACACAACACTATGTGTACTATATCATATGTTGTTTATCTAACTGACATGATTGTAAAAGGTAGTGTTAAAAACATGCATTAGATCTTCTTTTGTTTCTGTTCTTACAGTTGTTCTTCACCTTCCGCATTCAGATAACTTAAAAAGGGATGTGTTCATTTTCTAAAAAGTTTTATGAAGTTTTTATCCATGCATTAATAAAAAAAGTAATTTTCTGCATAAATGGACTACATACAATTTGTGTCTTCATTAATTCATTTTATTTGTTATACCAAAGACCTGTCCAAGTTAATGTCAGCCTTAGTGCCCAGTAATATACTTAGCTTGGAGCTTTTCAAAATGCACCCTCCCCCCGTGACCATGGTATTAAATATGGCAAAACCACAACCACCATGGTGCAGAGATCAATTAGTAAGATAATGTATAGTGGTAAATCACTTGTCTGATGATACTGAAGTTGCACATGTTGGCAGCAGAGGACACTTGCATAATCATATTTTCTATTTTGTTTGTTTTTTGTTTTGGGGGGGGGGTCAACAATGATTCACAGATTGTGAAGAATGTATATTTTTTATGCCTTTAAACTGAAATCCTCGGCTATGCTGCTTGATCCAAGCAGGATTGGAACATGTGCCCTCTGCGACAAATCCCAAATCAACTGAACCAAGGTGGTGGCTATTAAAGATGAGGATGAGAATGAGGGTTACAGTGCAGTAGCAGCAAGAGAAACTTGAGTACCTTAAGGAAATGCGCCCAGATGCACCTTAGTACATCAAATATTCCATAGCTAGCTGCTGGAATCCAAACAAGTGGTTTTATCTGAAGACAATCTGATTTGCTCAAGCATAAACAAAGAACTAATATGCATATGCTCACATTAAGTGGCAAAAGTATTTTAAGTGAAAAAAATATTCAGTTTGCATTCCCATATTTTTTTAATTTAAAAGACAGATGGAATTATTTTTGTACTGTTTAGGTTTGGGTAAAAGGTTTGCAATTCACTCTGTCTACTCCTCTTCATATAAGCTAATAATTTTTTGAAACTTTACACAAACAGATAGGCATTTCTGCATAAATATATTGTACACTGTTTTATGAATTTTTAGATAATTATAGAGGATATAATGATATATATATTTGAATAGTGTTTAATGCCAGTTTTTACTACTGTGGCATCAAAGACGGAAATTATATATATGCTGAAGGGTATGTTGTACTTGTATTTTTAATAACAACTCCTTTAATTAAGATCATTGTATGATTTGAGTTGAAATACACACTCTCATTGACTCCACTTACAGGTAGTACATTTAGTACATGTTTCACAGACTTTTTTCTGCATCCTCAGCTAACTGTCAATTGCTGGAGAATTCCTTATGCTTTAGGGGATGTATTTTCTGCTCTGCTGAAGGTTTGATAAATTTAAAGTTATGTTTTCATCCTGAAGTATTGAAGATCAATAATATATCTTTGTATTTGTAAATGTAGATTTTTTCCCATGTTATAACTCTATAGGGCCTTGTACTGACTTTAATTATTTTACTTTATTCACCATGTTTTGGTTTTCTGTCCAGAAATGAGATGCTACTGCTGATTTCTCCATTTTTTGTGTTTTATGTTCATGGAATGTTCTTGTAATTGTGTGCCTATGTTTCTCTGTTTTTCCAATATAGAGACTTTTTTGCATTCTGCACTGGTTCTAATCTGATATTAAAATCTTTTGAAATTTTTGCATAGCCCATGGATGATATGTGAATTTTTTAAAACTTATCTTACCTTTTCCTACTGAAAGAATTGTGGTTTCTTTTATAAATTTCTGTTCTTTTTTGTAAACTAGTTCTTTGCTAAATCCATTTTTAATCACTGTTCATTTTATTTGTATATATTCTTTGGAATATTCTTTTTTGTTAAGCCTGTGTGTTAAGCTGTTGCTCACCGCATATTTGTGTGTTTTGGGGTTAAATCCACCAGCTCTAATGTGACTGTCTGAGTGCGTATTCTTTCTGTAGATTCAAAATTCCAGGTTTTCTTGATGTTTTATTATTTTAATGTCCAGGAATGTTATCTGTTTCGTATGTGAACAATATAATTTTATCGTTATATGGCAAGTATATCATTAACATATCTGTACCATTTTTTAAATGTGTATGGGAATGCTGAGTTGATGTTTTTCAAATTGCTCATGAAGAAATTGGCTAGAAATGGAGATAAGAGGCTGCACATAGTTCTTGTTCATTGTATGATTGAGTCAAACTACAAATTTTTTGCTAAATAGTATGAAGGTGTGTTGATATTGGTAATGATGGGTCGCATACCATTACCAGTCTTGTGAATTTTAGGTAAACCACATATTTTTGCTATTGTTAGGTTCTGTTATATTTTGTATTATGTTTCTTTTGGATAAATTTCAACCCTTTGCCTCTATATTTACTACAAATTATTTACTGTTTATAAATCACTTAAACATATTCTTTCTATAACTGTATCTTTATCTGCATCAATTCCTTAAGTGCTGTACAAATCTCTAGGATGCATATACATAATGCTCATCCCTTAGCACAACTATTCCAAGATCAGTTACACATATATGTTATCTTAAGAATATTACTATTTTGTTTGCATGGTTACCAAGTCGTATGGCATTGGAGGCATGCGTGGGCTGATGAAGGAGCTAAATCTGAAATATACATTCTCCACAGAATGTAGTTTATCCATCACCATCAGATATCAAACTTTTTGTATGGAAGTATTTTCTTCAAGACTTGTAGTACACCTAGTAGTCCTGTCAAAAAAAGCTACATACAAGAAAAAATCCTCTTTTAATCTGAGCTACTTCCTCTTTTAATTGTAGAAACAAAGAAGTAATTATAGCTTGATGCTTTTTAGCCATGTTCACCTTCTTCGAGGTGACAAGGGGTTATTGTAAGTTCCATTGCTACATTGTGCTTCAATTATTTACAATGTAGGGGTCAGTTGCATAGCAACTTACTCAAATTACTTGACAATGATTCTGCAGATCTTTGAGTTTGTTTATGTCAATCCATACATAGGTCATATTTAAACTTTATTTTATTCATGTGTTTCTCTTTTAATTTTTCTACATTATTTCATATTGTATGCCTTCCTGCCACAGCTTCATGCACAAATCGTTGAATGACCACATTATTGTGCTGATATTTGTCTTCTGAAGTTAGTACATCTCAAAGAGCATGGGTTTCACCCTTTCACCAGATTATGAAATCACCAGCACATTCAATCTATAGTTTTGGAGCACATCAGTAGTTTCATCTAACAGGAATCCCACTTCATGCTCTTTTATTTTCTCTAAAACATTCTCTTAAATTGGTTCAATGTAATTTTTTCTCTGGGTGCTTTTATCGAATGCTGACCTTTGTGTGTACTTCTCAAGGAATGATTTGAATGCAGGTTTTGTGGACTGGCACTCAGGGATCTGATTTAACTACTGTTGCTTTTCAGATCCTGAAATGAAGACATGTTTCGGGGTTGTTTATTTAAAACATTCTTCATAAGCTTGCCATAATGAATGTGGGGTTTATTCTGGTTCTTTAATGTTTCTCATGGACCACAATATTTACATCACAGAAAGCACAAGACTACAGGAATTTATGTAGCTGCTTAAGAAGATTGATAATAATTTATTTTTCTGCCCAATTTTATAACAAAATGTGAAAGAAAAGGTTCAAAAAGGTGCTGAAGTATCATAGAAAGGATGAAATGGGAATAAACATTCCAAATTTAATGAAAGAGTGTAAACAAATTTGTCTTTTTTGTTTCATATTCTGAAAAACAAATCTGAAACTATTTTTTTTAAGTTGTTGCACCTTAAAATTCATTCCTTATTTATAACAAGAGCTGCAGAAGGTCAAGTATGCTATTGGCAATAATATCTTGTGCCATTTTTTATGCTTGTAACTACAGTCACAGCCAACAATCCACTTGCAGATGCAGATATGTAAATGTATAAGATTTACATTTGAAAAACACATTAAGAAAGGTTGAATGTGTCCAGAATGTAATATATCTTTATTAACTGTGAGTAAATTATACAGTAGTGGCATTAATTTCTGGACACTTTTCATAAAATTTTTATCCTTTTAACATCTTACAAGATATACAAAAATTGAGTTGTGCTAAATCAACAGATGACGCTTTTATTTTGTCTATGATGTTTCTATACCACATTTATTATCTGGTGGAAGTGCTACATCCTGTATAGATGTTAGAAACAAGTTTAATTAACATCGTTCAGTAACTTCAATAATTCTATCTGAGTGCAGCAGCAATATAATTGTTATGTAATTATTGTTATTGAACCAAAGTTCAAAGAAAGTTTGCATGCCATACAAAGTAACTGGAAACACAAGTACACCTGCAAGAAGTGGCAGAAAACCAACACTAACTGCTAAAGACTGCTGCAGAATTCCTGCCTTTCTCTACAAGATGGCCCATATACAGCAAAAGAATAAATGCTATCTTGTAAATTTCTGATCTACAAGTCTCTGACTGAACAATTGGACAGAAACTTTGCAAAAATGCTCTAGAAGCAAGGACTCCAAGAAAGAACCCTTATCTGAACCAAAAGCAGAGGCAAAAGCATGTGGAGTGGGCTTTAGTACACGGGGGTTGGACACAAGACTGGAGTAAGGCATTTGGAGCAATGAAATGAAGATCTTTGGAAGTGATGGCATCATGTTTGTGCATCACCTAACAGGTGAGATGTTTTCTGAGTGCACCACCTCTATTATGAAGCATCCTGTCAGCATCATGGTATGGGGAAGCATGGCAAAGTATGGTGTCTGGCACCTAGTTAGAGGGCAAAATTAATGCCAAAAAATACCAATCAGAGGTCTGACAAAAGTGCTGCCTACTATTCGTGATTTGTTTGGGGCTGACAGTCACCAGTGCAACTTCAGCAGGATGGTGTCTGGCACCTAGTTAGAGGGCAAAATTAATGCCAAAAAATACCAATCAGAGGTCTGACAAAAGTGCTGCCTACTATTCGTGATTTGTTTGGGGCTGACAGTCACCAGTGCAACTTCAGCAGGATGGCGCAAAGTGTCATACTACTTGAATCAATTGGAAATGGTTCAGGAACCATCGTATTACTGTCCTACCTTGGCCAGGGAACAGTCCCAATTGAAAACTTGTGGTCAAGGCTGAAAGTTTTGATATACATCAGAATCCCAGTAACAGGAGGGAGGGAACTGCTAGATGGCCATCATCCAATTGTGGTTTGGAGGGATAACACCAGAAGATCTCCAAATGTGGACTCAGTGCCACAAAGAATGGATGCAGTAATTAAATTAAAAGGATATCCAACAAAATATTAACACAAAGCAGTTACAATAATCTATATGAATATGCCCAAAATGTACCATTTGCAGATGTTGTTTAGATAAGTGGTAATTGTAATTTAATTTGATCATTTTTGAAACACTGAACATTAAGACATGTTTGTCTAGTTTTCCTGCAAATTTGATTTCAATAAAAGCATTGGATGCATTCGATAAATTTGTTATTTTGAGTACCTCTGAGGAATTTAGAAAACTTGACCATCTGTTGTCACCTACATACAATATAGTCACAATGCCAACTTTAAGCATGAAAAAAAAAATTACAGAATTTTTCATGGTATATTTATTATAAATTAAACTTTCCATTAATTTCCATTAATTTATTGTGTCTCTGCTTACCCTATACAAAAAACTATAATTTACCACTGAGTATTTATGACTGGCTTATAGTTATGCCACCAGCTATGTAGGGGTTAATTTTTATTTATCTGTGTGTATGTGTGTGCTTTTGATGCTTGAACATCTAGTTCACAACTTATATATTGTAACTCCTATGTAGTTGGTGGTTAGAAACCCGGGTAAAAGTACTTGTAGCATTTAAAGTTGTCTCTTAAGGAATAAATCTCTTGCAGTAGAGAAGACGTTGGGGAGATCTTTAGGATATATCATTGTTCTCTCAGAAATCACTAAGCCCAAGATTGTGTTTTTGGAATATAACAATTTAAGTGATTTCTGCCCGACTAAAAGATGTAAAATCTGGATTTAATGAAAAAGTATCTGTTGTATAGAAACATACAAAAATATTGCATCAGATCTACTAGACTATAAAACTCCCTTTCCTTATTACAATAGTGTTAACATTTCAAAACAGCTTGGAATGACCTTTGCCAGAATGACTTCTGTATAGAATCAGATGAGATGCTTGGAGGAGGACATAGTAGTCCATCTGGTTAGAGTATTGACAAGGAAGGCCAAAGATCCATGGTTTGAATCCTGACTGTATCCCAAATTTTTCATGTCTGATTCTTCCTTTCCAGCTAATGTCCTATACACTACTACTATTTCTGTATATAAAACAAAGTTTTGCACAGCAACACAGATACAGATATTGTTTTTAATAATAGAGAGGGAAGAATATGATATGTTTATTGTGTCATAACATGCACAACAATCATTGCACCTAAACATTTTTGTATTTGAAAAATCCTTTCAAAGTTTAAGAATTGATGTATCTGCATATTTTCTCAAAGAACTTTTCATTTAAGTTTATTTAACATGGTGTGTTACTTTTGAAAGACTCTGTGTTATATTTTGAGAAGGATGGGTAATACCCTTTGGAATTCATTGATCTTTTCCAAGGTAGAGAAGTAATTTTTGATTTCTTCATTCTAGTTGGCAAGTGCAATAATTCAAGCTATCAAGTCACTTAATGGTTCAGTTCAAAAACCAAAATACAAGTATAATAAAATAGAATGAAACTGGGAACTATTAAGACTTTTTCCCATTGGTGAGCTGTATATTAAGAGAGATTGCTGAAGAAGGGAAAGGACTGCATATTTAGCACCTAACTCTGTTGATGTGGGAGTGTAAGAGTATTACATAAGTTAATTGCTGGAGATAGCCTTCAGATAGCATTGACATTCATATACTAGCCATTTCCTCTGCTGTCAGACTGTTAGCTTAACTGCTCTAGGACATCATTAACTGCTTATGACCCATCATTTAGTTCTCAGCAGATATGTGCTGACATGCAAACAGTTTCAAATCTTTATGAGTAACCATGTGTTTTGTATCAGCTGAAATTTAACTGAATATATATATTCATGATTCATGCTTGTGTTTACAAAGACTCACAGTAATATTCATAAGTGTCTTTGCTCTAATACATTTTTGTATTTTAAGGGATTAAATAATAAACCAACTTTGAAATTACGTTATGTTGTTTGTACTATTTAATAAAATAAGTAAATAACCTGAACGTAAAATGAAATATTCTTTATTCGTTGTTTTTTCATGAAAATTTTCACTATTTAATATTTGTTCACAAATTAAAAAGAAATATTCTTTTTATCTAAAGACATAGGTTTTAGTATCTTGTGGCATTATCTTTGCATTTGATTACTTTACTTTTGTCATATTGCTGACTCTTGGCCCCATTTTCACCCGTTCCTTTTGCAGTTACTTCATTACACCATCTTTAGATGTATTTGGTATTTTTCTCATTCTGGTGTCACATTCTGCCCAGAAACACTCAATTTGGATTTGAGGTATGGGGTGAAATTTCCAGATCTTGGGATGGTTATACAACGATCATTCTCCCAACTTCAATGCCTTCTGTTAAGGCCACCATGTTTTATATTGGGCTGCAGATTCTGTTTTTCTAGTTCCTCATTAGATTTGCACCATGCAAGAGCTCTTTCATTTGGTAGGTGGATATATATATGTTTGTCAGTGAAAATTTTGTCTTACCACCTACCTTCAACTTTTTAACATGTTTCTTTATTAGAGTTGCCATATTTTGATATTTCAAAATAAGGACACCTCTTTTTTTTTTTTAACACCCCTTTTACCTCTCACTACAACATTAACACAAGAATTAAACAAAAAATTTGAATTACTCTCGTCATAAAGTACGTCTTCACTTAGTTTTAAATATTTTATTCAACCTTCGTGTACCATGTCTATTTCTGGTGATCTGATCTTTATTATAACATTTTTATGCTGAATAAATTATGCACAAAATTGCCTACATGTGAAAGATTTAAAATTAAAGTTTCATTAAAAAGTCTAAAACTGATAATTACTTCTGCAATGAAACTAAGTTCCAGTTTTACATTGCACTGTAATATTACAGAAATATGGAAGCAGGGAAGGCAAATCAGTGTGTGCTACTGGCAAAAACTGGCAGAAGTTATAACTGAAGATTGGTTGTTCTGAATCACAATGCATACCAGTTTAAATAAATATATTGATTTGTTTACTATCAAGTACCAACTTAGAAAACATCACTGACTGAATTAATTTTGCCTTGTATTGTAAAATTGCAGACAAATCCATGAATTTTTAAAATATTTTGCAAACACTCAGTTTTAGGCATGAAATGAGGACATATGGCAATCTTATTCTTTATGGAGGGTTACTGGAAAACTCCTTTTACAGATGAGAATATATTAAATTTTGAAGAAAGCTACAATCATTAAAATAACAATGTATGCCTTGATTTGTATGGGAGTCCTGTAGGTCTAGAGACCTGCTTCAATAAGGATTTGGTAGGGAGTGAGCTGTGATGATGTTCCCAAGCTCTGTTTCTTCAAAATGAATTAATACAACCACAAAAGTGTACAAAAGAACCTGTTGTGCACAAGGTTGTTTGTGAACAGGCATTGGAGCTTCCAGCAAAATTTAGCTCTGGCCCAAAAGACAAGGTCTACCCAGATTTGGCTTAAGAAAGATGTTCTAGATTTTATCAATGGTCAAGATGGTCCTCTATCAAGATGAAAAAAATATTAGAATGTGTTATTGTGATTTCATGGAAACCTTTTAGCAGGCTAGATAGAATTGATTTTATTGTACTCAATTGTAATGAACTTCGAATCTTCAAGATAGGTTATAGTAACTGAAAATTGTGTGAAATTTGACAGAATTAGCATACATTTTATTAAACATAAACAACATTTTCTGTGAAGTAAAATAAGATTTACATTTAAATTTTTTCAAAGAAAACAAATTGAAAGAACCAATTACTATTTTTGCTTACATATTTACTTTGAAATAAGAATTAGAATTGTAACGAGATTTAGAGAAAATTTGAATGTTCAGAAGCCTTAGATAATTGTATGCTTAAATTGGCACTAAACCAGCCAGTGCACCACTGTAATAATTATCTGTTATTCATATAACTGCTTATATCCTATCCAACATGCTCATAATTCTAGAGGGATACCATGAGTAAATACTGTGTGTAGTTTAACCAGGGGATAAAATTGTGGATGAATGTGACATTCAAGCATATCTCACATTTGTTCGATGGTGTTATCAAAAATTTGTGCGTGCCACGTAAAAGTAATGATTGTTGCCTCCTTCAGAGGCAATATGGGATTGGGTATTGTCGTGCTGCATAATCAGTAATCACATAGTGGGACCTTAAAGAATGAAATGCTGGAGGATTTCCTGGTATGCCAGTACACATCAGAGCTTTATTTTCAACAAGTAGAAGAATATGGGCATCAAAGCCAATGCCACTCATGCCAAAATGGAGCTCTCAGCTTATACCATTTCAAAAGAAAGGCACATCTCTCAAGATCTCCACAATCAAAAAGTCATATCTGGTTGACAGATATAATTGCTAGTTTCCAAAGCTGCCTCACAGCTCAAGCATTTGTGAATATTATTCTAACATCTGTGTGCTACACATCAAAAGTAGCCATATCATTAATTAATCAAGGAACCTTCAGGCAACCCTCAAAGGCATATTTAACTGAAATGCACTTTTTGAAATTGTACAACTTCTGACAAGAGACAATAATGTGAATACAACCAGTACTAAATCCTCAAATCCAACAATATTGGAAGTGTGCCAATGTAAAATTTAATAAAGCATGCTTTGAAACTGTAAAACTCTATAAAGATTTAACTGTAAATACTAGCAAAATTGCTTATATAAATGAAACTAAGTTTTGGAGGGTTTAGATAGATAAAAAAATTGGACATTCTTGTAAATAACTTATCAAAGAGACTTGGCAATCTATATTTTGCCATTAGCACATTGGAAATATCTATGGATAAAAGTATTCTTTGTATTATAAGTTTTAGCTATTTTTATTCTTTATTAAAATATGGGATAGAGTTTGGGGGAAGAACAAAGAATAGTAATAACATTTTTAAATTTAAAAAATGAGCATAAGAATAATGGTTACAGTTTCAAATGATGTAAGTTGTGGTATATTTTAAACAGCTCATTATTCTATAATACATTCACACAATACAAGAGAAAAATCCAATTTTCAGCTGTTAAATACAATATATTCAAGTTTGTGTCAAAGTGTAGCTGATGTTTTGTATGGCGTTTTAAGATATCCATCTATTCCGGCTCGGTCTAAAAATCTTTGTTTCAGGTAGCCCCAGAGTAAAAAATTCAATAGCTGGGTCCTGTGAATATGGAGCCAAATGTTAGGATCACTTTGTCCAATCCAATGCTCTCCAAACATATTAGCGAACCAAGCAAGCTCCAGCAAGCTAAAACCACATTATTTGCCATTTATTAAGTGGTAGTTGATGTTAAAAATCCTTTACATTGCTATTAAGCAAGTGGTAAAATGCTGTCATTAAGAGGTACGGGCTCACAATGATGCATAGAATACCGCACTATATAACCCGTGGATAATCTGTTGAAAGTTGGCAACTGTGAGCCAACATCTTGCATTTTATACATCTAAAAAGAATAAACACTCGTCACTGAACGTGACATTTCGAAAAAAAGTTTTACATTTTTACAGTTACAATATCTAACTCTCTAATGGTCACGATTATGCTGCAATTTATAGGGGCGTAAATGTGCGACTTTAGCGCTCGGTGCACAGAATCTTCATGATCAGTTAAACGATTAAATGTGCATAGTTTAAAGAAAAATTGCATTAACTGCTAAAAGCTATAAAACTGTAAGATATAGAAATATCAGATGCTTAATGTGTAATGTCAAAGTGAAAATCTGGCATGGTGGTCACCTAATTGTAAATTTGTGGCACGACTTTATATAAGCAATTGATACGCGATGGCAATGCGTGAGCTGATTGAAAAATGCATACTACTCAACCTTAACCCTGAAGCAATGGAGGCCGCAGTTAGGTAGCTCGCATGCTTCTAATTTATAGAACACCATTTTGACGGAACGATCGTTTATACAAAATGGCGCAACAGAAAACGTGTTAATGTTTTTTAGCCACGAAAATTTAAAAAAAAATCTAAATATGGCTTCCTTCGGAAGGGAAGGGAAGTAAAGTCGTGGATCCCATGTCGTAGATTTACGGCCCGTAAAAGAACCTCAAGCCCGAAAGAAGAGATATCTGAGCAAAATTTATCGGCCGTTTCACGCGCGGTTGATTTGGTTTATTTACAGACGCTGATGACCTGATATGTTAGAGTGTCCGTAAATAAACCAAATAAATAAAACATCTCCTTTATAAACCGCATATAAAATGAGAACCTGCATTACAATCCATTTCCTAAACTCTCCTGCAGGAAAGTGTGCTCAGTTCAAGATTCAGAAACAATGAAAATTGAAGTATAACAGCACTGGGGCGTTATTAGTTCCCAAATTACACAGGACTTTATGAATCATTTCGTTATTTGGTGAAAACTGCTCCAAAATATCTTCATCTCTCAGGTATTTCTTGTATTTCAATGAATTCTCTTAAAGAACGATTTTCCATATTAGGAGCAAGAATATCAAGAGACACTTTTAGAAATGTTTGAAGACAGTGGTAACACGGTTGGGTGCAACACAGTTTTTCAGAATAAAGAAAGACTTTAAAAAAAATTTAAAGAAAAATTTTGTGAAGTGATTATTAAAGTATATTTTGTGATTTTTTTTTTTTTTTTTTTTTCCATCCAGTGATGAACATTTAGAACAAAACTACGCAAATACTGCGTGAAAAAAAAATATATAGCATGTCTTTTTTATAACAAAATGTGTTGTGTATTCATTTGAAGTTGGTTTTATATAAAAGCATTTTATTGTTCACATTTAAGAGTAAATTTTATTATTAATCTACCGTCCTAACTATGAAAATGTTCTTTCGAAAAAAGGTGCATGCTCCGTGCTACGACTTAAAGAGACAGTATCCTTGCATCTTCTTTAGGACATTTTCCTGAAAGTTTGTGATTCAATAAAATTGTTGGATCTTATTCCACACATTCTTTGTATGTGTTAATGGTAGTATGATTTCTTCTATGGTACTAATTCATTAAATGTTTTAATTTGTGTGTATTTTTTTTTTCCTCCTGTATATCTATGCTTCTTTTCATGTAACGAAGTATATCCGGCCAATGATCTAACAACTTCATTTATACTGCTCTAGTTTTTACATGTATATATTAACATAGGGATTACCTTTGCCTTATTAAACTTGAACTCTCTTTCCAAGTTATGTATTTAAAAATATTATAGCAATTTTTGTTCAATTTACACGTAGCTCTCTGTAGATTTTTTTAATTTTCACTCAAAATTACCTGGTTGTCTGCGAATAATATTGTTTTTAGTCTGTGTCATTTCATTTGAATAAAAACTTCATTCAGCCGTAAAGTTATGCAATCATTAAAAGATAATATAAACTAATTACTGGGTGATTTTTCCTTTACGGGACCGCTCCATGTGCAGTTTTCCGCAGTTGACCAAGCTGTGCAGTTCTCCTTCCCACGCTTGAGCCGGTCGGGAAGCAGGAAGAGATTTTAACTCTAGAAACGTACGGACGTGTTCTTGTGTGTCGTGTGACAATATATTAAGTATTTATTAAACTGCGTAATAAATACAATGCATTAATTACGTTAATATGACTCAATTCAGGTAGTCTATTCCTCAAAGGGTACATACGTGCGTACAGATTCAGCTGGTGATGTAAAGATATTGTTTCAAAAGGGATTCCCAGATATTCAACTTCCAAGCCAAAGTTCTATTCACAGGTTGGTAAATAAATTTCGTGCAACGGGAAGTATTCTTGATAAAAAAAAAAGAGGAGGAAAAAAAAAAGCGTACAAAGCCACATACGAGTACAAGAAACGTTAGATTAACATTGCACGTAATCTGGAATGTTCCCCTAAAAATCGCTTCCACATCTTTCTCAGTAAATTGGAATTTCCCATTTTGCTCTTCAAACTGCTAAAAAGCTTTTAAGGTTAAAACCTAAATCATTACTGTATTGCAAAAACTTAAACCGGGTGACCCTGCATCCAGGAGTAACTTTTGTCAATGGGTTTCGAATTGTGTACATGACGGAGAAATCGACCCTAAACTAAATTTCCTTTACGGACGAATTTTGGTTCCTTCTAAGTGGATATGTTAATTCACAAAGCAACCGATACTGCAGTTCAGAAAATTGCTTCACGGGGAACCCCTGCATGACCAAAAGATCTAATTGTAGTGCGCCATTACCGGCTAGAGAACAATATGGATTTTGTTATTTATTTATTTAAAGAGAAATTCATAATAATAGTGCGTGCAAAATGTTTTGCGGCCCTTTTCCCGTGAATTAACCGTGAGGGAACGCAGGCTCGCGACTTCACAACAGATCTACAACGGCATATAGAGCTCATTCCTTGCATGTAATGCATGAAACATTAAACGATAGAGCCATTACTAACAATATATGGTCCTTCTGTTTAATGCGCTATCCTTTTATTTCTGGGGGACATTAAAGGAACTCAGAGGGTAATGATTAATTTTATGTATGTTAATAGTGTTTAACGCCCGTTTTTACTACTGAGATACCATAAGCGGTGAAAACTAATGATACATGAGATTAAGTAATTTATTGGGGAAGGGTTTTTTAAAGAAGGAAACATTCAAGGCCTAAGTTTAGGATATCTTCCCGGCATTTGCCATTTATGAGGACTGAGGAAAACCTGGGGAAAACCTCAGTTAGGGAGGACGGTCCTGGCGGGATTCGAACCCCAAACTTCCCGCTCACGAGTCCGCGCCTTAACGATCTCGACCACCCGTGGCGGTATTCATTTCATAAGCCGATGCCAGAAATGTATGGAAAATGAAGGGAGAAAGTTCTAGCAGCGCTCTGCCTGATAATGGTGAGTAAATTTATCTTTTAAGTGTTTATAGTGTTAGAACGCGAAAACCATAGCTGCGGTTTTTCTTACTCCCGTTCACCGCTGTACCAGCTCTAACCGACCGACCTGCCGTTTACGCGCGAGCGGACCCAAACCCATTAAGGCAGTTGCTAAAGGGAATTCTCATATTACACCTAAATTTACAATTTCTTAAGTTCCCTCCCCCTTTTCCAGTGCCAGTGCTTATTTTATCATCAATATCACATGGTTTAGAATAATTGCTTCTTTAAAATCTCCCATAATTTTCTCATCCTTATCAAAAGCTGTTATATAATCCAAAAAAATATTATTTGAATTGAAAGGAAATATTCTGTAATTTTTTCTACTCTTACGCCATAACAAATATAATAATGCAGCGTCTGTCTTTTCTAAATCCACACTGTTTTATTAAGTATTGTCCACAAATTTTATTCATTTGTCTTGTAATTATTTTTGCATATATTATATGCTGTATTTAAATTACTAATTCCTGTATAATTGTCACAATCATTTCTATTTCCTTTCTTAAAATTACGGTAAATTCTAAACATAAAACTATAAAAGACAAACTTAAAATATTTCATCTTCGACTCTGATTCCAAATACAGAACAATTTTTGCTGAATTTCTTGAATACATAATCACTCCAGTTTTTCCATACTAGGAGAACGACCAATTCTTATACGTGTCTGTACATAAATGAATGTTTATAATTGTTGAGCATAAATATAAGTGACCCGGCTGTTGATAGCTGTGGAATAGAAAGCTACCGCATATGTATAAAGACGACAGTTTGTCATGTTCCCTATATTGAACCATCTAATGCAACATTGCTACTCATTAACATTTTTAAGAATATCCATAAGTTTTGGTTTGCTGCTTAGCACTGAGATTTTACCCCTAACAAACAATTGAACGTTACATTAGAGTTGCCAAGACAAAAGGAACTTTAGACGAAAATTAAACCGAGAACAACTGCACAAATTGTTGCTGCTAGGGCAAAAGGAAAAGTGATATCGTGCACCAGCATCATTAAGCGTGGAAAGGGCGTAACTTGGGTGGATATGAGTGTGTGAGCTCATTTCCCATGACCGCTTGTGTCACTCCCGATATACGTGTTCAAACATTTGCCCTTAGTTGTCCCCTGTCTTCCGTATATTGCACGCTATTGATTTCTGTTTTATTCTATTCCTTTTCTGTTTCTTTGTTAGGTGTTTCAAGAAAATATTTTTCTGTGCACAATTCGTAATTTATGAATTTATTTTTTTGAATATATATAAACTCTCCAAATAACAAGCATCAGAATTATTGAGGCTGTGCATGTATGAAATAAACTTCCCTATATATACATACTACAGCAGAACATTTACACTGTTCCCCTCTCTCCACAATTTTATATATAATTTATTACGTTGTGGTGGTACAGACATTTGCTCAAGTTTTATTTTCAAAATCAAACAGAAAATGTGTTTAATTTTTTTTTTTTTTCCCAGCGTTAAGAAATTGTTTCTGAAAGGTTGTAACAAGATTATGTGAATACAAAATACCTAATATATATAAAAGGATCGTTTCATCTAGGATAGGGATTCCCAACCGGGCATCTTAGAGTGCCGTGAGATATTTTGGCAATAAACAAAAATTTAGCAGAAGCTACTCAAAACTTATACATTAAATTAAAACATATCAATTACTGGTATTGGTGATGATGAAGAGAAAGACAAATCATTAGTTGGATTAAGTTTCATCTCAGGTGTTCAACCCATGGATTAATAATAACAGACAGCCTCTTAAATTCTAGTTTTATTTTAGTGCTAGGTCTGATATCAATGTATTGCATCAATCACAAATCTCACATTAATAAGACAAATTTTGTTTTAATGATTTACAATTACATTGTCATCTACTTTTGAAATTGAATTTGTTTCATTTAATAATTCATAATCAACGTGTATCAAATATTTATATAGTGTACTTTGTCCAGTGGCAGGCCATAAATTGTATGTTAGATTTTAATTAAAAGGAACTATATTTTTATGTTTGTTATGGAGTGCTGTTTGAACATAATTCAACATGTTCCTATTTTAAAACATTTATAAGGGGTGCCCCAAGTTTCTAATTTCATTCACAAAGGTGCCGCGAGTTTAAAAAGGTTAGAAATTACTGCACTAGGATGTTGCTGGTTTGCGCTACCGGTAAAAGATTCAAGTTTAATTTCCTGAAGTATTGCTTGATGCTCTTTTGTGCGTTAAAAATGGAATGTAGAAGGCTTGCAGTCGTGATCTCGATGAGCTTGTGGAGTATTTTGATTGGGAAAGGTGAGAGGAAGTGGTAGAAGAAGCCTCTTGCCCATCCATAAGATTCATTGTGTTTATCATCATCTGAAACATCACATGCTTTCCCTCAAGTTTTATACAGGCTGATTTTAGTCGCCTTGCAAAGCTGAATAAAATGTTTTAAAACTTTTTAGATAATATAGTGAACATTTCATGTATGGCAACGCAATCATTTTTATTAAATATGGAAATTTTTGCAATTATTTCATTATCAAACAGTATTACATTTGTAGTAACAATGTTCTCATGTGGACATTGTGCAGCAGCGTTAATTATTACTTTCGTTAGTAATCAGATGTTGCTGAGCGGCAGACAAAGCTTACATTCTAAGCCTTTTTCTTTGCAACTATTGGAAGAAAAATTAAATCACTATATAAACCAAGCCCTATTGCTTCAAACTGTGGTTTCAAAACATCGAAGGTGTACAAAGTTTCTGTGTAGACGGACTTCATCCTGCAACCTCTCTGTCTTTCTATTGTGTATGTTTATTTACTCACGTATGAGCGTTAATTTTAGTTATTAAGAGATTCTAGAAACTTGCAATCTATTATTCAACAGCAGCAGTAGCGGTAGTAAAGTTGTTCACCCCAGCTTTGTGCTGACGCGAACCGCCGGATATATAAATAAACCGTGTTTCTATTCAAAACACTCAGAAATAATCTTACAACCGAATTCAATAGCTGAAATGCAGTAAATTATCACTATTATTCTAGAGAAATTACCAAAGTTTCGGGATATGGGTCAAATATTAATGATAATTTGAAACCCTCAGCATTTCAATCCCCCCCCCCTCAGCCTTTATATCCTTGTCATCCTTCGGAATCAAGATTAAAAGCACTAGGTACTAATATCTTCAACGCGGATGCTACAGCATCTTCGAGAATTGAAAAATCTCGTAGTCGCTTCTCCACCAAAGGAACAAGAAGTCGCAGAGTGTCAGATCAGGGTTGTAAAGAGGATGTGTGGCAACCTTCACAGGGATATTTTTCAGTAAGTTAACTGAGGCATTGCCATGAGGCAGCCTGATGCCTTAAGTCCGTTTCTCGGCAGTTTTTTTTTCATACATCTCTTGGATAACTTTTAGGAGACAAACTGTTGCTTGCTTCTCTGTAGCGCTCCGTTATGCAATGTTGTGGGCAAAAGGTATGGAATCAAAGAATACTCATAAAGAAGTGCTTCCCATGTACAGTACAAATGCCTGTCGCGTAGGGCTGTTTACAATTAAGTGAAAAAGTTCTTTGAAAGGCCAGCATGTATCGCAGACGAACACCGGGATGTCACAGAAGCGAATTAGCAACGAGATGAAGACTTAATCCGAGTTAACTATACACACTGTAGCCGCTGCTGTAGGTTGTTTACGCGGCATGGCCTGCCTCATAATGCATGACAGGTCAGGTTTTCACAAAGTCTGTGCACGATGAGTTCGCGCATGCTGGCCCTACAACACAAAGCAAAGATGGGTCTGGATTACAGCATCTCAATCACTACCACGATGAGTATTATATGCTAACCCGTTGTCGGGGGCGATGAGTCTTGGATTCACCATTGCCTGCGTCGACTACGAGAAAAAAGTTTAAAGTGACACCATCCGCTGTGAAAGTGATGCTCACAGTCTATTGCTCACCGCATTCCAGCCTCAAGGACAAACCGTAAATGCCTGCCCTCGAAACTCGTAAGGCCATTCAACAGAAGCGACCAGGACTCTTAACCAAAGGTGTTGCTATTGCATGACAACGCTTGTCTTCCTACTGCCCTCAACTATCCTCCATATAGACCCGACCTTGCTTCAAGCGATTTCCATTTGTTCGGTCCAAAGAATTTTAATCTTCTGGATTGTAGAGACTTGTAAAACAACGAGTAAAGTGCTTCAATGTACAGGGAGCTTGTATTGAGAAATAAAACTATTTTCCAAACCTGTATTCAGTCCATTCGTAACTTAATGACTTACACTCGTAATTCACTAAGTCGAGATACCAACATATTTCTTATAGTGTTAACATTTTGTCTATTTAATGTACTCTCAAAAATCATGACTAATAAGAAGAACTATTAACTTTTGAATATATTAACATTACACGTGGCATCTACAGGAACTTCAAAACTGTGCACCCTTCTTTGAAATTAAAAAAAAAAAAAAAGTACTATCTGAATCCATCGCTGGTTCCATTTTTTCTACCAGTTGACTTTACCAGATATTTTCCTTCTGTTCATATTTCATTACATAGGTCTTTGAAGAACGGAAGACCCTGCAAATTTTCTACATAAAATACATTTTATAACGCAGGGAGATGTTCTTGTTTTTTCAGTTTTGCTACTGGACTAACCATGTGTTTTAAATACAGTAAAAACATTCCAAATGGTTTATGATATATTTTTAGTGGAGAAAATCAGCATTGCAATGTTTCTCTTACTAAAATTACAAGCAGAAAGAATCATAGAGGCCAAGAAGCGACAATGTGATAAAACAAAAAGCTAAGAGTCCTCCTTGACATTGGGATATGTTGAAAGAACACTTCGGTATGTAGGTACAGTCCTCGTATTTTGGAAAGCAGTAAATGCAACCTAGCAACGTGTGACCGCATTACATGTGTGTTGAACTATGGAACATCTTACCTTATTCGTTCCGCCGCAAAAACTCGACATGAAATATAGAACGAAGCCAGACATGGCTGCCATATTATTATTCTGAGAGCAGAGTGAATTTTAGACGTTAAAAACTGAGGGACGGCAGTTGGAACACCTCTTGGATACAGCTGTTCCATAGTTCAGCTGTTTAGAGTGCTAAATTACTACAACCGCAGGCCTAAGTTTGCATCTCGGTATTGCATAGGAGCTGAAATGGATAAAGTGGTAATTTCCTCCATTGTTTCTTCATTCCTAGAGCGCTTCGGAACCATGCTCCCTTACAAGGCGAGAGCCATTAGCGCGCCTGTTTCTCCAACTCGCTAGAGATGCCTGGCGGTGGCTGCGGATGATGGTGCTTGTGACGCCGCATGGTTCATTCATTCTCTTTAAGCGCTATTATTTCAAAGCATTTGAAATAAACGTTTATGTGCTAACACATATTTTAATTATAATTTTGTTATGAATTCTGGAGTGGGTCTGTATTTTCAAATTCATTTTCGAAGAAGCTAAATCTTACAAGGGAATAACTATCGTAAATGGGGTGTGGAAATGGCGATTTGTACACAGTATTCCAGAATCTCTGCACATTTCTTCAACCTGTGCTCTCATAGCACACATGCCGCATTGGTTGCATCTTGCAGGGGCTTTAGAGATGGACAAAATTAGATATTATGTACGTTTTTTTCCTTTAATTTTCTCTCTAATATTTTCATTGCTGAATAACTTACAAAAATGATATTCAGTAGATGCACAATTATTGAAACATGTTAATTGCCATGCCTATTTGGGTATCCATACTGTATATACTTTCTTTTAGCTTTTGGTGATTCTGACCTGCCGAATTTCGTGTTCATTGGTTTGTTAAAAATCAGCTGCTGCTTTGGTTAACTCTTACGGCGTTTGCAAATTATTTTCCCTTTAAGCTAAATTAGCGGTATAAGATTTTAAGTTCAAATTTTCAGTACCAGGTAATAAATTTAATTTTATTCAGATATGCGCATTCATTTATCAAGAATTTTCCTCTCCGAACTTAGGAGAATCAAAGATCTTCTAAATTCTTTAATAAGCTTATATTAGAAGCTTCATTTAAGTTCGTTAAAGCAAGGCTATACTGAAATTATAGTAACATTTTAAAATTTATTATATATATATATATATATATATATATATATATAAAGTACAAATTTATTTTATATGTACAATATATTATCAACATGTTGCTGTTTTTACAGGAATTATTAAAAATGTATTGAAGATTGTTCCTAGTTCAAATGTTAGCTTATATAAAAATGTAAAGACACAATATAGCACTAAAATAATTTTAATACAATGAGAAAACATTGTAAATAAGAATAGAACATTCGAAAGCTTAAATCTTTGCACTTTTTGCATAATTCGCCTTTCGAAGCCAAGCTTAAAAAACTGTAAAAACTTTGAAAATTGTAGTTTTAATTTCATTGAATACAATTGCAACTTTTACTACACCTCTCTCCCCAAAAAGCGATTGTTGCTATTTCGTAGACACCCGGATCACCATTATTCACATTGTGGCAGCCCTGGGCACCACACTGTTTTAGTATTCCATCTAGCGGAATCTTCCGAAATTACTGGTAATGAGACTTTCATGCGCTGCGCTCTCTCGAAATTTTTCGAAACTGACTCTTGATAGTTCTGGAGGGAGGTTTCTAGCAACTCTTGCAGACGTTGTTCACTAGTTGAACTACTCAGTAATATTCAGTGTACAGCGTTTCTAGTTCTGCTCAACTCTCCGCACAGTCTCATGTTTATATATCCGTCTATACTCGACACTATTTTCCCCGTATTTTCTTAGTATAATGTATTGGGAGATTCAGGGATTCTAAACCGTTTAGAATTTGGTTTCCAGAAAATTTATAATTCGTCCCACCTCTACTTTATAACAGTAAACTAATATAATTAAACATTTGAAAATTGAAAACACCACCACCACCATCACAAAAAGGTCAAATTAAAACAAAATTCTAAAAATAGCTGCAATCGCCTCCTTATTTTATACAAAAAGCCCTCTTAGTTGAAGCGGAAAATATCCGATTTAAAGCCCTAAGCACTCATTGATAGCATTTGTTTAATAATATTAATTTATAAGTTCATTTTCATGTGCTTTTATATCAGCTAAAGGCTATAATGCTCAATATAAAGCCACAAACATTTAATGTTAATAGCTATTTAGCTACGAGGATAGGTCCATAAGTTTCCGCCCTCGTCGATAAGGATTGTCGCCTTCACAAAACCCTTATCTGGTGTCATACCTTATCTGTTAAGTAAATAATTGTAGCTGTAACTTCCACTCCGCTGTGTTCAGTTCAGATATAGTTGCATAAAGAAGGCTATGTGTAGAAGGTTGTGATATGTTCAAAATGGAGTTTCGAGCTGTTATTAAGAAGAATTAATCAGCGATTGGACGGTGTATATGGGGAAGCATCCCCCTCATATTCTACCGTAAAACAATGGGCCAAACTTTTTCGAATGGGTCGAGAAAGCACTGAAGACGAAGAATTTGTAGGTTGGCCCTTGGACGTACTCACTCCTGAAGGTGCTTCCTTTTGTGGAAGGAGAAATTATGGAAAACCGGCGGCTCAGAGTTACAGAAATAGCAGCAAGGTTGCGCCTTTCTAAAACAACAGTCCTTCCAATTATTTATGAACATTTGAACATGAATAAGGTTAATGCAAAATGGGTGCCTAGACTTCTTTCCTCAGTCCAAAAGCAGCAACGAGTCATCTGTTGCAAGGCATTTTTTGGAGCTCTGCCGTGGCAGCGAGAGAGAAGTTCTGCAAATAATTGTTACAGGAGATGAAACTATACTCCTCTACTATAATCCCTTGTACAAAAGAGAATCAATGAAATGGCGTAAACCTGGCGAAGCACCGCCTCTAAAGGTTAAGGTCACTCAGTCAACCAAGAAGATCATAGCCACAATCTTTTGGAACTGTGATGGAATACTTTTCATTGACTTCAGGGAGAGGAACACTACAGTAAATGGGGAGTACTATGCTGGCCTACTGCACAGATTACGTGCTTCCATCAAAGAGAAAAGGCGAGGAAGGCTGAGTGGTGGTGTGCGCCTTCCTCATGACAACGCGCCTTTGCACACAGCTCTTGTTGCAAAGGAAGTTATGAAGAAATGTGGCTTCAGGGAGATCGACCATCCACCCCACAGCCCAGATCTAGCTCTCGGTGATTATTATTTCTTCTCAAAACTCAAGAAGGACCTTCGAGGAAGGAAATTTAAGTGTGACGAAGAAGTGCTAGATACTATTTATGCCCATGTGACAGAGAAGACGGGAGGGGGGTTTGAAATGTTAATTCAAAGATGTGAGAAGTGTATTTCAATAAAAGGTAGCTATATTGAAAAGTGAAATATAATTTTTCTTTATCATACTTAGAAAATGGTTAGACCGGAAACTTATGGGCCTATCTTCGTCTGTTAATTTAAGAAATTCATTTGCGTATGTTATTACTTAAGATGAAGACTATAATATTTTATTTAAAACTCAAAACATTCATTCATAATATGTTTTTAATGATATAAATGGATTAAGTTCGTTTGTACATGTCTTTATGTTAGGTAAAGGCTTTAATTTTCAATTCAAATAAATATTCGTTGGTAATATGTTCTAAATCATATAAATCTAGTAATCTCATTTGTATAGATTTAATGTTTCAGATAGGGATTATTACAATACATCTTAATGTTTGTTTGTAGGCCTTTATGACGATACTTATTAATGTAAGTTTAACCGTTCTAAGGACCACACACATAGCCAAGAATATGAAAACATTAACTACAGATAAAGGAAAGTGTAATATTAAGAGAATCAACCAATGGCAAGCGTAACAACAATACATACTAAAATGAAACACGAGACATTGCAGCTTTGTTGAGAATAAATAGAAATGATCGAATTCTGTTCGTTTAATATACTTATGTTGAAAATAATGCCTTGTCATGAAATAGTATTGTTATAATCCATTGTAATTAGTAACGGTTTATATTTCAAAATTTAGTTAATTGTGATTTATGCTCCATGAGAAGAGGTCATGGTTCGTATTTCATAAAGAGAAGTTGCATTTAATATTAAATAGGGAGAAATTGCAATTTATGTTTCGTGGGAAGAAGCTATAAATTATTACTCGTGATGAATAATAGGCATGAGTTAGAATTAGTATCAGTATAGGAATATATTATACGAGTTATACCAGAACAAAGGCGTGTTAAATTAGTGATAAAAAGAGAATTTACGTGGAGCATCGAGTAAAATCAAACAGATTATTTTCGGTATTACCAACCACGAAAGGGACATTGCCACTAAAGCATATTTGCTGGAAGAGAAATATAAATTTCGTCACGTTTGTCTCGTATTCAGTCTACATATAATAATATTCTCAAAGCTCGTTTTATCAGAAAAGTGTACAGTTGTGTGTTAATGACAAGACATTAATAAACTTCGTAGATTTCTATCCATTGTGATTTTGATATACTTAATGTCAAACTCCTTTCACCCCAGAAGTATCAATCTGAAAAATCCAATTTTAAACCAACTAGATGAAAAAGCACAGTTTTCATCAAGACAAATGTCCCTGCTCACAAAGGCGTTCTCAAAATTTCTCGGGCTAAACAATAATCAGCAATGGGAAAATTGGAAAATATAAAGATTTTTTTTTATTTTTTTTTTTTTAAAGCATTCACCGTACTCCCCAGATTTTACTCCCTCTGACTTCCATTTGTTCTCAAAGCGCAAATTCTTCCCCGCATCAAATCAGGAGGCGAATGCAGCAGTAGAAGATATTTTGAACACTTCGTTCCTTCAGTTTTAATTCGAAGAATTTTCAGAATGCCCTTCTAGCGTATAAGGATTTTTGAAGATCTTAATTAAAATATTTTCTATAAATACGGCAGTAACTGTTTCATTATACCAAACCCATATTATGTTATGAGTAAATATAATTGAGAATACCATCACATATAAACCAAAAGCGGAGGGAAAAGAAAGAAAGAAAGAAAAAACATTAACTACTTCTGGCAGCTATTTATAGGATCGTCAGAAGCAAGAAGTGACTTTTACAAAGAGCACCAATAAGGCTCTCGAGGTAACCTATTTATATTTTGCATGTTTTACAATTTTGTTAATACCAAAGTTTCTAACTTATCTGTGTAAACGTAAAATAATAGGACATGTTGTTCTGTAGGAAACTAAAACAATGGTTAACAATTATATCATATTCAAGTATTTTACTGCAACGCTTATCCTCTTCCCCCTTTTTTATTTCTGCCTTAAATCATAACAGATGGTAAAACAAAATTAAAAACCATTATAGGAATTAATAGTTTAACAAGAATTAAAACGACCTCTCTCCTAATCTGGTTTCCTTAACTAGATAGGGCCGTAATTATTTCTCAATAGCATGAACAATTGAAGTTGTTTACTCTTAAAAATAGGCCATATCGCTTACCAATTGTTTAAACAGTTTAAAATACTTTTTCGCATTAATGTTTAAAGCAATTTATTTTAACGTGCTTCCATATAATATTCCACGTTGAGTACAGTTGTTTGCTACTTGTGTCTATTTAGAAACGACTGTCTAAAAAGGTTTATTATTTATACGTAATGCGAAGGAATATCGAAACAAACAGCACAGGTACAAAAATGAAGACTGAAATTTACCACGACCTGTTGTAACAATTACAAACCAAGAGGAATTAAGAGATATTCTTTACCGAAGAAGCAATTGATATTACTAACAATAAGCATAGCATAGAGGAGGTCGGTGTTAATAAATTCTGCGAACAACAAGTTTGCTTTGAAGAAATGCTGCCACTGAGTGCATTGTTCGCCGCGAGCATGGAGTTTTCCACTTTTCAGGAATATCAAGGTCAGGAAAAAGCTACAATAACGGTGTCAGTGCCCTGCTCTGCTATGCTTCCTTAGATCGCCATAATAGTGTTCATGAAATGGAATGTAACATGCTGTTTATGGTACAGGAGGCATGTAGCTTCAAGTTACGTGCTGCAGCGAAAACTTCTGCACAATCGCTTAAATGTACGCGCACCTTAGTATAAGACGTTTTCATTTCGAAGCGTTGATTGTAATTTTAGTTTTTGTAAACATAAATTGATTTTTTTGTTTTTCGGAAAATAAGAATTTCAGAAGGGAAGCTATTAATATAGCATGCTTCACGATGGAAGTAAACAAAAGGAATTGTCTTAAAAGAATACAAACTCTAGAAGTCAGTTAAAATTTTAAGTTTACAAAATCATGACTTTTTTCCCCATGAAATATTACTACATGTACGCAAAGCTGTTAATTTGAGCCTTTGTGAGTTTGTATTTCTCGTTCATTCAAATTCCGCCCATATCCCTAAGGGCATCTGAAATAGCCAAATAGCCAAATAGCCAATAGCCAAAACACATGGGTCCGCTCACATCCTCTTATATCTCTCTTAATGTTGATTTATTTATGCTTTGGTTAACTATGCCGGCATTTTCTTTGTAACCTCTTGTATTTAGAAAAGTATTAAGTTTGAACATCTAAGTAAACTTAATACCGAAACAGTAAAATCTTGGGTCTGAAAATAAATTATAAGTAGCAGTTTTTAGTAAATAATAAAATGTTTAATCTATCATGTTTTGATTTAAAAATAAAATAAGAGTAGGTACTTAAAATCCAAATTGTACATAATTAGTGGAACAATTATTGTGAAATTCAAAACTCTTAAGACAATTGCTCGCAAGCGCATTGTAGCCCATCTGCTTTTTCTCCAATAGCAATTTATGTTACGTTAAATATCTCTTCACACTGTTTATCGAAATGAAAACAGGTAAACAATTATTAAAATACAGTTGAGGAACTCTTGGCAATGGTCTATGCAGCTGGTACCTAGCCGTAGAGAGAGAAATTAATCGATAATGTTAACATTCGAAATTCAACGGTGAAGAAATAGGAGAACTGCTTCTGTTTAGAACTTCGAATAGACTACTTTGCAAAAGTACAATGTAAACCAAAATAAAATGGGACTTATGTTTTGTATTTCCAGTTCATAATTTCAACATTTTCTTAAATGTTGGGTTTTATTAAATGAATATGAAAGAGTTTTAAGATATACAAGTGTATAATTTGAATGCTTGAAATGTTAAATGCTCCATTAATTAAACGATATCGCGTAATATTTTGCACATGCTTAGATATTTTGTCTTCCCAAGTATACAAGGTATATCAAAAACGATATTTTTCGTAAATTCAGTGTATATTTTTTTATTAATTTTTGTGTTTTAACGTTAATTATTTATGTATGCAGTAAAATATGACAACTTACAGATGTAAATACAGGCTCTTTTATTTATTTTATTTTTAAGCATATTCACAAGTGGAATTCTTGGTGGTCAATGTAAATATCGCAGGTCAAAAAGGCAATAAAACCTCATGCTGACTTAGGAGCGTTAGAGCGAAATTTTAAAACACCCACTCTAATAGGAACAAACATATGATCTTTATATGAGGCCACTCTGAAAGTTTTGAGAATGTGGCAAGCCAGTGCAGTAATCCTAGCTTTAAAATGAAGTTAAGATAGCACCAGTGCAAATCTGAGCACGCTTCAACAATGTCTGGTGTGTACTGTTGCGCCAGACGCAAAGGAGAGCCTTACCTTGCTGTGATTTACTACGAATTTAAAGTCGGGGTGAGAAAATGCCTTGAAATATTGCATGGTGCATTTGGATTTGCCCTTCGCAATCCAATGTTTATAGATGATTTCAGATTTTAGGAGAGAAAGAGACTCCCTCGAAGATGTAGCCCGCGCAGACGCCCGCTACAGGAACAGCAGATGAAAATATGATGAAAGTATGTTCGGGAAGATCATCCATCATTGTACTGTCATTCAAGAAGCCCTGAGTATTTGATCGGCAACAATGAACACAACCCTCAAAGAAAAACTTCATGTCAAGAAGCTCTGCAGCCGTTGGATCCCCCCACCTCCCCATAAAAAAGCGCATGTTGATTGGTGGCGAAAATGTTGGAAACATGCGAGGGTAGGTCATTAAGTTTCCAGCCTAACCATTTTCTAGGTATGATAAAGACAAAATCTATATTTCACTTTTCAGTATAGTTACCCTTCATTGCAATACGCTTCTCACATCTTTGAATTAACATTTAAATCCCCCCTCCCCAAAATACTCAGACTTTTGCCTGCAAAATGGGCATAAACAGCATCCATCACTTCTTCGTCACACCTAAATTTCCTTCCTCAAAGGTTCTCCTTGAGTTTTAAGAAGAGGAAATAGTTCCTGGGAGTTAGATCTAGGCTATAGGGTGGATGGTCGATGTCCTTGAAGCCACATTTCTCCACAACTTCCTTTGCAACAAGAGTTGTGTGCACAGGCGCGTTGTCATGAGGAAGGCGCACACCACCACTCAGCTTTCCTCGCCTTTTCTCTTTGATGGAAGCACGTAGTCTGTGCAGTAACCCAATATAGTACTCCCCATTTACTGTGGTGTTCCTCTCCCTGAAGTCAATGAAAAGTATTCCATCACAGTTCCAAAAGATTGTGGCTATGATCTTCTTGGTTGACTGAGTGACCTTGACCTTTAGAGGCGGTGCTTCGCCAGATTTACGCCATTCCATTGATTCTCTTTTGTACAAGGGATTATAGTAGAGGAGTATAGTTTCATCTCCTGTAACAATTATTTGCAGAACGTCTCTCTCGTTGCCACGGCAGAGCTCCGAAAATGCCTGACAACAGATGACTCGCTGCTTTTGAACTGAGGAAAGAAGTCTAGGCACCCATTTTGCACTAACCTTATTCATGTGTAAATGTTCATGAATAATTCAAAGGACTGTTGTTTTAGAAAGGCCCAACCTTGGTGCTATTTCTGTAACTCTGAGCCGCTGGTCTTCCACAAGAGGAAGCACCTTCATGAACACCTCCAAGGGCCACACACTCTTCGTCTTCAGTGCTTTCTCGATCCATTCGAAAACGTTTGGCCCATTCTTTTACGGTAGAATATGAGGGGGATGCTTCCCCATATACACCGTCCAATCGCTGTTTCTTTTGTGAAGAACTTAATAACAGCTCGAAACTTTATTTTGATCACGCCACAATCTTCTACACATAGCCTTCTTTATGCAACTGTATCTGAACAACTGAACACAGCGGAGCGGAAGTTACAGGTGCAATTATTTACTTAACAGATAAGATATGACACCAGATAAGTGTTTTGGGAAAGCGATGATCCTTCTCGGCGAAGCCGGAAACTTACGGACCTCTCTCGTATGATGGAGAAAGATCAACAAATATATTTAACACAATAACTGTAAATGAAAGCCGGATATACAAGTATGATCCAGAAATGAAGGGTCTTAACCAGGAGAGGATTCTGCAACAAAAACGAGCGAAAAGTGTTGGTAAGAAGATAATCTATTCTTTCTTCTCAGTTCTTCCGTGCTTTATTGCCGGTTTTTATCGTGTGTTCGTTCACGTGTTTTAATTACTGCCATTAATTGAACTGGTTAATTTTTAATAGTTAAAAATGTCACAAAAGAGTTCATTTGCTTAGTGATTCTGGAATGATGCCTAATCCTTTGCGTCGAGGTGTTACATGAACGCAAAAAGCTCTTAGAGAAAGCAGATATTGCAACGGCTGGAAATTTTTCTTCCTATATAAAATAATGAACAAGTATACAGTAGATCTTCTGCTGTCGAAAGTTTGTTTTATTATGCTAACATTACTGTGTAGCAATTTAATTGCGTCTATAAGTAATTCTTGAGCAAATAATTCATTATTATTTTTAAAAAATTATACGTTAACTAGGCGAAATTGAAAACTCTACAATTACCAGCAGTTAAGCAATGGTGACTTTTGTAACATCGCAACCCCAGCCTAGCCAACATTACAGGAACTAACGCTGTCAAGTGCAAAGTTTCGACGGCCTGGGTGTGGTATGATATTGAGCAATTAATGAAGGTGTCCTGTTAGGTTCTAGAGGTTACCTTAAGGAAATGTCTCTTAATGCTTCACCTGTAACCTGAAACAAGAGTCAAAGGTATATGTATAGCAGCGCACTTCAAGACACGCAACTAAACAGAATGATAGGTGTATGAAAAAAGACTTTTATTCGTTTATTTTATATCGATTATGAACCAAATTCCAACATTAGTTGTGTCTACAGCTCTACTACATATAATTGTAATGGAGACGAGCTGAGTACTACCATTGTTTATTTAGAAACATTTGTGCCTCTTTCATGGGCCACATTTAACAATATTTCTAGTAAACAACAGTACATCAGTGCGTTTAAAAGCCTTACTGTCCTGACACCGCTTTCTCGATCCCTGTTATATGCAATTAACGTGTTAACTGAACATTATGCTAGAAAAGTTTGTAGGAACGTGGGAGTCTTAACACGTTAAAATGTTTACACAATATTAACAAATAAATTATTTTAAGGGTGTTGATGAAACCGTCCCCAAGAGGTTAGAGAGCGGATTTGGTTTATTTACGGACGCTCTTTAACATCTCAGGTCATCAGCGTCCCATTCAATTCAGGGCGTGAAACGGCCGATAAATTTTGCTCAGAGGTCTCTTCTTCAGGTTTGTTCTTTTACGTGCCGTAAATGTACGACACAGGGCCCACGGCTTTACTTCCCTTCCGAAGAAAGCCATACTTGAGATTTTTATGCCCGGAAAAAATTCATCGGCCCTGGCCGGGATTGAAAGAGGAAGTGTGGTTACTACTAGACCACCAGGACCGACAAAGAAAATAGAGCGGCGAAGCAGCAATGAAAGTTTTGCATTCATTTAGCCCATAAATATAAGGGAGGTAAATATGAAGTTTTTCAGGAGATTTCTCAAAAACTGACACATCCTTAGAGCTGTACTTCAAGGCGGGGCATCTTGCCACGATTAAGAAAGCTTACAGATACGAAGAACGGTGTGACCGAAATGTTGGAGTAGAGAAGTGCTGGCATGTCACTGTAGAGGTCGCTGAACGTTAATAATTATAATAGTAGTCTTCAAGGTAACACTCGACGTGAACAATGAGTACAGGTTTTTCTTCCCAGAATAAACCCCTGCCGCTGCCATGGGCAACTCCCTGTCGTAAGGACAGAGGTGCTTCAGAGAAAAGTAGTTGGATTAAACGCGTCTTCTTGTCTGTAGATGATAAGAGCGCATTTTTATAATAATGAAAACAAGTCATGAAAGTTCATTCTTGCTGTGACCTTATCTGATAAAATAGTTGCAATCTTCAGAAATTAGACTTAGTTTAAAAATAAGAGAAAGCAGATAAAATGTTAATATTTTATAAGAGGAAAAGAAGAACATTACTATAGAACGATATTTGCTTAGTTTATTTACTTTATATTGTAGAGGCCCCGAAATATTTAAACTCCGTACAGGAACACAAGGGCGACCATTGACAACGTACAGCTGAGATGCATAACTTTATTATTGCTGAATTAGACCGAATAGAACACTCATACCTGCTGAACATACACAAGTAATAGTGAGAGAAAGTATAATAAAAATATCGTAGCCTAAATAAAATAATCACTACTTGTTTTCGTGACTGCAAACGTGTCCACCATAGATTTTTTAATCTGGAATCTGCAGGATAGTGTCTGTCTGTACAGAAACCATTTATATACTTACCATGTTTTGAAATCACAATGTGACTCAAATTAATACTTGCAGTTCTATCCAGTTTTTTTAATTTCAATATTGTTGGAAAGAAAAAGACTGAACAGTATTATTTTTTGTTACATTCAATGAATAGAAAACGAATCAAAGTAATCGAAGCAGATACTCCAGGGACGCGTGAGTGAATGACTTTCATCATGTACATAACCGGCTTACTTTGAGTAGGTAAAAGGGCGTGAAATTATTAATCGAAACTTTTTTTTCAGGGCCGTTGATAATATAGCAATAGGGATTCTCTGTTTTACCGCACCATAATATTTTAGTTTCAGCCAATAGTAGTCTAGAATTAACTGCAGACAAACGTATAACTGCGGGGCAGTTTATCAGTGATATTGTTTGGGTATCGAGTAATGGTCATTGCCTCCAGTAAACGGGGATCGTACTGACAATGAGATCGAATCAGATCGATGGTCGTGCATGCTACCGTTAGTCATTTTTATCACTCAAAGTCGATTATCATTTCATATTTGCCCACGAAATATGCAGGCCTATTGTTTTATTCATTTAATCTTCTGTGTCGGTTTTCTTTCCAAATTTTCTTCTTGAATCAAAATTAATATGTTTAAACAAGCTACCCGATAGACTATCCAACTTAAAAATAAAGTAAGACAGGTTAACTAAGATGAAAACTTAAGTAGAAATTTGTAACACGTTTCGATACAGACTGAAAAACATATGTAAACGGATCGGACCGAATCCTATCGGCCAGCAGTCAGCACTAGCACCTGCTTAGGAAAAGGGTCCACCCACTCTCGTGAGGATAATAGGAGACTGCCTGATGGAGAGGTGGCGTTCTTCGGTCTAGAAATTCGCGTGATAGTGCTGATCACTCACATGCTACCCCTTGCAATACTACCCTCCTATCAATGAAGTCGTATTTACGGCCACTCTTTAACATCTCTGGTCATCAGCATCGCATTCAATTCAGAGCATGAACAGGCGATATATTTGCTCAGAGGCCTCTTCTTTCAGGCCTGAGGTTCTTTTTCGTGCTGTAAATCTACCACACAGGACCCACGGCTTTACTACCCTTCCGAAGGAAGCCATACTTAAGATTTTATCCCTGAGAAAATCCATTGCTCCTCTCCGGGATTGAATCCGCGATCTTGGGCTAAGGAGGCAAATATGGAGGTAGAGGAGGCAGAGGTCGCAGCTGCAGGTCACGGCCCGATCTCCGGTGGTAGCGCGATAGAAGAATAAATGGGGATCGTAACCAGTTGGAGTTCAGTCCAGAAAGCGTATTCAAATAATTGGAGTCCCACATGTAAAGGTGTCAACATTCTCCACAAGCTTTCCGAGACATTGGTTTGCACCGCGATTCAAACCAAGTCCCATATAGATAATAACCCCAAATATAATCATCAGGTCAACATAGAAGCTCCCTGCAGACATCTTTAAACACGTAAAAAGTATCAAGTAGCAGTTATAGGAAATTAAACGTTGAAATTGTTGGTGGTAACTCAAACCAACAAACTCCCAAAGCATTTGTCCCCGTAAGAAAACGACAGTACCTAATGAAATGTGTGGCTATAAGGACACCATACACCTTGTAAACTGCCAAAACTTCCCAGCTTGATCTCTTTCTCGTTGTTTAAAGAAAGGAGTAGAACATTTTCATAGCTGGTAAATTGGCCAGTCTTCATCCTTTACGCTGCTGCAGTGGTTGTACTACATCGATGGGGTTGAACACACCAAGCATTAAAGTTAAGGGATCACTGGACCTCCCCATCCAATCCATAAGTCCGGGTCAGCTACTGTGGGACAATGTATAGTGTTCTAACATGTATGCACCACATCCCTACTGGATAAAGGAGCACTCCCTTTAGTTAGGCATGTATTTCTTTGAATAAGAAAACTTATAAACGCACTTTTTGATAAAACACTAGAGCCTGCGATTTTGTCCATACTGTCCTCTCTAATTAAGACAAAGGCATATCTAAGCAATTGATTTGAAACCCGTGTTCACTAGACTTTATTATTATTATTATTATTATTATTATTATTATTATTATTATTATTATTATTATTTATTTATTTATTTATTTATTTATAATTATTTAGGCTGCGAAATATTTCAAAATAAGGTTCAGTAAAACAAATGAAATGTTGTATAGCGATACAGAGAAAATATGTCTTCTTTCAGGCATTAAACAAATTATATGCAAAAGTCAATTACGTCATAGCTTCTAAATCAATGTTCATATGATTTTCTCTATTTAATTTTTTTTTTCTGGATTTCAAGAAAATTTAAGATGTATAAATTTCCTCCTGGTAGCGCTTGGAAAAACGGCCTTGATTAGTAACCACAGCGAAAGTCAGTGTGCTGCTGCATTCTTTGTTGCAGCTGCAAAAAATGTTAATTGTAGTCGTACGCTCGCTGTCTAACTTTCTAACATGGAGGTGACTCGAGAGCATTTTTGTGTGACTGAGTCAACAGAATGCCTGGAAAAATTAGAGTTTTTCTAGTTTTTATAAAGGTCTACAATGGTTTGCGGAGTTTAGACAAAGAATAACAGCCTTGAAAGATGAGTAGCATATGGGGCGTCCAGCAACAGTAGTCACCGATCGTGTAGAAGCTATAGTGAAGAACGACCCGCAAGTGACTTTAAGGGAGATAATGGAATATCTAAACAATTCACTGCAGGTGTCAGAAATCCAGCACAAATATCTTCATGCTAGGAAGCTTTGTCTTTGGGTACCTCAGAGCAAAAGGCAGCAAGAGCAGAATGGTGTCAGGAAATGGTTCATCGTTTTGACGGTGGCAACTCCCAGATATCAGCACACAGATGATGAAAACTCGATTCACCAATAAGCCTCGGCATCAAAGAGGCAGCCAAGCGATCTGGGTCTTCCCGTCAATGCGATGATGAAGTTTAGACCTGCTTATAGTTTCCAGTTTCTTCTCAGCAAGTGGCAATTTTGTAACCGTTCCACTTTAGTAACAGAAAATAGTCACCAACACGTGGTACACCAAAGTTTGCCCCTCCAGGGTCTTCAGAACACTTAACAGAAAGAGGACCGAAGTCTAGGTTGCAAGGGTTGTACTTCGCCATGATAGTGCCTCTGCTCACATCGCTTGAAATTTCTATAAGAATTGGTGAACCATTCACTGTAAGGCTCGCTCAGAGCTAGCAATTTGCGACTTTTTCATGTTTCCAACTGTCGAAGAGAATCTGAAGGGCTATCAGTTCGGGTGTCCGGTAGAAGCTGTTGCGCCGTACGAAGAGGAGAAGGTTAAAGAAGCACGGCTTGCCTGCTTCTATGAATGGTTCCGAAGAATGCAAGATGATGTCGCTCAAAACGTAATAGGCAGAGTTGGTGAGCCTTGACCTTCTACTTTGTAGAATCCCGAAAAGTAAATGTCTGCCATCTTAAAAGAATTTCGTATTCTTAAAGATGCTCTTTCAAAAGTCTGGGGGTTTAGTTTTCTGAATGTTTCCAAAAAAATCACTTATTTTAATTGGAATTTATCATATAAACTTACAATGATTAGGTCTTAAAGTTCTATTTTGTGTCCTGATGGATTTATATGATCCATTCTATTTAGCTGCACTCAGCATCTATGGATGTCAAAGGAGTAGATGGTAGCCCATCACCTCAAGTGCGATATATGGTGCTAAAGTGTTACTTGGACGTGAAATGCCGGTAATTTTATACAAGGACCCCCCCCCCCAATGATTCCTTAACGTGCCAACAGCTTAAAGTCTCTTCTCTCCCGGAGATTTTTACTTCCCAGAAAATCTATCGACCTCGACAGAGTTTGAACGCGCGAAACGTTTAAAGTCATGCTACCACAATACTTCTAAAACCGACCTAATTGGAATTACACATATTAAAAAAAGTGTAATAATTCATAGCATCTATTTACTTCCAATAAACATTATAATACCTAGCTAGAAGTACAGAAAGTTCTTTTACTATAAGCCTCTCTCATCATGGCCCCTCGGCTTGGGTAGGGGTACGGCAAATAGTGGCAGTGTAAGGGAATTTGGAAGCCATTTATTGTAAAACCATGGCTGTAAAATATTGGTTACGAATATTAAAGGGAGCACAATAGTATCTAAGGGCAATTTGTTACTTCCCATCAAGTAAGAAACTGGCACCATACTGGATAGAAGGAATAAAGAGGGAATCAGAATGGAATGGTTATAGGAAAGAGGAGGAAGGAACAGCAACTATGTATGGAGGAAAGTCTATGGAAAAAAAAAAAATGATTGACATCAACAGGCAAGACATAGAAGCAGAATACAGAGAAAAAACATCATTGATACTTAGTAATGAGCTAAAAATAAACTGTGGGAAGTAATTATACACAGCTCAAACCAAAAGAACCGATCAGGATAGCTTGGCTTAGACTGGGGGCTTGGAAAGCACAAAAAATTACCAATGAAACAGGCAATAGAGTTTGCCTTCTTTGTGGAAACCTGGATGATTAGTAACACATACTGGCACATCATCCAAACACAGAACATTGGCGAGTGAATCTTGGAGCCAGATTTACTTACTAGAATAGGGGCAGGTTAGCATGCTGGGACTTGGCTTGCCCAGGAAAAAAATTGGTCAAAACTGGGCTAGTTTTTATTTAAAGTGTCCCTAATTATAAGCTGTCTGTGTTTAAAAAGTATAATTGTGATGTATTGACAAAGCGAGAAAATGTTTTCATGTAATATAATTATTTGGGTATTGATTTTATTTTATTGGCATATAGGTATATTGTCCGTCGGTATTGAATAGCAACATGTACTCTCTCTGGATCCATTTAATGGATATAAAGTAAAAATTAATGTACATATGTAGTTTCTAAACTAAACACCGTTACCTATCTGGCTACCCTTTATTTGGCACTCGGAACCTGAGAGAACTTTTCCCATGGTTCTACAGTTGGGCACACTAACCTGTTATTTTGCTAGTAGTGTCTCAAGGATGTCAGAACCCAAAATGCTGGTTTCTCGCGGATACAATGTGGTAAACAACTTTTGGACGTCCAGGATATCATTCATTGATATGTTGGCGGATTCTCTTTACATAATGTGAAGTCTGTTGCTATCACCAAATATTCATAGTGCGTCTCTTCATTGTCGAGTCTGTAGGGAAATAAATATTTCTACACGTGTCGTTCATTGTACAGGCAAAGGTGGAGCTCTAGACGAGGCTTTCAAGCTATGCCTTTCTACGGTTTCAAAAAGAGCTTAAAAT
Source organism: Metallyticus violacea (assembly GCA_030762175.1). NCBI lineage: Eukaryota > Metazoa > Arthropoda > Insecta > Mantodea > Metallyticidae > Metallyticus > Metallyticus violacea. The sequence goes on from CM060833.1 coordinate 36,463,066, forward strand.
TAATGTCACGAAACTTTGGGAGAATCAGATCCTCCACTTTCCAAAAAGGGGTGCATTTAAAAGGGGAACGGAATCCCTACAAGGAGAATCTGACCTCTATTGGTCACTTATATACAACACACCACATAGTAGCTTCTTCTGAAAACATGAATGCCGTAAAGAGATTGAGTGAAAGGCCACGCAGATGCCTTTGTTGAGATAAATAAGACTCTATAAGGTCAACGATATTCCATACATTAATGCACTAACATCACAAAGTGGGCGTACCCCCTTTCCCTGCGCCTTTATTTCTCGAAGATGTGTGTTAGTAACCAATGGTGCATAGTTTAATCGCCCATGGAATAATAAACAAAGATTACTGACCAGGGTCATTTATTACCGAGCAGAGATTAGTGACAGCGGTTTCGCTTCATGACAGATACCACCATAAATACCTTGAAAATGACATTTTGAGACCGCTTTGGTGTTTCCCCCTCACAGAAAGCAATAATATTAAAACGAGAGTAACGCGCATTTGCAACGGACAGATGAAACGCCGTCCCCGAAGTATAGCCCAGAGCAAAACTCTCTCCTAAAATCCAATCGATAAAGGGCTGCAAAGCTTAGAATTCCTAGTTAGACCATAATCAAACACACGAAACATGATTTAAAACTCAAACCTCGTCGTCCATTGCACGTCATTAGACTGGGCGATGCTCGCGTGAATATTGGGAGCTGCTTGCAGTATTCCGTACTCGACGTGTCCTTATCCTCTTCTCAGGCTACTGGATCATTCATTCTCGAAACGTCTTTTGTGCTAAAGAAATCCGCATTCTGGAGATACCCTATCACACACCATGGCGTGGGCTACAATGAGTAAAGCGCTTATTTTTGGTTCTTTGTTCTTCCAAGGCCCCATTACCGGATTTAAATTTGGACATACTGAATGGTTGGAGACACAATTGGAACATGCCGGTATAAAGGATAGAGCTGTCCTGCAACAATTGAACACCAATACACGCCTGGATGAAGCCTTTCCGGGATGATGGATTGGCAGAGGTTCTGATACCAGCTCCCTTTGATGGCATGTAAGAAGTCCCGTCCACACAGCACCTGATATATACGCTATGAAGTTGCATCAAAGAAGAAGTCATAAATCGCCGATATCACACAAGGCGAGAGTTACGAGAAGTGTTGAAAAATGCTTTCGGGCATGTGATCCTGGTTATCTCCGCAAAACATGCCATAAAATGACACGTAACTCAGTTGTGCTACGAAAACGACTGCCTTCATACAAGCGTGGCGTGATAAGGAATTTGTTTCGAACACTAATAGGGGATGACACCAACGTATTATATGTGGTCATAAATGTTGCTTTCTGTGTTGGTTACAAGTCATTTTGGTATTTATTCATTGTTGGTGTGTGATTTCTTTCTTACTTTCCTTTTTTGGATGGGAAGGCAAGACGCACCACGTCCTGGAACTCTAAAAGCAGGCAGTGAAGCCAGAAATCTTCGATAAAGTTCATGATATTGTTTTGGCTGGTACGAGAGAAAATGCACGAGCTAGCAGAGGCTACATGCATGTCAAATAAGCGGGTTCATTTTAATTTTTCAAAATGAATTACAAGAGAAAAAAAATTGTGCAAAATGGGTTCTGCATCTGCTCACTCCGAAGCCTAATCGGAATCGCATGCGAACTACAGCCGACTGTTTGGAAATACTTAAGAAGATTTCAGTCGTTTTTACGGCATATTGTGACTATGGGCGAAACGTGAAATCATTAGTGTACTGTATAACGGTACTTCTAGTGAAAATCTAGATATTCTGATATGAATGTAACTTAACAAGTTCATGGGGTCTTCAATGGATGTGCTGGTATTTGAGAAGCTTAATTTGGTAGTTTTTTCAGTGGAAAAAAATTCCTAGTGTTAAAAAATATGATTGCTGTAATGAAATGTTGATTGCACAAATATGTTATAACATTTGCTACCTCATGGAAATCCATAGCAAAATACAAACGAGGTGTATAAAAGTTCAATATTCTATCAACTACGATGCTTTAAAAAGTTGCGTACTCGGCAGGCTAGGTGGATGAAACGGAGAGTTTCCGGGTTGTCTTTGCGAGATAATCATCGTAAAATATTTTGTAAAGTTATGGATATATGAGGTATTGATCCTGGGTTAAATTTCCAACATAGCCTGTGTATTTCAACATTTTTACCTTCCACTATGAAAGATTCTGTTTTTATAATAAATGGAGTGTAAATCATAGATTCTACCGCGGGTCCCGTTCTTTATCGTACATTTACAGCACGATAAAGACTCTCAAGTCTGGAAAAGAGGTCTCTGAGCAAAATTTGTCAGCCGTTTCACGCCCTGAATTGAATGGGACGCTGATGACCTGAGATGTTAAAGAGCGTCCCTAAATAAACCAAATAAAAAAAAAAACTACTATATCAGAAAGTGGGCTCTTTCCGTGGAATTGCCTTAGCCTGCATTAATTTTTTTTTTTTTTTTTTTTTTTTTTTTTTTTAATGTCCTATGGTACCATAGCGTTTCCACTTAATAGCAACCTGGGACAAAATACGTCGGATATGTCAACTCAGTGTAATATTAAACAATATACGCTAATCTTTGAGAATAGGACTCATTTGTTTTATATTTCCCATGAAGCACGAGGATTGCACTTGGGTTTGTGAGAATCACACGAGAGTATATACTCGTGTAATAGGAACTTGAAAACAAGTGGGAAATGTCACGTATGTATGTTGTAATGGGTGCGACTTATATTATCTGTAGATTTTACATTTTTCTTCATGTTTAAGGTAATTTTATGCACTTTTACACATGTGGACTTTTTGCACATAGTCTTTTATGTTTTTAAATGCATGTAAATCAGCAACATCGTCAACTGCGAAAAATGTTTTTTTTTCAGCCGTGGAAAACGAGGTCGGCAAGTAGGGCTGGAAAAAGTTGTTTCCCAAATTATGGACAGAATTGTAATGGAAGCTCGATTAATTAACTTGTTCCAGCTGACCCTGCAGATTCCATGAGGGTGCTGAGTGGCTGGCAACAAACCATATTCCACGAGGCAACCTGCACTTTTTCACAGCAATCGCGCCAACCACGAATTGCACATTTAGGAGCCACCAAATACTCACAAAAGAGCATTATTAGTCCCACAGTGTACGCACCTTCAATGCTTGTATAACTGTTTGCATGTTTTATGATTATCGTGCTTGCGTGTATTATTAATGATCATGTGCGAATGTGCTCCATAACATTTCCGCTACACCAATGGGAATTTTAATGCAAAAAGGTTGTTTTGACTCCTGTCGTTCTCCATGTGCGATCTGCGCACCCCCTAGTGTTAACTCTAGTAAACATAAATTAGTAGTGTCCTGTTCTCAAAAGTTACCCAACTTATATATACTATCTGCATTAGTCGGTTCTGCATTATCGATGCAGGTTCCCTTGATGACAGTAACTTGCTAGAGTGCATGAAATTGTCAGTAATTGTTAAATTTCTTTCAAACCTAAAGGGTACTTAGAATATTTTATCCAGATATGCATGTATTGACGTAGATGCTAGAAATATATGGTATGTATAAATGCATTTTCCACAGGAATTCATAATACCTTTAGCACAAAGGAAAAGCTCGTGAGATAAAGCGCTTGTTTTGCACCTACACTTAACAGAGAGAGAGAAGCAGAATAATTCAAATTACCGTAAGATGCAACAAACAGCCAATTTTGCGCAATCGTAGTAATATCACCGCGTTCATTTAACGCTTACTTTCAGCTGAGGGTCTGAGATTGCCAATAAATTTATCTGGAAAGCTCAGACCCTCGAATATATTTATTAGGACTACTTCACGAATAAAATAAAATGTAAATATAATTCCCCTAAATGTGGTTTACAAAATTGTAATAATTTGTATTGTGAATATGTAATCTTTTCAAGCAATCTGGGAACAGATGAATGTCGATTGTCAGTAAATCCATTAGAAAAGATACAAATACGGGTTTAGGATTATTTCATGAATAGAATAACAGTAACATATGTTTGAAATTCCCACACAGAATATTAACAATTGTGTAAAATAATATACTTAGGAATAGATACCTATTCAGAAATCTTGAGACTGAAATCAACGCCCCATTATATTTAGTTGGTCTTGCTGAAGTAAACGAAAGTTGACTAGTACAATCGCTACGGTTCGATTTACTAATACCAACTAAGAAAAAAAAACATTTTACCATTCTGAACAACGTGTTTATTAAAATGTTTGGTTACTTGGGCAGGTATTGTTACATCATTTAAAAAATTATTTCAGGCTTTGAGCGAATACACATTAAGTTATCTAGCAAAAGTGGTCAGTGATGCGTATCGAGTTGGGTACACTGACAAGACAAATGCACTTCACACGGTAAAGGAATTTGATAAAACTTTATTCTCTGCAATATCGAGCTGTGATTGGTCAAAATTCCAAATGTGTTGTTTCATTGGTCGATTTTTGATTTTTTTATTTGGTTAATTTATGGACGCTCTTTAATCTCATGTCATCAGCGTCCCATTCAATTCAGGGCATAAAACGGCCGACAAATTTTGCTCAGAGGCCTCTTCTTTCATGCTTGAGATTCTTTTACGTGCCGTAAATCTACAATATGGGACCCACGGCTTTACTTCTCTTCCGAAGGAAGCCATACCTAGGATTTTTACACCAGAAAAAATCCAGGATCCTTGCCAGGATTGAACCCGCGATCTTGAGTTTAGGAGGTAAGTATGGCTACCTCACCAGAACCGACTATTTTATGATGGTGGCACATAAATGAAATGGTCAGTATTATTATTGTTAAGCTTATTCTGGTTGCCTTAATTGTTGACATACTCCAACCATGAACGGTCATTTCAATATCCCCTTAAACGAACATAATCTCTGATAATATGACTCTAGCTTACCCTCGTGTATCCCTAATGTCTTATGGGTAACAAAAACAAGTGAATATTCTCAAACATTACCGTAAGTATTTATTGGTCACAAATTTGTTTAGTGCGAATAATTATTGTGTCGTATATCTAGCACCGTATACGATCTTCGTGCTATAGTTTTGAAAGATCATCACCGACAGGAAGTTAGCACACTTTATATATGTAAACCGAACCCTTTGAATAATAAAATTTCAAGATAAAAATGAATGGCTTTTAGATGTAAAAAGAATAGAAAGAAATTTCCCTATAAGGTTCTGTAAAGGATCAGGACACTGGGCATTTTATAAATATGCGAAAACCCAAGAGTTTCCTCCATATGCATGCGGTTTTTTCCCCTCCAAAATTGTATACAAAGCTCAACAATACAGTCCGATATAAGTATTATTCACGCTGTGCATTTGGTTCTTAGTACGCTGCAGTTAGCGGTAGCCAAAGGTAGTAAAGACAAAAATAAGACCAAATGACGATTATTGGTTTACCGTTGTATGTACCTGATGTGTAACGTTGTCGGCATTTAATGCACGTGTTTGTTTACGCACGTGTTGTTCTATGAGTCACACCATTGTTCTAACATGTAGGTGGTTTATCGACTTCGCAGTGATTACTGCACCTGCAGGCTTCAATTGTTACCGCTTTGGTAGCCCTCGCACTAGGGAAAGCAGAACAGTTTAAACTAACAGCTGCAAATGTTTCCTTCACGTTGACAATTTTTTCAGTACTGTGCATTATGAAATAATCTCTCTTCGTTTGTATTAGCAACCATCGGCAAAGGAAACATATTGAGAGAAGAAAAACAAATTTAGGTTAAAAAAAAAAAACCTTTAGTAATTAATGGTTCTTTTAGTTCCTCAGCACGAATTTTATCTTTTTCTTAAGGTCGACATTTAAAATTTTCTTCCATCGTCCTTCAGAGTTCCAAAAGTGTTGTCAGCTGACTTTGAAGGTCAGCATTGATAATTCTCATGATAATTTTGAAACAGCTTAATATTCAGCAATGAAGACTGACAGCCATGGATGCTTGCAGGGGGAGAGACGCGCAGAATCATAAGAGACCTACCCAGAAGATCCCAAAATTTTCAAAGAACGCATTGTTTACATTCCTAATAATTGAAATATCCTTATTAATGAAGTTGATAAATATTAATCTTAAAAATGTTTAAGAATGCAATGTTGAATTAGTCAGGTGAGCAGTATTTGAAAAAGAATGGCATGGAAAATGTTTGTACAGGTAGATAGTTTCAAGGACTAGGTTTTGGAAGGTTAGTAGTACTAGTACAGAAGATATGCTGGTTTTAATTATTTGTTAAGGAAAACGGATTTCTAGTTTCAGTTGATAACGCAATATTTAAGAAAGCCAAGAGCTGTATGTCTTGATTAGGGATTTGGAGAAAGAGTGTTTGTTCTATTATGGAAAAGAAGAGAATGCCGTGCATGTGAACCAATCCAATAAATCAGACTTAAAGAAATGGACTTAAGGCACGAGATAAATTTTGTATATATTTGCGAACATCAACTATTTTGAAGAACATCCATGTATAAAATGTTTAAGAATGTTAATTCTGCCAGTGTCTATATCATTTCATGTAATATTTAATGTATTCCTAGTTTTTCTTTTTCTGTATTTCTCAACATCTAATTATGCTCACCATTGTCTTAAATCATCGCTCTTATCATTGTATAAGCTTGTCTTTTATGCATAATTGTGCATATGTATTTTGTTATTATTTTTATTTGTTATTTTAACCTGGTTGAGTGTAAGAGAAGTCCTTGTGGCCTTCTTCCAGGAAAATTGTTATTATTATTATTATTATTATTATTAAAAATTAAAGGTAGGTATTTAAAAAAAAGTTTGTATTAAATTGATAACCCCATTCTGTAAATGTGTCTGTGTTATATTTAATGTAAAATTTCAATAGGAACATACATTAATTCACTTTTAGCATGTTGCCCTATAAAAAGCAAAATTTACCGCCGTGTCACGCCATTAATTGAATGGAACTCCAATGATCAGGGAGGTCGTCCTAAAATAAACCAAATAATAATAATAATAATAATAATAATAATAATAATAATAATAAATTCTGTACTAAGTCGTATTCAGGTAGATAAAATAAATATAATAAAATAAAATATATTAGTCAAAACAGAAAATACGATCATTTGCACATTTTGCCCATGTATGGCAAGTAAGTCAAAATACATGTCCTAACGAAACACATACATATGGCAACCCTACCGCTAATTCCATTAAACCACTTGTGGTGCCTCAGTAGTAAAAACGGGCGTTAAACACCATTAAAAAAAACTCCACTAAATATTAACCAATTATTAATCCAAGTAATTGCAGCCTATTCATTATATCTCCTTAAGGCTTAGATACAGTACTCAGTGAGGGTTGACTATTTTAATGAACTGGATTTTTGAATTGAACATTTAACAATATTAGCCATTGTAAAATCTGAACAAATCTTTCTAAAACTTTCATCTGCAACTCTTCCTGCTTTTCAAAAATCTTCCTTCTTTTCTTGAGAATGTTCCTAAAGAATAGCTATTTAAGTAGATTTTTGTGAACGTCAATGTCAACATGTGTTAAGGTGTTAAATAAACTTATTTCCAATTTCTTAATGGCTGGTTATCAAGGTTTTTTTCGTTTAATTTTTCTGGCTACAACCATGTCTGTATTCATATATGTACAATTAACGTAGTCTTGTTGAACGATAATTATGTTTTAAAAACCAGTAATATGAAACATAAACTTATCAGATAATGTAAGTAAAATACACTATAATGGGCGGTGATTTGCATATGCCGTTACATTTTCTTTATTTTGTTCTGTTATAGGATCTAGCATTGAGGAGTTAAATGGTTATGGTACGTACAAACCAAGGAACCTCATCTCTTCAATATTGGGAACACCTAGCAGACCAAAATCACACCTCTGTATTTCAAGTCCACATGATTTCAGACAGGTAAGATAATATTTATAAGGTCTATCCATAAATGTTGGAGAGAGAAAGAGGGGGTGGGACTTTAAAGGTTGACCAATTTTTGGATTATATATGTATATAGTAAAAATAAAGTAACTCTGAAACAGTGTACTAAAATAACAAGAACTAAAGAATCAGAAAAACTAAAATACTAAAATAATACCCAATTTTCGTTATATTTCAAACAACGAAGGCAGAAGGCAAGGCAGAAGACAAGCCAAAGACATACATGCATGCATACATACATACATGTTGAAAAGGCATGAAAACTTTTTTTTTTTTTTCTCGTGAGAAAGAATTAAAACTTTTTTGTTCCCTCGCGAAAACGATCTAAAATATACAATTAAAGGTATAGGGTACGAGGGTAGGTCCATAAGTTTCCGGCCTCGCCGATAAGGATTATGGCCTTCACAAAACCTTTATTTGGTGTCATACCATATCTGTTAAGTAAATAATTGCAGCTGTGATTTCCGCTCCTCTGTGTTCAGTTGTTCAGATATAGTTGCATAAAGGAGGCTATGTGCAGAAGATATTGACATGTTCAAAATGGAGTTTCGAGCTGTTATTAGGTTCTTCACAAAAGAATTAAACAGCAATTGGACCGTGTATATGGGGAAGCATTCACCTCATATTTTACCGTAAAAGAATGGGCCAAACGTTTTCGAATGGGTCGAAAAAGCATTGAAGACAAAGAACGTGCAGGTCAGCCCTTGGAAGTGCTCACTCCTGAAAACATCGCTCTTGTGGAAGGGAAAATTATGGAAGACCGGCGGCTCAAAGTTACAGAAATAGCAGCAAGGTTGGGCCTGTCTAAAACAGTCCTTCGAATTATTCATGAACATTTAAACGCGAATAAGGTTAGTGCAAGATGGGTGCCTAGACTTCTTTCCTCAGTACAAAAGCAGCAGGCATTTTTGGAGCTCTGTCGTGGCAACGAGAGTGAAGTTTTGCAAACCATTGTACAGGAGACGAAACTATGGTCCCCTACTATGATTCCTTGTTCAAAATAGAATCAGTGGAATGGAGTAAACCGGTCACTCAGTCAACCAAGAAGATTATGGCCACAATCTTTTGAGACTGAATGAATGAATACTCTTCATAAGGAGAGGAACACCACAGTAAATGGGGAGAACTATGCTGGCCTACTGCACAGAAAAGAGAAAAGGCGAGGAAAACTGAGTGGTATTGTGCGCCTTCTTCACGACAACGCGTCTGTGCACACAGCTCTTGTTCCATAGGAAGCCGTGAAGAAATGTGGCTTCAAGGAGATTGGCCATCCACCCTACATCCCAGATCTAACTCCCAGTAACTATTTCCTGTTCTCAAAACTCAAGAAGGACCTTCGAGGAAGGAAATTTTAGTGGGACGAAGAACTGATGGATGATGATTATGCCCATTTTGCAGATAAGACTTTTTGGAAGGGGGGCATTGAAATGTTAATTCAAAGATGTGAGAAGTATAATGCAATAAAAGTAACTATATTGAAAAGTGAAATATAGTTTTTGTCTTTATCATACCTAGAAAATGGTTAGGCCGGAAATATATGGACCTACTCTCGTATGTATTTTCGAATGAAGCCACCAGATGGTGTATGTGCGCAGAACTGCGTGTTTCAGCACTTTTACTTGCCCGCAGTACAAATTTTGAATTGCTAGAGCTCCAGGCTGCAGCCACTGCCGAGCGAGAGCGGAGAAAGCCGAAAGTAGTGTGAACTTTCAAAGATATAGCTAGAAAATAAGGCTGTCAAGCACAACAGCGTGATAGCTCAGACGGTTAGACCGTCATCGTATAGTTGTGAAGATAATGGGTTCGAATCCTCATAGGAGGTTCATTCCTCCTCCCCCTCTTACCGGAGTTAATAGGAGATATAACACCATTACAATAATTTACTCCCTAACATAGTATCATGCACACAATGCGCTATAAATCGATATTTACGATTTTTTTTCTGCTAGAATCAAAGGAAATGTGGCATCTTTATAGTGACTTACCCGTCCCTATCAATTTATATTTACGAAAAGAGAAGTAAATGGATCCACCGGTTTCCCTAGGTTAGCGTTAAGGTTAGTGTGTGTGTGTGAGGGGGAGAGAGAGAGAATTAATTGCGAATTCCAATAAGGCAACGCGTGGTCAAAAGTGAAAAACTCGGTTCTGTAATAAGGAACAACATATTGCAACCAGAAAGTTACGGAGGACAACATATAGGTTACATTACCTTTAACAATAAATGAATACATGCAATATTTACACTTTTACAAGCAGTCGCGCAAACAGAGAAAAATGCCTATTTCATTTTATCTCCCTTTCGGGAGTTAGGAGTTCTCTTCTCTCCGCTGTCGCTCGGACTGGAGTTCTAGCAGCTTGAGAGTTTGTACTGGGGGTAAGGGTAAGCGTAAGCGTTTCTGCACGCACGAAGTTCAGTTGGTGTGCTACATGGTCAGGGATGAAGGTTACGAAAGGCGAGCAACATGCATATGTGAAAATAGCATTTCTAGCAGCATGAACACACTGGAATGCCACAAAGACCTACGGGATGACGCACAAGCATACCTTGACTGTCATGCGCCAGAATGACATTTGTTGGCGAAGGAGTTTGTCGAAACTAGTGTTTGCGTGGTGATCCAGGGTGACGCCATGCACTGGACTATTGCTTTAGTTCTGGTTCATATGCCTTTTCCCTCGTTTCATCAATTACAATGATGCAATTCAACATGGCATCCCCTTCTTCCGGGAATCTCGCCAGATTGATGCGACATGTTTCGTAACGACCCTCACTTAATTGATGTAACACCCAGTACACATTTTCTGCATGTTCAGGTCAAATGCGGTGCACTGTTTTTGCCGGAATTTCTGTTTGCTCTTCTAATTCCACAAGTGTCCAGTGCCTATCATCGCGTAAGCACTCTTCCACCACATCACCCGAACATCCTTGTCGCGTACACAGGATACCCACAGCGCAGCAGATCGGCAGTCGACATTCTGCCAATTTGAAGGCCTCTGTCCATCTCTCCACTGTTCGAATGAATGAATGGTGTTTAACGCCCGTTTTTGCTACAGAGGCACCACGGGCGATGCACTGTTCGAAAGAGCAGGACAAGCGTACCCAGTGCTTCCCGTAACTCTTTGTGGCATTCTCATCTAATTCCTGTCCCGTAGAAATGCTATTTTCATGTAAGCAAGTTGTTCACTTTTCGTGACATCCATTTCTGACCACTGTCGCTCACCAATTGAACTTCGGGGCGGGCTGAGATACGCATGTGTGCTTACATGCCACCATCTGGCGGTTTCATTCGAAAGTACATTCCATACACTTTCAATTGAATACCTAAGATTTTTCGCGTTGTCCTTTTTACGCGAAAAGAATATTAGTTATCCCTCGTGTAAATAAATGTCATTGTGAGTTGTAAATAAAGAAGTGGTAACATTTCAGGAAACTAGTACGCTCATGCTCACTAGCAGTAAGTATCTGGATATTGGTAGTTTGAACCAGTTCCAAAGCGTGCTTTGCCGAAAGCAGTCATTAAAGCCAGTGGTTGAGGCTTTAAATACGTCATTGAATTGGTCAATGTTTTTTAAAGTGCTCGAATGATTACGAAACGGGAAGAGCGTTCTTGGAAAAAACCCAAGTGGTCCGTGGCAAAAATGTACGTCACTGCCATGACTGGGTGCAGGAAGCCTGTAGCAATGATGCGCTACTATATCGGACTGTTGTACGGGTCAAGACTGTTCTTGCAGGCCGGGAAGAAAATCAGGTTGGGCCTATCAACGTTTCTTCCAGCATCACCTGCCAACGGTTATACTAATAAAACTTCCGCACTTCTTTGCATAACAATGCTTGTCGTGTGGCAGGACAGTGGTGCATTGTTGGCCGGGTGGTATTGTGAGGTCTTCCTACATCTGCCATACTCGCCGAACATGAACCCGTGTGATTTCGATCTCTTTCCTCAGCCCTAAGAACTTGTTTTTCGAGGCATCAGATTTCCAGATATTCCTTCATAGGAGCGGTCCATCACTGAACATCAACAATAACAACCTCGCCTGTCATATGACGGCTACTACGAATTTGGGAAATAATGCAGAACAATGCAGGAGATTATATCAAAGGCTTGTAATGTGATTGTTACTGTAAGTTCAACCTGTTTGCAATAACATTACTTTATACATAGACCTCATATATTTAATTATTATTGATAGAATTCGGTGACCATAAGGAAATATCTAAATGTTAATAAATTGAAAGTATCTCTAGGATGCAACTAACATAAACCAATAAGCTCTGTACTATTTTGTTTTACTTTACATTGGCGAAGAATGAAACAGAAAACAAACTGCTTCACTATCAAAATCTAACAATAACCTCAACAATAATGTCACATTTGCATTGATTCCATGAGAGACATATCCTAAGTTAAAGATAGAATCATTGGCAAGCATGCACAGTGAAATTGGTTTTGTATTGCAGCCATAAACTTTTTTCATGTTCAAAATTGTAGCACTATTACTATCAATAATGTAACTGGCCCTATCATTCAGTAAGCTAAAATACAATTAAGGAAGTTTAATAGTGAATTTTAAAAATAGTAATTCATAGTAAATGGCATTTACTGCTAAAATAAAATAAATACATAATTCCATATTATAACAATTCAATGAAAAATAATGAAATGAAATTGTCCGCATCCCAATCATTCTGTTAGGCTTCAGGTCCTGCAAACTTCCAGAAGAGAGCAGACATAATTAACTCGGCTGAGACAAGGCTAGTCAATCAGTAATGAAAAACCAATAAAGACCCCCTCTCCATTTCTACCTAATAGTGACTGGAAAACCACTGCTATGCTTGCACAAGGCAGGCTTAGCTTTCGACTGTATTATTGGTAATTGCTATCTACATCATAGACAGCACACTATCTCAAATAAGAAAAGATTTCAATTTGTCAATAAAAATGAACAAATCAACAATAATAATTTTGGGTAGGCTCAATCTTATAGCCTTAATGCACACTTCATCCTGGATAGAATTTAAGGGAGCTCATGAGCATTCAATGTCCAGAATTCACATACAGTTCAACAAATTATTCAATATACATAATGTATTTTTCAGGTGTCAGCCATTATTGATGTGGATATAGTACCAGAGACCTGTCGGCGTGTTCGTCTGCTGAAACATGGCTCAGACAAACCTCTAGGATTCTATATTCGAGATGGCACATCTGTTAGAGTCACACCTGCTGGATTGGAGAAAGTTCCAGGAATTTTTATTTCTCGGCTTGTGCCTGGTGGGTTAGCAGAAAGCACAGGCTTGCTTGCTGTTAATGATGAGGTCCTTGAGGTGAACGGCATTGAAGTTAACGGAAAGACACTGGACCAGGTAACTGATGTGCTAGTATCTATAATAGTTGTTGCTGTGGGATAATGATAGAAAACTTTTGTATTCAAAGGCAACAATCCAACATTCTAATTTAATGTGAAACTCTTCACTTTCAAAAATAAAATAGCAGATGTACAGAGCCACTAGTAATGTTTCAACACTCATCAGTGACAATAAAAGATTTGCTATTACATTTTTTTCAAAGTATATTCCAACACTTTCTATACATGAGCCTTTCTGCATAAAAATGAGCACATGTGAAACATGAACATGTAGTACTTAATCCAATTTTTTGTGCATAATCCTCAAATTAATTTAAAGAGCATTATAATCATTATTTAGAAAATTCTGTCATAGATGTTTTCTATCTTTGACTTTTTAGAGTGGAAAAATTGGGCTTCTGCATATAATTTTCCAGGTTCAGAAAAAAAAAACTTTGGGGGGGGGCCTCTTACTTTTAAAATAAGTTTTTTCCTAATAGCGACTTAATTTTAGAAACTAGGCAAAATATCAGTGTAATCTTTGAAATGTTATACTAGAACTGCATTGGTTTCAATGTGAAAGTTGATTAAGAAGTGATTTTATTAATTAATATAAGATGGCTTGGCTAGGGTGCATTGCTCAAATTGATTGTGAACCAGGGAGATGAAGACCAAGTTATAATCATGATCATCTTCATCAGTGAATTTTAAGTATTAGTAAGTCGTTAAGACATGAGCAAAACGAGCACATTTGTAGGAAGTTCTTTACAACTTTTTCTTTAATGGTGAATGCAAGAACATAGTATGTTTATAAGCCAAGGTACCAATAAGCAAAAGTGGCACAAGGTACTTTTACTTTCTTTTGTTCCAGTATCTGTAACCTAGACCATAATAAAATAACTACTCAGTTCAAAGTGAGGGAAGATTGGTGGATATTTAAAACTATTTGATTGATAGGTGATTAATTTTAAAAGCAGTATGGCATAAAAGGTTGACTGGTTTTATAGAATGATTGTACTATCTATTGAAATTCTAAATCATAGCATATGGAGTATGTATAAAAGTGATGAACATGACAGACTATAAAGTGATCAGTAACATCATCTCTGCTCACTCATAGCTTGACATTGTAAACTTGATGAGAGTGCAACTTCATTCCATATCTCAGCTGTACATGGTTCAGCAATACTGTTGTTAGCTAGTTTACCCATGACATATGATTTGATAAGTTATTTTATTTCTCAGTAACTATTTGGAGCCCTCCCCTTCTTCTTCTTCTTCTTCTTCTTCTTCTTCTTCTTCTTCTTCTTCTTCTTCTTCTTCTTCTTCTTCTTCTTCTTCTCCTTCTCCTTCTCCTTCTCCTTCTCCTTCTCCTTCTCCTTCTCCTTCTCCTTCTCCTTCTCCTTCTCCTTCTCCTTCTCCTTCTCCTTCTCCTTCTCCTTCTCCTTCTCCTTCTCCTCCTCCTCCTCCTCCTGCTCCCCCTCCCCCCCCAGGGTTGTTGAAATATCTTCAAAGTATTTATGAAATTTTTAAGCAAGTTACTGGTAATAATAATGATATAATAATGATATTCATAAATTTCATTCTTTTGCAAAAATTGTAGATATTTAACAAATTCTTTTTGTTTTACATATATTGATTGATTGATGTTGGCATATGTAATAATTCACCTTAGCAGTGATTTTTTTTATCAGATCTTTCCTACAAGCTTATGAAATACAGGGATTGTGTCCAAATAGAATTGTTCTTAGTCTTTCCAGAGCTTCACACTATAGTATGTGTTTTGCAATCTCATCAGATTTCATATAGAATATGGACTTTCCATGATATAAAGCTCATTGTCCAAGGATTTCCAGAATGAATAACATTCAGTAATCATTCCAATAGCTTTCCTGGCTTACTTTCTGTTCCTACTCAATAGGTGTTTAGCTAGGGTGCTATCAGATGTTTTAAGAAGAATTGTTCCCAGTTCCTAGCTGGGAAAGTTCTTCTAGCTTTTTGGGGGAGGGGGCTGATGCAATAGAAAGGTTCTGGTCTTATGAAAATAGTCTTAATTGCTTTCCCCCCCATCTGTTACACATGAAAAAATTAGGTATTTTAACACCTTAAAAATGAGATGCCAAAGGTCATATTTCTCATACAGCTAATACCAGGAAATTCTTATTTATCTAGAACAATGAGCAGAATATTTCAGGCACTTCAGTGCATCAAATTTACAGAATTAATCTTAAGAGAGAATAATCAAAACAATAAATGTACTTACGAAGCTATTTAATTTTTATTTTCACAGAACATGGAAATTTAATTTTGACAAAATCAGAAGTATGAAGGTCAAATTTACTGCAAATTTGTATGATTTGATCTGAAATGATTCACATATACTGTTGCATCTGAGAAACCAATTCTGAAACCCACCATAGCATAGTACTCAAGTTATCTTCATAAATAGCAACAGCTTCTCGGTTGGAGAATCTGCATTCATACTGGCAATTTGCATCATTTTTGAAACAGAAAGAAGTTAAGCCCTTCCAAATTGGGATTGCTGCTATAGGCTGGAGGCATGAGTTTCACAGTGGAGTGGGAATTAAAAAATTGAGGCAATTATTTGTAAGAATGGAGTGTTTTTTATGTAATAATGGGGGGAGGATTGATTGAGTGATGAAGGATTATAATTAATTGTTTGGTTTGCTTCTTGTCTTCCTCCCGACAATTTCATGCTGACTTACAGTTGCACCGACTAGCTTGACTGGACTTTTTGTGATCTGGGGACCACAGAGGAAGGAATCAAGGAGATTAATAAGGGATTTATCATATTGAGAAATGAAACACAATTTATTGTTCAGAGTCTGTTCCACTTAAAATGAACCACTGTTGCTCCTTAGAGAATTTTTGGGAAATATGTTCCACTTTTTCACTAACTATAAAGATCCACGATATCCAACACACAATAAATTTTTTCTAGTTGATGCTGGTCATTAGCAAATGTTAATGTTAACTATGGATGCTGATAGCAACATTACTGATATCCTTGCACTATACAAAGAATAATATGCATAACAATAACGACAGTAAGTCATAAATGACACCCCAATACTCTGAGAAATTCAATAAAACTGCTATGGCTGAATCATAACACTCTTGGTAAAACTCCAGGATAGCTCTCTTATTAAAACTGATGCAACTGATACACTTAGTAAACTGATGCAATTCTCTGAGTAGAACTGACGCAACTGCCATGCTAAACTAGAAGACTGCTCTGCTAGATTGGGTAAGACTGAAGGCTGATGCTATGAACTGAGAACTGATGCTGAACTGCAAAATTACAAGCTTAAATAAACTTTGAAGTTGGTCAATCTTCCAAAGCTATCTTTTCTTTCAAAATATGACTTTAGAAGAATGTAGAACATCATTTCTCAACTTCGCATTTCTATTGGATAATATATTTCCCTCAGTCTTTCTTATTTTCCTGATTCGCTAATCATGCCTATGTGACTTCCATCTCATAAGTATCAAAATGACACTGTTAGCATCTTCTTTCCTTGAAAGATTATTGCCCTGTCTCTTCACTGTATCTGGCATAGGTTTATTACGTTTGCCCTTTCAAATATAACAAAAGGCAGCACAGTTGAACAATATACAAAAGAAACCCCTACCGGGACCCTACTTTACAAATTTCTCCAAGAAATATCTGTCCGTTTTTATTTGAATGAGTCATATAAAAATGCTGTTTACAAAAACAGTTAGTTTCTCTATCCCAAATTTTCAGGTCAAGTTTTATAGCTAGAGTATTTCTGCACTTTGGTAAGAGAATAACATCATACACACAATACTACCTGTACAGGGAATAAATTCTGACACTACAATCATGTTTAAAATAAAGAAGTTACATTAATTAATTAATATGTTACTTCTAATTTATTTGCGCTGGGGTGGAAAATAATAATTTTTGCCTCAACAGATGTTCTCTTGATAAACAACAATGCTGAATTGGCTGTGTGAGCAAAAGCATTGTTGAGGTCCAACAAAATCCCCAGCATTCCTATCTTAGATCATTCTGTTTTGAATTTTTGAGGACATGTTAACTAGACAAACATCTATATACATTGAGACGACTGACCTTTGGTTTTTCAGCATGACTTGTGGCCATATAGTTAATTAATGATGACAATGTCTAAAACTGCCTGAGAGTCTCCATTTTAACTTAATATTTTTCAACACCACACTGATCTGTTTTTACACTTTACTGAGATTGTGGTGTGCCCTTTGAGATGAAATTCTCCTGACTCTTAAATGATGATGCACATGAAAATTCTAAATAAACTAGCCCCTAAGCCACCTCATTACATTTAGAGATTTTTGCATTTTCTTTATCATAATTCTGCAGAGAAATGTGCTTCTCAGTCACCACAGTTGAGCCTGTCACTGCTTTATATCTATAGGGGTGTATTCCCTTTTAATTTGGCAAACTAGCAGAAACCTGTGCAACATGGAGGAAGATGTCCAAATGCCTTGTTAAACATGCCAAGTGATTAAATGCTTGCCTCTTACCAAGGTAGCCCATATTTGATCGAACAGCTATAATTAGGATTTGTGGCGGAACTCCAGTGTTCTTGCCATTCTTGTCATTGGCCCATCATCATCACCACCACCATTTAGCATTATGTAGTCAGTCGATTCTTGGTATGTGCATTGCAAATAGACTATGCTACTGCCCATGTGTGGAATACCAACACCAAGCAGACAAGTGAGTTGACTTTGGCTAACAAACTCAAAGGTATTTTAAACTGTTCATTAAACCAGCAAGTTTTTCAGAGCAAAAGCAATTTCAAGATATTGCTGCAAGAAATGTGATGTTTACTACTGTTTTAGAGCATGGGACAGTTGCAAGAAGTCTGCAGAGAAACTTTTCAGTGATACAGACTAAAAATTGTTTCATTAAAGATTAACAGAAATTTGCAGCTAATTGTAATAAAAGTTTATTCCTACAGCATCTAAAATCAAACCTGTGTACTGTAAAACTTGTAATCATATGTTGCATTCTCAGTTGGCTTATCTCCATTTTATCATCAGCATTTTGTCCAAGGAACGTAATTCATTACATTTTCCTCTTTTTTTTTTCAATGGAGTTTTTTGATAGCATCATTGAAAGCATCTGTAGCTACTAACAGTAATTGCAGATACAGACAGCTTTTCTAGGTAAAGGGGTTCTTTGGCAACTTAGTATACAAGTTCTGAACATGTATGCTTTGATAATCTGAAGGCCTTTTTTAATTAAGTTGCCTTTACCTTCTTTATTTCTTCTTTAGGTGCACATCCAGATGTTGACTAGCCCATAGGTGAGGATAGGCATGATCTTTGCTTTCAGAGTTTTAATGTGGTTTCCAGCAAAGCCTGTGTACTGCTTGAGGTTATTCATTGTTAGATTGCAGTGATTGTTTATTGTTTTTATGAGTCTGGTGAATATTGTGCCATTTAAAAGGTGACTCCCAGATACTGAAATGGTTCGTTCACCTGTTGCAGCCTCTTACTGATAAAAATATCATCTCAAGGCATGGTATGTTCTCCTCCTGAAGACCATTAGCACCATCTTATAGTAATATATGTGAAGGTAATTTTCTATTGCCTATGTTAAGCTGTTGCAGCTATTCTTGCTATTTAGAAACATATGCAATAAAGTCTGCACAAGCATATAATCTCGTACCATCTTATCCTCATTTATGTGTAGGTAATTTTCTCTTGCATATATTAAGTAATTGCAGATTTAATGCACCTGTTTTTACGATCTAGAGACCAGTGCAATAGTCCCATAAGCATATACTCACATCCTTGGTCATGAAGATTTATAAGAGAGCCATCATAGCAATGTGGAATAGCAGGGGACTTATTGGATCTCCTTGTAGGATCCCGTTCATCTGTGCTAATGGGTCTGATTTTTTTCAACTGGGGTCTATTTGGATGTAGTTAATGGCAAGGATGTTGTTTACTATTCTCTTGAGATAGGATTCTTTCCCTAGTAGTCTTCCAGTTTTTTTATAAATGTATATTCTCTCACATCCTTGGTGTGGTAACTTGTATGGCATTCATCACAGCAATAACAGGAGACTCAATGGATCTCCTTGCAGGATTCTGTTCATCTGTGCTAATGGGTCTTGTCTTTCCAGCTGGTTGTATTGGAACATTTACCACTAATGGTGTGCGAAAAATTACGAGTATTGGAACATTTACCACTAATGGTGTGCGAAAAATGACGAGTATCATTAATTCGGTTTTACACCAGAGACTAAGTCATAAATTAAAGCATATTGTGCAAACTTCTATTTATTATAAGATTTCTATAAGTAGCTGGAGTCATTTAGATTTATTACTTCTCTTTTCTGTGACATTGTATGCACAAAAATATGACTTATAGAAACAAAGGCATGAGCAGGTGCAATGCATCTCAGATACTTTCATTTAGTAATGAAACAAAAATAACAAGCACCTAATTAATAATCCGTTAAGAAGAGTTGCGGTGTGTTTTAAAAGTTGCTATGGGTTAAAGCCATTTTGTATTAACAGTTATATCAGTAGTAAAAATGGTTATCTTTCAGATAAATTACACCCAATGGAGGATTGATTTGTGTATTACTTTAAGGCACACCAGTTGTTCAAGCGTCATATCTCAAAATTCTTCTAGTGATCACTGTAGAATTTGTCATCATTGCTTTTTAATGTTTGCTGGTACTGTGACAAAATAAAAAAAGCACTAAACTTTCATGGTCAATGTCATAACCTGTAAAATTCATAATATCCAGGCTTATAGGCCATGATTAAATTTTTAAGCTTAAAGTAGAACATGTTTTGCCGAGTGCAGTCGCAATGAAATTTCAGCCTAGATATTATGAAGAAAAACTGAATAATACATTCTATATAACAACAAAGTTAAAAAATATTTTATTCACTTGTATCTAATAAACACTTTAAAAAATGTATTCAATTTTATGCAGGTTACAGATATGATGGTAGCAAACAGTTCCAATCTTATCATCACAGTAAAACCAGCAAATCAGCGAACATTGGCACATCCACGGCGTGGCTCATTCTCACGCACCAGTCAGCTTTCCTCTGGTTCACAGCAATCAACACATTCTGCAGCCACTACCACTGGGTCTGATGATGATCGTTATGACCAGGATGAAATTGTGGATCTTACAGGTGTCAACTTGGAAGAATCTAGCTCAGCACTCATGCCAACCATTGGAAGTGGTACAGTGAGCAAAGATGAAGGTATACTGCATCTGTAAAGAGAGTGAGTGCTTTGTGTGAATTGATATTCTTCAGAAACTTTTTGAGAGAGATATTTTGGAAAGTTTTATTCTTGTCATAGATTTCACTCTTTTGAGAGTGTTTTTTGAGTCACTAAGTATTTAAGTTTCAGTCTTTCCCCCTACATAAACTATGGGGATATGCACATTTTATTTAAAGAATAAGCAGAAAATGTTTCACACAAAAACCTGGAGCTTTTTCCATAATCATTACACTTATAAACCAAAATGTGAAAATGCTCTGTTTAACACCGTTCCTTTTGGTGCTCTTTATTTAATTCACTTGAGATGTTAGGGGAGAGAATTTGGAATGATGTTAAGAAAAGACTTGTTAGTGTACAGGTATTATTTGCAGTGGTATTTTATGAAATTTGTACTTAAAAATGAAACATTAAGGTAACAGATTAAGGTGTAAAAGTTTGTCTTTCGTATCCTAATTACTGTGTTCAGGTAAGTGCACTTGGTATAATGAATGCTTTAACCAAAATTTTAATTTGGAATGTCATCATTAAAATAATTGTATAAAAATTAAGGCATAAATCTGGCACTGTGTGTCTTGAAGAATCCATCTGGTTGGCCCTCTTTGCTTGCACATAAATGGGTGAGCAAAGTTCAAAGTTTAACCATGTACCACTAATTTCCTGGGCAAATGACACTTGAGAGCAAAATCAGTAACCAATTAACAAGAACTTTGCCCACCCATCATATGTGGATAACATTCATGCAAATACGAACATAAAAGATCTAAATGGAAAATCAGATTTCCTTGCCTTATTGACAAAAAATTAAATGTAGATAATAGTAGTTGAAAGCACATTATCAAGCAATGTAGTGAGTGCCCAATATATAGCAATGGAAAGGATAGTGTAACATGGTTCTATGATGGCATTCCAAACTCCAGCTCTCTTTGCGGTAGTGACCAGCAGAACTATACATTCCATGGTAAGTCTATGGCAATGGAAGGGTTATGACATAACAAAAACACTTTTTTCTGTCACTTTAGAGCAAATGACTGTTTTTCAGAATTTCTGCATTGCTTTGTTACAAAGCCACATGAGGGCAGCTGATTAAGAATGGAGGTGTGCGTGAGATATACATATGTGTTTATGTGTAAGTGTGTGTGTGTGAGAGAGAGAGAGAGATATCTTAGCATAGACTCTTTAATTGCCTAAGACTTATAAAAGTCAAAATGATTGCATCCGCCCATTCCAAAGCTTTGTTTCCATTTTAATCTGCAGCTGTAATTTGTAATCATTGTTATACTGTAAATGTTACAAAGTATTCTAGTATTTTTATAGAGAAAAATTTATGGGGGTTTTTATTCATAAAGAAGCATTGGAAAATTTAAAAAAAAATGGTATTGTTGTTATTGCAATATTTTAATGAAAAATATATATAAAAGGGATTACTATTAAAATAATGTAGAATTGTATACTTCCACATTCTGCCATTATGCCTTAACAGTTCCCAGACTGTTTTTCTGAAACATTCCCACCATAAATGTATGGTTTAGGATTATATCTAGCATTTTAAATTAGAAAAATGGAATACCAAGGCTCACTTTGCAAGTCATATTTTGTAGCATTTAGATTCACCTTCTTATAACATATATGCTGTGTTTGAGCTGTTATAAAAGCAATGGACACATTTGTGCATTTTAAGGAATTTTTGTACAGAATGTTTTGTTTTAAAAAGTTGCTATTGATGACTGTAATACTGAAAACCTTTATGAGAGGGATGTTCCTCTCTATGTTAGTGAATGACTGAAGGAGATAAAGTGCATATCTAATGTTGTTACACAGCTATTGTTGCAAAAGAAATTGACTCAGAAGGAGTCGTGGTGGTGGCTTTATTAGATGTACAAAACATTTTGGATGCTGCCCTGTTGGCTCTGCACTTGCAGCTGAATATGCTATATTTGACAAATTGAATAAGTTCTTTCAACTGTGAGATTCCTTTTCAGTACATAAAATATGAAGTATTCTTGATAATAAGAGCAAACTCATGAAAGGCATGTTTGGAGAATTATATGAAGCATGGTCAATTGAAGTCCATCTTGCTCATTTATTAATACAGTAGAATCCTAGTTATCCAAAATAATGGAGGTGAGAATCATTTGGAATAAGCATAAATTTCAGAAATCTTAATCTCATAAATTCTATTATCATTATTGTTTTCTACATTAATTCTACTTAAAACAATCTGACATTTTGCTTTGAGTTTTATTTTTGCACCATTTTCTTGCTGCTGTATTTTACTACTATTTTATTAGCAGAACATCTGCTAGTGATGCTTCTTCAATTTTCTTCACAAAACATAAAGCCAGACACTTCAGACTAAAACTCTAGGTAAATAGCAGAGGAAACAGAGGTGCCTTTATTCTTTTGTTTAGTAAAGTAATATTCAAAAGCCAGAGCTAGTTGATAAAGGACACTCTTGTTCCACTCCACCGCAGAAGGATTATCTGTTAGCCATTAGAACAAGATGCTCCTTAGCACATATTTGCACCAGGGAATAAAAAGGGCTGAGTGTCAAACAGTTGCCAGAAAATGACATTCTCTCTTAAAATCTAATCTTGTGTGGGGAAGAGAGAAAGGTATTTTGGTTAATGTAGGTTTCAGTTGATTAATGTAGGATAAATGGCATTCTACCGTACATACCAGTACAATAAATTACAAACTGACACAAACAGAAACAGCAATATTTAAGGAATAAAAATGAGGTGCTGTCTTAAAAAGGAAGCCTGGGCATTCAGATACACTTCCCACTGCTTCATCAAGTATGGATACCATTGGAAAAGAAGGATCTTAGTTGTAGTATGAAACACTTCCATATTGCAGCCTTCACTTTATCATCATTGTGGAAGTGTTTGCCCTTCAGAAATTTCTTGAGAGGTCTGAACAAATTAAAGTTACAGTGCGATAGGTGAGGCTGTAGCCACTATGGACAGGAGAAAGTCATCATATCTTCCTCATACCAGTACAATTGTTGCTCATGCAAATCCAAGTAATGTTTCTTATGTGTCTCAGTCAGCATTTGCAAAACCTATTGTGAATAGACTTTTTAATGTAACAATTTCTTCTTAATAGGGCATGGCTGTTGGCCATTTGTAGACATCCTATCCAAAACATTCATGCATGCCCAATCCTTCACTGTTGTATTTGATACACATTTCTCACCACACACAGCTTTCCTGCATTTAATTTCACTCAGCTGACAGCCCTCCATGGTCAAAAATGTTTATCCATTTGCCAATTGCATCTCCTTTTGGAGTAAGAGAATCTGTTGTATCTTTCCAACTAATCAAGCAATGGGGACTGGACTAGTTTCAGTTGATCACATTCTATATATTATTATAGACACCAGTATTGAAGGCTACAACTGCAATAAAATTGCACAAATTCAAAATATTCTTGTACCTTACTTACCTTGTAGTTCAGTGATCATTGGCCCTTTTGATTGTTTTTAAGTGCCATCTCCTACTTTTAAAACAGTTTTTATATTTTCAGCCTTAGTGTTTCTTCTTCCTTATGTATTGTTCCTTCAGACCTTGACTCCCAAATTTCTCTCTATATGGCAAAAACATTTTTTCTGGTAATGCTTTGTGTGTTCTAAAAATGGTACCCTGTTTAATGATGACTAGATACAGTTTCTGCTTGTTTTCCCTTCTGTGTATCAAGATATTTCAGCCATCTGAATTCAGATATTTTGTATCTTTTATTATTATTATTATTATTATTATTATTATTATTATTATTATTATTATTATTGTTTATTGTTGTTGTTCTGGCATTTGTCAGTTTTAGTAATAAATGAATGGAATAGATCCGAAGAATGGAGAAGGAGATATGTACTGGGCCCATGCTCTGAAAAACATTTTTCTTTATGCATCAAGAAATGTTGTTCACCTTGGTTTTGGTTCTCTTTTTGTTACATTTGTGAGAGTTGGCACTTATCTTCTGGTATCTTTGCCATAATCATATCCCCAGTCACAAGAAGTGTGTAATTACTACACCATTTATAATAACACCAGATACAGTTTTGGACTGTGGATGGATAGGACAGATGGAAATGGTGTGGCAAAGTAGAGGTTGTGAAATTAAACCTCTAGGTAAATTGTTAAATATTCAAGCCATTGACCATTTCTTTTAAAATCTTTTTTTATATGAGAAAGAAGAGTGAACTTTAGAAAAACACATCATCATCAACAGCAGAATGGCTCTTGGTCTAAATATGCTGTTCCAACCTCATTAAAGTTGCAGGTGCCATCATAATATGTATTACCTATCTGTGCTTGGATGGATAGAGAAGAAAGGCAACAGGCTACTGAGACTTGGAATAATGTTGTGAAAACAGTTTACTATTACCTATTAAGTCACCAATTCTCAACTTTTTTTAGTGAAGAATATTAAACTTCATAGTATCCTTAAGTTAAATTACTACACTCTAATTTTAAAATAAGTAAACATGTTATTCCAAAAAGTAAATTGTTCTAACTAAAGCACTTGCTGAAATTTTATTAAAACATTTAGTAATCACCATACTAATGTAATGGTTGGAGCTGCCATTTGTGCAGCTTGAAGATGAAGCAAAAAAAAACATGATTCTTCATCACTCCAGGGATTACATATTTCGCTCTTGTGTAGTTTTCTTTTTAATGTCCTTGACATAAACTGCATATCTATCATTATAACACTGAAATTCACTCAAATATCAAGCAAAGGGGAATTAAAGACTATGCATTAATAATGAAAAAATATGAATGTTTAGTTGTTGTTGTTGGTTTTTTTTTTTAGTAAATAATTTTATGTAAAATTCTTCACAAAATGAACTTTCAAATGAGGCATAGAATTCAGTCCTGAATTTTAATTAGTTGATTTTTGGCTACAAATTTGATATGAAATTATTATTATTATTAAAAACACATGTTTCCGTTCCAAACAGATTATTGCATTTCTGTAGGAAAAAGAGAGGCATTTGTGTACACACCACATAATGTTAATGTATGAGTAATACAAACACATTATCAGTGACTGATAAGAGTACTGTACTCATTATTGAATAAGGTTATTATTAAAAGTTGTTTTGGAAGTATAAGGAAATATAAATAAAAAGAAAGTATCAAACAGAAATATATTGAGGCACTTCTACATTATACTATACGTTTTATAGGCCTGTCCCTTCTTTCAACCCCCAGATGTCCCTTCAAGATCCAGTGGATTGGGATCCAAAAGTTGAGAAATGCTGCTCTAGCTGCATACTGTAATGTTATATTTGGTATGCACATGTTCTCCATTCTGCTCTATTTAGGTGTTCCAAACATTTATAGCCTATAATGTATAATTTTTTTTCTACCATTCCATGTATATGGAAATTGTTTCTGATGCACAACTTGAAATTCCTGTCACTTTTTTAACATTTCTAGGTATTTTTTTTTCTTTTCTTCTTTTTCTGTTCAAGTCCAATACTCTACACTCTGTATTTTATCAACTTCTATTTGGTGTCTTTAATAACCTTATTCCATAATTTTCCCTTGATAGTGCTGCACTTTCATTATCACTTTAATTCTTTTTTATTCATTCTTTATATTTTTCTTGTATGTTATAGTACAACCTAAGTATTTAAAACTATTGACTTGTTCACTCATTTTAGAGCCTATTATTATTTTAAATCTTGTATATTGTAATCCTAAAAATGTCATTTATTTAGTTTAGTTTTCCAAATTTTCTATTAGTCATTTACAAATAGTAATAGTTTATATACATTTTATTAATAATAAAATAATTTTCTAGTATCTTTAGTTACAGTTTCTTACGGTTATTCAGCTGGTGATTTCTTTTGGAGATTTCATGTTTGTTAAAATGCTATCATTGTCCCTGCTGACGAGTAATCTGATGGTGGAATTATCAGCTTCAAATCTTCAGTCCTGCTTCTCTCTGGTATTGTTTCCAAGAGGAATATTGTCCCTTCAACTAGAATTCTTCTGCCACCTAGGTCTTAACACATGTGACCCAGGCTTGGGTCCTCCATTTATATTTCCAGGAGTGAGGATGATCTAGTTATAAAACCCCCAGATATTTGGCTCCCTGTTGATTCACAAGTCATTATTTGGATTGCCACATCCTCCCATTTATTTATTCATGTAATTGAAAAACAATAAAAGAAGAAAAATAAAATGAAACACTGAATGCTT
Source organism: Metallyticus violacea (assembly GCA_030762175.1). NCBI lineage: Eukaryota > Metazoa > Arthropoda > Insecta > Mantodea > Metallyticidae > Metallyticus > Metallyticus violacea. The sequence continues at coordinate 36,489,873 of CM060833.1, forward strand.
CCTCTCAGGCTATGTTGTTTGTGCATAATGTTTATGAAATTCACTGAACGCTACTGATTTGAGAACCGAGAGCTAAAGAAAACATATAATACTAAAGGCATCAGCACAAATCAGTTCAATCTAAAAAAAATTACCCAAAATTGAGTTTGCTCTTACTACCCAGAATAGCTCATGTTATTATACTACTTTATATCGTAATATACTATTGAATAGCTGACTAATCTTAATTTTCTGAATTAGTGAAATTTCCACTTAATGTTTTTGGAAGCAGGCATATCTGGCTGGTCCAGACCTGTTTTTTGTAGTATGAACAGGTACATGCCAAATAGCACATTTTATGAATAAATGATCAGATGGCATCATGTTGTTATATTACTCTTTAACAAAGGAGAGATAATTACAGCAATTGTTGCTTTTCATACTGCCATCAAACATGGATTTTATCTGAAACATAACTCATTACAGAACTAAGACATTTTAGGTTAGGTTTCATCTTTCTGATATTAAGTTAAAATAAAAAAAGCAATAGTTTTATTAAGAAACAAAACATTCATCATATCAGTTTTACAAAGCAGCTTATCATAAATAAATACTTTGATTGCTTCAGTTTCATTACTTTACATGTTTGTTAAAGATTAAAGTAACTTTCTAGTTGCAGTGATAGCTCATCATTAAAAATAATGCTTTGTGTTCAGAGACCTGGTAATACAAGGGTGAGAATGTTAATTTTCAAAGGAAGTTCTTTAACTGCAACAGCACTGAACTATATCAGGTAATTCATTAAAAAAAGTAAAGAGCACAATAAAGCAACATGATATTAAATAGTAACCCCAAAATATGTGTGACATATTTAGAAGATTATTTAATAATTTAAAAATACTTAAGACTACAACTACTTCAGATAGCAAAAGATGCTAGAATAGTTGAAAAATGGAAAATATTCTGGAAAATATTGTATGTGATAGTGCCAAAGGCACATTCAGAGAACATACTGTTAAGCAGAAATTAGCATGGATATTTATTATTTGAATGTAATTTCTTGTAATATTGTTATACAGTCCTCCAGGATAGACTGCTATGTAAATTCTACAACATTACAGCATTCCATTATCAGGAAATTTACTAGCAGTTTTTGGTCATTGCACATCATATAAATACCTCAAATAAACAAAATGTGAAGTAATTTGGTGGGAAATGCATTGGGGACTACAAAACAAGCCAAAAAGAGCATATAAATGTATTTATTTTTCTTAGATGTTTATTACAAAGGGCTTTAATGTAGGCATCTAAGCACACTATCTTACTCTTTCAAATATTCAAGGCATCTGCTATAACAGCTGATATCATGGTTTAACATGCTTGGAGAGCATTTTTTTGTTTCAATGGTTTTGGAATACCCATTAATCTTTAAATGGCCCCATAAATAAAACCATTGGATTCAGGTTGGCAATGGGCAGATAGGGACATCAGTTCCCAGTGCATTATAATTTTATTTGAGAATTGTTGATTTGGATGTTTCTAATAGCTATTCAGAAATTGCCATATTGTAGCATGCAAGAATCACATAGTGAACTAAGTCTTGTGGAATTTGTTCCAGCAGAACTTTTAAATGTTCAGTTAACATTGATGCTGTCAATATGGTAAAAATAAAAATTGTATCATTATCTGTTGTCAGTATATTAAGACTACACAATAATGCTGAGCCTTTGTTGGTATCTTGTTTCAAAATGATGAATTCTGCATTCCATTCAAAGTAAATGCTACTTATTGGTGAAGAGAATGACAAGTAAAGAGATTACTAAAATTACAACTTTCTGGGCTCTTCTGCCATGGTTGGTGTTGCATTTTAACAACATGGCATAACAGCCAGGAAAATTATAAATTTGGTATTATTACATTGGTTGTGGAAGTCTTAGAAGTTAAATGTCCTTAGGATTGTAATCTGAGTATATTTTGTTTTTCTAACTGGGGCACTTCTATACAAAAATGTAATTGATATGACAAATATATTAATAATTAACTTTTAAATTCAAATTGTTTAACTGGCATCAGAATAAGTGTTTATTGTTCTTCCAAGGAAGAATTATTTTAAACAAAATGATACAATTTACTCTTTTTAATTGGAACATGGATTATTCAAAAAGGAAGCATATTTCTCTTGAAATTCCTATTGAAAATAATGTTTAAAATCTATTTAATGTGAATTTTTAAATCTTTTATTTGGATAATTTTAAGGCAAATTTTTTTATTTATTTAAAAAGATTTATTTCTGAATTCCAATTTATGCTACTACCTTAGGTATTTACAAGAATATTGAGCAATGGTCAGACAGCAAATAGAATAATGCAATTTCAACTGATTTACAGTTATCCAAAGTTGGAAAAGAAGTTTGAAGCTTATACTATACCTGTAGCTTTCACCCTCTCCTCAGTAGTATGTATTTTCCACATCTTGTGTGCAGGCACGGTCCTTCAACTCAATCCCCAATAGCTATGCAGCCTCCATCATTTCAATACTGTGGATTTCTCACTGGTTTTGTCTGCAGGTGTTTATCCTTGAAACATCCTCATCCATTAAGATATTTAAGAACTCAAACATTGTTAAAAAATCCTAAATGTACCAAATACTAACCAGCTAAATTCAGCTTTGATTTGTCCACATATAGTATGTTATTCATCATGTCAAAGTGTGGCTCATATTGTAGCTTAACATAACAGAAAAAAGCAGAAAATGTAAAAGAAGTGGGAAAAAATGTGAGGAAATAATTGATCACTAAAGACTATGGCATGCAATCAAACATGCTTTTGGCCTAAATTAAAAATAATTTCATTTACTGCTAGCCCACTTATTTTGAGTGGATTTTTGTTATGCATATAGGACAACACAGCATTTTTTCCTTACATGTTAATTATTTCTGTGAAAAGTAATGATTTTTCTTTAATAATGTGCATGTTTTTGCTAATTTGAATATTTGATGATTAATTTTTTTTTTTACTGTGTATAACTCTATTGTCTTAAATTATTTTTTAGATTTAATACATCACTCACAATTTATTACTTGAGAAAATCTTCTTTTAAACTTTTGTCTTGCTTTTTTAATTTGCCATAGAACTGTAACTGGGTTCAATATTAGTTTTACAGCATAAAACTTTAACAGTGCCCAATATTCTACTTTTTCTTCTGATCACACATTTTTTATCACTGAGAATATTTGTTTCACTGGAGTAGAAGTACCAGAAAGACAGAATATGTATTCTGGAACACAAGAGAGACTAGACAAATTTATCTTTTGTCTATAGAAAGGGGAGAACAATCCATGCCATATTTCTTCACTAGTCAAAATTTCTTCTATTTGCTCATATTTTTTTTAAAAAAAAGTCTTAGCAACTCACCTAATCAAAACTATTATTCAAATATATTGCTACAAAACTTTTTCTGCAGACGGTAATGTACAGTTCAAATACTGCCCAAAACACTTAACCAGAACCTTGAAACTGGAACAGTTCTGGCCTAACTGGAATATACAGTCAGCTTACATATTTGTAATGGCCATTTTGAATATTGTCTCTAAAATTGCAAGTCGACATTTCAAAACACACGAGCAAAACATATCATATATTCACAAGCATTTTTTTTAAATCCCCTATCAATTATTAAAAGTTTCCCCACAAACTACTTAAAAACAGAACTTTTAAATTGAGTGCTGTAATGTTCTAGGGAGTTATATAATATTTTTGTCAAATGACAATCTATCCTGGAAGGTGCCAATTTTAATTTAAGCCCTGTTATAGTTTTCTGAGGTCTGCATTAGTTAAAAGGGGCCTGTTGTTTAAAATATATAGATTCATATATTTTTACATAATATATTGAATGAGCAGATCACATTAACCTAGCTGAAAATGATACCAAGGTTCTTAAATGAAAGTTATAATTCATATATATTTTACAGTTTACAAGATCTGTTGAATTTTGCTACTTTTTTTTTAGGACCAAAGAGTTAAATAATGAAGATGTATATTAAAGTTATCACTTAAGAAAAATCAGTAGTTTTAAGGTATAGAACCACACAGATGTAATTTTAATCACAGATTATGTTCGCATATTTATTTTAAGAAAGTGTTGGTGCAAATTTTGGCAATATATGAGACCATATAATTACACCTGCATTAATAAAAAAAATTTTAACAGTTAACTCCATGTAATCCTTCATGGTAATATAAACAAATGAATATGGGCATAAAGTAATGTTAGTGAATGTTTTATTTATTTTTGTTTAGAAGACATTACTTAAAAGGCTTTAACAATAGCTGGGAGCACGTTAATTAGATACAGTTTCCAAAACTGCAAATTTGAGCAGACTGAGAACCATATTTTTCACTTATAGTTACATTTCAATTAGTAACTGGTATGGAATACTTCTGTACTTGCATGGAACTTGTATGATACATTTGAAACTTATTTTATGCATCTGTATTAAACTGCTTATTTTTTGGTGGCAGATTATGCATTTCCTCTCTGCAGTTAAAATATATTAATGCTGTGGCTACTGCATACTGTCTAAAATATGATAAACCTAGATAACTGGCTGTGAACACCAGGAGAGATTAGTTCAGATAAGAGTGTCTTCATAGTAACTTATTAAAAAGTTTAATGGCTATTTATTTTGCCAGCATACTGATAGTATTTGGCAAAAAGAACACGACTATTTAAGAGTGAGGAAGTGACTAGGCATCATTTGTGCAAACAGTAGGTCTGAAGAAGACACAAAGTTCCCTTTAATCATAATGACTGGAGTGATGTCCCAAGGTGGAAGCTCCAGCTGTCACTTGAACTTCATGGACATTAATGGTTAGGATCTGGCTGTGTTTTTCCGTACTCTAATTAAAGTTTTTAAAGCTAAACCAGCTGTAATAATGGGATAAAGAGAAATGTGTTGATAGCTATAATAAAAAAGAAAGGGGAGAATTTGCATGGATGTGCACAGGGTGTTTGTTTCTAAAAGGGTGTAGGAATAGTAATGTAGAAATACATGATATATGTGGCAAAGCAGACAGCACATTTCACTATTTGATGAAGTATAAAGAAATAAAAAAAACTGGAGAGAGAAGCTATTTGAGATCCAAAATTATGTGTAATAAAATATATTGTAGTGGTTAATATGTTGCATTTAAAGGATATGAGAGAAGCATAACTATGTGTGAATTTTTTGGAAGTGTTAAAGAGAAATGGATAAGGAAAGGGAAAGAGAAAGAAAGAACTTCAGAAAGAGATTAGAAACTAGCTTATTGGTTCATTTAATGGTCTCTTAACCAAGGAGAAAATTAGCAAAGATTAAAGTGTATATATTGCTCACCTGTAAAGAGTAGGTATTTAATAATGTGTTGTAGTTTTCCAAGAAGGGTTGCAGTAGGTAACCAACCTTTACACAAAGTGTATCTTAAGACAGTGATTAAAAGGGATCTGTTAAATTCTGTTGGGAGGCTAAAACATATATCTGAATGTATCCATTCAAATTGTTTGTTGTGGGCAAAACTGTATTAACTTTTCCAGTTGCATGTTTGTTATTAGCAAAAATATCTATACTTCAAATGCAATTTTGTATGGGATTTGACTAAAAATAATAGGATACAGCAAAAGTATACCAAACATTTCTTAACCTTTTTTTTTTAATGACCTGTCTGGTTCACATATTTAATCAAAGATTTCCCTTAACATGATTTAACATGATTTAAAATTATTGGACTAAAGCTTTTATTGCTGTAGACACTGATATATGATCATTCATTGAAAGTTCTGTGTCTGTTGTATAGTTTATTATTCTTCTCTTTCTTTCCTTATCTTGATTTTCTTTTTCATGCATTATGCCATTTTCTGTTGAGTTTCCAAATTGTCTTCCTGTGTATCTCTATCCTCTCGGTGTATAGATAAATTCATTGTTTAGTAGTTTAATAATGGTTCTGCTGGATGGTAAAATCTATTCAGAATTTACTGCAAGTCATTTAGAATGGATGAAGTAATTGCTAGTCAGCACACCTTCCCTTGAATGGTAAAATGCTTTGAGAGTACGATACTGTATGATCTAGCAAGTGGTTAAAGAACTAACATGAACACAGAACTACTACATGCTGATAATTTTTCTATATCTCTCCCTTCCTCTTCAAAAGGGAAGTAAAGCCGTGGGTCCCGTGTCGTACATTTACGGCACGAAAAAGAACCTCAAGCCTGAAAGAGAGGCCTCTGAGCAAAATTTGTTGGCTGTTTCATGCCCTGAGTTGAATGGGATGCTGATGACCTGAGATTTTAAAGAGCGTCCATAAATAAATCAATCAAAAAAAAAAAACTCTCTTCCTATCCAAGGCATTTTCTCACCCTCCACAGTGAATTCTCAGAACTAGATCAACTGATTATACTGATATAAATGAACTCCACAATAGTGACATCATTAATTTTAAAATGACTCACAGTTAATTCTGAATAAATCTGATTAGTCAGTATTAGATATAGTTTTGGGCTACATTGTGTACCAGTTAAATGAAAGCAACGTTTTTTTTCCTCCCACTTTTCCAGATAATGTGAAACGAGATATTATGTCATTAATTAATTATTAAATCTACTTTAGTCCTAATTAAGCTAACGTGGCTGATAATAGTTTGGGGGATTTAGAATATTATGATTTTTCTCCTCTACAAAATACCCCAGCTTTGCAAATATCTTGTTTTTATCTTATTTTTTTGATATCATAAAAGAAGTTAGATGGTTATATGAAGTTTAGCATTCCTTTTTCGGATTTATTGTAAAAGCTAGAGAACATTAGGAATTTATAGGCCTCCTTTTAAATCAAGGAGACACTTAAAGTAAACATGCCAATTATTAACCAATATTTCAATTTCAACTATCTTAACTTCCATTATCTGCAAGAGATAATGCACTCGAGTGGACAAACCAAGCATTATACAGAAGGAAGTATTTGTAGGCTTCATTATAATTGTTAATTGTATACAAGTTCCATACCAAATACCCCTATCTTGTTAAATATGTAATTGGAACAGCAAATGGAACATGTACAGCGCAATCCATTGAATTATCAACCATTGCATACAGCTGTTTGCATAGCTAGTTTCTGAATGACTTTGCACTGTGTTGCTTATTAAGTAGGCCAGTGATCGCCAAGGCCTCAAATTTTGGATTGTTTCATTGGATCTTCCGGCTCAAAACTGCATATTAAATAAAGAATTCAAATTCCATATGAAAATGTCACTGATGGAAATGTAACTTAACTGTGTCGCAATTGCATGTAGAGACACAATAGAAATTTATGAACGGAGGGAGCCTTTCATGGCCAGCATTTATCCAGTAGAATAGGTTCCTTGGCTTGTGAACCCTGGTCTAATCAATGACTCCTTCTCACCTGTCATTATATCAACTAGACCACAGCCCACAAACCTAGGAACAAAATTCTACTGGATACAATAGAAATTATGTACTAATGTCCACATAAAGCAGTGTATAATTAAGGCCTAAATTCTCAGAGGTCACTTTAGAATGTTCATAGAGTTAAATAAACGTCAGATCACATTCACATATCTGGAAGTAAATGTGATAATCATTAGGTTCAGCAGTTTTGCTAAACATCATGTTGCTTCATTGTATTTCTAATACAAATGTTTAATACACTTGTTAGTTTTAAGAATAAACTTTCTGAATAAAATATGTGTACTCTGGTAAAAGAAATCAGTTACCAGGAGTCCAGTAGCAGTACAATTTACTGAAGCTTTATTATAATAATAATAATAATAATATTATTATTATTATTATTATTATTATAGTATTATTATTATATTATTATTAGATCAATAGTCTGAAGTTTAAAAGCCTTTGCTTACTGTTGGAAATTAGGAAACTATCACTCTTTCCTGATGTGCCTAAATGTTTAATCACAGCTCCGTCCTTTTATCAGTTCCACTGATGCAGCTTTCGTGTGTAGCTTCCCTTTATTTTCCTCACATGTACATAATTTTGTACTTTAATGCCTGTAATAAGAAAGTAATTATATAGATATAGTGTAATGTTAAAATGAAATCACTGAAAGGATTTGGTAACACCTTAAGCTGCAGATTTTTCTATCATTGTACATATGTCCATACAAATTAAGTTGTAACAGCAACCTTTAAGTATGACCACTGATATTGTATAGTTGATATGTTGCCTTCATTCAGGACAAATTATATCAGAAAATGTATGCAGTTTGTCCCTAGCTTAAAATATAAAAGGTTATACCATATTTGCTGATGTGTAATTTTTTATTAAACATTCCATTATGGTATTTTAAAACAAATATTAATTCATATAACAAATAAGAATTGTTACTTTTATAGGCAGCTGGTATTTTTATGTAAGTATTATTACTTTATTGTCTTTAAAGAATGGTAATATTTAACTGTACTTTTTTACTTTACAAGATCAAAATATAAGTATTACTGTAAGTTTATTATTGTTTACTTATCAGACCTGCAATCTAATCTTGTTCTTGTTCCTCTCCAGCAAATATTGGGTTGTGTAACAGCATTCAAGCATTCTTGACAGGTTTATTCCCCCACCTTCCCTTATGATTTTATCAAATGCACAAAATAAAAAAATATAATTTTTCTACAAACGAAACAGTTACACGTTCCTAGTTATATCTTATATCCAAATTTAAAAAATGTGAGAATGTGAAAGACAGAGAAAATATATGCACTGCTTATAATACTTTGTCTTTCTGGTTTTGTTGCCAGTTTCTTAGCAGGTCAGGTGGTCAGCAGTCAGATGAAATATCTGCTCATCTGATGTGAGTCCTCACAATTACAATGAAAATAAGTATACATCTTATGATTGGAAATGTTCCGATATATCTACATATTTCTGGCATCTTTTTAGATAACTCTTTCATACGCATCAGTTCAACTTCTGAAACTGAATCAGTTTTTGCCCGATATTTTCTTTCAATTCTTCTAATGAGTGGGGGTGAATCGTAACCAGGGAAATGAAACCATACTTCATCAGTAAAAATATTTAACTTGGATCAGTTACCCAGTCATTAACTTTACTTAACAACCAATTATAAAAATTTATCTGAATATCAGGATCACCTGCCTACAATTTGTGAACATTTACTTTGTATACTTTCAAATTTAAGTTGATTCAATTATGGAAGATGAACAGATGTGTGTGAATGACAATTTTATAAAAATATGCCTGAAATGTGTGGATGTAGCAGGACAACATCCCCTGTCATAAGCTATATGCTTATTTTCATTGTGATTGTGAGAACTTGAATATTACATCCACTTTGCCGGCTGCCACTCTGACTGCTGACCTGTCAGCTGCCATGAAACAGGCAGCAAAACCTTGAAATTCTTGTTAAATTAACAGTTAGGTTATGGCTTCAATTAAGCTAGTTAGAGTTGGAGGCTTCAAATCCTGTTTTGTTTTTTTTTACTCTGAGACACCACAGGTGGTACACAGTTGTTAAATTTAAACATCTAATACTAACTTATGAAAGTAAACATGTTTTATCCATGCATTAACGTAGTACTTTATTGAAAAAATTATCTTGCCAAGCTGAGTTTTATTTGCTGTGCAAACTATAAACTATTTCAAAATTTTATTTATGTCACCCAATCAAAATGTGTCTCATGAGCTGAGAATATTGGTTGGCATTTTTATAATTGGAGCTTTGAACCACATAAAAAAAGTGTATTAAGATACTTTAAATAAATTGGATGAGTGAGCAGTGATACTTTTTAATCTTTAAAATTAACCATTTATTCATAGAATTTTTTTAATCGTTTTTGGTGCTAGCATGTATTTCATTTTGTAGAATATTAAAATGGATACTTCTGCATATTCTGGGAAAATTTAATTGAATTTGAACAAAAACTGAGATGTGTGGAATACTTTGAAAGTGTAAAAATGAAGTTTTTAAGAAAAATATATTTTATAACTATGTTGGGAAACTGTGAATTTTACGCTTTACTTTCGATTGAATTTTGTGTCCCTCCATGAGCACAGCATGCCAGTAGTTCAGTGCAAACTCTGGTAGATGAGGAGAATTTTCCTAACCATACTATCATCAAACTGAGCAGACATCTGGTCTGTTCCTTTGGAGTACTTATAATGTTCTGGCTTATGGTCTGTTCAATTGTAATGGTAAAGTGTAACATATATGCATTTTTCATCTCATATGCTTCTGGATGGCCAGTTTGTAGTAGTTGGTTAAAAGCCGTAGTCATCCTCTTTGCTACATGATTGACACTTTCTTCTTTCACTATTTCCACATCAGCAGCATATACTGCCACTTCCTTTAAGTGCTGGTGAGTCTTTGCATCTACATCAGACAGTGCAATTGTGTATCTTATTCCACTCTCATGTACTGAGGGGATGTGGCAGGTTGGATAAGGCACGTGGAGATCTTAAATGACTGCAGAACCAGAAGGGGGGAGAGAAATGCAAATGTTGACTCTCTGGAGTGTAGATGTACAATGGTTCAAAGAACCATTTGCAGAAAAAAACAATTTTTTATATTTTGATTTTGGCCAAAAACTACTCTCTGACTGTCCCTTAAAAGGGGAACATGCTAAATTATTTTAAATTTTTACCTTTCCATATTTTCCAGGTGTGGTTTTAAAATTATTTTTATCAGGTAATTTTTTAAGTTTATTTTATTAACATCATTTCAAAACTGGATTTACGGTTTTCCGTGAAATATAGTAGAACAAATCCAATCATAACTAGATGAAGAGTGTGGCTAGAGGTAGGAGAATGCTATAGTCCAGCAATGAGTTATCACCGACATTTCGCCCTTGACTTCATCGGTTATCTTCAGAGGGTAGTGACTCCTAGCTGGTTAAAACTAGACTCTTAACTCTAACTTGTAACCAACCAGGAGTCACTACCCTCTGAAGATGCCCATTGGAGTCACAGGCTAAACTTTAGGTGATAACTCATCAACTAGACCACGGCCTATAAGCCCAAAATCTCCATTTCATTGGACAATCTTGATGACTTTAGTGTTAATTGTATAGTATTCTCCTACTTCTAACCACAGTCTTGATCTAGTTATAATTGGATTTGTGCTTACCATATTTAACGGAATATAGTACCAGTTTTGAAATGGTGATGTTAATAAAATAAACTTTAAAGTATTATCTGATAAAAATAGTTTTGGAACCAAACATGCAAAATATGAAAAATCATTTAAATATCCTTATTTCTATACATATAACTGAATTTTAATCGTGACTGTGTAAAAACAAATATATATACCCATATAAATCCTAGCCCTACTATTTACTGTATCATCAAACATTCCACTTAAATTTTTAATCATATGTGAGATTGCACAGTCCTGTTGGAACCAACCACACAATCTGGATGAAGAAATGTGAGTTTTTGGCCTAAATCTGTCCTCTTCTTCTTCTTCTTCTTCTTCTTCTTCTTCTTCTTCTTCTTCTTCTTCTTCTTCTTCTTCTTCTTCTTCTTTTTGGCTGTAAATGATTCTTTGAATCATTGGGCATCCACAAAGAGACAACATTTGCATTTTGCCCCCTTCCTTCCAGCTACGTGTCCTTTTCAGTACGTAAGTGTGGAATGAGATTACTGTCTGATGGAGATGCAAAGACTGGCCAGCACCTAAAGGAAGTGGCAGTATATGTTGCTGATGTGGAAATAGTGAAGGAAGAAAGCATCAATCATATAGCAAAGAGGATGACTACAGTTTTCCTGAAGTTAAAGAAAGATACTACTGACACTAGATTGGGTGGTCGTGGCCATAGTAAACTGAATTTAGAAACTATAAAAAGACTAACCAGCTACTACAGACTGGCCACCCAAAAGAATATCCATACATGTTACACTTAATACAAATCAACAAACCAGAAGCCGGAACATCAGAAGTACCCCCACAGGAACAGATTCTTGGTATTTCTATAAAAATAAAAGCCTAGCTCTTGGTGAGACTCTGCAGAGTCATTGCAAAATGCCTACACAGTTGGATGATATTATGGTTAGGAGAATTCTCCCCTTCTACCAGAAACTAGCTTGCACTGAACTGCTGGCATGCTCTGCCTGTCGAGGAACACAAAATTCAAATGAAAGTGTTCGTTTACTCATTTGAAAGAACTGTTGCAAAGAAAATTTTATTTCTAAGAAGCAGACAGAAATTGGGGCATTAAGTGGTGTTTCCACTTCAGCATCTCAGGAGCTGGGATCTGTGGTAATGGGTGAGGAATGTTCAGCAGCTGCTTCAAAGATCAGTAAAACCCAGCATATGATTAGGTCTACGAGAGCAGGAGGTCAGCTGCTACAAGCAGGAAAGGTCCTGCAGGTAGCAAAAGTAGCACAGGAGGACACACAGAGAAGTATGACACACTTAACCATAAATAAAGAGGGTTGTGATATGTAAAGCATACAATTTGATGTTTCCCAACATACTTGTTTATGAAACAGCATTTTTCTCAAAACTTCATTTTCACACTTTCAAAATGTTCCACGCATCTCAATTGTTGTTTAAATTATATTAAATTTCCAAGAATGTGCAGAGGTCCATTACAATATGTTACAAGACAAAATTCCTGCTAACACCAAAAAAAATAATTTCAAAAATGTTTTTTCTATGAAAAAAATGGTAATTATTTAAAGATTATAATTTTATACAGATTAAAAGAAGTATCACAGTTCACTCATCAAATTTATTTTAAATATCTCCATATACAACATATTTGTTAAATTATTGAAGTTATTTACAGTGAAGGTCTTGTATATTGATTGATATTGGGTAATTTTTATACACTTCACTTACATGTTTTTAAAATCAGGACATGTTTCAAGAACCGTCGTTCCCATCATCAGCTGTTGACCCATCTCCATATACACCTTTTGTACATGTTTCAAAGCTCCAATTGCAAAAATGCTAACCAATTTTCTGAACTCGTGAGGCATGGACATTTTGATTAAGAAATATATGCACATAATAAAATTTATGAAATAATTTATAGCTTGCAAAGTATTTATTCAATTTGAATTAAATTTGGTATACATATTAATTTAACAGTAATGTAATCACAGTTAAATTTAAGAAAAATTCATACAAAAATATGGAACTTTGAAATTTCACTCCCAGTGTCCCTTAAGACTAGTGTTTAATACAAATCCACATTTTATATCTCATTAAAAAATGTTATACTTATTATTCTTTTTGCACTTATTGCACACCAGATTAATTTTTGTTCATAATGGAGTGGGGAAAGAGATTCATGCAAAAGAATTAGTTTCAGTTTCAGTTTTATTCTGCCATTTGCAATATTATTTACAAAGCATCGTCAATATTATAAAGGATAGAATACAAGTTTACATTACAACTAAACAGATAGATATAAATACAGAACTGAATAAATGATTTATTTATGAAGAAAAGGAAACTTGTATTTTCTTTGTTGATTGGAAGAATTTGGTTGACTTCAATGTCAAGGGGTGTAGGGAAGAATATGTAATGGGAGACTGGCGAATATAGTAGCTTTTTTCCAGGATGCCTAAACTGTAATGCAGCAGCCAAATTTTTTAATGACCCAGTAGCAGAATATGTATACTTTGTATTGGAAAGAATTGGGACACTGCCTAACAAAGAGGCTTAAATTCCTCTAAACATTGTTGTGGCTATGCACTTGTCATTTTAGTGTGTTTGATATAGTTGGTGTATCTTTCATGCTGAAGAAGAACCATGGTAGTGTCATTTTGATGCAAATCATCATTTGATATTGGGAACAACTCTCTATATCACAATCTCTGATAGATGCCAATGAAAGTCAAAATCCTGTAGATAAAATACAGTATAAAACATCTGAGTATGTATAAAAAAATCTGTAAAGCATTTTCCATTTACCTGTAATTTTTTGAAAATTTTGTGTACAACTTAAAAGAATGGAGAATTCTTAGAGCAAAAAATTGATGTTTTACATATCCTACATTACAAATGAATAAAACACTTTATTTGCAAAAAAAAATTCATTACTTACCATTGTAACATATCAGGATCATCTTTCAAAACTTGAACATGTTATCAGTGATGCAGGATGTTAACAAACCATATAAAAATAAATCATGAGTGGTTAGATCTTGATAATCTGGAGGTAAATTAATTGATTCTCAATAATCACATCCATGTTATGTCGGTCCTGGTTGTGTAGTGATTACCATACTTGCCTCCTAAACCCAAGATCGTGGGTTCGACCCGGCCAGGACCGATGGATTTTTTCGGGGCGTAAAAATCCTAAGTATGGCTTCCTTCGGAAGGGAAGTAAAGCCATGGGTCCCATGTCGTACATTTACGGCATGAAAAAGAACCTCAAGCCTGAAAGAGAGGCCTCTAAGCAAAATTTGTCGGCCATTTCACGCCCTGAGTTGAATGGGACGTTGATGACCTGAGCTGTTAAAGAGCATCCATAAATAAATCATTCAAAAAAAAAAAATCCATGTTATTGAAGTTCACAGCTTTCTATGCCCACTGAGATGGTGCATCATCATGTCAAAAGGCAGTTTCGAGGTGTTATTTTAGTGTACTTGCGTTATCAGAAATACCTGCAGGTATCCCTTATACCTTCACAAATTGTGCTGGGGGTTTGCAGGGCCCTCCCAAGAAGGTCCACAGAATATTGAGAGTCTGGTAAAAGCATTTATTCTGAATGTTTAGATACAAACACTGAACTATAAGATAACTAAAGAATATACAAATTTATGATTGTTTTTACTTAGGCAAAGTATATTAGAGTCAAATTGAATTGATTATTGTTTCTGAGGGAGCTTTCAAATAGGTAAGCACAAAGAAGGACCAAGCAGAACACTTGTTTGTGCCCCTGTTGACAAAAAAAAAATGAGTCATCCCTTGAATGCAAAATTCTTCTAAGTCCTACTCGTACAGCATATGGTTCACAAGGTAACCAGCAAAGCTGTGTAGCGACTGCAGCATTTGCGTTATATGACATGCACTAAAGACACTCACTAGTGTGTGTGTGTTCCGTTAGCTCTATGATAGAGTGTGCAGTGATGCTGTGGTTAAGAGCGCAGGTTCGCCTGCCGGAATGAGGATCTTACACAGAAGAGTAATGCCTCCTAAACCACACTTGGCCATTATTCTGCCCTAATGTTTCTCTTTCCAGATTGTGACCATTATGTTTACAGACAAAGTGCCACTGCAGTGTGCAGTCATTACATGCACATTGTAAATATAGCATTTACAAGCATTTCCGACGTTCTCTAATCAACACATAAAATCTGAGGAGGGCTCATTATTTTTGTCAAAGCGTGCACCACCATAGTTCCTTGGCAACAGCATGCATCTTTCAGCTCCAGACTGCATAGGCTGGAGCTCACTAAGGCAGGCAAGCCCTAATTTTACTGGACTACTAAAGAAGCCATGAAAGTATTAATGCCTTTAGTAACAATTTACTTGTGTGAAAAAATAGCCTTTCATTTATCTCAAAAACAAGTAAAGTAGAATAGTCTCAGAATACAAATTTCTCCTATTAAGCTTGATGAATCAGGGCTTGTAAGTGAAATGCAGCAGCATCCCTCTTATTCTGGAATTAAAATTAAGTAAAATGCTATTATGCATTGTTATTCATTATTAACATTTGTTTAAGCATTTTATATACTTTTTAATGTAATATTATTGTTCTATTACTGTTATGTAAGGATGCACAATAATAAAAAGTCAAATATTGAAAAAGATATTTGTTTATGTTTTTAAAATTTCTAAACTGCTAATGAACAACTTTAAAAATTAATAGAATGCAAATTTAGAATTTTGAATATTTAGTTAAATTTTAAGGGTCTGTGACAGCTAAAGATATTTAAAAGGAGTCTACGGTCAAGGAAAATTTGAGAATTGCTGCCCGAAAGCAACCCTCTCCCCCATTATGGGATGGAAGTTGATACACAATTTACTACGCCATTTGACCTAGCTCCCAGCAATCTAATCTAGTGATCAACCTCTCTAGCTCTGAAGGTGAATATCCCAAATGTTTTAGGTAGCATAGAATCCCATTGCAGCATACTCAGTATTCATTAGTGTCACACGAGTTCAATTTACCTGGATGACCTCTCAAAGAGAGTGGCTCAGATGTACTTCTGCTAATGTTAAAAATACCACAATGCGCAGGGACCACAGACGTCTTATCATAACATCTGAAGGAGAAGCTCTTGCATTATGTACACATATTTTTTTTAAATTTTAGACATCTGACATGGCATAAATGACTGTTAGAAATCTGCACCAGATTATTAAAAAAAAAAGAATACCAGGATTCATGTATATTATTCTTGTCTCGTATATGATCCTCCCATAAATGCAGCATATTTGACAGCTCAGGTTTCATGTTAAGAATCATGAATTGAAGAATGTATTATTTGCAAGCAAGCAACCATGAAGATGAGTTAACTACCTTTTTTGTAAATTACTAAAATATTAGATTTAGTATAACTGCTTATAAGTTTTTAAAGAAATTTTCAAAATATTAAACCTTTATTTGAATAATGGGTTAAGTTGATTTAAAATTTAAAAAAAATGAAATGACTATTTATATGTCTCTTTAAACTTGATTGCAGCTTAAAGTTTTTTTTTATAAATAATACTTTGCCAACATTCTGAGTACTTCAGAAAACTTGGCAATGTGTAGAGCTTTTCATCTGAGATTAATTCTTTTAAAAACATGTAAATATGGTTTTGCATTTTTGACTTATTCTTTTTGATTTTAAATTAATAATACACTCAATCAGCATGGATCTGTTACCCTTCATTTTGTAATTACAGAAAAATACCAAGTTTATTATAAATGTGTAAGATCTGATTCTCACGGGTTTAACAAGATTGATACTTCTTCCTTCTGGTATGGTTTTCTTCAGTCTCATTTTAAGCCCTTCTTCCCCTTGATCTTGAAAACACCTAATCCAAAGGTTTACAGTATTAACATCTTTTATTCATTATCTCTTTATAGGAAGGCCTTCTTCCCAGTTCGTATGATATATTCATGCATCTTCTAATGTATAAGGTATGCTGTTTCTAAAATATATAGTTTATCAAATGCATTCACAAACAAGCTGAATGATGTTCAATAACAGTAGTATGGTTTATATACAATGCCATCTCTGTATCAGGATGTGTTTTGTTTTTAAGCATAGTTCAATGAATGGCAGTGTATCTCCAAATAAAAAATTAAATAATATATGAAAATATAATTTCTCCTATTGGGTAGTAATTGTTTTCTATTTCTGGAAGAATATATACTTAGTTTTTAATTGTTTAAAAGGTATGAGCACACTACATTGCAAAATTTTGTTTAGTTTTGTTCTGAGTTTTCTTAATTTATTTGGGATCCATGGAATGAGCTAGAGATATTAAGGTGTAGTTAACTTGGATGGTTTTTCAGAGTGAAAATAACAACTATTTGTATTGCTTTTTAATTAATTGAATAATAAAACAAAAATGACATTATAATACATAAATTCACAAGCTATAATTCACATCACATTCTAACAGCATTCTCCTAGGAATACCTTTCTGTGAGCATTTATAAAGAAACAGTTAATTTACATATGCTGTGCTGGTCAGATGAGGTTGAAAAAACCTTTGCGGAAAAGCACATAGCTTACAAATAAGGCATGAACATAAGCTAATCATATGTCATTTGCGCACAGCAGTGGTGGCACAGTCTTCTATGCAGTTTTCCAGAAAAGGTTTAATGTAAACCAAACCTCATCCTCTTTACTTGAAAGCTCAGAAAATTTCACAATGAAATAATAGGAAAACAAATATATAAACAAATATATAGTTAATTTATAGGAGCAGGAAGGCAAATAAATGTAATTCTCTGAATGTTAAGCATTTGTGCATAGCTGATGGAAAATATATCGCTATACAATGTCAGGAACATAATATCCACAACAATAAGACATTTTGAAAGCCATCTATACATGAGTTCTCCATTTGCAATGCCAATTTAAAAAATCCCCATGGTAGTTAAATAACACTAATTTCAATGCTCTTTTTGTCATAAGTTGGTAAGCATTAATATATGCCACTGTGCATTTCCAAACATACTCAAGCATGGCTTCCAGCCACAAACTGGAGCCAATAGAGCACTGTTGCAGTGCATTTCTTACATAGCTGCAGAGACTCATAGAGTCCTGAGCACCTTTGCTAAAGGTTAGCTAGAAGGTGGTGGGCTACTTCTCAGGTAAAGATAATTTCAGTTCAAGGCTAAGGAAACCTCAGGTAATTACATCACTTCAATAGTAACCCTATATTTATTTCTTTTAGTATAGCTCCAATATATACTTCTTGTCAAATGGGAAAAAAATATTTACATTATGGGAAGCACATGTTTCGCAATAAATCTTGGTCCCTCTTAGAGGGTAAAAATGAAACTATTGTAGTATGAAAGCACCTCATTTAAATAAAGGTAAGTAGTAAAGATTCTTATAAATATGTCTCCATAACATAGTGTTTGTTTTCCAAGACATGGTTATGAGAAAGAAAAATACTTTGAATATTCTTGAAGCACTCTTAACAGTATTTTTATCCTACAGATCATATTTCAATTTGTATTAATTACTGACTGAGTGATAAATTTCCCAACCAAAATAAACCATTGAACAGAAGACATGCCTCTTTATTTTTTCCAAATAGAATTGAAGAAAATACCAAATACCTTTTTGATTTATTTTTTTATTTTTTACACATTTGTTGTATACCCTGTGAAAGCACTCCAAAGTTACTGTTGAAACTATCAGTTACAGTTGATATAAATAACTCAGAGTTGACAAAAGTTGAAAAATAACAATGTAACAAATAGAATATTTTAATATTTAATATACTCCATTGAATTTCAAATTCATTTTTGTTTCCAAAAATAGTAACATTTTGGCATTTTCTTTTGAACAATATGTAACGATCTATATTGTCATAACAGGTTCAGAATAAACTAATGATTTTTTTAGCTGTAGAACTCACAATAATAAATATCAGTGTAAAGGGTTAATCTGAATAAGTGTTTCAGGTATGATTAAAACTTTTAACAAGGTTCTTTTCTATAACCTTTATATTTCAAGTATTAAATTGTACTCTTTATAAAATTTCTTTGCTCTTTCATTGATCATTATTTTTTTAGTACAGTATAGTAACAGTTTGCAGAAAACTCGAGGGAACCTTGAAAATTCTCAGCTGATCATCTTGACAGATCCCTTTTATGATCAGTGGAAACAAAACAATTGGGAACTAAATGCTCACTTACGCACTTTTGACTCTCAGCCTCAAAAACTGTACCATTTTCACATTTGAACCTGAAGTCTAAGAATTGGTGACTGTGAAATCCAGGAGAACAATAGTGGAACATCCGACAGTCTTCAGGATCTGGATGGTACTGATGCATTTCTTTTCCTGTACACACAAAACTTGTGTGCTCTCTAAAGTCTTTTGGCACAGAGGATGGGGTATAACCCATATCTGCACCATGTGGTAACTGCATGGTAACATCACTTACCGGAATCTTATGGCTATTTATTTTAAAATCATTTGGTTCTTCAAACACATTTGATGATGCTGTAGTTGATTCAAAACCTAAGCTACTATTTTTATTTTTTGACTGAGAGATATGAGATTGTGTTTTCTGAGTGGTAATCTGTTCAACATTTGCTTCCATCTGACCATTTTCCTGTGATGCAGGAGAAAATGGAAGATTATGTGTACTATATTCAACATCATAGAAAGGTGTTGTGTCATGTGGCTCATATTTTGCATAATCTGTTTTTGCAATAGCATTAGCATTTTTCATTGGGCTTTTTAAAGTCAAAGAGGGGGGCTCTGTGTTGAATTCATTCACATGTGAAGTTTTCCTTTCAGCAGAAGGTAGGGTTGAGGCGTCTGTAGAAGCTTTGTGAACCATTAATGTTACTGCTTCAGCTTCAGTATCTGTTTTAGTGGCGCTAGATATGTCTTGTAACAAATCGTGAAACCTATTTGGCTTTTTAGTCCTATCTTTACTATTTAGAGTATTTCTTTGTCTTGCAGATCCCCTCTGAATATTCCTTCTATTTGCTGATGATTGTCCTGCAGGTCGAATTGAAACAGCAGGAGGCTCTGGCACTGCAAAGCGGTTCCTAAACACTGTATGTGACTTAATTGGCCTGAAAAGGCTAGGAAATGTGGAAGTGGTGGGTTTTGGAGTTGATGTAGTAGAAACAGATGCATCTTGTTTACCCACAAAATCTTCAAGATGAACAGCTTCATTGCTATAATCATCATGCCTGGTTACTCTACTTTCCTGTGTAATGGAAGGTGTAATTTCATTTAGAGTTTCAGCTGTAGTGGTGATGTCATTAAGTGCTATTTCATGAGTTGTTTCTGTTTCATCATCTGTTTCATAGTCTATTTCTTCCTCTTCCTCAATGGGAGATGGCAGCAATGAAAATTCTTCGTCTTTGAATTCTTTTTTGATTGATGGAATAGTAGTGGGTATTTCTGGGGCCATACTTGAAGTTGAATATCTATGATCTTTGTCTTCTGTGGTATGTGTATCATTGCTAGAAACTAAAATATCCTGTTGAAAATTGTTTGCACCTGTTTCACTTTCAACAGAATGTTCTTCCTTTTCATTGAAATCAGGATATTTTGTTGTATAAGAATCTTCTACAGGTGCACCATCCACTTCCTCATCTTCCAGTATTTCCCTCTCTTCAGTTGGACGAGAACTGTATTTTGAATCTTCAGTTGTGACAGGTTCCAAAGTGGAACTTTCTGTGACAGCAACATTCTGTATAGAGTGATTTGTTGTGTTTTCTATTACATGTTCTGTCAAATTTCTACCATTATCAGTACTTGATGTTTCAGTATCATTTGCAGGATAGTCATCATCATATTCTTCATAATCATACTCATAATATTCATCATCCTCTTTAATGGAACCATCTGCACTAGAAATGCTGTCTTTGTAATAGTTTGTTTCTATCTTGAAAGTATTTTCTTTTGTGCTGGTGTCATTTTGATGAGTGCCTTTCTGATGCTTATCAGCATTTGGTAATTGTTCTTTATCAGACATAGTTTTATGAGTTAGTGTTTCATTTATATTAATTTCTTTTAAACTTGGAATATCTGTATTACTGTAACTGTTGTCAACCACTACTCCAGAACTCTCCTGATTCACAGTTTCTTGAGTATCTTCTGGCAGAAAAGTGGTATGATCAAATTCAATTGAAACTGTTGAGTTAACTTGATGGAAACTCTGAGTGACATTTTCCAGGGCTTCTGTGGTGCTAGGAATATCACTCTCTTCTTTCCCAACACTTTGAGGGATCTCAGTTGAATCTTGTTTTGTATCATTTTCTATTTCATAATCATAATCATCGTAAATGTAATCATATACATCTGTATTATTTACACCATTCCCAAGGGTATTGTTATCTTTTGTGTGTAGTGTATCATCAACAGGATTAGCAGTGTGGGCAATATATGCCTCATAATTATCGTCAACATAGTCATAATAATCAACCTTGTCCCTGCTACCTGTAGAGTTACGTTTTGCTCGAAAATGTTTAAAATTTGTACTTATTTTTTCATTAATTTGACTTGAATGACGTCTGTTTCGACTTTTGTTTTTATTTCCTGATGATGGAGTTTTCCTGAAGGCATGCTCTGGAGCAGAGTATAGCTCACAATCAACTTCCTTTGTTGTATCGCAGCTTCCCTCTGGTTGATTGAAAACCGTTCCTGGTGGGCAGACAAATGAAGATTCCAGGGTCAGATGTCCAGAAATAATGCGGCACAAATGAAACACCTTGCAGTGTGTCTCCACATCAGCATAAAGACCCTCTTTTCCCTTGTTTGAGCATGTGAATGAAGTTTCAGGTATGTTGTCCACACTGTATTCAGGTTCTGAAGGTGCTGTAACAGTAATATTATATAGAATTAGATGTCTATTATGCATTTTATCAAGAGTTAATTTGCTCAAATAAATGTTGATTCTGAAGACATAAAGGTTGTTTAGAAAGATTATGTGCAGTGAGTTATTGATATCAATATACTGAATTTTAAGTATTCATGCACAACTAATCAACCCAGATTCAATTTCTAGTCAGATTAACTGATTGGACTAATTTCTAACGTTCTTAAAATGATGGGAGTAGAGTTATGCTATAAAAAATGCTGCTAATTTTACCATATGTTCAGTTTTATTTTCATTTAATTAAAATTAAAAAGAATAGCAATATTCCAAATTATATGATCCTTATGCATACACAAAGAGAGTTAAATATGTTTTACAATCCTAGTAGCTCATTCATGAGGGGAGAGAATAACACTTATAGAATTTATAAACTTAATTTAAAATTTTTCACTAGCCATATTCTACAGTGAAGTTAAGAGTTATTGGCCCTCAGAGCAAGGTTACATATTGGGAGAAGCCAATCATTATAGCCATATAATGCAAGTATAGGTAATTAGTTTCAGGGAGATTTGTCAGCAAATAGTATTGATACTTTCACTGTGTGCTAATTGTTTATGTTATTATGCCACTGTATAAATAAATATAATTCTGAAAAAAAATTCTTGATAATGTCCTGTCCTATCACGTTCCAGGTAGAGCAACTGTTCGTCAACAGTTAAACATTTATTATTAAACATTTATAATATACAGGACCTCTAAATGACAAAAAATGTTTTGAACCACTGTATTCTTACAGAAGAAAAATTACACAAAATACAGGAATTTTTTATGCAGATGCCAGCAATGTATTGCTGCTGAGGGGCATTATTTTCAACATTTCTTACAACAGAGGTTAGTGCTTATTATTCTTAGTATTAAATGCAGTATCATTTTATGCTTTCAGTAAAATATAAATATTAAAATAAGAATACTAACTTTATGTATGGCAACTTTATCTCCCTTTTTCCAGTTACAGCAGTTGCATTCCCCTAGTACAACTCAAATAACCTCACTGTGTACAAACAGAAGTAAAAAGGCATATAGCACATTCAAGAATGCACATTGCTAATTTTAAGTTTATTGTTCCACTGTATGGTACCTTCTACTCTCTTTTTCTGCTGAATATAAATAATTATTAAATTATAACACAGTATAAAAATAGTGAAAGCATAACATAACTGTTTCACATGTAAATTATGTAAATATTAGAAAAATATTGCAAAAATAAGAAAGCCATCTGTTATTATAAACAAATCAGGCAAAACAGGCTTAGCCAAAAAGGATAAACATTGCTGAAATATCTATTTTGCCTGTAGTAGATTTGTCACTTGCTTTTATTTGAAATATTTGCAAATATAAATGCATGGTGAAAAGTTTTTAAAATATATTTGTAATCTTAAAAAGCCAAATGCCAGGGACAATGCAGGTATTTTATCTATGCACCTAGGCCTCTAAATAGCCAGAGGACAAAAATAAAATTAGAAATGTGATTTTTTTCACACAGTACCATGGAGATTTGGAATCGGAATCTGATAAAAAAAAAGTTGAAATCATGGCCGAGATTTGAACAATAGACCTTCAGCTTACCATGTCCTGTCCAACCATCTGAGTCCATTATACCCTGGAGACCTATAAGGTTATCTACCCCTAAGAGACCACTCAAAACCTTTGAGTACTTCTATCCAGCTTCATAGTTAACGTCGATCCTGGTGGTGTAGTGGTTACCATACTTGCCTCCTAAACCCAAGATCGCGGGTTCGAACCCGGCTAGGACCGATGGATTTTTTCGGGGCGTAAAAATCCTAAGTATGGCTTCCTTGGGAAGGGAAGTAAAGCCGTGGGTCCCGTGTCGTACATTTACGGCACGAAAAAGAACCTCAAGCCTGAAAGAGAGGCCTCTGAGCAAAATTTATCGGCCGTTTCACGCCCTGAGTTGAATGGGACGCTAATGACCTGAGATGTTAAAGAGCGTCCATAAAAAAAAAAATCATAGTTAACCACACTCTTAGGGTTGCATCGCCTTTTGAAGTAAAATTTCTGCAACAAATAACCTTAGAGGCCCCTAGGATGTAATAGACTCAAATAGAGAAGGTTCATGGCTATGGTTGGGCAGGGCACAGTGAGCCAAAGATTGTTTTGAGTCCTGCCATGACCTCAACTTTTTTTTAATATCTAACTCTAATTCCAAAAATAAACCTTATTTGGAAATCAGATTAAAAATGAAGGTGAAAGTAAAAATCAGAAAATTAAATAATGTAATATTTTCATCAATTCCACAATCCTTTATTTATTTCCCAAAAACCTTTAGAAGGTGGCATAAGACATTAAAAGCCTTAAATAACTTCAAACATTTAAGGAAAGATTAACTTGCTTAAATATTTTAAATGTATGTTAAGTGCTAAAACCCAATGCTGTTAGACTTTCCAAAAACTATTTAATCTTCATATAATTTTATCCTGTATGCTGTTATAAGGCAGTTTTTCTCAGTTAGTTTACAGGAATAAAAGATCATATATGATACTTTCATTGATTTTCTTACTCTTATCCATAAATAATGTTTCAAAGCACTTAGACAAGAAACACTTTATGTAATGTTGATGTTCATTATAAAATGTATCTATTATAGAGGAGCTTGATTGAAATCTCAAAACAGCAGTAATTGAAATATATACTTACTTTGAATCTTTGGGATCATTATGACTAGTTTAGATCATGTCATTGTCATGTCATGCATTGAGTAGTTGTGTCTGTTTACATCTCCAGCTGTAATAAATGTCGGTCCCATTTTTAACGATGAAAATGATTTTAAATATGAACTGATGTGCCAAAGAAAATAGTTTGGTGCTATGCTTACCTTTAGCAGCTTTCCTTTTAACTCTTTGAATCTTCTTGGGCTCAAATGCAAGCTCCACTTTTGAAGACTCTGAAACAATACATATGCTTCAAATTAGTTTTTTGTTGAACTAAAATCTAGACTACATAAGTGAAATTTATGTGCAAAGAAAATTCTAACAGCTTGCTTTTTGGCATGCACTTATTTGTACAATCAGCTTGATGAAAAAGATTATTCAATCTTTTTGCTGTAACTATTTCTCGTTATGCAGCAGTATACAAATATTTATATTTAATTATTATACTAATGATGGAGTATATTTTATTTATTTGTACTAGGCAAATACATATTATGAATATTCAAGGCATTCGCCCAGGCTCTTAGCCAAATGTATTCAATATACATAATTCATTATCTATATACAATTTATAATTCCTAATTAAAAAATTAAAAAATTGTTGAAATTCCACTTTTGTATTAACTTTACTCATGAACTGTCCTATGTTTTTATTATCCTTTCTGGAAATTTCTATAGTCATTTTCTTGTCTAGTTTAAGCCATTTCCTCTTTAATAACTCCTTTCTCCACAGGTCCATTCCTTGGCATTCAAATACTGTGTGTTCAATATCTTCATTCCATCCACAATTAAGACACTTATTCTGTGGAACACCCTTTCTCATACACCTGCTCTTAACCATAAAATTCCCTCCCTTTGTTCCTTATTTACCCTATCAATGTATGTTTCCCTTTCCCAATTTTCTTCATTGGAGCTATAGAAAACAAGAGAGCTTTTTTCAGTTATCTCACTAAAAAGTTTTTGAATTCCTGCACCTCACATCTCCTCCTCGCTCCTTTCCAAAAGCCCTTATTATTGTTTTCCTTTTATTAGAGTATATGCCATAACTAAACACTAACATAATGAATTATTATTCATATACTTGTCAATAGAATAACAGGCTATTTTATGTAAACGTTCTTCAGGAGCAGTTTTGAAAATGTTACAACTATTGGATAAGATGTTTAGGCTGTTATGAAAAGTATTGTACGAGGTGTGATCAAAAATAACCCCAATATTCGTTTTTCTTAAATAATCTTTATTTATTCATCAACATCAATTCTGTCCCCTTCAAAGTAATCCCCTCCTGATATAATATGTATGTGCATGTGCGTGCGTGCCAGCGCTTTTTCCAGTCTTGGAAGCACTTCTGGAACTCGTATTTTCGGTATGCCCCTCAGCGATTGTGTTTTTATCTCCTCAATGTGGCAAAACGTCGTCCTTTTCTTCAGTCTCGGGAATAGAAAGAAGCTGCAGGGCGCCATGTCCGGCGAATATGTTGATGAGGCAACGTAACGGTTTTGTTTTTTGCCGAACAAGCACGAACAAGCAGTGAAGTGTGAGCAGCAATCTCGTAACAAATTTTGCTGCCACACGTTTCATGCCCAAAACATCCGAAAAAATTGCTTGGCATGAACCAAACGATACACTGACATCATCAGCAACCTCTCTGATATGATTCGGCCATTTTCCAGAATCATTTTCTTCACTTTGACGTTGTCGGCGGTTATTGATGCGTTAGGACGTCCAGGGCAGTAGTCATCTTCAATGTCCTCATGGCACTTTTTGAAAGGTCTGTACCACTCGTGAGCTCTTGTATTTGCTTATAGTAGATTCGCTAAAAGCCACAGTCAACATTTCGAATACTTTGTTGCACTTATTCCATTTTTGAAGCAAAATTTCATACAAATTCTTTGACCCATCTTTTTCGAAAGAAAAAAATCGCCCAACACACCAAAACACGTCTAACCTTTTCGACTGTCAACAATGAACCATATATTCAAAACAGCTGAAAAACGCCAACATTGGTCAGAAACATGTGTACCAACAAGCTAAAAAAAATAATAAAATCGGATTTATGAAGCTCGCGAAATAAAAAAAAATTGCCGTTATTTTTTTATCACACCTCGTATAATGTAATGCATTTACAATAAATCCCTTCAGTTAGCAAAATAAGACTAAATCAGAGTTATTATATATACAGAGAATGAATCAACTAAAACTATGGAGCAAATATTTCTAAAACAAAAGGTGCTATTGATGTGCTCTTTCACCAAAATGAAGTTAAAACAAGAACTCATCAATATAGCCTATACAGTAATTTCAACAAAAGGTATTTGTAGCACACCTTTTCAAATGGAGCAATGCCTATTGACGTCAAGTAAATATAACTACATGAGATTAGAAGACACTTTTTTCCTTCCCTCCCCTCCCTAGGCTAGATAGTTTAAGGAGTATCATCATATTGTTATGAGCTATTTCAGAGGCCTATAAAATATAACAAAAGGGGTACAAAATGGACTACATTTAACTAATAAAAGCACTTGCATTATTCCTCCTTTAATCAGGGCTACTCAATAAAGACTGATATGTTTTTATACTTGCGAAATACACTCTGTAGGGTCAAAATTAGGTTGGTATAGTCTTTTTTAAAGTAATCCCCATTGAGATGTATGCAACTATCCCAACGTGCCTGCCAGTCCTTGAAGATGTGTTGGAAACCGTTTTTTGACATCATCTTCAGAACTGCCTCCGCCTTCACAACAGCCGTTGATGAACCATAACGCTGACCCCGCAGCTCTTTTTTGAGATGTAAAGACTGAAAAAGGCCACACGGAGCTAGGTGCAGGCTGAATGATAGGTGGGACACACATTCAATGTTTTCTATGGCCAAATGTTGTGCAACAACGTTGCAAAAGTAAGTGCGTGCATTATCAGTAGTGAAGGCGCCAACCGGATGAATGCAGCTCATGGCGTTTTCGTCGAATGTGTTCGGTCAGAATGGTAAAAACAGTCTTGTAATATTCCCTATTAACCATTGCTTGCGGGGGACTTTATGTTAATAAATCATTCCACGACGGTCGAAGAACGAAACCACTGTAACCAGCTCACTTCTTTGGTGTCGAAGAACAAGATGATTTCCAATCTGACCTTGCCTGTTTGCTTTTGCGATCGTAATAGCGAAGCTAAGTCTCATCATCTGTAATGATGTGACTCAGGTTGCAATGCTCCGTTATCAGACGCTCAAACTCCCGACACACGTCCACTTGCATCATCTCTTTAATCATCAGCAATCTCGGAACCCATCTTGCACAGACGCATCTCATGTGTAAGCGATGGTGCAGAATGGTGAACACACTACCATGTAAAATCTGTAACATGTCTGCCAGTCTATTCACTGTCATTAGTCCATTTTCCCGAACAATGATGACAGTGTGTTAATCATGGTCTCGTTCTTTGCAGTGGTTGGAGCATCTGAACAGTCCTGCTTTACTGTTGAAACACCGAAGCGCGGTTTATTCTGGCAGAACATCATCAGTATATGCTTGCTGTAACATCGCGCACGCTTCTATGCCGTTCTGCAAATGGAAGTAAAATTTCAGAGCAGCGTACTGGTGGTTATGAAGCGATCCATTTTACGCAGCCGACTGGCAAACGCTCTTTTCTGGCGTCCTGTACTAAGACGCATGCGCGTTCGCGCTTCTAATTTTTTCCCGCCATTCACGTGAGATGTGTTCTCCTCAAGAATAACGGTTTCACCTCCGTATCTCCACGGTGTTTAAAAAAAAATAATTTTCAGTTTTTATTGGCCAGGTTCAAAGCCACTGTTTTATTTCTTCACTGCCAAAGTTCCTAACTGCGGAGGTCAAGATTGGGCTCCAGCTCTCACTCATTCTGTTTCTGGCGCTCTACCTCTAGACTCTTGACTATGGCTAATGCAACTATGTACCTTATTGACCATATTTAAATGAACATTTTTCTCTACAGAACGGTTGACGTTCGCTACATTTATGTTGACACTATTATCGCTTCAAAATGTTACTGATGTTATTATGCAATGTTCTAGTTTCCAAACATCTTGAGAATATTCTGCGTTACCTGCTATACTTCTTAATAGACCTTTTATCTAAAACATTGATCTTGCACTTTTTTGTGTGTACTGGCCAGGAAACAGCAGTTGGCATTTAATCTAGCTAAGCATTTTCTGTCACATATTAAGTTTGTTGCATCAACTTCAGCAATTTTAGAGCTATCGTGGAATCATGCTCAGTTGAAAGAAAAGCTTTTACATTTTCTAATTTTTGCGATCTTGCATGTGGCAATATGTAGGGGCTCGGATCCTTTTTAGAGAATCCTCATTATCATTTGACCAAAAAACAGTACATTCCCCCGATTGTTAGGCAAAAACAGTACATGTATGTTCGCATGCTGTCTACAGATGTTATTTTGGAAAATTCAGAAACGTGACACTACTCAGCTAAGTCTAACATAAGGATTTAGGATGATGATGATGATGATGATGATGATGATAATAATAATAATAATAATGCACAGCAATGATTGATATCATTCAGAAACAAACAAAACCGAAAAACATCTTAATAAATGTGGTGTTATATATAATTACCTTTTGTTTAAATGACAAACATTGCAGTTTCATGTTTATTTTAAAAAGAAAAAGTGAACTTTCATTAAAGTTATACAGAGTGTTCGGAAAGTCACTGTACACTTAGATCATGGATTACTTAGATTACATTGGAAGTTAGAACCAAATTTAGGTTTTTTCTACTTAGAATCTCAACACAAGTTGCCATGCTTGATTTTTCATAGATGTGTGATTGTTTTTAATCGTTGCATTGTTTCACTGTTTAATTAAATTATTAGTTGATGAAAGCTATTGAAAGCGATATGTGTAGTGTTTAGATGTTTTGTTTAGTTTTAAATTATGGTCCTCCCAATTGACGAACGTATTTTCTTGTTGAACATATCATTCGGCAAGGCGACAAATACACAGATTTAGTGCAGGAGGCATTTTCTGAAAAATTCCCAGAAACAGCTGTACCTCGTCGTAATGCAGTTCGTGACATCGAGAAAGTTCGAGAGACAGACTCAGTGTTAGATGCCGAACGAAATGGAAGAGACCATCTATACTAAACGAAGAGAAGTTGTTCGACATTTCTGACTCTATACGGTGCAGCTCATCAAAATCATTGCACGAGTTGGCACAAGAAAAAGATATCGGGCTTGCAACCGCGCATAAAGCGGTTAGGAAAATATTGAAATTGCTCCTGTATAAAGTGACAGCAGTGCATGAATTGAAAGATGCAGATCATGAAAAGAGAATATCTTTATTGATATACTTAGTGTCACCTTCTATACAGGCGAGGCTGTTCCACCTCTCTGGTTATGTTAACACACAAAACGCACGATTATGGTCAATAGAGAGTGCCTGGCATAAAACGCCCTTGCATGATCAGAAAATCGGAGTGTGGGTAGCAATATCCAGACGGCGCATTATTGGCCCTTTATTCTTTGAGGAAACCGTGAACAGTGAACGTTATTGTTTAATGATCCAAGATATCATTAGCCAACTAGAGGAAGGCGAAATCAACTACCCATGGTTTCAATAAGATGGCGCTACAGCGCAGACAGCTGACAACACTATGCGACTTCTTTTTGGGGAACGTGTCATTTCTAAATACTTATGGCCCCCTCGCTCGCCGGGGGGTTACTCCACCAGACTTTTTTCTTCGGGGAGCAGCAAAATCTTCAGTGTATCGCAATGCCCACGCACGCTTTGTGACTTAAAAACTGAAATAACTGCGTACGTGATAAGCAAAAAGATCAGCAGAAAGTGTTCTGCTATAAAATTAGGCAGGTTAAGGGTTGTATATCCGCCTATGGACATTTCCAACATAGTTGTAACTGAACAGTGACTTTACAAACAAATTTTGAAACAATGAATCCGTATAGCTCATTGTTAAACATATATTATGTTTGTTTCGGCGATAGAAGCTACATCAGATGGATTCATTGAGAACTAAACCCCACTCGGAATTAGAGCAAAACCACATCAAAGGTACCGAAGCAAACTTCCCTACTGAGACATTCTATTTCAAATCGGACAATGTTTAAAACATTAACCAAGTATTTTTAAAGTCGATCAATTATATGTAAAGTTAAAAATAAAATAACCCTTGGAACAATGTAAGTAAAATAACAAGATCTAGGGAAGCAGAAATAGATAAAACACTTAAATAGTCGTATACGTTTCGTAATATTTTGAATAACTTGTGTTCTTCTTCAAAGGCAGAAGACAAGTAAACATGGTAAAAGTAATTGAATCTCGAAGGTGACGTAACGGGTAGAAACAGATAAAACAAGCAGGAAGGAAAGGAAAAATAAAATAGTAATGCCTAAGATTTAAACCTGTTGGTACATGCGTTCTAGGCAAAATTATAGCTGTCATCTCTTTAACGTTGAGTAAACTTTCAGAGCTACAAGTCGGTAACGCAGCAATAAGTGTTAAATTAAATGCATCATCGAAATCCTTACAGTTAGACAGGGCACGTTCTACAATCGGCAAGGAAGGCTTGGTTTTAACAGAACGCCTATGATTGTTCATGTGGTTTATTTTGCCAATGTTTTTTTATTTCATTATAACTTATTTTAAACAGCTGGAAATATTGAAATACACGTCAAAACATTCTACTTTAAAAATGGAACAATTATCAGCTTTCAAAAATATGATCCCGTATCAAAAACAACTTACTATTTAAACTTCTTTATAACAATTCATTTTAGCGGGCGGTGGCCCTTCTTGTTGAGATGTACACTCGCGCTGTAGTTTACTGTTTAGCACACTCCCGCTGCACAACAGACACTAAGAAACTGTGCGCGGATCCCTTTTAATTCCGGATTTATTTTCTCTCTTGAGTTACAAGTAATCTGCAAAGTGTTATCTTATTTTATATAAGTATCAACATAGTTTGTAGAAACGGACAATGAAGTTAATTCCAGAAGCTATTGCATAGGACAAAGTAATATTTAATAAAAAGCTATTTACAGCAAGTAACTTATCGGCAGCTTTTACTTGATATTAATTTGGTTTATGTTTTCCGAAACGTTTCAGTTATGTATTTCGAAAGATAATTAATACTTTAAATTTAATTGCATGTAGCATAGAAACTATTGGTGATAAATTACCAATATTTTGCATGAAGGCTACTCTCGCCTGTCTATAGGTTGAGAAAGTTTCGGTTAAATATAAACATAGGAGTTATGCTGTCCTATTTCACTTGGACTAGCCGTACTGTATCATATTGCAATCTGACATTTGAATCGGTTATAGAAATTGGGAAAAAGAAGAGCTTCGTGCAGTAATTAAACGTTTATATTTTAAGATGTGAATGATCATGAAGAGTGAAGTTGTCAGGTTTAAAAAAATTTAGTGAATTGCATGTAATAAACCTTCCAATATTTACCCTTACTTGCTATAGCTTTTATAACTGAAGAGGCTCAACTGTTAGTAAGCACAATGTTTTCTGCATCAGACCTATTACTGTGCATGGAATTACCTGGGTACTCCACTTTAAAGTGACTGTTTAAGTAGTACAATGAAGCTGAAATGTGACAATCAACAAGTTCTCTAGCTTGGCATGTTCTGCTTCGTTGGTTAAATCTTGTTCCGGGTCCACAGAGGAATTTGTTGTCTGTGATCCTGAAAACCAGGCAATTAAAAACATAGCATTAGAGATGGCAAAGAGTAGTCCTTTAAAATCAGTTTTTTTTTAAAAAAAAGGGGGGGGAACAGATGTTCGCTGATACATCGTAAAGAAGATATCCATCCGAAAAGGTCATAACTACGGTAAAACATTTAATAGAAACAAAATTTAATTTATCATGTATTTTCTGACATTTAACATTAAGTTTCTTTTTTCCCAAATTGAAATTTTACAATTGAGCTTTTGTTCAGTAACTCCTAACCATAGGTGAGTTGTGGCTATTGTACAGGTTAGGCTAATGTAGATACTATTGGAAAATTTAGTTATACTAAATACTCTTCTTAGTTAATTTAATCGAGATTTCAAACTCATGCTTGTCATTAGATAATTATTTTTCGACCTTTGGTCTCGAACTAATTAGCATGAATACAAAGATTCGTTAACCTCAATTAAATCAGCACTCTTGGTGTTATTGAAGATAGTGTCTGGCGTAATTACAGTAAGCGGTCGACAGAGCGAGCTGCATCACTTACAGTTGACACTGGACTTTCAAGGGACATTGGGAGTGAGTTTTTGCGCGCGCGCTGCATTGGGCATCCACAGAGAGTGAATATTTGCATGTCCTCCTCCGTTCCCTTCCAGCTCTACAGTCATTTAAAAATCTCCGCATGTGCTTTTCCAGCCTGCCATACTGACTTAGTAAAGAAGTGTGGAATGAGATACACGACTGCACTGTCTGATGGAGACGCAAGGACTCACCAGCACTTAAATGAAGTGGCGATATATGGTGCTGATGTAGAAATAGTGAAGGAAAATGTTGCAATCATGCAGCTAAGAGGATGGCTACAGCTTTCCTCAAGCTAAAGAAAGACACTACTGACAGTAAATTGGGTGGTCGTGCTGTGGTAAGCTAAGTTAGAAACTATAAAAATAATATTCAGCAACTACAAACTGGTCATCCAGAAGCATCTGCCATGAAAAATGTCACATATGTTACACTTTACCATTACATCAACAGACCTGAAGCAGAACAGCAGAAGTACCCATAGGGACAGACTCTCGGTGTTTTTATAATAGGAGCATAGTTCTCGGTGAGACTGCGCAGAGTCATTGCAAGATGTCTGCTCAGTTTGATGATAGTGCGATTAGGAGAATTCTCCCCATCTACCAGAGAGCTAGTATTGAACTTTGCACGCTGTGCTTGTGGAGGGACACAAAATTCAAATGAAAGTGTTCACTCATTATTTGGAAAAACTGTCAAAGAAAAATTTATTTATAAGAAGCGGCTAGAAATTGGGGCATTAAACGGTGTTTTTTTAATATGAGCTTTTCAGCTTCTGAGGAGCTGAGATCTGTGATAACGGGTGAGGAACGTTCGGCAGCTGCTTCAAAGATCAGTAAGATCCGGGATACGATTCGCCTCTACGAGAGCAGAGGTCCAGCTGCCATAAGCAGAAAAGGACTTGCAGATGGCAAAAGTTGCACAGAAGGACACAAAGAGAAGTACAGACACACTTAATTATAAATCGATGTAAAGCATAATTCGCTATTTCCCAACATGCTTCTTTAAAAAAAAAAAAAAAAAAAAAAAAAAAAATAGCCTTTTTCTCAAAACTTCATTTCCACACTTTCAAAATGTCCCATGCATTTCAGTGTTTGTTTAAATGCAATTAAAATTTCCCAGAATATGCAGGACTATCAATTATAATATTCTATCAGACCAAATTCATGCTGACACTAATAATAATTTTAAAAACATTCTATGAAAAAACTATTAATTTTAAAGATTATAATTTGACGTAGGTTAAAAAATTACCACATTTCATTCATCAAATTTATTTAAAATATCTCTTGGTATACATCTGGTTTAAAGTTCCAATTGCAAAAATGTCAACCAATTTTCTCAATTCACATAGACGCGTGGAAATTTTTGATTATGCGACATATTTACGTAATAAAATTTATGAAATAATTTATAGTTCGCAAAGTATTTATCTCATTTGAATTAAATTTGGCATACACATTAATTTAACAGCCATGCAATCACAGTAACATTTGCAGAAAAGTCCACATAAAAATGTGGAACTTTGAAAATTCACTCCTAGTGTCTCTTAAACTTTCTGTGCCACTCATAGACCTTTTGAAGTGACATAACAGCACTCGTGCATGTTTCCAAAAGGGTTGTAGGCTTGTTATGATCGCTGACTTTACATTTGCGAAGATGCCGAGCGCGGTTGTTCTTCCAGCAGCAGAATGATATTATTTATTTGTGTAATGCAACACTGTTACATTATTCTGAATGTATGTTGTTAAATTAAGGTTACTTTTTGACTCAGCCTCGTATAAGCACATATTAGACCCATGTTGAAGTTCGTAATGGCGCCACTGGAATAAATGTACTACCGTATATTTCTTCAATTGCGTATGTTACATAAACCTACTATTTGCAATTAAGACATGAGCAAAAGAGATACACAGTAGAAACTTGGAAGCAGAAGGTAGTGCTTTTGTAGTGAGCTGATACATACATACACGTTCAGTGCAGCTTTCCCACTAATTCTCTCCCTACCGTTTCGCGGTTGTTGGGCCATTCCCAACACGTGCACGTTTTGCTCATGTCTCATCATTCAACATTTCCTATTGCTGATCTCGGTGATGACTTCCAACAATGCACGCTTGATACAGACGGTGCAATAAATAGTAAATTGTAGTTTTGCACGAAGGACAGGTAAAAATTTACCCAAAACATTTTTATTTTCCACACCTTCAATTTTGGGAAGCGCATTAGATTCGGAAATAAGCATTATTTATAGCTGTGTAGTATATAAATAATTTGTTATTTTCATTACGTTAGAGCAACAATTACTTATTTGAACAAGATCAACTTAAATTAATTTAGTTATGCACCTCTTAGGTATTATTGCAGCTAATATTTTAATTGCAGCCTTTTTAATTTCTCGTCAGCAACAAATCTATGGAAAAGTTGAATAAAGAGAAGTTTCATTTTTATATCCTATTTGAATTGAGCCGGAATAAAGAATAGCTCTGAAGCACTATGACCTCTAATTCCTTATGTTCTAACCTCAGTGTAGAATGAGATGAAATTAAGGTCTCTACAGAATCATCTATCCTGACAGGCCATTTGAAGATCTCGTAACTAGTACCTAGCATCCAAAGGGCTGTTACAAGGTGAGTTCAAGGCAAATGAGTCGCCCTTTCCAAGCCCAGAGTTCCGGATGCCGGAGACTCGAGACCGGGTGAGGAACATGACAGGAGACCCACATGTTGTCCTGCTAATGGCATGAACGCCCTTATTATTTAAACAAACCTATTTCTGTTGGTTCCACCTTCCTATTCAAGATAATGTCTGATTTTTCCAAAGATTATGGTTAACAGGTTTTGATTGTGATCATTAATAAATAATGCAGAAGTGAAATCAAGTTATTCATATGTTGTCCCAATCCAAAACCGACTATATTTACTGCACCCCAATACTGAAAAAATGGCGGCCGAAATCGCCCTATTACTGCCAATAGCAATACGAAACGTTTACGCTATATTTTGTTTACAAGGTGACATTATTTATCATTACAAAATATTTCCATAGTTTTTTAAGAATCTGAAATTGTTTATAAAATATTTCTCATATGTAAACAAAATATAAAATGAATTATAAACCTCTCCACAGGTAAGCACAATCCTTTATAAAATACACGAATTTCCAAATAACTCGACACCTTGAATGACATAGTTGGGACAGAATTATATTTATCATCGTCTGTTTTAAGGAAAAGGATATAGTCTTACTCTTCCTTGGCAATAGTTGTGTACCTATCTTGCCTTAAGCTGTTCGCACCATTTATTTAAAAGTCTCTTCATCTCACTCCAAAACCCTCTTCATACGTTCTTCCGGGTCTTTTCTTTCATTGCTAACCCCCACTATCATTACGATGATAGATTAAGGAAAATTGCACCAAAAAAGTGTCCTTCGTAACTACATATGTTGGCACGAAATGCTTAATGCACACTACAGTTTCATCATTAACTTCAAAACTTGCAGGGTGTATAGTCTTTATTCACTGCTCTTGTAATTACTCTATTTAGGAAACGTAAATATGGTATTGTGTGGTGCACAGTCATAATTAAGGTATACAAGAGCAGCCCATGTTGTACCAAACACTTTCTATTACACAAGTTCCTGGTGGATTTCACTAAATCAATATTAACTTAATAAAAACTAAAGAAGTAACATACTACTGTCGGTTTACTTTCAACTATAAACCACTGTAATAAAGCAGGTGACTGCAAATTAACAAAATCATGTAACTAACACAGGGGCCACATATTCCTACATTTTGTCTACTATCGATATCTACAGTAAATATTTATGTAGGTATCTGGTAAATGTAGTCGGCTTTACCTAATCTTGAAAGCATTTATGTAGGAAATGAGCTTTAGAATCGATGGAATATAGCAATTAACTTTAGTGATACCATAAAATAGACAAACTTCTATAAATACTCACTTGCCATGCCTGCCTTGAGAACAGATGTGAAATAACTGACAGTCTGCCTCTAGATCAGCATAATAACCACCAGGAATTTTGTCGTCACAAGTGAAGTTGGTTTCAGGCAAAGGTGTAGTGGGAGGAGGCTGTTCAACAACCATGTCATTTGTACCATTGTTTGTGCTCGGTTCTTTTGCACGGTTATCACCAGACGATGTTTCAGTTGTCCTTCTGTTTCCACCATTGCGGTACCTGTGTACAACTCTTCTTCTTGGAGTGTTACTATTGTTATTTTGCCTGCTCTCTGGTACCAAACTGTGGTCTTTCCTGTGATCATGGCTGCTGGTAGCTCTTGCTTGACCACGTTGCCTGTTTTCATGACCTGGTGCTACTTCTTGTTTCTCAGCAAAGTCCTGCCTAGTTCTTTGCACTGCAGTGAATCTGGCTGACGTATGAGGAACCTCTGTACTTTCACCAGCAAGCAATGATGTGCGTCCTCTGGTATTTGTGATGTCTGCCGAACCATCTCTCTCGTCCGTTCTGTGAACAGGCTTTCGTCCCCTAACTCGAACAACCGTTCTTCTAGGATTGTGATCATTATTTGCTTGCACAGTAGGTTCTAACCTTGCATGTGGAGGAGAACTGACATGGGAAGCTTCTGGACTGACTCTAAATGTTTCTGGTTCAGGAAATTCAGTAACTGTTGGCACATTTCTTTCAGGAATGCCAGTTAGCAGCTTTGGCAATGTAGATGTCGATTCCAATCTTGCTCTGTACCTCAGAGTTCTCTGACGTTGTGACTCTTGATGAAAATCTCTGCTTGTACCTCCTCTTGCTCTGTTGGTTCCAGTGTCAAAAATTTCAGTTGGTAAACCTAACTGCGGAGAAGCCTTTCGCTTACTTCTCTTAATTTGTTTTACTACTGAGCGTTTCTTTCTGTGAACCACAGTAGACGTTGATGATGACACTGATTTTGAGAGTCTGGGTACATCTTCAAAGAATGGGTCTGCTGCAACATCTGCTTCCTGATATTCCTCATATGAACCTGAAGAGGAGGTCTCACTCAGCAACTGGACAGGTAAGGATGAGTTTTTCTGAGAACCGGTTCTCTTGTCAGTGTTACCAATGAATGAAGTAAGAGAAATTTCTGGAGAAATGCTTAAATTTTTCCTTGCTGAACCAGCTTTAACACTAGAGCTGCTGGAAGTTGAACTTGTTGTTGCTATAACTGCTATGGAAGGAGTGGTAAGTAGTTGATGCCCTTGACGATTGTTGCTTTTGGCACTGAACTGGAAAGACAGTGGACTTTGAGAAGCCTGTGCATTCTGAGCCAAAAATCCTCCACTGTTTGCAGCTGAAGCAGAAGGCACTTGGTGAGCATTTGTTTGAGGCAAATATGATGGATTATTAACTGTTTGTTGTGGTGGTTGTGGTCCAATAGCATGAATAGAAAATGGCTCTAGGGTGGATGAGTGAACGGTGGTTGAAAACGCTGGTGGATTTTTGGTTGTAAAGTAAATGGGAGGTTGTTGGGTTGAGGAAGAATATAGGAACTGGCTTCTATTCTCTGGGTTGGCAATTGGCTTGAAGCCATGATGTTGTTTATTCTCAGAGTTTCTCTGCTGATTCAGAATCAGTTGTGTGTTGTGGTGGTGCTTGGAGTGCGCACTTGGGTCTTTGATGTCATCTTGATGATAGCTGTGGCTGTAAATGTGGCTGGATTGTGTGGACGTAGGTGGAATTAAATCAGACTTTGGAGTTGGGTACAAGTGCTTTGGAGTATTCTGTTGATTTCTTAGCAAACCACTCTCTCCAGTTCCCTGGATCTTTACTTTTGGCTGTGATACAGCTCCATGATGTACTTGGGTGCTTATTGTCGTCACCGGAAAATGATGCTGTAAGATCTGTTCTGTAATAGACTCTTCATCTTCTTCATCTTCATCGTCGTCATATTGGCTTGAATGCTTGCCTTGATTGGAGTTGCTGAAGGCATTGTTAATGGCAAGAAAAGCAGAAATAGAAGGTGATGTTGTTGAGTGGAAATGTGACTGATGTTGATTTGGCTTGTAAGAGGATACAGTCGTGGTGGGAATGTATGGGTGTATTGGTCTGGAAGTTGTTGTGGAAGCAGGGTGGGGTGTCAGGGAGGTAGAACTTGGAGAAAGTGTAGTTAGAGGTTTTGGGGTGGAGATTTTATGCTTCAGACTTTGGTTCTGTGGTGATCTGTCACTTGTCTCTGCATTTTCTTGCGATTCGTCGGCCTGGTCACTATCTGCCTCATCTTCTTCTTCAGGAAAGCTAAAATGAAATAGATCATTGTAGTGTTTATTTTTTTCAATTTGCAAATTCAGAAAACAGTTGAAGGCACCACTGGGAACTGGAAAGATGAATAACGACATATCTGCCAAGTAAAGCATTATGCATACTAGTCATCTCTCCAGCTCCCAGCATTGTACTTCTTGTAAAAAGCATGTGTGCCTCTAGGCACATTGTAAAAAAAGATAGCAGTTCATTCACTTGAATTGACTGTGTTTATCGCCCCCTCTCTCCAGTTTAATGTTCTTCATAACAAAGAAAGTCTAAAGAGACGAAGAATGAATGTTTGATTAAATAAGCACGTAAATGAACCAGAAGTGCACAACACTCAATTTATCTGACATTCACCTTTTCAGGACAAGAAAAAACTTCGGAAAAAAATTAACCTACGACTGACCTTACAGGTTTCGAACCTGTAACCTTCAGATTTGCAGAGAACACGCTAACCAGAAGACTACGGAGGTAGTCATATTGTTTGTTTTTAAAACACTGCCTTGAATAGAAGTTATCTAAAAAGAGAAAAAGTTCTTTAAAAACTAAAATAAATTGTAAGGATAAAATAAAAAAATAAAATAATAATAATAATAATAATAATAATAATAATAATAATAATAATAATAATAATACTCTGAATGTGCCAGTCTATTTGCATTTTTGCATTTTTAAGGGGGTGGTCGGCAGTGTTCTTGAACCTGTTTCAAAAAGATATTTTCTTATTCTTCCATGTACTTTATTACTAAAATATTATCATATTGCAGCCATCTCATTTCTATTACTGAAATCCAAAATTGGAAATATGTTGGTTATATATTTGGTTTATTTACGGACGCTCTTTAACACCTCAGGTCATCAGCGTCCTATTCAATTCAGGACATGAAACAGCCGACAAATTTTGCTCAGAGGCTTCTTTTCTCAGTCTTGAGGTTCTTATTCGTGCCGTAAATCTACGACATGAGACTCGCGGCTTTACTTCCCTTCCAAAGAAAGCCATACTTAGGATTTTTACGCCCGAAAAAATCCATCGATCCTGGCCGGGATCGAACCCGCGATCTTGGGTTTAGGAGGCAAGTATAGCTACCACTACACCACCAGGACCGACAATTGTTAATGCTACTTTGAATTATTTATGTGTGTATATATCATATTGCATGTTTTTAACGATTATAGAATTTTTATGAGATAAACGTTAGATATATACTCGTACACACACACACGTGCTACTCGTATATAGCATATTACTAACTTTTCTTTCTCACTGATTTCTAATAATTGACGCTTTTAGTTATCAGAGCAAGCAAGTAAACTCAACGAAAGGAATCATAACCAAGCATGTTATTGTGAACAGTAGCCTAATGGTCTATACCTTTATCCTGTGGTGCTATTGTTTTAACATCCATTCTACTATGAAAGCATGTTTTAAGGACAAGTACATCTTAACCTCTGACAAATACAGTATTTCATCATCATAATCATCATCATCATCATAATCGATTTACAATGCTTAGGTCTAAGGTCACAAATACAGTATTTGTTAAATAAAATTTCATGTTACTATTTTTTGCAATACCCAATAGACTAGAATTTTTCCATTCGAGTCACCGAAATGGCGCTTTTTTATTTATGGAGTATACAGAGTGGAAGGAGATGCATTTCCTTGTATAGGAATTCTTTGTCTCGAATAAAACAAAGTTTAGTGTCGTTTTGCCCTTTTTGAAGCTATTTTTGAGAAAAGGCTGGTGTAATATGTTGCTTATTATCATTGAACATTAAAGATGTTTCTTATAGAAAATAACAATATTATTATTATCGTTATTATTTTGTTTATTTAAGAATGCTCTTTTATCATTTCTGGTCATTAATAGTGTCATTCATTCAGGACATGAAACGGCAGATAGATTTTGCTCAGAGGCCTCTTCTTTCAGGTTTGAGGTTCTTTTACGTGCAATAAATCCACGACATGGGATCAATGGCTTTACTTCCCTTCCAAAAGAAATAGTATTTGGGATTTTTACGCCTTTAAATAATCTACGACGCAAGTATGGTTACTACATCACCAAGTCCGACAGAAATGACAAGATAATCTCCTCCTTTACATGTTAATACTAACTTAAATTTCGTAATCTTCTAATTATTAAGGGGCTGTTTTTTTCTACTTCAATTGCAGGTCGCGACATGGCAACACTGCAGATTCAAGAATCAAACTCTTGCTTGATGTGTATGCTTTTAATAGCGATCTTCAAATATTGCTATGCTGCTTGTGTTTTAATAGCTAATTTCAACTGTTTTGATTATCTCCGAATGTGAAATAAATGACAGTCAATATTAAAATGGCACAGTTTAGCAAAGCAAAGTGTCTTTAAAGGTTATCCATTTATGGTGATACGCATTCTAACGCGGCTCCTGCGAGGAAGTTTCTAGGTAGATGAACGCCTTATCCTAGGACTTTATTAATCTCTGTTCGGCGGTTTGTGAATACAGAGAGTCGTAACACACACAGCATTTGGATGGAGTTGACCAGAAACTTCGAGCAAAAACATTAATATGAATTAGTGTAAGTAATTCTGAATAGTTCCAATAAATAATATGATCTCACCTGTTATGTTTACATATGCCTAGCTTTCATTATTATGAGACTTAAATGTTTATCGTACGCAGGGAGAAATTGTCAAGGACTTTTAGTTTCTTATTATTACAGTTACAAATGGAAATAACAGAAAATATTTTCATATATGTATTATAAGGTTGCGCAAACTTAAACAGTAATTATATCAGGAATGAGTCGTGTGGTAAAATTTAATTAAACAAAACACTATATTTTTCAGGTTAAGAGAAAAGTGATAGGCTCACCCCTATACAGAAAACAATCCCATAACAATAGTTAATGATTAAACATCAATAAAAATGTACAAGGTAATTAAGCGCGAAAGAAAGGATCAAGACAGAACAGAAAGACACCAATAACTGCACATTAACTAGAAAGAAACTATTTGTTGATACCGTTTTAATACATAAACACTAATAAAATGGAATAATAATCTTAATTAGCTTGGCTTACATATAAACTTAAACAAATGATAACAGATATAATGCAGCTGTTGATAGAAATATGTAAGAATAGAAGGTAGTGCTTCCATCACGAAGACCGCATGATAGGCGACCTGCGGGGTGCCGGCATGCTGATCACATGCTCCCCTGCAACACTGCCTTCTATCAATGAGGTCGTAAGACGGAGATAGAGGATGCAGAGGTCGCTGCGTCAGGCCAAGCTCACTTCGGGCTGCAGTGCCAAATAAGAAGGAGAAGATAGTATAAAAATATCAGTATCAATAACCGCGTTGTATGTTTATTCATTTGGTTATTAAATGTTAGCTACTATTAAGAATAAGTATAGAAAACATTACTCACTGGGTAATTCATTAAAGTGTCGACCACTTGCGCGTCATTTTCTGTCATGGCGTAGAGAGTGTTTAGCAAGAAATGTTACGCTAATTACGAGTCAGCAGGCGGTTGCTGTATGGGATGGTTAATTAATTGGTCAGTATGTAACAGTCCAGTTTTTATTGCACAATGAGTATATCTATAATTCATCCATTCATAGATTCAATTTAAACTTAATAATAAAAAGTCGCACTAAACAAGCTACATACTGTGAAAAAAATTATAATTTAATATCCGCTAGATCAGCGGTTCCCAAATGTCTTGCATGCACGACTCCCTTTTCGAGAATGAAATTATTGCCCACCCCTGCATTCACTTCGCTGCTTAATAATAATTCATTTGCAAGTTCGCGCGCACGCTTCAACAATGTGACATGTATTCATCACAATAGCCATTGTTGCG
Source organism: Metallyticus violacea (assembly GCA_030762175.1). NCBI lineage: Eukaryota > Metazoa > Arthropoda > Insecta > Mantodea > Metallyticidae > Metallyticus > Metallyticus violacea. Next base: position 36,532,936 of record CM060833.1, read on the forward strand.
CTGCTGTATAACTGGTCAAAATAATCATTATGAAACAGTTAGTTAAACATTTGTAATAATTCTGATTTGATTTATTTACGGACGCTCTTTAACATCTCAGGTCATCAGCGTCCCATTCAATTCAGGGCGTGAAACGGCCGACAAATTTTGCTCAGAGGCCTCTTTTTTCAGGCTTGAGGTTCTTTTTCATGCCGTAAATTTACGACACGGGACCCACGGCTTTACTTCCCTTCCGAAGGAAGCCATACTTAGGATTTTTACGCCCCAAAAATCCACCGGTCCTGGCCGGGTTTGAACCCGCGATCTTGGGTTTAGGAGGCAAGTATGGTAACTACTACACCACCAGGATCGAGTTATATATAATGTGTTTATTTGTTTATTGTGGTGATGGAGCAGCAGCGTCTCTAAAAATGTGTTTCTTAAAAGAAATGTAGATGTGTGTAAGGTATTATAATAGCCTTTCCAGCAATACACATCGTTATATAAACTACTGCCAATGAAACATGAGAAAAACTTTCATTCCTAATCATTACATTCTTAATTCACTTTTGGGTATATGCCCCATTAGTAAATAAAACGTCACTAAAATTTGACGTAAGAAATTCATTTCTCTCATGGTAAATAATTTAATATATGACATTGGGATACAGACACGACTGTGAACAACATGGAATTTTTCACATGTATAAAGGAGTCTTAGACAAGCAATATGAGATAGGGAACCCAGTATCTGTGGTTTTCAACTTCCATGTTAGTGCTAAGAATGTGCACCTCAATGACTTGTACCAAGTTCCATTTAAAACGATACTAATATTAGTTGATATTTTCAGTGATACAAGGGTATATTTAATTTTCGATAATTCCGCCTACCTCGTTCAAAGTAGTCTCTCGATATAAAGTTGCATCCTCAGGAACCAATCGTCACAAAGCTGTTAGAGATGATACCAGAGCTTCTTCTTCGTAAGAGGCAACAGCTTCTTCCGGACTCCCAAACTGTTGGGCCTCAGTTTTTGTTTGACAGTTTTAAATGGGAAGAAGTCACGTGGAACCAGATCTGCACTGTACGTTGAGTGGTTCACCAGTGTCCCTCATTATTCTCCCAAGTATGACTTCCTTCGGAAGGGAAGTAAAGTCGTGGGTTCCATGTCATACATTTACGTCATGTAAAAGAACCTCAAACCTGAAAGAAGAGGCCTCTGAGCAAAATTTGTCGGCCGTTTTACGCCCTGATTAGAATCAGATGTTGATGACCTGAGATGTTAAAGAGCGTCCGTAAATAAACCAAATCATTACTCACGATTCTTGCACAAATTCTCTTACTTTCAAAGCATTGACGTGATGAGGCAACAATCCTCCCAATCAACACCTCGGTCTTCTTTCTGTTTGCATTCTGAAGACCCTGGAAGGCAAACTGTGCTGTATAAGTTGCAGTGACTATTTGAGTTGAATAGTTGCAGTATGACTACTTTCACATCGCGTAACCTTCACTGGTGTATCGTCATTTTGGAATTCGCAAATTGCGGATTGCCTCTTTGATTGCGGTTGGTATTGGTAAATCCACTTTTGTCACTTGTGAAGATATCGTGGACACGTCAGGAGCTGCCATTGCCGAAACACGAAGCATTTCCTGGCACCATTCCGCTTTGACTGCTTTTTGTTCTATAAGGTTTTTGAGTATCCAGCAACAACAACAAAACTGCCCCTCACGCAGATATTAGTACAGAATTTCTGACACTTGCGAAAAATGTTTAGAGACTCTTCTATCTCCCTGTAAGTTACTCCTAGATCGTTCTTCACTATGACTCCTACACGATCGTTGTTTTTTATCTTTGACTATAGTTGTTGCACGCCCCTTGCGTTCTTTTTTCAAGGTCATTGTTTCTCGTTTAAACTCGTTAATTTATTTATAAACTGTTGTACAATAAGGAGTGGAGTATGGAAAACTCTCATTAATTTTTATGGATATTCTTGTTGGCTCAGATCTCATTTATAACCGTAAAAAATCATAGCACGAAAATGCTCTTTAGCCTCCATCTTAGAACAACAGACAGCAAGTTCAAGACCAGAATTAAAATTGTCGTGCATCTGCAACAACTTCAGCTATGGCGTTATTCATCAAGACACCCTCTTTTATTGCTAGCAACAGAGAATGTATCTCTCTCATAGTTTTCATCATAGGCACTCTGTAAATCAACATTTAGTCCAACGACTTTCCAACTTTTAATATCCCCAGTAAAATAAATTTGTCCAACTGTGAAAAATAAGCGCCTGTTTTAACTTCATTTTCATCATTTGATGTGAATCTTCGTCCACACAACTAATTCTTCAGGTTTGAGCACAAAAAGTAATTACTGGGAGGCAAATCCGGTGAATACAGCGAATGTGGAAGGACTTGAAAGCGAAGGTAAAGCAGTTTTGCAGCAACAATCCCAGACGTGTGTGTGTGAAGGCGCATTTAGTAATGAAAAATAACTTTCTTTATCGCAAGGTGTGGACGTTTAGCCTGGACAGCGTCCTCCTGTTGTGCTAGTAGTGAAGCGTAATACTCCCCGGTGATGGTTCTGCCCTTACAGAAGTATTCTACGAGCACCATGTCACTTAGCCATGACTTTTCCTGCAGAAATAACCGTTTTTGCTTTCTTTGGTGCACTTTCACCTGTTGCCACCCTTGTTTGAACTGCTCCTTCGTTTCTGGCGTATAGTGATGAATGCATGTTTCTTCTAGTGTTATGAAACGTCGGAGAAACTCACTGAAATTGTACTAAACAAGTCTGATGCTCTTGGTAAATGTTCATTCCAATGCATTTTGGTTCCATTGTTAACAAACGCGGCACCCGTCGAGCGGAAAGTTTTCTCATAATTAAAACTTCATGTAAAATGTAGTGGACATGGCCGATCGAGGTCTTTGCAATGTCAGCCATATGGCGTATTTTCAATCGGCAATCATTGATTCGTAGAATTTTTGTCACAATCTCGTCGATCGTAGCAGTCTTGGGATGCCCTAAGCGCTAATAATCTTGAATGAATGTAAGAACACGCTTAAATGCAGCAGCCCACTTTTTAACTGACGAAGCGAAAGGGAAAAATCCTTCAATATGGAATCTAACTCCTTTTATATTTCTGCTTGGGCTAAACCCTTCAAAACGAAATACGATAATAGCTCGTATTTTAGAAAAAGATAACACTAGTTTGTTTACACGATGGTCACAAACAAGTGACAACTTACGCGTGCGAAACTTTACAGCGCGCCATGTAAAGGATAATAATTTACAACTATCATAGTAATTCGGCCATTTTTTTGGTTTGGTTTGTTTATGGACACTCTTTTACATCTCAGGTCGTCAGCGTCTCATTCAAATCAGAGTTTGAATCGGCCGACAAATTTTGCTCAGAGGCCTCTCTTTCAGGCTTGAGGTTCTTATCGTGCCGTAAATGTACGACACGGGATCCACGGCTTTACTTCCCTTCCGAAGGAAGGCATACTTAGGATTTTTACGCCCGAAAAAATCCATCGGTCCCGGCCGGGTTTCAACTCGCGATCTTGGGTTTAGGAGGCAAAAGTATGGTTACCACTACACCACCAGACCGACAATCTGGCCATCTTAACATCTCTGACTCAGGTCGAGATCTTTTAGAACATTTTTAGTGTGCCTTCATTAAAAGAGTTTGCAAGTAGACTAGCAAATTCTTGTTACTGCGCAAATGCAGTGGCGTACTATCACATGATTAGTCTGTGCATTTGGCAGATTGTGGTAATGCTAAATTATGATATTGCGCTGTTCACGAGTTATTAACAATTAGTTTATTTCGATTACCAAGAAAACGTGAAATCATTATAATACAAATATTAACCATATTTTGCTTTAAATAATATCAATTTTGTTAGTTACATTTTCTATGATTCATTCCTACGATAATTTACGACAGTGATCCTGGGTCCTCTTTCTCAAATTACTAGTCTACACCTCTTTATATTTGTTGTACATTAACACCTATATATAAGATGTGTTATTCTAATCATTTCTCCCATATGTTGACTCCCTTGACTCCCATATGTTCATGTTCGTATACCTCTAACAGGGACATTTATTACATTTCTCACATTATAAATACAGTGAGGTAGTTTGAGTTACCTGAGCACACAAATTTAGTATTTATATTTTACTGAAAGTATAAATGATATGAAAATGATGCCCTTCAGCGTCAATACATTGCCGGCATCTGCGTAGGAAATTCCTGTCTTTCATCTAACATTTCTTCCGGAAGAACACGGCGGCTCGGAATACGTTGTTTGTTTAGATAGTCTATCTCTCGTAAATTTTTATCAAGTTGACGAACAGTTTCCCTATCTAGAACACGTTTGCCAGGGTATTTTATTACGAATCGCCTTATCACTTCTCTGCAAAATTCGTTTTCACATGTACATCTATCATAAAAATTCGTTCTTCAAGATTATATAAAGTGGAATAGCTAACGAGAATAAATTACACACACGCACAACCACTTGCTGACAAAGCCTCCATCAGAGGTTAATTATCACTAAGTGTATTGTTTTGCTCATGATTCATATTTTAAATTTTATATAATTGAAAACAGTATTTACGTTATTTGAACTCTACGATTTGATCTTAAAATTAAAAAATATATTATAAATATAAATTAATATAACACTAACCTTAGTGCAGCATTATTTCCATAAAGCTCTAGATTCAAGTCGTAGAATCCTTCAGTCTTACTACAATCCACTTCATCAACACGTTCACAGACACGAGTTTCTTGGTCAAAAACTGTGCCATTAAGGCACAGGAATTTTATATCTGTTATCTCACCTAAAACAGAATAGAATACAAATGTGGTAGATCATAAAATATTTGTGAATCAATTGAAATCAGTAAATTTTGCAAATTTTAATTTGAATAATTATTAGATTATTCGGAAACTAACGGTGTTTCTTTACACGATTAGTTGTAAACAGTATGATATAAATACAATATATACAGATGCTGTTAAACACCACCAAAGCATTTGCACCCCATAAAGGATGCTCTCAGACAAGCAATTTCAGATAGGGAACTTCGGGTCAAAGGTTTCAGACTTACATGTTAGGGTTTAAAATGTCGAAAGAATATTTTACCAATTGAAATGGTAATAAATAATGGCTAATATATTAGTCACCAACAATGTATCTTTATTAAACGAATTGCATTAGCATCTGCTGCAATTTTTATTTATTGTAATTGTATTGTAATTTTTATTTATTAGTATGGTATTAGCATTGGGTAAAATAAAAGTACAGTACGGTATCTATTTCAGTTTAATTAACATACAATCTCTTACTTCCCCCATACACCAGGTCCTTGTCGGCAAATTCAGAAAAAACTAACTCTCAATTTCTTCAATATTTGTAATTTATTTGATGGGTCTTACATATTTTGGTTATAAAACAAACTATCGACAGATATCTCACAATATTAGGAAAAGAGTAGAATCGCGACTTACAACTTAATTTCTACTCTCACACTTATGCAGCGACGTGTAATCAGGTGTTTAGCCTGACATTTTCTAAATTGTGGAGGGGAATATATATATATTGGTTATAAACAACCAGGTTTTTCATTTATTAAGGAGGCATATTCAAATACAAATTTTAACGCTGTTTAAATTTAGTATATAAATTTCTTTTCCCCAAATTGCAATTACTTCAATGACACATTTAGCATCTGTGACCGTAGATTCCCTGTCTCAAATTACTTGTCTTAAAACTCCTCTATAAATAGATAAAAATAGTTCGATGTTGTTCATTAACACCTGTATATGTTGAGCTTTTTAATAAATCAGGGCTGGAAAGAAAATAATGACAACATATTTGTTAGTAGTAAACAATTGATTCACTTTTACATTCCCGCTGTCACACATCTGGAAGACACTGGATATTCTTAGTTAAGTCATTTTTGTTGATGTTTGAGAAGGAGCGATCTACCGCAACACTGTAATGTGGCCTGTTCTGACTTGTGCATCTAATTCCCTTGCTGTCCATCAACGATCCACCTCCAACAGTGATTGGATCAGATTAACAAGGACAAGAAGACGTGGTGCTTCTTACACTCTAATGCTTCCATGTTGGAGTCTGGCATCTCACGGATCACTGTTTGATATGGCAGATTTTCAACGCCAAAGGCTTCTTGCACACTGCACGACGTTCCCTCACGTTCCTAACATGTGCCACTCAAGTTTAATACATGCACACTGCGCACATTTAGAAAACATCCCTTTAGGTGGTTCAAACTTACAGCATTACTGAACAGCTTTGTATTCGTCCGCCTACAGATAGTGTACTAGTGACGCTGAGCGTGTTAAACGCAATGCCACAGGCTGAGAACAACAACACCCTCACATGTTGATTAATAACGTGGCGACATTGTTACTATTATTATCTTCCCAGACCTCGTGCAATCTAAGCAATAAACAACTATGTCTTCTAAAATGTATTATTCATGCAATAGATATAAGAACTGCTCCTATCTTGTTAATTTATGCATCTTATGGGATTTGCGTATGCGTTTTTTGCAACAATTCAAACCCGAGCACAGTCCGAAAGGCTATGGAAGTACTTAAAGAAAGACGCCATTTTGTGGTTCTATGTTAGCTCGAAAAAATGTCATACTGAATCCGATCTTTGAAGCTGAGAAAGGTCGAGGATACGTTTGGAGCAAATGGTTGGAGCAAATACTTTTCAACCTATTCGAGAAATTTCTATGAAACTTAGGTTTTTGATCATTTCGAGAAAATTAAAAAGTGGGAAATCGCGATAAATGGTTCCAACATGAATTATACAAGAGGTTTAGGAACTTCATATGTATGAAGTTCGTTCTCGAAGATTTCGTGAAACGCTAACGATCTGCTTCTGGATCCGCTTCTTTGGAACGGTACATTTTCTACAAACTATCGGCAAAATGATGAGGCATAAACGGAAGTCACAAAGAACATTCAGAAGCTGACTTGGACTACGAAACATTACCGCATCCAGCATATTCATCACAACTTTCACTAATTACCACTTTCTCCGCTTTGAATTACTTAGAAGCATACTAAGAATAGCTCGTTATTATTTTTATCCATAAAGCTTTTACCACTAACTGGCAAAAATGTATAGATATTGATGGTGATACTTTGATTAATGAAATTAATATTGAAATTCTGACCTAAAAATGTTAATGATCTTATTCTGGATTTACAATTGTCTGAATAATAAACTGAACATTTCAGTTCCAGCCTCAAAGGATGCAAAAATATGCATTTATTGTAACCGCCACTGTGATTTCATAGACTACGTTTCTCAAGGAGAAAGTATCGTTTTTTGTAATGATAGTTGTTCGGTTACGGACATCTCAACCGCCAGATGAAAGGCGATTGTTCATAGCACATCAAACGTCATGTTAGAAGACTGTATTTTTGCATAATGGGAATTATTTCCCAACAATATCTATAATGCAAGTCGTTGAAATGAAAGAAATGTGAAAATGTGAAATTGCTTTCAGAAAATATCCAATATAAAATAGATTGGAATATTCATGGAGATTTGAATATGATAATTTTATTGCTTGATGTGCAACTTTGGTATATTAAATTCTGTTATTTCTTATTTGTATGGGACTGCCGAAATAGGCAGTATTTCAAGTCTTGTGACAGTAAAGAACAATAATCAAACGTGAATTCCTTATTCTTGGACAGAAAAAGTTATCAAATGCGCACTTAATGATTCCTGAAAAAATCCATTTGCTTCTCGTGCATATTATGAGTACTGGATAGATAGATTACAACGCCTATAATACCTGTGTTCTTTTCGTCTTTAACACCCGTAAATTTGATCGCGTGACACCTCTACGCAATCAAATGTGATGACTATCTCTAAAAGAACATAGAACTTTCCATTCTCTTACATTTGTTCAAAATCCTCCGCACCTCCACCCCTCAATAGTAGTAGCAGTAGTGGTAGTAGTAGGTGTATCATTATTGTACACACATTACAAATATATTTTATGCATGGGTCGTAGACCGTACTGCTTAAGTATGATACATAAATGGAAATAGGAACCAATAATGACATAAATAAAATAATAGTAATAATAAATAAACATTTATAAATGGGAAGGACGATATTTAGAGATATATGAAACATATTACATATTATTTATAATTACACTACTTATTGCGTTCTAACCGGAAAATAAATTGCTTCTAGCTTCGCGCACTTTGACTGGGAAAATGCCCATATTCAACCAATTAGTGTGGTTCGTAAACAGTCCCAGCATGCCAATCGACCTCTTTCGCTTCGTATACCTGTCCCTATTTCGCATCCGGAATATGACTTTCTGTCTGTCCGATAAATGTTGCTCAGAGACTTCTTTTTTCAAACTTGGGGTTCTTTTACGTGCAAGCAAACTATTCCACTCTATGTTTCCGTTAGCAAAGGAAATTTTTCCAACATCATTTCTACATTTTTTACCCCTATTACTCACCCAAATACGTGGAATATTCCAGCCTCCTTTTCTCCTCCTTCCTCTCTTTGTACTTGAGAAAACTTATGGAAGAACGAATGGAATTCTAACGCTATCTTATTCAACTTTCTAACTTTAGGAAAAATATGTAGCATTTTATTTGTCGCTCATTTCCGTATTTTATATAACTGTTAATTTGAATGCTGCGCAGCTCTGCAGGTTGCAACGAGTTACTTGTACTGCGTTGACTTATTGTATTCAAAATGTGCATGTACTCTAACACAGTGCCCATAACCTTTTCCTTTTCTGATTGCCAGTGGTTTCTAACCTAACTCTACAACCTTTATGAACTTCACAGCCCTTATTTGAACTTTCTCCATAGCAACTACATGACTTAACCTGCAAGGATCCCCTTGTTCCATTTAAGGTCGCACCAGTGACACAAAAACTGTTTCCTTAGAATTTACGCTTCCCTTTTTAATACTCTCATGACAAGCTGTCCAAGTCTTTCCAGCAGTTCCATTTGCTGTTCCTATTACTCAAGATTACTAGACAAATACATACTTTTAAGTATTTGCAACAATTTTTCACTACCTGGATTATAATTTAGTACACTTTCTATTATTGATCTACAGAACACAATACTCGTATATTTGCTTGTTTTATAGTTTATTTTAATTTTATTTTTAGTGGCCTATTTTGAAATTCATTTAGATCATTTTTAACGCCAAACCATCCAAGTTATTTAGGTGTCTTATTGTAGAGAATATGGTCGTACCGTCTGGAAATAAAATTGAGTAACTATTAAAATTATAAGGCAAATCATTAATTTTAATTTAAAAAAAAGCAACGGTTCAATAACCGACCCTTGAGTACTGCAACATTGGTGTTAACTATATTGGAAACACCATTCAAACATATCACTTGAGACCGATTTGACAAACATGATTTGATTACTTCCAGCTCTCTATCCCAAATTCTGTAATTTGGAACACATCATTGTGTGAGATGCACAATCGAACCCTTTAGACATGCCAAGGGACTGCTGTAACTTTCAAAACCCTAAATTCCTCACTCAATTAAATGTTGAGCTGCATCTAAAGTTGACAACCTAACTTTAAACCCATACTATGAATTAGTAAACAAGGGGTGGGTTTCAAAATACAAGGCTAATTGCTTATTCATTTAGAAATGTTTTTTGCAAACTTTTTTTTTTTCCTGGCCTTATTCAAAATGACCGATATGGACTCGTGATCCGGACCGTCTAGGGATCGTCCATCCTGATTGAGTCCCCCCCCCCCACCTTTTTCTTATTCTCACCAATGCAATGCCGAGAAGGAACTCTAAGCCTGGAATGCTTTCTTCCCAAAATTCCGTTTTCAGTTTATCATTCTATCTAACATATCGGCTTTCACCGCCTAAGATGCCACAGTAAATGGACGTTAAACATTACTCAAAACAATTAGTATTGCTCATTTTTTACAAAAAAAAAAAAACTTGGTATTTTTTGTTATATCATAAGTTAATAACCAAAAATTCTGTTTCGATTGAACAACTCTTATGTAAATAACAACAATTTTACCATAGCATAGTACACGCACATTGAATTTTGTCATATTTTCACAATGAATAAGGTTAGTAAACTAGTTCAAATAAAAGAAAAACACAGGAAACAGAGAGCGAAAGTTAGAACAGAATAAAAATTATGTTGAAGAAAAGAACACAATAGCAACGCTTTGATAAAGAACCTATGTTTCTAAAGAGGTGAAAGGAAATTACCGTTTGTAGTACAGACTCGCTTTATTTTCTATTATCTTCTGAATAGTTATTGCATTGTTAATTTTTTACGCAGTCATCTCTATATATTCTATTGTTAGTGAAATGTTTGCCACAATTTATTATTTTTTCATTAGTTTGTAGTGCATGAAATTAGTGACTTAACAATTCTATTGTAATAAAATCTTGAAAGTTGGAGCAATCAACATTATTATTTTCATATGAGCCATTGAAAGTACTTAATACTAAATGTAGACACTAACGATAATCAGATAGGTTGTGATAAGTTTTCTACGTGTAAGACAAAAGAGAAAGGGAACTGAACAAGATTTCTGTGACACGAAAAATAATGGAGATTTTCTGATGTACCAAATATATACAGGATGTTATTTTTTTAATGCTTTTAAAAATAACAAATAAAATGGGATACGTCTCATTTTTGTACATACTTTTCCAATTTACAAAATCGATTTTCAAAACGAGTAAGAAGTTTCTTAATCCCGTTATCGAAGAAAAAGTGGGGTCGGGTTTCCAGTCAATGGCGCAAGAATGCTTCGACACTTTGTGTCTAATCGACTCCTAATGCTTCTTTTACCCGCTCAAACATTGTAATCCTATGCACTAAAGCGAGGGTGTTACAATGCTGTCCATTGGATTTACTGGATATTTTACTTTGTCGAAGTAGCTGCATGAGAACGGACATTGTCTCGGAGAAAAAAAAACCTTCCCGAATCGGTTATTGACGCCTTTTTGCCTCAATCAGAAGCTGACAAATCTGTTGCTTCATTGACTGTTCGACGTTTATGCAGATAATTCATGGACAAAATACCTTGCAATTCCCAGAAAACTGTCAAGGGAATTTTCCCCGCTGACAGATGAATTTTTGCTTTCAGGGCAGATTTCCCCACACTTCGACTCGGGAGTATAATGGTGTTCCCATGTTTCATCACAGGTTGCGGCTCCATACAGAAACACTTCTTCTTGATCCCAGCACTGAGCCAAAGGCCTTTGGCACTTTCCCACACTTTGAGTCTTTCGATATCCTCAGTGAGAATTCGAAGAACAGCTCTACTTTTCGGTAATCTAAGTCATTTAAAATGATAGACTAAACACTTCCAAAACTTATCCCATTTTCAGAAAAAATTCCAGAAATCATAAAACGTTGGCCACATTCGATAAGGTTCGGAATATGTAAAACATTCCCGTTAAAAGCCCATCCGGGGTCGACGTTGGTGAATTTCACTTTCCATATTGTTTCGTCCTTCAGTAAAACTTTGGTTGCACTCTAAACACTTGTGTCTTAGAGAGAGCATTTTCTCAAAACTGTGTCCTTAATCTTTGTAAAATTTCGGCTGTTTAAGCCCTTCAGTGCAAAACCTTAACAATAATGCGTTGCGCAATGGGCACGTGTTCCTCTTGCACGGACATGGTGATATTGACAAACGAAATGGCTATGCGTTTGATTTATTGTTGTTGTTGTTGTTTTTTATTTTTTATTATCTGTCGTATGATGTCTACACCTTTGTGTTTTGTGCAATAATTTTTCAAGCCATAATTGCATGATATTGTTATTTATTTTCCTTTACATCCTACTTTTAATTTTGTTTGCTATGCTACTTTATTTTAAATAATGCCAAGAAATATTTGCCTTCATAACAACTATGTGTGATCAACTAACTTTTATGTCTCAACAGGGCTCTTGAAATACTCCTATACTGCTAATTATTTACGAGGCTTTTTCTGTGTAGAAAAATGGTTCACGTCATTACCTATTTGGAGTACCTAAGAACATTTTTTTTTCATGTTCAGCAAACATTAAGGGATCACATTCAAAATTATACGTACAATGAAATAACCTAATTTGTGATTTGCTTCATTGCCTGTGTCACAGGAGTTTCCTATGCCAAACTATCATATCGTGTGATGTTGACCGATGACAATTCAGACTCATGTGTACCTAACTCATGTTGAACAAGACAAAGTACGATTAGTTATTCCATATTTGTACAAAATAGGTCATCAGAACCTCATTTTTTAACTCAAGCAAATCCCAACCATCTTATACGTGATTTAAAACTAAGCAAATGATATTAGACAAAGCTTTTGTAATGGTATTTAACGCCCGTTTTTACTACTGAGGCACCACAGGCGGTGGACACTGATGATACACGAGATGAAAAGGGAAAGGATTTTTTTTAAATGTTCCAGGCCTAAGTTTAGGGTACCTTCCCGCATTTGGCAGTTATAAGGACTGAGGAAAATCTGGGAAAAACCCCAGTCAGGGAGGACGGTCCTTGTGGGATTCGAACCCCAGATCTCCCTCTCACGAGTCCGCGCCTTAAGGACCTCGGCCACCGGGCCGTTAAACCACAAAGATATAAAATAATCAGCATTAATGAATGTATAAAGGAAAGAAGCTCAGAATGGAATGATCTTGTAGTCAGAATGACAGGAGATAGAATAGTCGGGAATAATTTTCCCATAGGTCGCCACTCGTAGGACATTCTAGGAAGTGATGGAGAGGAGTACAGAAGAAACACACATAATATCAATGATAATATCACTGAATGGAAGTGGTTTTCCTTGCCCATTTATTGTGGTTGATTTGTGTGACCGTTAAACGTTAACTATTCGTAGAATATGATTGGGACTCGTCATAGACCGTCAAGGCGAGATGGGAATATAACTGCAATACTTGACTGAAAGTTGCAGAACTCCCTTATTATTTATTTTAACTTGTGATATTTGGAGCTGCTGTAGCCCACAGTATGAAGAGCATTCATCACAACTTGTTGCAGGAAAATTAAATTTAATATTTTGATCAAAACTTATTCAAGCATTTTTTTAAAAGTTGCATATATTTATGCACCTTTTTTTAAAAAAATTGAGAAATATGAAATTTTGAACTCACAAAACAATACCATATAAGAATTTTTTCCCTATTGCCTTGGTTTTATAATAATTGACCATTAGTGACAATGTTTTTCAACAAAGTAAATTGTTTTTCAGAAAAGATATTATATATCCAAATTTCCTTACTTAGAAATAAAGATTATATTTAGTTATACAATTATGTAAAATTTCAAGAAATCCATCATATTTCTGCGATAAGGATACACGTATTGTAAAAAATGAAATTTTCAGAAAATTAAGATGACTATTTAGATGACCATTCCAGTATGAGAATATTAGGAATTCCAACCATCACAGCTGCCTATCGCCATAATTTTATCGTTTCCGTTTTATCACTTTCTTTTTATCGCACCTACGAGAATTTTTTATTCGAATTAATCAGAACAGGCAGTGCTCTAAAATATCTTTATAGCTACTTTGGCCTAAACATCAGTGTGCACAGGATATCAATGATGCAAATGGCAGGCAATTGAAAATGTGTTGGCGAGTTGTCAGATGCACAGAATTCCAAGCCAAAAAATAGTAAACAAAATAGAAATAGTGTGAGAATCAGTTTATATATGACACTTGATTTTCAAAGTTGTATTTTAATAATAATTATACATTTAATTAGTTGTGTAAGCTATCTTGCTTCAATTTTTTTAATTTGCTACCAAAGAGTTTAAATGGGGGGAAAAAATACCCTTGAATCATTTTAATTCCAACTTTCATCTGTTCGACTGTTAGCGTATTTTAAAATGTCGGATTGGACGGTCATAACTGTAGCCACATTTTATGAATATTTATTTTATTCGCTAAATAGTCGAAATAAACTCAGCTTTTCTCAAGATAAATTCTGCGGCTCTCGTTATATTACTCAGATAAATATGAATTATTTATATGCCGTATTTTAAGAATAATTCACACAGTCTAGGTATTCGAAAGAGAGAAATACCAAGCTTAACTAGGTGATTTAGTCGTAGGTGCAACTACAGTAACTGCAACAAGTTATAAATCAGATAAGTACATTTTGTGCCGAATTTGGGTTAAGGGTAAATGCTAAGAAATAAAAAATAGTACTTTTTAAGAAAGGCGGTAAATTAAGAAGGGATGAGAAATAATTCTTGAACGGGGAGCTATTAAAAGTGATTAGAGAATAATTATTTGGGTGGAAACCGCAAGGGAAGAATGTTATTATTAAAGGTAAGATAGCCATGAGAGCAATTAGAATATGTTAGAAGAAAATTCCAAATATGTCAATAAATTGGTTGGAGAAATTGTATGAAATGATAATGAAATAAAAAATGTTATATGGAATAGAATTATGGGGAACTTCGAAAAAATGGTTGAACATTGGTTTAATTCATAGGATGTTTTGTAGAGAGGTGTTGGGTTTCCTAAAGCTTCACTGAAATGAGTAGCTTTAGCTGATTCGGGGAGGGTAGGGAGGAAGGTTTGGTGGTGGAGAGAATTTAAAATACTGGTACAGAATTGTGAAATTAGTGTATGAAATATCAAAGGGAACAAATGAGAGATAACAGCTGGTTGGGAGAGGTGGGGAAATATTGTAAGAAATTTGAATGGAGCAACTTTGTAGAGATAAAAGTAGACAAGGGTTTTGGAAGGAAGTAAGGCAAAGAATAGAAGATATAGAGAGACAAGAGATTTGGTTAGTTTTAGAGATGAGAGATCTTTAAAGTTGTACTGAGTAATTAAAAAGGAGTGGGGGAGAGCGAAATATGTGGATTGTTGTGATAAATTTGGGAGGGAAGGACTGGCCTGGATGCGAGCAAGAGCATTGTTTTCTAATGATTTCAGAGGAGATAATGGGGAAGGGTGTATTATGTGTAAAAAGCCTAAAGGAATATTTCATTGTTTATTAGAGTGTGAAGGGTAAACAGATGGAGGGAGGATGTATAGGAAGCGAAATGGGATAAATTACAGATTGAAAGTATAGCACGTAGAATGTTGACTGATATGAGGGACAATTGTTGATTTGGTTTATTTACCCACGCTGTTTAATATCTCAGGTCATCAGCTTTCCATTCAAATCAGGGCGTGAAACAGCCAATAAATTTTACTCAGAGGCCTCTTTTTTCAAGCTTGAGGTTCTGTTTCGTGCCGCAAATGTACGACATGGGACCTAAAGCTTAACTTCCCTTCCGAAGGAAGCAATATTTAGGATTTTTACGCCCGAAAAAAAATATATCGATCCTGGCCGAGATTGAACCCACGATCATGGGTTTTGGATCATGGTTACCACTACACCACCAGGACCGACTGTATGGGGACAAAGAGAAATGAAAGATAGGGGAATATTTAGGAAAAGTATGGGAGAAATGGATTAGAATAGTTAAGAAGGGCGAGAGAATTGGGGTATGGTTGGAAAATAGTGCTAACAAGGGGAATATAAGAAGTGAGGGGGATTCATTATGCAGATAACTTGGGGGTTGTGTATAACGAGGTCTCATATAGCTGGATGTTAGATTTATTAACAGTATAATGTAAGTTAAGTACATAATTTGTTTAATATTCATTAATGAATATTGAATGTAACCCTTCAAGAAATTCCATTGAATAACCACTGATGAGTCGAAGACCAAGCTGCGGTGGGTAGTGAATTGAAAATTGTTAACCGTTATTGGTAAATAAATTCAAATATGCCGTACGTTATTGTTAAAACCCATATATGAATATTGTGAATCATCATGGTCATCAATGAAATTCTCATTCTCGGTACTAATTTTCAGCAGCTATATCAGCAATGATGATCCTTTTTCCATCAATACGCTTCATATGCACTGCTGGAGTGAAGCCCAACTTACCTCTTATAGCAAGTCTACCTGCATTTCCAGCATTAAATGTTACTGCAGTGTCAAAAGCAGCAATTTAGAGAAACAAAACTGGTCTTGGGGCATCTATGAGGCACACTGTTGAGGTTCTCTCTCGTTGGAATTGTGTGCTTTGTCGTGAGTGAGACAGTGCACTCATAGCAGCTTCTGAAAGTCATGTTTATAGTTACGGTGTACCAGTAATGAGCATCTTCTTGCATCTACACCAGCTTTCTGCACAATGATCATCCTGAGGCAATTCATCGGTATATCAGATGTAGAAGTTAGTGGCCCACACTTTTTTTCTCATTTTAAGTACCTGGAATATTATTCCTAATAGCTATTTCGTAGTAGCTTTGGATATCATTTACTTTATTCTTTGTCAGCTTATTCTTACCACTAAAGTTTTTACCATCCCCCAATTTCTTTATTTGCAAAGCAGTACACAATTTCAATAATCTTCCATCCATAAAATGTCTGACTTTTTCAAGATTAATAGCTTTAACCAAACATAAGCACTCGTACTACCTTCTAGATTAACTGATTAATACTTTGCTTACCCAGTAAAAATAATATTCCACCTACCGCCTATGGTGCCTGAATAGTAAAAACGGGTATTAGACACTACATTGCACCTTACGCAGTACCTGTATGTAAGAAATCACCCAAAATTTGCTAAACTTTCAGTCTATGTTTTTAAAATCAGGTTGCAACTATGGGAATGTAAACAATTTTAGGTCACTGTCTCATAGAATTTATCAATTAAATTTTATGAACGTGTTGTTTAAGTGTCACAAAACAAAATAAACACAAAATTTAAAAGTTTGTATTTTTTACCGCTTTTACTGACATATCCACTTAAAAGAAAATTTCTTGGCACCAATATTACCGCTCAAGGAACTTCTGCACTATTTCATGAAAATGTATGTTTTTTTTTTCAAAAGCCTCCCGTACCGTTTTAAAACAAGAAACAAGATGGGTTAAAACCTAATAATTGGGCCCTATAAATGATTTAAATGTAAAAGTATAAAGTGCTTTTGTAAGTAAAGCATAAAGATCAGAAAGTGCTTTTGCAATATCTTCTGATCTATTACTTACTATTCAAAGAATAAATAAGAAAGCACGTATAATTTATATTCCAGACTCTTATTCATTTCGTTGGCTGACCAACAACAGTTAACTGTATTATGTGCTTAATAAATAACATACCTTTCTGCCCAATTGTACACACGTGAAACATTTGGCACCCTGTCTCAATGTCGGCATAGTAGCCTCCAATGACTTTTCCCTCACAAGAGAAATTTGTGTCTGGCAGGTTGTCAAAGTCCAGATACTGAAAAATGTAAAAGGGAGGGAAAAAACACTAATAATAGCTATAATCATGGTAATAATGCAATTTTAATTATTCTAAAGGTATAAGAGCATTTCCATGTGAAATCGGAGGGAAAATTATAAAATTTACCTTACATTTTTTACATTTTAAATGTTTTTTCCACTACTAAACATACAAATAGGAATTTTTGTGAAATATATATAATTCAATGTAATAGTTTTCATGCCAAAATTTGCCGAGGTTATCGTATTTTATTGAAATCTTCTTTTTTATATAAATACATAGCTTTTAATCCCTTAAAATAGAAATCTAAACAATAGTTCATTATTTTTAAAGCTCACATCTTGCTAAGCATAATTCTTTTAAAACATAAGCGGTATTTTACAAGATCAGAAGAAAACCATTTTATACATTTTGGGCAATTTATCCCATAGTCAATAAAAATATAGTTTTCAGATTTGTGTTCTTAGGTAAAATAGCATAGAAAATTGCACTTCATATCTTGCTAAGCATAATTCTTTTAAAACATAAGCGGTATTTTACAAGATCAGAAGAAAACCATTTTATACATTTTGGGCAATTTATCCCATAGTCAATAAAAATATAGTTTTCAGATTTGTGTTCTTAGGTAAAATAGCATAGAAAATTGCACTTCATATCTGTCTTACACGCCAGTCGGCCGATGTATTTATCAATGGGCATCGGAATTTCTAGGTACTTAAACTAGAATGAAGTGGAATGAAGTTATGTTGATAATAAACTGTAAATAACAGGTGGGAGGGGTACAATAGTTCACGAACTACAAACCACCCTTTCCGCTCTTGGCACACAGAGGTCTGTGCATTTTATATTTTAGAACATCTCCCTGGCTACAGAGGTAAACTTACTATAATCTCTGATAGCCAGGTTACAATACTTTGAAAACGGTTTCCGAGTTGTGGACAATGCCGGAGGACGCTGGATAGCCTTCGTGACCGAGGTTCTGTTATCTGAATGTGGGTAGTGGGCCATTACGGCAACAAAGGGAAATGAATTAGCAGATAAACTTGCAAAGACAGGCGGTAACGGTTTTTTTTTTTTTTTTTTTTTTTTTTTTTAATAAATTTTGGCGTATCTTTTCAATGAGCCAGTTTACTCTTTGGTCTTACAGCCATCATCTGTCAGTGTGGGTCTATCAGACCGGAGCCAGGCAACCTCGAGAACTTATTGCAGGACCTAGCCTCTGGTACAAGGAAATGTTATTGTCTCTAAGTCGAACGCGAATGCGAATGCGGCAAGTTGTTGGCTATTTTACTGACCACATCTCCAGACATCTGCAAATCATGGGAATCCACGACTCAAGTTGCAGGAAATATGGAGAGAATCTTCAAACTTCTTCCCATATATTAAGCAATTATGTAGCTTTGTATATCTGGAATTTCTCTTTTTAGACCCAGAGGATATTAGAACAGCAAATATCAAGGACATAGTTTCCTTTCTCGGGACTGTGGACCTTGAATAGGCTAGTATATTGTGGCACAGAGGGTCTCTTAAAGGCATAAGCGCAGGACCCAATTTTCACTTACATATATTTTAAAAGGTATAGCATTAGTCTTTTCATGTTTATATTCTTCGTAATTGTTGATTTCCAAAAATATGTGATAAAATTCGTCGCATTGAAGCGAGAAAACTAATAGATTTAAAGAACAAATGCCTTCACATAATCATTATTTTGCTATGGGCTAGTGCGCCACTTGTTAGCCGGTTAGCCGGCCAGCGGGGTCTCCAGCAACCATATAACAATGCACAAACCAATTTAAAAGGCCCATTACTTGCCAAATTATCAAATGAGGCGTTAAAACTGCCCGCCTTCATTCTCCTATCATTTTTGACGTCTCTTTAGAAAACTCGCTGTAGTTCATTTTGAGAAATCTGGGCAATATCATGACAAATTATCATTGAGTTCTTGTGTGGTGTGCGGGTTCGTTTTGTATACAGAATTGTTAATTTACCCTAGAGATAATAATCGCAGGCTGTTAAATCGGGGGACCGGGGGGATCACATATCTCTACTAAAACTGTCTTGTGGGAAAAAAAAAAAAAAAAAAAAAAACACATTGTCAGTTGTTCTCATGGAATTATTCGTAGTGTGAGCAGCAGAGTCCTGTTGAAAAAGTGCATGCTGACACCCCCTGTCGGTTAATTTTCTGAAAAAAAGAGGTTAAATGGTATTCACATAAGAACAGAATCAACTGTATGCTTAATAAAACTGTCCCTTTGATACTTTCACCACTGAGTTAACATACATGAATCGTACATAAAGACACGTGTGCCGTTGTAAACACACCAGGCATAATACACTCTATGTATACTGCCGAATTAAGAAACAAAGCACACAACAGGCACCCGGGAACCGCTGCGCTATGACTGCGACAGTTAGCAAGATCAACAAGCAAGTAGGCTTGCTACCCCTTGAAGCGGTCTTAATAAGGAGATGCCGTAGATGTTGACGTTTATCGTCGTAGACGTCCCTAACTACCACCACAATATCCTCGGCTAGTTCAGGATTTGATATTATAGCTGGATTTTTCAAATTGATACTTCTGAGGTAAAAGGAGTGTGAATTAAAGTATAATAAAATCACAATGGATAGAAATCTTTGTTATTAACGCACAACAGTACACTTTTCTGATTAAGATATGCTCTGAGAATATTATTGATGCAGGCTAAATACGAGATAGACGTGATAGAATTTATATTTCTCTCCCGAAAACTATGGAAATTATTTCAAGCTCGTAACTTCTATCATTCACCACAAATAATAATTTTGAAATTTCTTGCATGAAATTTAATCGCTACTTATCTTTATGTAATGTTAAACTGCTGCTTCACTATACTGAGTACAAACCACGAATTTTGCTAATGGAATTTAAAACACAAACTCTCTCTACGGAATCTAACGCATAACTAACAAAATTTTGAGATATAAACCGTCTCTTATTACAACAGGATTGTATTAATACAATACATTACAATGCATTATTTTCAACATACGTATACTAAGCGAATGAAATTCGTTGATTTCTATTTAGTGCAATAAAGCTGTGTATTTCGTGTTTCTTTTTGGTACACATTATTAATGTTGTTACGCTTGCCATTGGTTGATTCATTTAGTATTTCTTATCTTTAGTTTTAATCTTTTCATATTCTTCGCTATGTGGGTGTTCCTTTGAACCGTTACATTTATTTTATTAAGTATTGTCTTAAAGGCCAAAAAAACATTAAGACATACATTTGTAATAGCCCTTATCTGATACATGAAATCTATACAAATGAGCTTTCTAGACTTATACGATTTAAAGCATATTACCAACGAATGTTTGTTATTTGAATTGAAAATTAAAGTCCTTACCTAACAAAAAACATGTGCAAATGAACTTAATAATTTTATATAATTAAAAGCATATTACCAATGAATGTTTGGAGCTTTAAATCGAATATTACGGCCTTTATCTTACGTAATAATATACGCAAATGAACTTCTTAAATTAACATAGCCAAATTGCTATTACTATTAAATGTTTGTGGCTTTATATTGAGTATTATAGCCTTTACTTAATATGCAAACATGTGAAAATGAATTTATTAAAATAATATAACTAAACAACTGTTATCAACGAGTGTTTAGGGGCTTAAGTGGAATATTTTCCATTTGACCCTCCACTGCGCGACAAAATTAGAAAAATACCGCGCCGCGAGGGAAAGCATCACTGATCGCACTGTATCTTAACCCTTTTTAAATTAATTGTTTTAAAGCAATACTAATTTGTAACATTTCTTGGTGTCCGGTTTCACATGGAATCGCCCATACTGTGGTAAATTAGGACAGTGATTAACTTACCCCTGGAGCAATGACTTGAGTACTAATGTGGAGCACATACTTCAAAAGGAATATACACAGAAGAGCTGCAAGAAAAGAAATAAAATGTTAAGAAATTGTATAAAACTGATAACACAAATTAAATCAGTCAAATTCAAGAGCATTATGAAATGTGTCAAAAATAGAACAATAAAAATGCTTCAGCTATAAAATGAAATTTATTTACAGATTAATAAAACGCTTTATAAAGTTATAAAAGGAACTGTTAAAGAACTGATATCTAAACTCTGAAGTTTAATCTCACATCCATTGGTAGTTCTGAAAATGCCAGTGGTGGCATTAAGCATCCCATTCAAATGAGGGCATGAAACGGCCGAAAATGTTGCTCAGAGGCCTCTTCTTTCAGGCTTGAGTTCTTTGTCTGCTGTAAATCTACGACACGGGACCAACGCCTTACTTCCCTTCCGAAAGAAGCCATACTTATATGGTTACGAGTCACCAGGACCACTTCCTAGACGTTGTTTAAGGTTATGAAAGAATGAATCAAATAAATATCCCCCATGCATTTGTTGTATTGTTTTTCATTGACTGTTTTCTGCAATGAATCTGGGAATAACTTTGTTTCGTTTGCCTAAAATGAAGATGCTGATATTGACATTATATTCCTATAATATAAAAATAAATACTTAATAGTGTTTAACACCCGTTTTAACTACTGAGGCATTGCGCGCGGTTAGAAAGCTTGCGGTATATCTCTATGTAGATAGGAATAGCATATGTTTATATGCATGCTGTTACCATATGTTAACATATCAATATTTAATCATAATTTGTGTCACACAGAGGCCAAACTGACTAATTTTAGTGTGACAGAAACTGAGAAAACTGAGCTTAAAGTTGAATGCATATTGAAAATTCAGTTTTAATTATAACTGAAATTTATACTCAAGACAGCATTACTATGGTAATTGTAATATTTGTAATGTTCAAATTTGATGAAAACATAGATAATCGCTGAAGTAGAGAACAATGTCACATTTGTAGTTAGTCGGTTTGGCCTCTTGAGTGGCTCATTTATAGCAGTAATAATAATATGAATATATAATGCAGTTACTTACCTCCTACACTTTTAAGAACATCATAAATCAAACAGAGATAAGGTAACAATTGCGTACACTTTGTCTTGGCCTTAATCCCTTAAAGTCGCAGGCTATGGCCGTGGGACAACAGCGATTGATAACAGTATCATAGACATAGGCAATATTCCATTAATATCAATCAAACAGCAATTCCCTACATGATTCTGCAAAAACCTTGGCGTTGTTAGACAGTAATCTCTGTTGCTGAAACCTGCAGGAATCCACACATTTAAAAGATTAAACGTGCTCCTACCCACATACTTGAAAAACATCTTGGTGCAGTCCCTCGTGATGCCTCACTTCGACTACAGCGATTTCTGCTCACAGACTAGAACTCTAACCTAACACAGCGTGTTCAAATATGTGCATACGTTACATTTGCGATGTGCATTTGTCGGATCATGCAACACCCTCCTCCGATATGCTTGCTATCTTGGTTCCGTCTGAGAGAAATATTTACTGTCTCACACTGCTTTTTAAAAGTATCCATGCATCTTCTCGACTTCAAAATGTGACTTCCTCTCATAACTTTAACACACGTTCTGAATCCCAGCACGTACTATTGTTAAATTGTACCGAACATCATTCACCGTAACCAGAGCCCGTCCCTGGAATTCATTGCCATGGGGTGTCAGGGACTGTCGAACATTAGGAGCATCTCATAAGAAATTGTTTAATTTTATTTGAAATAATAGATTAATCTAGATTCCAATTCCTTTTGTTACAGTACATGTATTTATTTGTTTTATCCTGCTGTGGAATTGTTCATTCTATTATTGTTATTACTATCTAAACGTTCCTATGTCCTTCGTAGTTTAGTTAGAATTTTTTTTATTTTATGTTTTGCTCATATATTTATTTGCCTTTCAGGATTTACGCGCGCGCGCGCGCGTGTGTGTGAGAGTGTGTGAGAGAGAGAGAGAGAGAGAGAGAGAGAGAGAGAGATGCTCATTGCTGGAGCTTGTTGCATACTATTGTTCTTTTATTTTCTTATTTTTTTTTCTACTTCTGAGGTTAATATTTTTCATTATCAATATTTATGTATTAGTATACATTTATTTATGTATATCATGTTTACATTAGTCTATGTGTGTACGAGTATTGTCAACTTTATTGTCAATCTTGTGATTGTAATATTATCACTATAACTTCACGTAATTATTATTAGACTGGTAGAACGGAAGAGAAGGCCTAATGGCCTTAGCTCTGCCAGAATAAATAAATAATAAATAAAAAAATCAGGCCTGTTTGTAGCCAAATGGCAACACCATGCAGGACTAGATTAAAGAGAATTCAACTATTATCATATCTGATGTTTTCTATCGTTGCCTAGCAACCTGAATTATTGTTATTGTTGTTTGAATTTGTACAGAAAAAAATAGTTATTTATAGGATGAAAGCATTACAATTATTAATATTGTAGTAATATAGTCTATTTTGAAACTCTGACTAATTCGCTTAGGCACGTTATGTTCCTTCTTGTAAGGAGTACACAATATTAAAACAATTATTCCATACTAGGAGGGCACTGCTTTTCCCTTTCAGTCTTCATCTATTTGAATTCCCCCATCTTTACCGGCCTGTGTCTTGTGTGTCACGAATGCGATATAATCAAAAATGTATAATATTATAAAGTTTATAGTGGAAATTAGTAAAAATTAATAATAAGTTTAAAAAAAAGGCTATGATATGACGAAAGTGTTTTAATAGTCTTCTTCCGTTAGTCTGTTTTCATACATAGAGAAACTATTTTGTCATCAAGCCAATGGATAGCCGATGCTCCTCATTCCTTCCACTCCAATAATACGTTGGGAAGTCTGTCATTGTCATTCTTTGTATATGTGTAAACCAATTATCTTTCAAATGATTAAGCATATCAGTTAAGTTAAATATACCTGATATTTACACTTCGTTCTTTATCTGAAATGTTTAATCCTGTTACTGAACGTAGAAATCTCATCTCCGCCTCTTGAAATTATTCTATTATAGGGGATTTTTACTGTCCAATGGGAATGCCTTAGTGTACAGGAGAAGTTTGGGTGTTTGAAGCCCAAGATATTGTTGAAAATTTGGTATGGGGGGTTGTAGGGTAAATAAACAATATAGATATAAGGGGTTTTTGAAAAGAAGTAGAGACATTGAGAAATAAGAAACAAGGGTTCACTGAGAATTTATCTAGAGATAAAAGGAGGGAGGGACGGAGGAAGGGAGGGAGAAGTACCTAGAAATTTGTGTGTAGGGAAGGTTTTGCATGGGAATTTAAGAGGACTGAGAAAAATCTGTGGCAATGAATGTCCCATATGTGGTGGACCTGATAATGAGTACCATAACATATTATATTGTGAGCAAACGAATTGCTGGAGACTACAGGTATGGAAAGACAAATGGAATAAATTTGAGGGAGAAATTTCAATAAGGAAGATATTAGGAATCAAAGGAAATAAAAATATAAAAAGGATGGGAGAATACTTGGGCAAAGTTAAGGATAAATAGTGGAGGAATGTTAGAGGTACTAAAGGTTAAGAGAGTTTAGATATAGGGGATTAATAAAAAAAATTATTAGAATAAAAATGCCTGTAATGAAATTGATTATGGCTCCATCTTCAATACAGAGTTATCACGTATTGGGACTGGAAATAGTGTAGATAGGTAATTTTTGTGGTTAAGAAGCAGAGTTTTACAGCCTTTTTGTATTGTAATTGGTGATAAATAAATAAATAGTTGTTGGAAGAACTTAGTAGTATTCGGTTGACATAATGGAAATGTGTGAACTGTAATATTGTTGTGTTTGTTGGAAATAAATTCATATTCATACTGTCCAATTTTCATTACCATAAGTGAGCATTATCTGTATAACTTCATTTGCGTGCATCTTTTTTATTTATCTTTCAGTTACGTAGAATGGTACCACACATTCTATTAAATTTATTAGTTTTGTATCAATATTTTTAATCCTGCAATGAGAAGCACTTTATCTTAAAGAATTAAAATCATCAACGTCCATTTATAATAATTTACATTTTTAAGTAGTATTTTCCAAAAAAAATGTTTTTTGGGGAAATACTAAAAATACTAATAAAATAGTTTTTCTTGTGTTCATTTTCATTTTATATTAGTCAACGTCTCATTTAATTCGTTCACTGCTGTAATTTGCATTTGGTCTTCGGTCTCTGCAAACTAAACAATGTTTAAAATACATTCCTTACTTTATAATGTTTAATTAAAATATCTCGTAATTGCCGAATGACCTCGCCAAAGTGAATATTAAAAAGTGCAGTAGACAAGATCATCCTTGTTTAACCCCTTGGTTTGTACATATTCTATGTCTACCGAGATTTCTTCTTTTGTCATTGCAAATGTTAGCCCCTGAAGTAAAAGCTTTTAACGCTTCGTGTCAAATGTTCCGGAATGCCTCTTTATGTCATAATGTTCCACAACTTAGTTCGTAACACCCTATTGAAGTTTTCTTTTTAAATCAATAGATAAAATGCTTGTAGGTAGATTACATTCTCGACGTTTCTGTACTAGCTTCCATAACAAAGATTCCATCTGAGCAGGAAACGCCTTTTCGAAATCCACATTGCTCTTCACTTAATAGAGACTCACTAATTGTATTTGGACTGCTTGCGAAATACTTAAATATTTTATACGTTATACATAATAATGTAATGGTTGCAGTCTTGTCTTTTACCCTTTTTAAAAATAGGGCACTCAGCTGCTTTCTTGCATTCCTCAGGAACGATGCATTTTTTGCAACATATATTAATTACTTACTTGCAAATACCTTATATTACATTCTTTGATGTGTACTTCAAAAGCCCTGTATTGCATAGTCAATTCCTGGTGCTTTCTTTTTCTTTGTTGTTTAAGTACAATTTGTATTTCTTGCATTTCAGTATTATTACGTTTAAAGTAGCGTTAACATCTGTTTCTTCAGTACTTGTCCATAGATTCTCATACTGCCTTAGCCATTCGTTTTCTCCTATATCGTTAGTTACAGCAGTATGTCTTTCGAACGAGTTTAAATCTTATAAAATCTTGAGAACCATACAGATCTATCCGATATTACTTATATAATTATACCAATTCCGCGCTTTTATTTTCTTATTTCTCTTTTAGCAATAGCACATTTGTATTTGTAATCTATTTTATCGGTGTCAGAATTGTTTGAAGGTATTTGAGGTATGGTTATTTTTATTGTTTTTTATTAATTCTTGAGTTTCTTCATTCCAAATATATAATTCATTTCTTCCGCCACTTTATATCTCCTTTCCCTAAGGACTCTGTTGCAGCTTTCAATATAATTTCTTGGAAAACTTTTCATTCCTCATTTACATTAGTGCATATTTGTTTAAATATTGTTATTGTTAATGTATCTTATATTCTCTTGCTGTAACAAATGTATTTTGAAGCGTGTGTTAATTTCATGTATTATTTTATTAGCTTTTTATGGATCTACTTATTTTGTTTATTCAGTATGGAAATTGTAATAAAATGTTTGGAACTGATAATTTGTTTTCAATATTTTTTGCTTTAATGTGAAATCTGAGACCCTATATTAAAGGCGAATTTATTAATTTTATATACGTTTTTCTCAGAAAGTATTACACATACTTCAGTGAAATTTTTACTGCTTATTTTACATTACATTATAAGTTTTGGGCTCTAGTTTAGGGAATGTACTTTATAAGAATAATAAGTTATTATTTTTGGTAACAGAGTCCTTTTTATAAAAATAAAATTATATTATTATTATTCGCGTACAAGAAAGTTCTTATGCAAATGATCTGAGACTAGATAATTTAGAATAGTTGTAAATGTGTCATGCATCTATCTTCATTAATTTATGAGGAAAATGTACATATATTGTAAATTCTTCACTTACGACTAAAATGGTGTTAAAGTTAATATAACTAATTGTCAATTTACATACTAATCTACTATTTCTTGCACCTGCATTTTCACACATAGTTAATATTGTATTACACATATTTCAGCAGACAGTTTCACTCAACACTGTAATTAAAATATTCAAGTCAATCACTATATTAATATTTCCTTTGTTGTCTTCAATTTCTTCCATATTATTACCAGATACTATTTTCTTGGAAGCACTATAGGGAATGTAAGTAATTGGTTTATCATTCACTGAATTATTCTGTTCGGAAATAGGCCTATTATTTTCATTGACACTACTATCATGCTTTACTCGATAGGTTTTGTAATAGCTATTTCCTTTGTCTTTAAATGTTTTATAAACCCTGGTGGATTAGGCATGATATTGGATATATTTAGGAAAGAAACCTGGGTTGAATAGCTTGTAAAACTCAAAATAAGCATAAAACTTTCCAATTGCTTCAAAAATTAAACACACAAGCAGTCATTACTGTTATATATTTGAAACAGTAATTTACATACAAAATGCATCAAACCAGAGTCATCCATAACAAATAGTTTCAGAGATATTTTCATTTTTATACAATAGTGCGGGGGTATTAAAAAAAGTAGTTTGACACATTACATAATTAAAAACACTTACATTTGGAAATTTTCAATTTTTACATTTGTTATACCAAATTAAGCAGAAAAACTCAAATAATTGTTTTGAACGAAAAATTAAATTTTGAATTTTTTTCAAAATTTGACCTCTGGTCTTATCTTAAATATTAGACAAAGAAGCTTAGTAAATTATTACGAGTATTGTGAATGTAAATATATTTCGTAAGACATAATAAGCCGGAATAACTCAGTAACCCACCTAGTCATTTATAAATTAAATTATAATTCTACATTAGGAGCCGCCACTGTTAGATAGTAGGCTTTGTTATACTATTACATGCACGGCAGACATCGCACGATCTCGGAGATAGAGAAACGATGTTGGCCACGTCTGGTTACGCTCGACCGATCTGTAGGAAGGATATCACAGGAGCTGAAGATAATCATCAACTAGCGATGATGAAGGCACTGAGTGAGAGAGAGAGTTCGCTGGGAGCTACAAGACCCAAGCAGTGAAAGGGAAGTGTCATACACAGGAAGCTGTTTGTTTGTAAAATGTCATGCAAATCGCTGCCGCGTTCTTCGTTTATTTCTTCCTGTTATTAAAACCAGTGGTTGTAAAGTTTTAATGGATATCAGTAATTATCTACTTTTGCATATTGTATTCAACTGCAAACAAATCGCATTCGATACGAAGTGATATATCTTGTAAATTGTTGTACGACATTCATTTATTTATTAGATAATTTACCAACATCTATATACTCCTAAAAATAAAATAACATAATGTCTCAGTTTCGTCTCAGTTCATTTACACTTTCTGTTGTTTTAAATTCAGTTAAACGTAATTAAATACAGTTAAACGTAATTAAATAGAACTAAAATTTCAAAGCATAAACTTTTGAAGCTCTTGACATATACTGTAGTCTCTTTTACAAGTATAGGTATTCCTCTTTTAGCGCATTCCAAAGGAATGCACTCATTCTCTACAACTTGCTGCTGTACTGCTGCTATATATATAAAATAAGTGTATCGCCCGCCTTAGCCTTCATAATCTCGCCCCGCGAACAAGAGCAGGCTGGAAATATCCTGTTTTTTAGTAATGTTTTACAGGATTAATCTTATTTTTAACCGTGTCACCCTCTAGTGAATTTTAAAGACGTGTTAGGTCTTCATAGGAGTTTTCTACATTTCTGTTAAAAGTGTATATACAATATGCATATATGTCTCTTAATGCTCTAGCGGTTGCAATTTTTGTTTTTACTCTATGAAACTCGGCATATAACCATCAATTAACAAACGATTTGTCGAGTTCGTTAACTAGCAAAATTGTGAGTATGTGTCATTTAAGTAAATTGAAAATCATTCGAATCAGGCCATTAGGAGTGGGGGTGTATCTGAAAATCGAGTAGTGTTTAAATCGAAATTTAAAAATCTCTGTGCCGGTCGAATTTTTTTTTTTTTAAGGAAATATGTTATTGGAATGAAA
This sequence comes from Metallyticus violacea, assembly GCA_030762175.1. Lineage (NCBI taxonomy): Eukaryota > Metazoa > Arthropoda > Insecta > Mantodea > Metallyticidae > Metallyticus > Metallyticus violacea. Next base: position 36,562,251 of record CM060833.1, read on the forward strand.
TAAAAAATATTTTCTAAAAATCAGTGAAATCAGATTATTAGGAATGGGGGTTATCTAAAACCGAACATTAAAAAATCGCTGTAGCGCCACCAATATTTTTTCGATAAAACTTGGTACGTACCATTCAAATAAAATTAGAAAAAATGTTTCTGAAAACTAGGGAAATCGTACCTTTAGGAGTAGGAGTATACTTGAAAGCCAATTTTTTTTAAATACAAGTACAAATTAATTGAGAAACATAAAGTAGTTATGGTAATGCATGTATTTTATATTTGACAAAAGCATAATTTTGATTTTATATTTATTTTTAAATGTATTCAAGGTGCTGAAGAATTCGCTTAACTTACGCAGCTTCTGCATGATGGACTTCGTTTTCGATATATCAGAACGATGAAATTTGAATATGACTATGCAATGCGAACTTGCGTAGTTTTAAACTTAGGTAGAATAACAGGAGAGTGAATAAAAACATAATTAGGAAATGTTAAAAGCTAATTTCCCAACTCACCCGCACTTTTATTGCTAAAATTGCACCAAGAAGGACAAAATTGCTGCATAGTGTAGTGACGTACGGTTGTACCAACAGCAAGAAATACACTAAAAGAACAACAATTGCAGTCACAGGTATTCATATTCAAATGTTGTCTCATGCTTTCCCATTATGCGATAAAATGTATTACATAGCACCGTACAGAAGTAGCTCAATAAGTCAAATTTCTTAAACAAAACTCTACTGAATACTTAACCTAACCTAACTGAACCCTAGCGTAAGAGAATATTCGTTTTACAGGGATTTTTAATGCTGTTTAACGTCGTTTTTACTACTGAGGCACCAAAGGCGGTGAACCCTGATGATATATGAAATGAAATGATAAATTGGGAAAGGGTTTTCTAAAGAAGGAAACGCTCCAGGCCTACTTTTAGGGTATCTACCCGCATTTGCCAAAGGACCCTCACGAAACTTAAACCTAACTAATGGGTTACTTTTTAAGATTATAACCTTTAATTTAGGTAAAAGTTTTACGAGTGGTGTTAGCAGACTTAACGGTACTTTTATATGTTTATTTCTACAACTCCACTACCGTTGCCCCAGATAGGGTGAAATGATATAACAGTTGGTAACCCTGAAAAACAAACGACTCTATTGGTAGGTATATGTTATAAGCGTAAAATTATATAATGTACTTTTATATTTTCTTTATATTCATTAATTTGGGTCTCTTACGCATAAACTTAACATGAAAGTTAGAACCACCTAACAGAAAAATAATTTTCAAAAGGTCAACATTCTTGAGTTTGTTTTGAGGATAGCAATTATCTCTGTGCGCGTTGACAGCTGAAAAAAAAATGATGGTTCACAGTAAACAAAAGAATGCGTCGCTTTAGAATTGGAAGATTCTTGGCCAATTATAGAAGTTACTCGTTTAATTTCATTGTTACATCTTAGGAAAAAGACTACTAACTTCATTCAGTTTTGTTAGGCTCGATGAAGAGGTAAGATTTTAGGTGGGTTTTTTTTTTTTTTTTTTGTTATTGTTGTTTGTTATAAAGTATTTATTCAACTAAGTGCTAGAATAACAAGCTTTTCCAATATAACGCGCTATGATCAGTGTTCCTACATCACACTTAAGTTTGCACATTGATATGCTAAATTGATAATAAAATATGCTAGAACATATGTTATGAAAATAAAATATTCTATGTACTATATGCTGTGAAAAGTAAATACATTGAATATTTTATACAATAATGTACTGAGAATTTACACTTTTGATATAATCCATAAAGCTCTCGATACAGAATTAAATTAAATGTATTCGTACACTTCCACATCTGTGGCTCAATAGTTATCTCGGACTTCCGTTGGTGGCCGCGTTATTGTTGAAGGTTCCAACGTTTCATTCGTTCTTTGTTAAGCCTCTTCCTGATATGACTCCTAGTCATAATTAAAGATGATTCAGAAACCACTAGTTTAACATTGTAATACAGACTGGAAAATTCTATCTTCTAAAAATTGTCAAAGATTCACTCACTCTACGTGAAAAGTTGGTACTTTGGTATCATTTCCGTATTCCTCTAAAATTACGTTCTTGTTGCATTTTTGACTACAACAGTTAATATCCTGGAGCACCATCTTGCAGTAACCTTGTGTGTTTAGTGAAATACACTTCATGTAAAATGGAATATGCACATTCGTTGTTATCCCTAACTCTGCACATAACACAGTGTTCTTCTATGTTGCTGTTTTGAATGCGAGGGCTATTCAATAAACAATGATCATAATTTTTTGACAGTTTATCTTTACTCGTTCTCATAATTATGGCAATTTTTCTCAAAGTAGTCCCCGTTGGATGCAATGGACCTAACCCAGCGTTTCTGCCAGTCTTCAAACACATAATGAAAACTATTTTTGACAGTTCTTTCACAATCGCCTTCGCAGCTTTCACACTGCTTCCGCTGATGGAAAATGCCTCCCGTAAAGGTGTTTCTTCAATTTTGGAAAAAAAGGGAAAAAGTCACAAGGGCTAAATGTGGACTATAGGGAGGGTGAAGGGTACACTTCTCACTGATTCTTGTGAGATACAAAATTTGCGATGAGCAGTGTAGTATCCAACTGGTGCACGGAAATGTAGCCTTATGCGTGTGATATAACTTTGCAGAACATCTCTGTTCTGAATGCTGGTAAATCATTCCTGAATATTGAAATAAGAGATGACCATACATTTCCCATCAGGAGCAACTACTTTTACTGTATTTGGTGTAGGTGATGATGTAGATTTCCACACAGAACTTTGCAGTTTGCTCTCAAGGTTGAAATGATGTAGTCAAGTTTCATCAGCAGTGATTACCTTTGAAAGAAAATCCTCTTCCTGTAATATCATCTTCAACTACATGTAAACCTGCGAACGTCTTTTTGTTCGTGAATTAGCAATCTTGGAACCCACGGTGCATAAACGCGTCTCATATGCAACTTTTCAGTTAACAACGTGTGGGTGGCGCCCTGTGAAATTTTTAGAATTTCTAAAAGTGTTTTAGATGTTATTCGACAATCCTCTCTCATAAGGACTCCGTTAGAGCTGAAACTGGAGCGCCGGGTCCACATTCCTTTGATATTAACTACCTTTCCTCTTTACATATTCGAACTGTGCTACAAGGAAAACAAACTTCCTATAGGTCTCATCTGAAGATATATTAAGACGAAAACAGAATTTCAGAGCAGCATATCGTTCATCACGTGTCACTTCCTTCTGCTGTAGGCGGAACTGAACATGTCTCAACTTGCACATCCCCCATAGGCGGAAACCGGAATTTACAACAATGAAATTAGCACCGCGTGTTCATCACGCATTAAGCTAACAAAAATATTGTAACGTGAGAAATTATAATCGTTATTTATTGAACAGCCCTCGTACTTACACATTTCTTTTATAATTTCTTCGGCGAATGAGAGTCCTGGCAACACAACTCTGTAGAAGACGAAGACCTCATTCTGTTTCCATGAAGGCCTTTGGTTATGCTCATTTCAATTAAACTTCTATTTCTTATTTTATTATGGCAGAATTAACTGCATCTTAGATCTAAGGATTTTGTTTGTGTGTCTCTTCTTATCTGCATATTTACGTACAGAAAAGTTTCACTAGAACGTTCGCCCACTGTAGAAAGGGGAAGATGGGGTTGAAGGCGTTTACTGGTAAACAGAAAAGGTTTACAGCATATGTTTACAGAAGAAACGCTTACCCAATTAAATATATTAAATTTACTGCCATACTACAGTATTTGTAGAAATCAAATAATAAATAAAGAACATAAACATGAGCAAAAATATTAAAATCTACACTTAACCCTGTGTTCTTTGAAAATGGGTACATGTATTTAAAATTAAAATACAAAGTTTGAAAGCATAACTAGCTTACAATGAAAAATAAGGTATAAACTAAGTTTGAAAACATTTGAAGTTTTGTTAAGTAGCTCCGGAACTTCCTAACCCTCCAATGTTGAAATAGTGTTTATAAAGTGCAAGTTTTTCAGAATCTTCTGCAGTTGGGTGCCGAAATTTTTGAAAACTATTTATGAATGCTTTGACAATAACTTAACTCCGGAATGTTTTATATATGCTGGAGACATTTTTTAGATATAATGAATTTTGAACACAATTTTGTGTCATTTAACATGTAAATTCTATAAAAAGTTATTTATCGAATAAATGCTGTGTTAAACTAAAAATAAGTGTATGTTAAAATATCCTGAAATTTTGAAGCAAATTGGTGTATTAGATACTGAGAAAACTTGCATTTTGTATGATAAAAAGACCATTTTCAGGAATTAAGCATTAAAGTTTAGAGTACTTTTCAGTGCATTTCAGCGCCATAATTTCGAGTGTTCTTATATCAAAAACTGCAAACTGGAATAAATAAGGATATCTAGGGATTTTGTAAAGGTACTGCATGTATTTAAAGGTTTGCTCATCAGTTAGTTCCATAAAATTATCAAAACAAACCTCAAACATCAGCCAGAGATTCCCAATGTCTTTTATTTTTAGAATTAACTATGGAGAATGTCTGCTCACATGTCAAGTTGATTTAAAAATAGTGATCATTTTCCCAGTCAGTCTCTAAAATAGTGAAATAGTGGATACTGCTGCTGACGTATAGATTTGTGCAAGTTTACTTGTATTGTTAAAACTCTTTAAGATTTATATGACATTGTAGGTCGATAACCTGAAGTTAAAGAAAATGCGGTATTAAGAAATATACCATCAAAACTTGAGTTCCTTTTCATCTGATTTAATTCTAGAAACCTGGAATGAAATTCGTTTTGAATTGCAATCAACATTTCGACATAATTATAAAGTTTTGCACCAGCATGAACTGTTGCCAGTTTTCAACTGAATGCATCATGTCAGCAATAAGTCGGTCTCTAAAGTTAACCCATCCCCTGTCCCCACCTCCTAATCTAGGCTCACGAGATTTTACTTTGACCCTCCCGCTTCTGCCGAGTGTTCTCGTTTAAACAGCAGTTGTGCAGGCGTGTATTTGCTGAGTGTTCGGACTTTATAGCAAGTTAGTTTGAACAAATGACTTAATTACTACCTTGAAGAGTGTTAGTTTTGAGAGTACGATACTGTGTAACCGCATTTTGTAAACAAACTAATGTTGCAATAATATTTCTCCCTCTATTCTCTCTCTCCCTCTCCGAGGCGCCCTCCACAGCGGATTCTCTGTGCTGGATTAACAAGTTATATGATAGAAACTCCTCCGCAATAGTGGGGGAGTCATTCATTTCAAATCATTCGCAGTAAAATCGCAATAAACCTCATCACCCAGTATAGTGTAAAAGAATACACTCTGGTGCAAAATACAAAATGTTTGGATTGACTAATTTAAATTTTAGTCAATCTTTCTGAATATTTATAAATTATATCATCATACGTGTAAAAAGCGTGAACATAATATAAAATATAACTTTCAGATTAATGCTGGTGCTTGGTGATGGAAAGGAAGAGCCGAACAGGTGCAGTCGTCAGCATAACGAGTCTAACAGGTAAGAACAGATTGTTGTACTCTGAGCAAATGTATGTAAATAAGTGCTTATGATAAATGTTAACACTGTTTGACTTCAATATCCGGCAAGTTTTAGTATACCAGATTGGTTACAAAAGGGGGAGGGGTGAGTGTTGGAAGTATTCCTCAGCTGAGGAAATTCAGATGTGCAGCCCACCGTGGCCAAGGCTGTTTCAGCGTTGAAAGTTCATCAATGCGTTTAATAAGCGTAGGAAAATCGTTCTGCGAAACGTTTTTGCACTTGGACATTTAAAGACGCAATATCCTAAAACAAAGCTAATCCACGCTTGTTGGCATTTCCTTATTACTTTCTCTCTCTTGCATTCTGCAACAGAAGTGAAGAACGGGAAGTCCAGCTGTGCATGTTCCTAACTTTCTTTTAACACATAAATTTAAGTCTTATTTTCTTCCGACTTTGAAAGTATCTTCTTTGTAATAGTTTTCTCATTCACTTAGCTCAGTGATCACTTCAACAACATCCTGCCTTTAAAAGATTTTTCCATTATTGCAATAATACTTTTCGGTTTATTCTACAAGCAAGGCTTCCGATGAACCGCATCGCACCGGAACGCTGTTCCGCTTTATTGCTGAGACCTTACCCTTGGTCCCGTAAGAACTGGATTTGAACAGTTCCACTCTAATTGAAAAAATAGGACAAATGAAAATCTGGTCATGGAAATGCTCTGATTAATTGCCATGTTTATTCACACATTAATTCACAGAAAAGTTATTGTGCTGTTTTTGCGATCAGTCTCTCATCGGCAATTCACCAGCCCACTACTTCATAAACCTCTAAAGAGGTGTTTCCTGGAAAAGTGTTTAAACCATGTAGACAGTTCAACACAGCCTCTGTGTTTTGCATTCTACATGTTCACTTCTTCAAATGGATTAAAGATATAAATTAGATTAGAAATGTACGGCAATGATCAAACTGGTCATCAATAGAGATTTCAGCTGCATAACCACTTCAGAGCTTGCAATGAGAAACATCTGAAGCATGTTGCATATGACTTATATATGAGTAATCAGTACGATCAACTGCATCAAGTGTAGGTGTAAAAGGGGAAGACCATTCATACTACTCAGACTGTTCAGGAAAGAATGATCATAATAACTGATCCTCATAATTGTGACGATCTTTCTCAAAGTAGTCTCCGTCATGCAATCCACCTGTCCCAACGTTTCTACCAGCCTTCAAAGACATATCGGAAACGAATGTTTTTTACAAGTTCTTTAGCGTTCACCACTGCTTCTGATGATGGAAAATGCCTCCAACTAAGGATTTCTACAATTTGGGGAAAAAGAAAAGGTCACAGTGGCTATATCTGAACTATAGGGAGGGTGAGGGACATGAATCAAATTGATTTTTGTAACATATTCAGAAACAACATTTGCGTGTGCGGCCGTGTAGCATCCAGCTTGAAGTATTACCCAGTTACAGTTGTGTATGCAGGATGATTGATTGATTTATTTATGGACGCTCTTTAACATCTGAGGTCATCAGCGTCCCATTCAACTCAGGGCGTGAAACGGCCGACAAATTTTGCTCAGAGACCTCTTCTTTCAGGCTTGAGGTTCTTTTTCGTGCCGTAAATGTACGACACGAGACGCACGGCTTTACTTCCCTTCCGAAGAAAGCCATACTTAGGATTTTTACGCCCGAAAAAATCCATCGATCCTGGCCGGGTTCATGCAGGATGACATACTGGTAAACCATTCCTTGAATATCGAAAAATGAGATGATTATAACGTTGCCAACAGAAGCAACCACTATTGTGTAGGTGATGGTGGAGAATCCCACACAGAGCTTTGCTGTTTGTTCTCAGGATCAAAATGATGTAGCTAGGCTTTCATCACCTTTGGAAGAAACTCCGCATCTTCACTGCATCTCGTAAACCTGCACGTGTTCAGAAATCAGTAGTCCGGAACCCACCGTGCACAAACACGGCTCTTGTGCAGCCAACGTGCGGGTGAAATTTTCATTTAATGCTATTGAACCACCCTGTCCCACAATGACAGTTTTGAAATTGATTGCCTCTTCTCTTTAAATATTTTAAACCATCTTCGAGCTGTGCTATAGGAAAGAACAGGCTCCTCTAACGTTGCATTAGTCTGAGCTGAAGATTTGTTGAGATTAAAGTAGAATTTCAGAGCAGCCTATTGTTCTTTGTGCGTCGCCTCCATTTTGCTATAGGCGGAACTGAACATATCTCAACTTGCACACTTCTCACGGCAGCGAACCGGAAGTGAATAATGAAACTGGTACAACATACACATTACGCATAGTTAAATTTTAGCACGAGAAAGGCCTGTAAAAGTATAATCAATGTTTATTGAACAGGCTTTGTATATCAAAACTTCATTCGCTTTTCCGTTACACTTGAGTACACTGCAAATCCCCGACAGAGAACAATCAGGATAGGACTTAAACATGGCTGCAGTATATTTTAGTAACCTAATTGTGTGCAATATGCACCATATTATCTGTAACGTACTGCTATTTTTATGAAAGCTTTCAAATGTCATCATTAAACACAAGTTCAATGTAAACAAAGTATAGTATTGTAAAGTTCAAGCAGATGCTGCAAAGGCCAATCAAAACATATATTAGCTCGTCTAATTTTTGAACCCTATGTCGCAGGGTAGTTTCGGCAATCATGTTAACTGTACAGAGAGTGTAGTGTTCCCAGGCGGTTGGTGTAGTTCAAATCGATGTATTCTAGAATAAAAATAAAGAGATAATGTGACAAACAACCAGTATTTACACAGAAACCAGCAATTTCGCCCTGCGCTACAGATGTGCTATTGCCAGTCACTCCAGCACCCAAATCACGCACATTAAGTACGTTTGCAGCTTCAAACGAGAGTTACTCTTTATGTAACGTTCCTGTATTTTTGTAACGGAAATGTAATATCTTAGAAAAATTATGAATTAATAATAAGATATACTATTTATTTACCAGCAAATAGAACTTATGAGAAAACTGCATTGACTATTTCACTCATGTGACGTCATCTGTAAATAGACCAATGAAACGAAAAAAAATTTTGAGTTTTGACCAGTCACAGCCGGATATCGAAGTGAAACTATCGAGAAAAAAAATGATCAAATACGTTTTATCACGCGACGTGCATTTGTCTTGTGGTCAGTGTAGCCAACTCTATACCTCCACCACCGCCACGGGTGGCCGAGGTCGTTAAGGCACGGACTCGTGAGCGGGAGGTCTGCGGTTCGAATCCCGCCAGGACCGTCCTCCCTGACTAGGGTTTTTTCCAGGTTTTCCTTAGTCTTCATAACTGGCAAATGCCGGGGAGGTACCTAAACTTAGGCCTGGAACGCTTCCTTCCTTAAAAAAAAAATATCCTTTCCCAATTTATCATTTCATCTCATGTATCATCAGTGTCCACCGCCTGTGGTGCCTCAGTAGTAAAAACGGGCGTTAAACACTACTCAAAAAAAAAAAAAAAATATACCTCCACTATATAATTTACGATCATGCATCAGTTACCACTTTTCTGTGTTTTCAGTAATTGTTTATTTAACTAAGTTAATGTGTATTCACTCAAGTAATTGTTTTTGCGTATTCAGCGAAACAGTCTGAAAAAAATTATAAATTGTGTAACAATATGTGCATAAGCAACCACAAATATTAATAAACACGTTGTTCAGAATGGTAAAATGTTTTCTCTGTAGGCGATTTTCAAATGTATAGCACTTTTATTCTTATTCTATTCGTGAAAATGTCCGAATCCAGTATTTGGCTCTTCTCTATTGGCATTACTGACAATTGACATTCGTCTGTTGCTAAATGTCTTGAAAAGGTATTCATAATACAAGTATACAATAGTGTTAGCCAAGTTTACAGTAATTATGTTTAATTTTTATTTTGTTCGTGAAATAGTCCTAATAAATATCACTCGAAGGTCTAAGGTTTCCAGATAAATTCACGAACGTAGTCAGTAGAATTTATCCGCAATCTCAGACCCTCTTGTGATATTACTTGTGATAATGACTGACTTTTCATCTCATCCTGGAATGAACCTCTTTTATATTTCGATATTCTTGGAGAAAGGTTTAAACGGGTATTTAAAAACCTAACCGTTAGACATCATTTACAAGATCTCTCCCGAATGGGTCTTATTTTTGGCGCCAATAAAGTTTGTGATATATTAAATTATGTTAGAAGGCTGAGAAGGGCATGAACTGAACAAAAAGAACATGCAAAATGTATGTAAAATTTGATAGATTAAAAATGTACATGAGCGTTCTGTAGCTATATATAAGGTCGCTTTTTGGATTGTTAAAATTGTCACAATTGCATGACATTTGAAAGGTACCAATAAACAGCAATCTGATAAAAATATCAGAAAGGTGCATAAATGTTTGCCAATCAAATTAACATAAAAGGTTGAAAGGTTTTAGTTTAATTAGTTTAATTGCAGGGCTACTTTTTCACTAAAGCAGTGCATTTAGGGAGAAACTTTTCAGATTGGCAGCATCCACTACCAGGACCCATACTGCTCACGTAATTATAACATGCGCAATTCATTCAGCACGAATATTGCAGCTTAAGACGTGCTTGATCTAATTTTTAAATTGTGAACTGCGTTACATGAAAGGGTATGGTTCACATGACGATTAAATGAAATCCTTGAAGCACGACAATAGTAACGCAGAGCTGAGCACTGTAATACAGTTCAGCAGATTCTGGAGCGAAGTGTTGCCTTCTTAATGAACTCTCACAGCGATGAATACAAACATCGCTAAAGGCTTTCACCGTCAATTATTATGCTGAAAATATCAAGGACGCTTAGAATCGTTGCTCAAGACTCATAAGCTCCTCGCAACACCGCCGCCCGCGCTCTGAAATTTATGCTGGGAAAGCATAAAAGAAAACCATCTTTAAATAGTGATGATTATTGGCGACTGGAAACTTCCTTCACTAGAAACTTCAATAAATTGTTTCTGACAATATGCTACAACACGTGCCCTGTGAAATTGCATGTGCACCATAGCCTTGCGGAACTAAACTTTCTGTCTGTGATTTGCCATTCAGTAAGCCCTTTTTACTACCTTTTGTTTGACAAAAATGTATGATTACTAATGCTGTCCGGCACTGGCATTGATATAACCCAGCCCTTTGGTTTTTGTTCCCTTACGACATTGCCGGAGTTAACTCTGTAATGTCCCAGGCTGCTAGTAAGAGTATTCATTCTTCCTTGATTCGATCCAGAAAAAAGTAAATTTCCGCAATATTTTGAAGAGCGCGAAGTAAGTGCGTGATGAATATGAAAATGTGTAGTATTTTAGTTTTATTTAGTAGGCACAATAGTAATACTGTCCTTGTAGCCGTCCCTGGTCAGCATAGTTTTCCATTTTCCTATAATATACTGATACTTGTTTACGTTGCGAGTGACGCTAATTTTTAATAAGAAAGCAGCCTATTCTTTTATGGAGTGTTTTGCACGTTTATGTCTGTCTTTTCTTTTCCCCTATGTTTTTCAATTTCGAATTACGTTTTCAACAATTACAAGAATTTCCAACACCCTGAAATGATTTATTTATAGCCCCAGGAGCCGGTTTCACGCTACTAGACTGCTTTAACATTCAAATTAACAAAAAAAAAAAAAAAAAAAAAAAGTATCAATTAATGTTAACTTTAAGAACGTGTTAAACTTTGTGCTAAGTTAACATCACCTATCCCTTGTGTTAAATGCTATTCACAATTCGAAAATTACATCCGTAAATCCAGCTGCAGATGCTGAAATTCTATATTTGGATATACTAAACCGTTCAAAACAAAGAAAGGGCTGTAAGATATAGTGATCTGGAAACTATTACGGAAAAGAGCAATTTTTACAAAGGTACAGAATGAGAAAAACAGTTGTCATAGGATTATAGATGAAATTCGACAGAGGTTAGAACACATTTGTGACTCTGCTTCTTTTAATATTCCTTACATAAGCCATATGTTTAAATTATTCTATGCAAACAAAAGTACATCGGAATGCGTTCAAAAATCTTTCGGTTATGATACCGCCTTCTCAATCTGTGCTATTTGCAGTTCTTAACAACACGTTTAACAATGTGCTAGAAAAGCTTGATATAACTCAGGAGTCTAACATATCGTTAAAATATTAACATAATGTTAACAAGCAATACGTTAGTGTATTTTAACATTGTTGATGAAACCGACCCAGTCGGTCCTGGGGATGTAGTGGTGACCATACTTGCCTCCTGAACCCAAGATCGCGGGTTCAATCCCGGCCAGACCGATGGATTTTTTCGGGCATAAACTCCTAAGTCTGACTTCCTTCGGAAGGGAAGTAAAGCCGTGGGTCCCGTGTCGTACATTTATAGCACGATAAAGAACCTCAAGCATAAAAAAAGAGACCTCTGAGCAAAATTTGTCAGCCCTCACGCCCTGAGTAGAATGGATGGGACGCTGATGACCTGAGATGTTAAAGAGCGTCCGTAAATAAACCAAATAAAAAAAAGTAACATAATTATATTTTCTCTGCTGAAGTTTTTAACAGTATTTTGAGGGGAGAGGAAGTTTAGTCAAAGATGTTACATCAAGCATTTTTTTTTTAATCTTAAACGTTGTATTGTTTACAGAAAGTACAAGGATGAATCAAATATAAACTTAAAAGTTTTATTTTATGGTTTGTGTTAGTACTTGGCACAGTCGTTTCGTTTATCAGGGGCATCATGTCCGAGCAAGAGGTACATTAGTGGATTGCACAATGCATTGTTATTAGTGCTTTTGGTGCTAGAGGGCGTAAAACGACCAAAATCTTACAAAGATTAAGAACAGTTTCAAAATAACTCATTCTCAAAGACACAAGTATATGAATGACAAGTTTCACAACAGGAGGAGAAACTGTGGAAAATGAAAGTCACCAATGTCGACCTTGAACTAGCGTCACGGAAATAAACATTCGGGCCGTTCGGAGCCTCGAACTCTCACTCAGGATCAAAAGGCTGCACATGTGAGAGAGTGTCAGGAGTTTTTTCGCTTCATACCAGAATCAAGGAGAAATGTTTCTGCATCATGGATACACTACTAGATGCCTTGTCAAAGCAAAAACTTGCCTGTCAGAGATTCTTTTTACAGTTTTCCTGGAACCCCAAGGTATTTCATTCACTGATTTTTTCATAAACATCCAACAGTCAATATAGTTTGTTACTGTCAGTTTTTGATTGAGGCCAAAGGTGCTTATTGGCGAAAAAACAGTCAACAACCGATTCGAGAACTTCTCCAAGACAACTCTCGCCTACAGTTACTTGACAAAGGAAAAGCTCGAGCAAATCCTATGGACAGCATTGGAACCCCCCTCCCTCTAGTCCGAATTCATCATTTCCATATATTTAAATCGTTAATAAATCATTGGAAGGTCGGCGATTCTACTGCGCGTAGAGGCATTCTTAGGCAACTGGCTGGAAACTCAACCCTACTCTTTCTTCGATAATGGGATTAATCAGCATACTATTGGATAGAAAAAATGTGTTTGCAATTGGGAAAAAATGTAGAAAAAAAACGAGATATGTCCATTTTTATTTAATTTGATTTCAACGAAATACATAAAAAAAAGTCCGGCTTATATTTGATTCGCCTTCTTATTAGTTATTAACGGTTAGCGGGGCATTTTACTTAAAAACAAGTTCTATTTCGTTTTCAAAGTAAATGAGTAATTTCCAGTCTTTTGTAAATTGAGAGCAAATAAACCGGAATTTTATTGAGCCTGTCAGAGGAAAATTACATTTTTACTGATTTTATAAAATCACAGGTTTTAAATTTTAATGTTATAAAAAGTCGGTGTTAGTTTTGTTTGCACAATGTTTTGCAATGCGTTTGGGTCTCTTCTTCCTTAATGTCAGTATAAAATCTTATATGGCGCTCTCCCGTTATGCCTGCGCATGCATTAAAGTTAGGAAGCGAACTAAGGCAGGCACCCTAAATATGGTCGGCATGGGTAGTTTTATTTACGTGAGAAGAGTTACAACACGTGTATTTAATATAACCAAAGAAACAAACTGGCCTACTATACTTACCAAAAGTGCATTATGATATTACATTACAGTGAAGAAATGAAATAAGCCAAGTGTCGTAAACCATACTTCCCTTCAATTTACACATATTAAACAAATCTAATGGCAAAGCAATACAAAACATTAATATTACTATGTGTTTGCATTGTATTTGCACTCATTTAAAACTGAAATTTATACAGAATGTAATAAAGAAACTCACAAAATTAAAGAGAATTGCAATAAATTAAACATAATTTACACAATGCCTTGGTAATGGAGTGGGCGAGGGGAAAGAGCGACAGACCTTCAAATTTCGAATAGCTGGCAGAAGATGTCTTTACTCCTTCTCACTCTGTATTCAAAGGTAAGCTCGTAGTAAGCCCGGAATAAGGCTCTGACATCATCACTTCTCGCCAGCCTCAACCAATCAAAATATAGAGCTCGGGGAGTCTTTTCAGTATGGATAAAAACAGTAAGAGGGATTTAGCACATGGCAACAGATAAGTCCGCATAATTTCAGTCTTCCTGCGTTAACTCGTTGTTTATCACACAGTCATTGGGACATCATGAGACTTAAAGTAAATCTAGCTTCATTTTCTGTCAGATAAATGGCCTTAATAGGGCAATGGTCTCCTTGCACTCTATCTCTAATTTCTAGGTAAGGAAATATCCAAACCGTCATTTGTCTTCACGACTAAGGAAAAGCACAATAAAAATCCCTCACGCAGGAGCTGCGTAAACTAAGGGAATTTCTCACCTTGTGGAGTAACTTTAAAAAAGAATATAAAATTCAAACTATGACCTTATGAATTAATAAAATGAAATAAGTTATAGCATTACTGCATGGTATTAGGGGAACACATTTGGAATTCTAATTATTATTAATATTATTATTGTTGTTATTATTAATAATTTATTGAGATTAAATCACAAAAGTGAATGGTATAGTACTAATTAAATAAAATATATGACCACTGATAGACAAAGCTATATTGTGTGGTTATTTTTAAACATTTTTAAATATAACCCTATTTATGAACTGGGTCCCGTAATATCTTTGCTTCACTAAAACAGAGAGAAATAAATTAAATTTCCGAGTTACTTGTGTATTTAAAAAGATGCTCATATGTTTCAATAAAACAAAAACATGTTGCTATTTAAAAATAAGTTTGATGTACTAAGCAAATATACACAATCGAAAGTTACATAAATTTTCATTGACTTTTATTGTATTAAAAGCATATAGTGCAAACGTTTTCTGAAGGCTATTATAGACCTCTCTTACATACAAATAATTCTCAAACGCATATTAGATAATATTTCACATTTGCTATCTTTATGACGATGCTTTTGTTTAAATATGAAACATATGCATTATTATAAATGCTGAATTAATTTTCCCTTTAATTTTAAAACAATTTAGAGAAAATTAAATGTAAGAGCGCTTTTTAAATTTCGGTTTTCAAATATACCTACCGTTACTCTTAATGGTCCAATTTCCCTAACGACTGTGTTTTGCTTCTAAGCTCTGTAAATTGGTTTTTAAACATAGCGGACCTTTTTCAAGGTGATACATTCACAACTGCTAGAGCTAATAGACAATGGTGAAAATCTAAATACCAAAAACACTTGCTTTGTAATAGAAATATAAGCTACATACGTGTTCGGGGAAAGGAAACCCCGTATCAGAATAAGTGTTGCTTGTATCAGAAAAGGTGCGTTGAAAATGATCAATTTACATACAGTGGTAAAAAGCTATGAAATTTGTATAACGCTAAAGGTAGCAAATACCGCCTTTGAGTTCTCCAACTTTTTTCTATGACGCGTTGGAACAAGAACATCTAAGAACTCTATATCCTTTTTAGTTTGACTAATACTTTTTCGCCCACAGACTTTATATCCCGTTGGTATAATATAACCAGATAAAGCCAGAAAAATAATATATCGCAACTTAACAGTTTAAAATAAGTTAAACTACCTTTTCAGGAATGGTTCAACTTGCTGTACTGAGGTTTCCTATATTCACACCTCGTTGCTGTATATGAAAACTAGGACTCTTAGCAGGGATCAACGTGGGTTTTCTCCATTCTTGCTCCATTTCGTCACGACGTAAAACCGTAAGATCATTGCGGTTTGTAAATGTCAGCAGGTGAATCCTGGTTCCATGCTCACTGATTCGGAAGGTAGGAAAGTCAGCAAAGGTCAAGTTTCTTCTGAAACACTTGGCCTTGCTTTGAGGAAAGATCGTTGTGAATTGCAACCTACATTCCTTTGCAGCGCTTTCCTTTTAACCGCAGAAGTTAACAGTTTTCATCATCGTCAATACCGCTGCTTATATATATATATATATAAAAATATGAAATATAAGTTGGCAATGGAAAATAATGGTGTTCATAAGAGCGTCCAGGAAATTCACAAATATTCAAAAAATAAAACAGTAACTCCTTAAATATCATTCCTAGCCTACTCACCATTGTAACAAATATTATACATTTCCCGTTTATATCTATTATATATATATTATAAATCACAATTTGGGATTTTCGTTTTATTTCTCGGGGTTCTCCTGTTTCGCTAGTTTCATTTCTTTCTTCTCCTCTTTATCTTAGTCATGCTATAGTGCTGCACTTTGAGTCATTAGTGAAAACTTGCCCACAGTCTGGGTAGAATATTGTCCTGGGCTTGCCAAATCTCGGATGAGCAGAGTTAACAAATTAACCATTTAAAACTCTTTCATAAATTTTCTCTCCTTTACTTCATTCCTTTTTCAAACGTTTTAATGTCTGTTCTTTATATTTTTAATGTTCTTTGGTTAGTATGCATATTATTATTATTATTATTATTATTATTATTATTATTATTATTATTATTATTATTATTATATTTGTTATTTACCACTGCCACTGTGTGCCCTAAATAGTTAAAACTGTTATCTGTTCATTATATTATTATTCATATAAGAAGCAGATTTTATATGGTAAAAGTTTTTAAATGTATATTTTTTGTGTAACCAAAACACACAAAATATCATAATGGTGGGAAAATGCAGTTTTTATATGATAAAAATGTTAAAAATTATTTATGTAGGTACCAAAACAGAAAGCAATATTTGTGAAGATATTGAAAATATTTCTTTATATTCACCTTAAATGGCCTTTTGCATTATAATTTCGTGCCGAAAATATATTTATTTAAATACGAAATCCCTTTCTACTAAAACTTGTTTTTCACTTTCCTATTTTATTCTTTCACAGACATAACTATTTAGGTTGTGGTGTTTTAAAATTATTTCCTTAGCTAATTGCTTAAATTATGAACACACACACTCTCTCTCTCTAGTATAGTTTTTCAACTATTTTGCATGCTCTGCAAAGGCCTTAGAGAATTATCGTAAGATCCTTAAACAATGGATTTTGGCAACATATCTTTTTTCATTCTTATACTTTTGATAATAGCTCTCAAAATAGTAAGCGTCAGATTCAATGAGCCTATCCTAGCGTTTCTGTCAGTATTCAAAAACATACTGGAAACTATATTTATGAGTCCTTCAGAATCGCCTCCGCAGCTCTCACCTCTGCTTCTGGTGATGGGAAAATCCTCCTGTGTAAGTGTTTCTTCAAACAGATCACATGGAGCTAATTCTGGACTGGAAGTAAGGTTCACGCTTTAGATTGATTTTTGTGAGATATTTAGCGATAAAATTTGATATGTACGGCCGGGCATCATCGTGGTGCAGCATTCAGTTTGTTACATGTCAATGTGGCCGTTTGCGTGCGATATGACCTTGCAGAGTTTTCAGGACATCTCTGTAACGTTTCCCAGTTACACTTGTGTGCGCAGTACGATATGCCGGTAAACCATTCTTTGCATATCGAAAAATGAGATGACCGTAACTTTCTCACCAGAAGCAACCACTTTTGTATTGATGATGATGGAGATGTCTACACAGAGCTTTGCTATTTGCACTGACTAGTACGAAATGATGTAGCCAAGTTTCATCAGCATCTTTGAAAGTAACTCTGCATCTTCCTGTAACATCATATTCAACTGTATTTACACGGGAACCTATCGTGCACAAGTCCTTAGTTAACAACGTGTAGGTGACACAGTTAAATTTTCAGAATTTCTGAAAGTGTTGTTAATGTATTCGAGGATCCTCTCTCACAAAGACAGCAGCGGCGTTAATGTTTTCTTCCGTTAGAGCGGCCGGTCCATCTTCCTTTGCAATGATTGCCTTACCTCTTTAAACATTTTGAACCATGTTCGAGCTATGCTATAGGAAAGAACAAGCTCTGCATAGGTCTGTGTAATATTGCATAGTCCTCAACTGAAGATTTCTTGATAAGAAATCAGAATTTCAGAGTAATGCGTGTCACCTCTATTTTGCTGTACATGTCTCAACTTGCACACCTCTCACAGGCGGGAGGTGGAAGCAAGTACTACGTGTATATTAAGCATTACGTTAACAAAATATTGTAAAGTTAAATTTTAGCGGGAGAAATTATGCCGGTATTAAAAAAAGTATAATAGTTTTTATTGAAGAGCATTCCACCCTCGTAGAAAGAACCTTTGAGTACTCCTGACTTTTTCCTAAAGTAATTAAGTGACTCATCACTAGGAAGATAGCTACAGCTGGGAGGTTAATATCGCTAAAAGAAAGAAAAGAGAAAGAAGTCGTTCTGGCCAGAGGTAGATAGTTCTTCCTGCTGTTTCATATCATAAGTAACACTAATAATATAGAACACCTGCTGAGGAAAGATGTGGCATTGCATTAGCTACGTACGTGCAGACAATTAACTTTGTGTCGGAAACTGAAAGACACGTTCGTGGATTAAGTTACCATTAAGTATGTGTACATATAGGCCAGTTTAAACTTCATAATTCTCTGCATTCTTTCGTTTACTTCAAATGTAGGCATCATTCCAGCCAGAAAAATCTTGTTCTTTAATTATAACTGATGAAAAACTGAAGGCATATGTCGTTTTAAAATTATGTTTCTAATAAACGCAATCAATTTAAGGTGCTTTAATGATAATTATTGTTGGCATTAACTCTTTAGGGAGAATTACGGGTTAGTTGCGGTGGAAATGTTAACTATGTTACATGTAAAGAAGCCATTACTCAATTAGGAAAAGAATAATGTGAAGCTATTTTGAGAAAACAAGATAAGGTGACTAAAACTTCAGAACAGGAATAAAACATGTGTTAAAAAGACAGAAAAAAAAGACGTAATAAATGTAAATGGAAGAGGAAAATCAACAAAAATAGCCAGAAGTAAAAGAAAAGTAACAATTCTCCAGTATTTTCCGGGAAAGCTGTATTTCACCTGACTTTATTAAATCTCCAGGCCGATTTATATTCTTATAGTTTTCAAGTGTATTTGTTATCAATCATCGTTGCTAATGTTGCATTTAGATATACGAGGGTAAGTAAAAAAAAGAATGCTTCCCTAATTTATTGTGGGTAAAACGTAAAAGATCGATCGATTATTGCAACACCATTTATTTTTCCACATAATACCAAAGTTATTCAAACATTTGTCTTGGAAACTGGAGTCTTGCTGGTTGATCCAATTCAGCACTTTGTATGACAAAAATCGAAATCGTAGATGTTTGTTTGGTTTCCCAAAAAAATGTAAGTCAATGGTTGGAGAGGAACATTTTGCCAATCCACATCTCCAACAGGACATTTACGAGGACTGTTTGGATAAATACGTGCAAAAATAAAGAAGTCTTTTCTTTTAAGGAAACCAATTGTTTTATTTTCAACATAACCCCCCTTTCAATCAATTACTTCTTGCAACGATTTTACAGTTTGTTTGTCCCATTTATAAATGCGATTCATTCAGCTCTGCAAAATAAGCATTTGCTTTTTCTGCGACAACCACTTCATTTGATGAGTTTTTTCTGCTAGTCTTTTCTTCATAGGGAACAGAAGTAATCCCAGGGAACGAAAACTCAAGAGAAGGGAAACCAGGAAGGATCTCATGCCTTAAGTCTCAATCGCAGACTTGCACGCTGGTGTGTTATTATTTCTTCACCAAAACGTTTAATTGCTCCAGTATCGTAGCGTAATATTCACCGATTACGGCTTTGCCTTTTCCAAAAAGGTTACTAAAAATTACTCTGGTAGTCCCAAAACACAGTTGTCGTCACCTTTACTACTAAGGGGATTGTTTTTGTCCTTTTTGGAGCGCTTTCCGTCTATTCGTTTCCGGACCCGTAGAAGCGGATCCACGTTTCGTCGAATCACGTACTGTCTCCGAAATTCGCTTTGATTCCGTTTAAAACGCTCCAAATGCTGCGCGGAAGTGACAGCTCGTTCTCTTTTCTAGTCAGTCGCCAATAACTTTTTCATTTACAAATAGTTTTGCCAAATATTTTGCACTCGATTTCCAGAAATGCCCACAGCTTCAGAAATATCCTCCTTCTTTATTCTCCAATGTTCAGCACCATGTCATGGATTTTTCAATCATTTCAGAAATCGGTACGCCACTAATTGGTCATCAAGACTTGAACCCCCACCCTTTTGTTTTGCTTCAAGTTCCAGCCTACAGAACTAATCATTAATCATAATACATTATAAGTTATACCAACACTTATTATAATATTATAAATACGAAGTAAACCATATCCTCCTAACTTCAATAAAACATCTGCTAAAATTATTGAACCTGAAACAGGGGCTTCATGCCAGCAACATCTATCATATGAATGGATGAATAAATGAATCCATGGATGTGTTTATTTTACAAACTATATATGTACATTAACTTTTACATTATATTCCTCGCATGGTCCAGAGACCGTATATGCTATTATTTAACACCGGCGTACAATATACGTATATGTAATATTATTTATATAAAACTATTAACACAGGAAGTATCATATTACATGAAAATATTTTATACGACTATTAACCCGCAGATAATTATATTATATGAAAACACACACATTTTCTCTTTCATTCGTCTATATATCACAATTATATATTCTTTAAACACACGTGGCTTCTTATTAGGGCACTTTACATAAAAACTCGCCCAGCTTTGACCAATTTTCTTTCTGCGCAAGCAAGTCCCAACATGCTAATCTGCCTCTATTCTAGTATGTACACTTGACTCATAGATTCACCCGCCAATGTTCTGTATTGGACAATGTGCCAATTATATTGCCAATTTTCCAAGTTTCCACAAAGAGGTCAAACTCTATCGTCTGTTTCGTTAATAATTTTTTGTGCTTTGCAAGCCCCCATTCTGAGCCAAGCTATACCTGATCGGTCCTTAAAATTTAAGTTATGTATGTGTAATTCCTTCTCCCAATTTATTTTATTACTAAGTTCCAATGATGTTTTCCCTGTGCATGCTGATTCTACGTACCGCCTGTTGGTGTCAATAGCTTTTTTCTAAGTCTCCTCTATACGTTATTGCTATTACTTACCCCCATCTCCTATATACATCCCATTTCAATTTTTTCTAATTTCCGCTTTAACCCTTATACCAAGAAACTATGGTACCAGTTTCTTACTTGATGGAAATAGCAAATTGCCCATAGTGAAGATTATTTCTCTTTTTATATTAATAACCAATATTTTAGAGTCAGAGTTTTACAATGAATGTTATCTACAAAGCGCCCTCATTCCCTTAAAACGCTAATGGCTGTACTCCTCCACAAGCCGAGTAACCGTTTAAAGAAATCATTCTAAAATTTAAAGAAATCATTCTAAAATTTATCTAACTGTTCCATTTTACTCACATCTGAACACGTTGTCCATCTTATCATAGCCTTGAACATTTATTCCACAATGCTCACTGGACATATCTGCCATACACCCCGGACGTTATATAGTGTAGTGGCTATGAGCTGGGTCCATTTGTCATTCATTCTGAATGTACTCCCAAATACTCAAGACATTTAAGGGATACTATTTATGTGACCCGTGTTTTAAATACGCACGATTTCGCTTCCAAACATATTTAAGCTTGACGCTGCATATAGAAAACATTGTGGTTTGTCCTTAACGGGAGATTTTTCGACATCTTTTATATATTACTAAATTATACCCAACCAGTGCAAAAATATTATTACTTGCCATTAATTTATTTAATAAGTTTAAAGTTTTTTAAACTTAAAACATGCAATTATGTAGTAATTTTTTTAAACTCTTTTGGTCCAAAAAAGAATACAGATAAAACTAATGAATAGCACCGTCTGGCGTCAAACTGGTTGTTTCCCCTAGCGGAATATGTACTGAACATTGAGTTCCGCAGACAACATTTGCAAGCCAAACATTACGGTCACAGCAATCTGTGTCATTTTAAGACGGGAAAGTAAAACTGTGAGAATGAGGTCTAGTAATAAGATTTCTTTTGTTCATGGCACCGACGTGCTGAACAAATGTTACGAACTCAACACTTGCTGGACGGTTAAGGAAACAACGCTAGAAAGTGTCGCGCTGCGATATTATCTCATGCTTCTTGTGAATTACCTGCACAAAGCCACGCTATGTCTGACCTGCTAACCTGAGACTCTGCGTGATTCACCATCAGTGGCGTCCTGAGATAGCAAGCGAATCCCATGTTCTGTGACCTTTGGGTCATTTTATCTAAGGCATTTCCTTTTTACTTGACGTCGATTGTCGTTTTAAGATAGTCTTACACTAAAATTTTAAATCGTTTTATTTTTAATGCAATTGCCAACTTTTGGCATGTGCATAGAGCCTTATAACTGAATAACTGCTTATTTCAATTACATTTAATTTGAACAAAATATACGTTATTTAAATGTAGAGAGGGTGGATGATATAGATAGTCTCAATATATGCTCGACACTTGAGACTGGCTCTTTGTGCCAACGCCCCCAATGGGGGAATCTCCGAGAGGAAGGGATGAGGGCGGGTGAGCAAACGGACGATGACTGTGCGGATGCAGCTAGGGTCCCTAACATGTTCTCCCGACGTCGAGTAGCCCTCACCGCACCTCCTATTGAGTTGTGAAATTCCTCAGAAGGTCCGCTTCCGTTCCAGACAGAAACCTTCCAAAAGCACAAGTCACCATAACATCGGCCAGCCCACCTCGTCCTGAACTTTCGACTCTGTAACGGAACCAACGGAAAGAAACGATATGAAGGAGGAGAGCAGAAAATGAATATCCCTCGCAGCATTCGCCTAAGTGACCAGGGGAAACCACGATAAAACAGAAGGCCAGGATGACCGACAACCTGGAACCACCCCGCTCAATGTTGTTTCATTTTAGCTTTAATCCCACCACCCTTAGCCACCCGCACTTTCAAATTTTAAATTTTAAATGTTTATTCCTATTCGAAGAGAATACAAAATAAGTAGCTATACGTTGAAAACGCAATTTATTCATCATTTTACAATTATAACTGACTAATCCGCTCATATTCTGTTCTTTCTTGTAGCTTATACATATTTCTGAAATAAATGACAGCCAAAACACACCAATTGTATTAAGTGCTCAGTAGATTTTGTTGTTTTATTCTGTCCAAATTCAAGCAACAATAATAACAACCCAGGTTGCTAGGGAACGATAGTAAACAAATGCGATAATAATTTAATTGTATTTAAATTCTAATTTTAATTATCATAAACAGGGCATGACTAGAGGAGACGGGATGAAAGCTAAACTGTAATCAACAACTAAACGGCTGAAATTGACTTTTTTATTTAAATTAAATGTAGGTAGATCAGCCTCGGTAACACATTTTTCTCTGGTTCCAAGGTTCACGGGTTCAAACCCGGCCGAGTTCGATGTAAACTCTTTGAGTGCAAGTCCTCTGGGAGGGACTTAAAGGCCTGGGTTCCGTGACGTATATTTATGGCAAGTTAAAAAACTGTATTCCTGAAAAAAGTTTACGTCTAAGTAATACCTTAGCATTACACAAGATAGCATTTAAAGTGATGGGCTGGCCAACTATCCTTTTGACATCCGTTAAGTGCTAAGTGTAACTAAATTGGAAATTGTTTATATGGTCCATTAGGACCCGGAACAGGCCTTAGACCTAAGCTTTATAAGTTGATGATGTTAAACATCATCAGCCTGGGAAGTTTTGAAATGAAACCCTTATATTGTTACATGAAAAATGTCATGAAGTTATGGTCATTCGTTTTCTAAACTAAATTGTTAGCTATAAAGGCATTATAAATGACACGAATATTGAAGCCGTGCATAAATAGGTATATGTCACAGTTTCCTTAACTTTATCACTATTAATTAAATTGTTTCTTGTGGTGGTATTGCACATTTTAATGCAGCAGTACAATTTAGCATTAAAAGATATTTAAGCACTTTTGTATAAATAGCCAATTTTATACACATTTTACTCAATTAGCGAAAAATTTAATTAATTAGATGAAAAACTGCATCATATGCTGAAAAACGTTTTTAAGAAACCGTATAAAAAGATGTAATTTTAATGCTGTGGGTTAAGAAGTTTGTAATATTTTATCTATCATTACAAATTTTAAAATTAAAAAAAAATGCAATATTTTTTATTTTAGCCTTTATATACGAGTATCTAACGGAATTGGATAACGGTTTGGTACATCTATTAAAAAATGCCTTTTTAAACATATATTTCAATGATATCCGGAAAATATACAGTACAATTAAAAAAGATGTACACAGATTTAATAAACTTTTTATAATTTTTGTAGAATCCAAAGCAAGCCTGAGTCAATACCAGAACTAACTAATTAACTAATATTAACTTGCACAAAAAGTACAATGTTCAATGCAAGCGCTCTTTGAATAAAATTTATAAACTTATACTTATCTCCACAATGAAAATGTAAAGTTTTAATAAAGTATATAAATTAAAATGTAAATGGGTTTTAACCACTGTCATCTCAAAAGCTCGAGGTATCTCCCATATTATCTTGGATGCTGCAAATATTCTGACTAAAAGTGTTCCAATGCACTCATAAGCGGTAAACAAGAGGCACCAACCAGTTGCTCCCCATACGGTGTCTAGGCTATGTGATATTCAGCAAGTTTTGCACGTCGACAGAAGGCGTGAAGGTGCTCCGTCCTGTTGCACGCTTATCGCATAAGCGACACGTCTTCTAGTGATTATTATTGTAATATATGCTGTAAATTCTCCCATTTAAATATTGCACCAAAAGGCAACGATAGATAACGAGATCATTGATTATATTTGCATATACATTAATTGTAAAATCTCTGGGGGTGATGTTCAAAAAGTAGCGTTGGAATAATAATCAACCTAAGGATGACTCTTACGACAAATATACAAACCATCTGTGGTAAGTGATCTCTAATCCTGTCCTGGAGCAGTTCTGTCCGTAAATTCAGGGATTTATTTTCGTTAACATTTGGCAGGCAAAAGGCACTTAAAATACAAAAAATTGGCAGTAATATAATTGAAATAGGATTTTTTTAAAAGTGAAAACACAGAGTAATATGACTCATTATTAATGAAAATAGGTATTTAATATGTTTGATAATTTTTATCACACAATTAAAGTACTTAAGCTTACTGTTCTTGGTTTCAACCACAAGAAGATATTTTTTCTAAGTATCAACTGTCATAGTCAGCCGCTTGTAAGAGAGACCATTTTTCATCATGGAAAAAGAACGTTCTACTTCCACTGAAGTAATTGGAACATATTTAAAACAAGCTATTTCGGAAGAACTCATACCAGTTACAACCTTTCAGGACATCATGGAAATGTTGATCAAGATAAAGTAAAGTAGTTTGGAATATGGAAAATGAGCAAAAGATGTGCAGTGATTCCTGGTCGAGTTCATTTTCTGTTTATACGTTTGTAGCGGAATCAAGTTAGCATCTCTCTTACTTCCATACTGAACACAAAGTAGAGACTGTTTATTGCGCAGCTGTCTTTCGCGCTTGCAATTGTTTGTTACACTAATGCAGCTGTGAAGTTACACAACAACAAATATAGTGGAATTGTCTCGTTCAGATCGATACAAAGTCATTCGCCAGGACTAATCAAAACCACATTGATTCCCAATCCCTTCTATTTCCTGGTTTTCGTATGCCCGAGGTATTCGTGCGTTCCATACATTAAGGAAGGCTCGACTATTTAAGGAGCTAAAGTGAATGGGTTGAGGAGAAAGTTTTTGACTACTTGAAAAGAAATAAATGTAACAAAATTCTCAATAGATATTTTTGTGAGGTGAACATACCATTTAATTTTATAAATGTTTTCACTTCGATATATTGAAATTCTTTATATGCTTTTTAAAATGCGTAAATAATCACAGGAAAAAATCCATAACGATTAAAAACAGGCAAAACAAATTTTAAAGCCTTAAAATTGGCAACAGAAGTCAAAATAGATTAAAAAAAAAAGCAAAATAAAAACTAACCCTACCGACCCCCCAAATTTACCGAAACTTTTTTTTTCTATCTGACTCTTAAAGAACCTCAAGCCTAAAGTAGAGGCCTCTGAGCAAAACTTATCGGCCGTTTCGAGTCCTGAATTGAATAGGACGCTGATGACCTGAGATGTTAAAGAGCGTCTGTAAATAAAACAAATAAATAAAAGCTCTAGACAGAGAAAAATAAATTCTACAGGAATAACCACCATAATGTACAGCAATAGCTTCCAAACTTTTTCGAATCTCGAACCGCCTTCACAAAAATCTGAGCTGAACAAATTTTATGTTAATGTGCAAAAAGTTTGACAACCTAAATATAGCCTGAAGTGCTTGCAGTTACGGTAAATAGGCTATCTTGTAATTCTCTTCCAAAATGTTCGCAACAAAAAAAATTGAAACTTGGTAAGTTAAAATAATTTTACATTTATTTTACATTTAAAACGTTAAACCCTAAAGTAAATAAGTAAGTTACGATTTTATATTTCACGCTTTTTAATCTAAACCATGCAATGAAAATTACGTTTTTAATAGTATTGAAATCTTTTATGTAGGGACAATTCCTTGAGGGCTTAAGTTACACAGTGGTTTAATATTTTAAACCTCTCATTAACCAACAAATTTACATAACAGGTAATTTTACTCGCTTCTTTATTTGAAATTCAGTGAAAAAGATACTCTTGCTTTGGATGACCCAGGACTTTGAAATCAGGAACCACAAAGGTCAAATAAAGTCTCGAATTACTTTCATCACCACAAAGTCTATTTCTGAATCTATTTTTTAAGTAAACTTATGGACAAAAAGACATCTTGGACAACTTATGGATGAAAAGGTTAAAGGTTGTTATAGCTCTATTCGCTATTACAGTAAACACTGATTTCTATAGTGCGAATAAGTGAATATTTCCAAAAATTGCTATTTTTCATTTATAACAGACTAAAGAAACTGCTTCCTCTGAATATCTAAATGTATACCTCAAATGCAAGAACTGTAAACAATTTGCCTAATCCCCCGATGGTCACAGTCCGATATTTAGGTGTAAATTGTAATAATAATAATAATAATAATAATAATAATAATAATAATAATAATAATAATGTCATTGCAATTAAAACGCTCAAAATACGCCGTTAGAGGAAAAATTTGACGAACCTCTAGTAGGGTTTCAGGAAGCCCCAGGGTGTTCAGGAACCACAGTTTTGGAAACACTGCTGAAGAGGCTATTGAAGAAAATATTAGGACAGAAATTGAAAGAACCGCTGAAGCAGAGCTGTTGCGAGTGGATGAAAGTATCACAATATTGTGTGCTTACTATTATTGATCAAAGTGGTCCATCAGCAAAGCCGGCGACAGGCACGACCCTGGGCCCCGCACGACTTGTGTTGAGCTGCGGACGTAGACTAAAAATAACTGTGTATATAACCGATATTACATTTCAGAATAAGTTAATTTATTGATGACAACAAATAGTTCACTATGAAAATGTTAGTTATTTCTGAAATAATATACCGGTAACATAGCAATATGTTACGCTGACCTTGTTAACATATCTCTGAATATAATAAAAACTTCATGCCAAATATTCTAAAAATAAAAACCATGAACTAGACGTTACACAAAGGATCATGATTCTAAAAGTCAGATAGACCTCTAAACTAAGGTAGAGTTTATTTCGGTTTCCCGAAATATCATCATAGCATATGGTATATGTCGTTCTGGTGGTGTAGTGGTAACCATACTTGCCTTCTAAATCCAAGATCCCGGGTTCAAACCCGGCCAGGACCGATGGATTTTTCGGGCGTAAAAATCCTAAATATGACTTCCTTCGGAAGAGAAGTAAAGCCGTGGGTCCCGTGTTGTACATTTACGGCACGAAAAAGAACCTCGTAGTCTGAGAGAAGAGGCCTCTGAGCAAAATTTGTCGGCCGTTCCACGTCCTGGGACGCTGATGACTTGAAACGTTAAAGAGCGTTCGAGGGAAAAAAAAAAAAAAAAAAAAAAAAAAAAGCATATGGCATTATGTAATAGTTAAACTCCATAGGACTAGGGAGTATATTCAGAGCTTCCCTGCCGTTGGTTAGGAGGCCTTATTCCTCAAGGGTTGTATAGGCTGAATTCCAAATTCTAAAATTAATTAAATGAGACATAATGTGAAATAAAAAGAAATAAATGCTAAGCCATACTCTTCATTAACAGTAACAAATGGGAGGGGAAATAAAAAAGATAAATTAATTAAAAAGCACTCCGAATAAACCAATAACTAAAATACCAAACTACAAAACGCCGAATTAAAAATAAATGAACAAAAATTAATATTAGGAAGCAGAGATGAAGTGCAAATCACTGCGGTTGCTTAAGTTTCCTTTAAACTAAAAGGTTTCGAATCCTTGGCGTGTTCTTTAACTAGTTGTCCTAATTGAAATGTTAGGTAATTCAGAAGGCAACCCAGAGTCAGTTAGTTTAAGAAGTCATTAAATTGAGCAACACTTCCATTATGTCGAAGGTCTTCCGGCTGTTACCTATTCTGAGTGCATGGATAAACAAAAAGTGAGCCAGAAAGGATAAGGAAGGGGTAAGACAATTATCAGAGAAAAACTGCCAACTAACGCGGTGTGGAGCGAGACGGTGCATCTACCCACGTTGTGAGACGAGTCATCCCTCACCCTGACATTTTGTATTTCCCGGATCGGCACTTAACTGTAACAGTTACTGGCAATGACATCTGCCCGTCCTTGGGTACGGTATCTGAAGAGGATATTCCGTATACCGTAGTAGTTACTGTAACCTTCAAAGAGCGTATTAGTCATGCATCTGTACAGGAATGGCAGGCAGCTTGCGGTGTGATCCGTGCGAGCGGTTAGAGCGTGGATCTGCAGTAACGCAAGACTAAGCGCTTTTCACATAACAGTTGAATAATTCCTCTCAAACACCAATCATTCTAACGATCTATTCAGCTGACACGGGATTAGTGTGTTGAACCGCTCAGTGCCTGGTTATAAACTGAGCAATCTCTCAGCTCAGCAATATAGCTCTTTTAGAGCCTGGTTCATGATAAAACCAGTTACTGCTTTAAAAAGTATGACTTGGGTCCAGCAACGAGCTACAGTGTAAAAATTTTGCGATTTATTTTGTTCTGTCATTTCCTCCTTCCGAGTTATTTCAATATTTACTCCCTCTCTTTAAACATATGTTTATGTGTATTTATGAGTTTACAAATCATCAATACATTGCTAAGTATTGGTATTTTATTTGTTATTCATCAAATCATTGAAAAAGGAAAATATAAAATAGACATAGCTTTTATCAATTTAGAAAGAATATTTGATTATGTGAACAGGACAAAATTCTGAGCAGTATATACTCTATAAACATTTGATAAATGTATTGAAAAATACACACAAAGAAATAAAACTAAACTTAGTTTTAGGTAAAGGACGACTCTCGGGGGATAGGATTATTATTAATAATGAATTACAACATTGATGCAGTTTGTAAAGAATGCATATGTTAGGAATTAAATTACATAAAGACAATACGATTAATATGCCGCTCTGTGCAGATGGCGTGATAATAATTCAATAAAGTGCGTACAAATTACAAAAAGTATCTCAAGAATAGAATATTAATATCTCAAATCGGATTAGGCTATTTGAAGAAAGCACAGGAAAAGATTAAAGAAGTCTTCAATATTAAACCACTAAAACAAATAGATGATTTGATTTGCTTGGATTGTAACGTAACGCCCGATAATAATAATAATAATAATAATAATAATAATAATAATTAGAAGAAGAAGAAGAAGAAGAAGAAGAAGAAGAAGAAGAAGAAACACGTAATTCAACTGTTATGTGAAAAGCGCTTAGTTTCACGATAGCTATTCCGGTATTATTTTATAATTACGAAATATAGGGATTGGAATAGAAATACAAAGAGCAGAAATCAAATACCTACCTTGATGAAGATAATCGATAATTTTGAATATATTTTCATTAAATGAACATACATTAACATGGTATAGAAAAACGTGAATATATCATTACCAAGAATGATTCATACCCGCATTCCATTACCAACTTAAAATACAAATCCTCTGGTCATAGGGATATAGAATGTAGAAAGATCTAAAAGAAGGTAGCATGAAACGGTTCTCCTAATCCATGAAAAATAGTGCTAGTAATAATAATTATCTAATTAAATTAAAATCTTTTGTCATTCTAAAAGCATACTCAACAAAGTGACTTGAAGATAGATTAATTTAACTTTTTGGAAATAATTTTGTGCTAATTCCTGCAAGCAATACTCGTAAATATAATGTAAAACCTTTTTTTTTTTTATAATTACTTAATAGTTCAGGTGACATCATAATGGCGAATAACATAGAAACAGTTGTTTATTTTACTACTCCCGCCATTTGAATTAGATTAGATTTGTATCTTTGACGTTAATATCACAGTTAATAATATTTTTCAGAACTATATTTTGTCATCCATAAAGTCAATGGCATATTTTGAAAACATGGTACGAAAAAGAACAGCTCTGTTCATATCGACATAATTCGTAATAATAACAATTTAAATCAACAGGCTGCGCTAGTGGATATCCACTTCAAAAGTCAGGTTAATTTGTTCCTTCACAGAGTAGTGTTTAAGCAACGTACATTAAAGGAAATACAACGAAAGGAAGTTTCTGTTTTATGCTATTTGTCATGTTACACTCATTTAGTAAACGGAATATTTCCATAGCGATCTTCATGCACATGAGCGTCAGTGTTAAAAAGAGTCTATTACTACTTTTTATCACTTGAAGCATTCAAGTTAAAATTTGCTTTTAACATACGTAAGCTATTGATCATGCATTAAATATCCTACATAAGTCGAAATTTCTTTCTTTACAGCAAATAACTTGAAATACAATACAGTATTAACACGTAAAATAAAATGCATTTGAGGAGTATTAGCATGTGAGATTTAACCGTGATGGTGATAGATGCAGCTATCTCTCTTATTACTAAGGCAACTTTCAGGGATATGAATGTGTAACATATAATCAAAAGCCTTATACCTATTGAGACAGGGCATGCTGGACATCCGGTAGTTACGGGAGACTTGGTTTTAAGTGTTCGTACGGAGGGAAACTACAGCAGATGTTAAACCAATATAAAATTATTTACCAAGGTTACAAAATAGCACATATCACATTCTTAGCACAGATTGTATATTTGTAATAGCGCTATCTGTGTGACTGTTTCAGTGCTACTTCTATTCTGTATCTCTGCTATATTATTCTATATGAGTTACTTTTTTCGTTTTGGTATGTATAAGGTCTTCACTCCACTGAGTAACGCCGCGTCACCTGCCGAAGGAAATGATGTAGCGCGGTCAGAACTCATAGCGGGCATTTTTTGTTTCTTTTGTTATTTATTAATAGTAA
The DNA here is from genome assembly GCA_030762175.1 of Metallyticus violacea. Taxonomy (NCBI): domain Eukaryota; kingdom Metazoa; phylum Arthropoda; class Insecta; order Mantodea; family Metallyticidae; genus Metallyticus; species Metallyticus violacea. The sequence continues at coordinate 36,593,663 of CM060833.1, forward strand.
ACAATAATTAATATTGTATTCACTTCTTAGTAGAACTCGAAGTGACTGCCCTTCACTGTGAGACATGCCTAAATCCTTTTGAAATGATTTTGAGACATTCGCCGCAATTCATCCTCCCGGATATTTTATTTCAGCGCCTTCCCGGGTTTTATATCGGGTACAGCAGTAGTTTTATAAGGATGAAGATGCAGCATCTGCCGAAGATAAGAGTACACCAACTTGGGCTGGGTCAATCGTGTTAAACACTTTCAAGGAGAAGTTTCTAATCGATAGCCTATTTCATCAAGTTTCTCCTTGTAACGGTTTTCTGGTCTCGGCTTCTTGTCGATGGCAACGCCTTAGGTTCAACTGTGTTCACAAATCTGAAAATTGCATTTCTCGATGATGTTACTCTCGGAAGCTTAGCACGAAATTCTCCTTTTGCACATAACAATTATAAGTATTCTTTGTTCTAGATCATGTCTCACTTTCAGCACACAAATGCACAGTAGAACGTCTAAACACGCACTTCCTACAGAAATGCCAACGTAATAAACATGATTGAGGAAGCTCAATTGCCTGCGTCAGCAGAACTTTAACACTGGTCTTACAGGGAATATCACATCCATTGAAGTTCAAACCTTTCCACAAGTTTATACAAATTACGATTTCGTAGCGGAATGAGGACACTATGTGAAGCAATGCTAATACTTTTGTTTTGCATAAAAATTAAAATATCTTGTAAACATGGGGTATTAAAGTGGGGTATATACAGTACTTGCGTTACGAGGGTTAAATAAAAGATAATGCCTTCAAGAATATTATTCGTAAATGGAAGGAAATGTTTTAATAAATGAAAAGCGAAAATAATTCTCAGAAAAATCCAATAAATTCTCATATTCACCGGATAACAGAAACATCTCTGCCATTTTTGTAAAGCTGTCAAGAAAGAAATTCGCCTTCTCTCCATGATAATGCAAATATAACACAATATTTCCTTCAAATAAAGATGGAAACTTGAAATGAATGTCACAATAAATATACAATATTAATCAAATACTTAATATTACTGGGACAAAGCATTTCTTAAAATATTCCACTTGGGCAATGTAAATTACGTTTAATTCAACACATTGACTTTAAAACAAACCCCTCCTTAAGTTACCAAAGGAAACTTTAAGCAAGTATACTTAATATGCAATTCATAACGTTACAATCAAAAATATAAATACCTCATTTTATTTGGGTCACTGAGTCTGACTGTTAGAGAAGGCTCCGGGCCTAACAATTTAGAACAAAAAGTCAAAGCACCAGCTCAGCCGGTCTCCCCAGAGCCAACTCAGTATTCAGAATAAGGAACAGTGAGCACGCCAATGAGTGGTTATGTCAATGAGTTCCAGAAGTTTTATAGTCTTGGCAGTCATATAGCAAACAAGTGCTAATCGTCAAGCCCTCCTGACGTGACCAGGTAGAAAAGATGGAGGAGAGGAAAGGCGTTGGTGAACAAAGGAACTGCGTGCAAAAACGGCACACCAAACACTTTAAGTTTCGATATAGGAAGTGCTGAAAGGGAAGCAGATATTCTGCCATCTGAGCCACTGCTGCAATCAATTTTTCATATACACATTTGTACTTAGTTGTAAATTTTATCCTTTTAAGGACCCAGAGCTACTCGCCTGTTCCAGCTTCATCGATCCAACGTTTACTTGGCCTTGGCCTTACAACGAATTCCAGCTAGTCTATAACTAAATACTGCTAGTCTAAGGAAACAAGCATCTGGCATTTTATTTATGCGGGTCATCCAGTTGTTTTTATATTTCTGAGCTTTTTGTGCAGCTGATTCAATATATTTGACCTTTTTTCTAATATCTTGATTTCTAAGTCCTCTCTTCTGTTGCAGTCCTTCATCGCTCGCAAGAATCTCATTTCTATGTCTCTATTATTTTTATTTTTATTTTTTTATTTTTTTTTTTTTTTACAAGGAACCCCTGTTTCACTCGCATACATAAAATATAGTGAAGCCGTAACATTATAAAATCCTAACTGAGTATCTTTTCGGGTCGTATTTTTAATATATACCACCACATAATCTGTATACTCTATATCATTGACATGTATTATACGACAACCTAAATATTTAAAATATACCTCATACTGCGATATCTATATAACTATCTTCGATCTAGTTAAGTTTTCGTTCTCTAATTTTAGTTTAATGCACTGAAATTTTAAGGTTGTACTCTTTATTTAACTGATACAGTTTAAAATCTGATATCTGTAAATCGTTTTCGTATAATAATATATTCAAATAAAGCTTATTATATAGATTGATTCCGGGGTGTATCACGTTTTTCATCCTCTGATCCTGTTATCTATGCACGGTGTCCCAGAATCGCCGTTAATTTTCCAAAATAGGCAACTCCCATTACACCGTAAGGGTTAGGTAATATAGTAGCTATTCAACAACAGTTCACATCTGCCTACTGAGAACGTTATATAGATATTTCGTACATATAGTTTCTGTGATGATAATGGATCCCTATGCTATCATTGCGTACTACGTGAACTGGCATTACAATTGCTAATTTAATATAGGCGCATGAATAGAGGAGGAAATAAACATTATTAACAACTATGCATCGATTTGAATTTACTTTGTAGTTATTTTGTAGTGAAAATATGACAGAAAATTAAAGGAAAAAACGTACGTAACGCCTAATTTTAGACATACCCAAAACCCCTCCAAGATGCAACTAATATGGCATGCGTGCCCGAAAGTACATCAGGGTATAAATTGAAAAATGTACGGTGGTTCTGGAATACTGTGCATTGAAGAGGGTTGATTATAATCCACACCCCTGTCATACTCCTTTGTGTATTACTTTCACCTTGAATATCTTTAGATTAACTTTTATCATTATTGCTCTGGAATAAAGCCTTTTTATTACTTAAATTAAACATTCTTGGTATCCTCTCTTTCTTAATATTTGCCATAATTTGTCTAGGAACTTTGATCCAAAGCTTTTTCTAAGTCTATAAATGTTTATTGTTATATAATTTGTTTTAAACAGAAAACATAATTTGCCTATTATTGATTTTCCTTTCCTAAAACCTTGTTGTTCTTCTAGTACAATGTAATTTGCAATTTTTGTCGTTTTGTTATTAATTATTTACCACATACTTTAAATCGCGTATCTAGAAAGCTTATAACTCTGTAGTTTGAGCTTTGGATCCTGTTTCCTTTTTTAAATTGGTGAATAGCTCACAACCTCTCAACTGGTATTTTAGAAGTGTATCAACACTGATTAAAATGTAGAAATCTTTAAAAAAAAAAAAAAAAAAAAAAGACGAAAGGACTTCCTTATTTTATATTACGCAATCGCTGGCGCATTAAGTGATCGAAAGTAACTGCGGTAGATGTCAGCATAATGCTGCAAAACATCTAGGAAGGCAGTTTGAGTAGAGGACCGAAAAACGAAAGCGGAAATTGGCTGCGTAGTAACTGCATGATATCTGAACATATCTGTAAGCAGAAAATCACCATGTTTACGGCTCCTTATATGCAAACAGTATATTAAGTAAATGTGCTCAAATCGTATTCCTCGTGAGCAGCACACACTTATTCGTCCCAAACAACAGCTATTACAGCGGGTTATCAAAACTGTGAAGTTGATCACGTAATCGATAACCAAATATAAATAACGTGTTAGCTTATAATCTATTTGGTTTATTATAAATTACAATAATTTTCCGTGAATAATTTCAGAGTGTAAAATTAAAATCATGAAAATAAACTATAAAACTGTGGAAATCAATAAATGAGCTATTGTTTTGTAAAATATAACCAACATCTGAAAAATGTCGTTCTTTCTTTCAGTTGTGTTAACTTTCTTTACTCTAAGTTAACGAAATTTGAAAATTTAGTCTGAACCGCAAAACTGAAATGTGAAATTTATTATGGACTGAAGCTCTTTAGCTCTGATTTATCGAATAGAGCTAAATTAAATATATACACTCTAAAGGTTTTTGCGTTACCTGGGTTCATTTTATTAATAGGTCCGTTCAATAAATGCAGGTTTAGATTAATTTTACCATCCTCGTTTAGTGAGAAGCTAACATTATGATGATAATTAGTGTTTACAGTACAGTAATTACCCATTTGTAATTATACACGTACAATATACCTTGCCTTAATACTACAAAACAATGAAATTATTTGAACAATCAAAAACAAAAAGCTCTTCACATTCCTTCGTACGAGACGATAACAATATTTTAGCACATTGAAACTTAACTTTATTTAATTAAAATTCTTTATTTCCTTTTGGCTCAACAGCCTTGGTCAACCGCAGGAACCGCTGCGTCCTCTACCTTTGTCTTGCGAAATCATCCACAGAGGGCAGCATGTGATCAGCATGCTAACACCCCGCCGGTCGCCATTCCGTGGCTATCTATATCAAAGGAAGGCAGCTGCTCAATTGTTCTCACGAGGTTAAGTGGATTCCGTTTCAGACCTAACTTTATAAAATTCTAAGCAGCTACCGGGTATTAAACCCGAACCCTCTCGGACGGAAATCAGCAACGCTGTCATTAGATCAAGGAAGCTACCTTAATCAAAAGTATTAAAACAAATTCAATGCAAAGATAGTTCCTAATATGACGTAATGTTGTATCATAAAGCATGTTTGATATATAATGCTTATTCTTTCTTTCTGTTTGTGACAGTTTTTGAATGCTCTGTTATGAGACTAATATTAAATTATAATATAAATATTATATTTAATATATTTAACTTCTAAAAAAGTGTAGCGTATTAAATATGAATTAGGAAGAAACTAACATACATTGTATGTATTTTGATTAAACAGTTCCATTCGTATGATTAATTTGTTTACGTTGATAGGACGACTTTGCGGTACATGCATAACAAAGTTCATTTTTCCATATATGTAGTGAAAATCCTAATTTCCCAATTAATAATATTACATGGAATAATGCTTCCCATATGGTGTGCGAAAAAACAACTTTTATGTACGAACGCAATTTGTAACGCCAGTGCTCTGTTAATTTTCTATTCAGTGTGCATTTTGTGACTTCCGTTGGCAACTTTCTTAAAGCGTGCGCAGCCAAAGAAATAGCTCAGCAAATTTAGGTTACGTACGTCTCGTGCAAGATGTACATAATTTATAATCACAGCGCTGTAAATCTAAACTGCTAACCATTATTTAAAATTACTAACTTAAAACTGAAGATTTAACAACTTATATATTGTTAACATAAAACATGTTCATAATGTTTTTTATTTTAACTCTATTTGAAAATTTCTTGCATGTTATTACAGAACATTTCATATGAAGAAATATATTCAGACACTGCAAATATCAAGCAAAATAAATAAATAAACAACAGCCAGAAACAATTACCGATTCGGAAAACGCCGGAAGGATTCGCTTACGATGGGTTTACATGTTTAGATTATGCCATGAACAGGAAATGCGTTTTGTTCGGACCGTGTGCTCTGGTAGATGACAGGACAAAAGCACGTGTCCAGTAACAAAATCCTCGTTATCCTTGAGTTTTTTATTTGATGCTACACGTAAAATAATGTTTAATATGCTGCAAAATAACATATCTTTAGATGGATAGATGCCACACATTTGCATTTTAAGACATTGATACACAACACTAAAACTAAAAAGAAAATATAAATTACCTTTACTTCAATTAAAAATAATTGTTAAGTCCTATTTATTTTGAAAGCAAACGATTGAATTTGGTAGCGCTCACTGACAACGCCTGCTTTTAACCGTTCAACTCATCGCACGTCTGCAATGAAGAACTCGACGTGACTGGTGGTGACAAAGACTGTAAGATCCGCGCTCAGTTACATACCGTGAATCGATCACTGAGCTCAACAAAACGGTTCAATTTTGAAAAATATTCAAACTTTAGTTTTTTTTTGTTCCAAATAATTATTTGAATATTTCTGCTTAATTTAGTATATCGTTTATTTATTTTTTTCACTTGTAAGTGCTTTTATTTATGTAATGAGTTTAATGTGTCAAACTATTTTTTTAATAACTCGCACTATTACATAAAAATGAAAATGCCTCTGAAACGATTTGTTATGGGAGGCTGTGGCATGATATATTTTGTAGTAAATTACTGTTTTAAGTGTCAGTATAGTATAGCTGCTTGTGTGTTTGATTTTTTAAAGAAGTTGGATCATTTTGTGTTTATTTTGAGTTTTACGAGCTATACATCCCAGTTTTCTCCTCTAAATACATCTAATAGTATGTCTAGTCCACCAGAGTGCATAAAAATTTAAAAACAAAGGAAACAAAACCTATCCAGAAAAGCATGATAGTAGTGATAAAGTAATGGGCCTATTTATGAAGAGAATAATACAGTAAATAATAAACCATTTCAATTATTTCAATCCCCTTAATGCTTCCAAGAAAAAAAAATATCGTTTAATCGTCTGGAAGATATTGAAGACAACAAAGGAAATATTAATATAATGATGGACTTGAATATTTTAATTGCCGTGTCTGCTTTAATATGTGTATTGCAATATTAACTTTGTGTGAAGATGCAGGCGCAAGAAATAGATAAAAATTAAAATTGACAGACAGTTGTATTAACGTTATTTTAGTCATAAGTAAAACATTCAAAACATATGTACCTTTTTCTCATAAACTAATGAAGATAGAAACATGAAATGTTTACACCTGATTTAGGTCATTACATTCATTGCTGAGCTCTGGTTTCAGGTCATTTGCACAAGAAGAAATTTGTACGTGAATATTAATATAATTTTATTGTTATAAAAAAGAAATCTGTTACAAAAAATAATAAATTGTTGTGTTCATAAGATACATTCTCTAAACTAAAGATCAGAACTTTTTACGTAATGAAAAATAAGCGGCAAAGTTTCACTGATATGTCTGTACTACATTCTGAGAAAAAGGCACACAAAATGAATAACTTCCCATTAGTAATATAGGGCCTGTGATATCACCTTGGACAAATTAATGCTTCAAGAGCACCCCCCCTAAAATTACATAACTTGCAATAAAAATATCATAATGCATTCACTTATAGCGTAAACTGTAACAGAAACGATCTGATTGAAGCTTCTTTTTCCGAAGTTCCGAAATAACCAAGAGAGCACTTCCCCCTGAGTAGAATTGAAGGATCAAAAGAAATTAGAATCTAGTTGAGAAATAAATATATGCATAGAGGCGAGGTACACGAAATAAGTGATCAGGCAACATTACTTTTTTTTGTTACCTCTAAATTACTTAACTCCAAAAACAATACTTGATGTTTTAAAAACATTTTAAATGACCTCACTAATTAGTTTGTTTAAAACCTTTTAAGGCATAAAAACCCGAAACATAACGGCTTTGATGTACAGCAGCATTAATGGCTTCTCTCAAATGCTGGCCACAGAGGAAACAAAAACTCAACGACGCGCTTTCATTTGTTTTTAATTTCTTGTTTCTTGGCTTTGCTTTTTGTAATAGCACCAAAGCAGTGACTGGCACCTTAGAGTTTGCGTGTCTGCGCGCAACAGGTGTCTGGTACGATACAACTTTCCTGGTGAAGGAATGAATGTGTGACTTATGTGATGTGGAACAAGCGTAGTAATTGCTAAAACCAAAACGGACAATAAACTGTAATTCCTCTCAACGACCGTTTCCTTGCTGACGCTTTCCATTCATGCAGGCTTCGCCTTTTTTGCCGCTGTGTACGTAAGGCTGTTTGGTCTAATATCTTTCCGCGTACTGAATTAACTGCAATTTATTTCTTGAGCTTTCTTGCCTTATGGGTGTTTTCATCACATAATTGTCAATTTACATTAACTGCTGAAAATGAATAGGATTTAGTTGTTATGGAATAATGTTCACAGCGTGGAAAAAAGTGCAGTGTATTCAAAAAGTAGAAATACTCCCAGAAATCCCAATAAACTGAGTAGAGATTTGCGCCTTCAGATGCTCTGGTGTCAGCTCTGAATGTTATTTGGGCATTTGGTCAAATAAGAATACATTGAGGCAATCTTATGAATCTAGAAATAAGATAAGCTTTACTAGGCTTTTATTAAATGGCTTTGTTCATTTACAATGGAAGATGGAGCAGATGTAACATCGGAACCTATTTTCGTTACATCTGAAATTGGAATATTTAGTGAATCGAGTACACAAAAATTGTTTTTACAAACATCATCAAAATATTTTATTATCTAATTTACTGTAAATATCACTGATTTATCATTTTTTTCACGTGGATATATATGTAATATGAATGTACTGAATTCAAATATGTTTTCACTTTTACTCTATAGGTTTTTAAACAAAATCACATCAAATATAATAATGTACTAATGTTTTTTATTAAATATCATTAAACTTTAAGACACATAGCTAAGACAAAACTGTTTTTATAGATTTTAATTTAAATATTAATGAATATGTTAAAAAAATAATGAGTATGTGTCAATAATTATGAACTTCCAAACTTTTTCACTGTTAGGGAGAAGAAAACTTAATTTTTTTTAAAAAAAAAAAAGCTGTGATACGTTCTTCACTATTGTCCCTTTTCAAACATCAACAGTAATCAGTCATCATCGATACATCCCAATGGCGTTGGTAGTGGTTTCCATTGTATTAATGTCTTTATGAAACCGTTCGCCTTGTTCTGCATTCATTGCACCAAGATTCGCAGGGAAATAATCAACATGGCTGTTGAGAAAATGCACTTTAACACTCATTCTACACCCTAGATTTCTAGAAAGTTAGTTTTCTGTCACTTTTTTGTATGACAACCATGCTGACTTCTATAACTCGGACATTGACTGAGGAAATGTTTCATCCTGCACAAACTCACGAATCTGGAGTCTATTGAAAATATCTGCTGTTATCTTAGCTTGAGTTTTCTGTTGGAACTTTGTAACAAGAAAGTTGAAACAATCACTGTCCTTATTCAGAGCAGTAACCAATTGCTTCATCAGGCCTAACTTAATATGTAGTGGGGAAGAAGGACATTAGAAGGAGAAACCATGGTTCATATTTCATTTTTTCTCCAGGAACTAAATTACTGCTTTGTGGCCAGTATTTTCGAGTCCAATGCTCTGGTGAATCCTACTGTCCCTTCACAAAGTGAACATTTTTTAACTTTTTTAAATCTCTCAAATTATTTATTTTATGTGTCTGATAAATGAAAAAAATTATAAAAAGTGTTAATTTCTATAATACCGATTTCTGAAAAACTGTAGCCCGATGAGTTGAAACTAAGGCTGGTTTGAGAGATTTCATGTGGTAAGGAATCAGAAAATATGAACAGTTTTCATTCAGCAAAAATTGTATACACCACTGATATAAACATTTCTAATTAAATGTTATTAATATATTATTATGCATACGTTAGATATGTTGCAAAATAATACATTTAAGTATATACCGTGTCTTTCATATTTTGTCATCTGTTTTACGGCATATGGCGGATCGGCAATCAGAGCTGTAGCTCCCAGCAAAGTGGACGTAATATTCAAGCTCTGCCAATTAAAATAGGCTCATACTTTATGACAGGAGATTTTGAAAATGTTGACCTGCACATGTATGGCATCTTTTTATAAAACTGCCATGCACACTAATCAGTTCATCCTCAGTCTATTTAAATGTTAAAGCATACAGGGTCTCAGTTGTCCACGAAGTGCAGATCCTGATATTCGGGTAAATTTCTGTAATTCAATGATGATAGAGTAATTGATTCATGTTTCATGTTCTTTACGTTTCGACACAAAGTAACAGATAATGGAGTATAGAAAATCCCGATTTTATACATGAAAACTAGAAATTCAGTGTTGTTGTGTAGTAAAAGCTTAAATTAGGACCTGTCTTTTCTGATAATGCCATAAATACAGATAGATACAGAAATGATATACTAGCAGAAAATGACTGACATTGAATGTCGATCTGGACATTTCCAGCAAGACACTGCCACCACGCATAGCGCTAATGAATCATTAACTCATTCAGGAAAAAATTTAATATAGGGTAATTAGAATGCATTTATGGTCAGCACGGTCCCCTGATTTGGCAGTATGTGATTTTTGCTAATGGGGGAAATCGAAAAATAAAGAGTACGGAACCAACCCTCACACATTAGAAGAACTGATAGCGATTTCAGAAGATGAACTGATGCGTGTAGCAGAACATTTCTATTTCCTGTCATAAAGTGTGTGCTTATTCACTGTAATTGTACTTGTATTTGCGAGAACTGGAATCAGTTACGCGAATGTCGCACCTTTTCTCCGGAAGTCACCGACCTGAACGTTGATCCGCCAGCTGCCATGAGACACGCGATAGCACGATGTCATATTGTTAAACTACAAGTGGCAAATTTAATCTCAAATTAATATCCTAGCGAAAAACAATACATTTCTTTAGATCTCTAAGAAATCCTTGTTCATAATTCTCAACACACTGTTCACAAGACTGTTCAGTTTCACATTGAGTGTGGTTCTGTAAAACCAGGAAGAGTGTTAGGTAAATTTCTCAAGGATTCTGAAGCTGAGATGATTATTGAGCGCTCGCTGCAGTGTGTTCCATGCATGCTGGATGGAATTTAAGTCATGAGTTCATGAAGGTTGTTACACAAGGAGCCCTGTAGTTTTTGGCATTGTACACTTTTAAGGTTTGGGTTTTAACAATTTTGTTGCTGTATGCAGAAACACTAAAAGCCCAACTTGTGCTAGGTAGTGATTTTGTTCAAGATTTGCGCCAATTTTATCTAATTTGCTTTCTGTTAAAACTGTAAGTTTTTGCATGTTTCTTGTTTTGCACTGAACCAGTAGTATCAACTTTATTCATTAGATGATGAATTGCATTTCTATTGCTCAGGGAACAAATCCCTTACGAATTCCACGAGCTGATTCCTATTTATAATAACATTTACACACAAAAGAACCTGCTCTAAAGTCAGCTGTCTTGTCATCTTCGCGAACGAATGTAGACTGGTGACAGTTCATAAGTACAACGATAGACAGGGAGGTGATCTTAGCACAGACCCAAGTCCCATGCTAGCGGTGAGGACATGTTCTGGAATCCTGGTAAATAATGTCACTACTTTGCAGTTACAAAAATGTAAGTGAAACCCAAGAAAATAATGGAAATATATGGAAATATACTAAATGAAAAGTAGCAAATAATGCAAACAAACTCTATAACTTCTTAATCTGTAAATGTTTTAAGTACAATGATAGATCAGATTAGCGTAAATTAGGCAATTAACCCGGTACCTAAACTGATCGGTATTATTTAAAGATCCTTTCAGCTAGATATATAATCTCTGGAATATAAACATAAGACAAGTTCTCTTGCCGAGACTTTACTAAACAAAAGAAAAGCATTTAAATATAGATGCACAGTATTCCAGCCATTCATAACTGTTTTAAACGTCCAGTGGAGACCGCACCCAGAAGAAGATCATAATATGTTGAGCGAAACGTCGGTGACTGACCACTTCTCAGAAGCTCAAGGCAACTTTGACAATAGGCTGTTTTTGTTCCTGCTGCAAGAAATGACATTCTATTCTTCTACGGTAAGGTTGCATAAACCTGCACGACCTAAATCATGGATCTCGAGCTTCGCAGAAGTGCGTGTTTTGATGTGGTTGGTTATCGAAGTTTCGCCCAATATTTCTGAGTTTCTTCTGGGTTGCAATCATAACTCTTCTCCGGAGGTTCATCATATCTATATCAGACCGTGGAAGCCTATGCGCCCTTACCCTTGTAGAATCAAATTTCACTTCTTGTAACAGGAATAAAAACTATTGATTACTCATTGAAGTTGAGGTAGGCTTATATTGCAGATCAGATTACATCTAACTAAAAGATTGATACTCTTTAAACACTATCGATCAGAGCAGAGAGCGGTTTGCGTGTCTAAAGTAGTACACTCTGGTCTATGTACTAGGGTAAGTCAAAAAGTAAGCATCTTAACGTTTCATAGATGAACGGTTAAGATGAAGATAAAGAACATTGTTTTATTTCAACAACATTCTTATATTAATAAACAGCAGCGTTGTTAAAACATTTGTCATAGTGTACAATTAGTTTTCATGCCCATAGATAGAAATTGGCGTCTGCTAGTAGATTTTTTCCCCCGCCAATAGTGGGTAGGAACATGTTGCCAAAATCAGCTGTGCAAAGGCCATTTTTAAGCGTTCGACCTGCAAATTTATACCTTTTGGATGACTATCATCCTCTCCACACAGAGAGACAATCCATTTTAGTTTCCATATTTTCTACCCACAGAAATCTACCAATTATTTGCACTTCCTCCTTTGACCACTCATTCAGTATCTTCGCCATTTTGTAATTGTTGCTCGCCTAGTTCTATTGCACACTGTTTTGAATACAAGTTACTTACAGAGATCTCCTTGCCATTATTTTGGAGTTTTTTTCCCACGTTCGTAATTTTCACAAATCATTTAAAAATGAATTTATGTCAATTTTATACAAAATATGGGAATCCTGCTCCTGTTGTAATTAAAAGATTCACTCAAATTGCTGCTGTTCAAACGTAGGCTGTTAATAGAGTAAATGCTAAGCATTGATACCTTTCTCATGTTGGCTTTTTATTTATAAAACACTTTTATATTATCAACAACGAATAAGACAGTCCTGAAGATTGGTTCCGTCTCAGAACGACCTCTGCATCTTCTCTGACAACCTGCTGTCCTTGTAATTGGAATACAATGTCTAGTGATTTTATTTGTGTTCATTGTTTTTGTTGTAGTATTTCTTGAAATTTTCCATTTACATTGAGTGCGTCAGCTGCCGTGGTATAATGTTACTTGGGATGTTATCTCTGAGGAACATACCTGAAATTGTTTCTCTCTTCTATCAGTCCAATTCAAGGACAAATTCTTAATCCATAGAGCACCGTTGGGATTATCATGTATTAGGTAACTTCCAGAGTTTCGGAAGTCCTTGTTGGATCTCACGCCACGGAACGGAGGTGTACAAATACCGGTTTTTGCCGCTTGAGCCTCAAGTTCTAAGTGTACAATTTCACCGCTTCATGTGTTTCCTTGTTTGGTCAGCACTATGCGGTTTAGCTGCAGGGCTGTTACAAGCTAATCAGATGTAGTTCTTCCTTTCAGTCACTGCTTTGGCTTAATTTAACACTTCCTCTTGGTTTCCTGCTTGCATTTGTCAACAAGAATTATTCTATATCGCCATATATGAAATTACTTGCCTACTTCAGGTAACCGTGAGGAACTCTTGCATCTCAAGCCACGCTTCCAAAACTTTTACTCACGTACGACGAAAAGATAAATGGGTGATGGCAGATGGGTAGACAAACTGGTCTTCTTCCCTTTGCAGCGATGTTGCTTTTATATTCTGTCTTTATTTATTTATTTATTATATGCCACAAGGCATTAGAAGTAATGATTGCTTTTCTTGCTTGCGCTGAAAGGTTAGTCTCATAGATTCTCCTCATTATGTTGTCTTTCCATCATTTCGCGATGACCTAGTGATTTATTATGTAACATCATTTCTTTGTATTGAAAGTGTTAGTACCGCATAAGTTTCATTGCTTCCTAATATTTGTATTGTGAACCTCTTCATATACCGCCATGGGTGGCCGAGGTCGTTAAGGCGCGGACTCGTGAGTGAGATGTCCGCGGTTCCAATCACACCAGCATCGTTCTCTGACAGAGGTTTTTTCCAGGTTTTCCTCAGTCCTCATAAATGGCAAATGCAGGGGAGGTACCCCAAACTTAGGTCTGGAGAGTTTCCTTCCTTAAAAAAGTATTTCCCCATATATAATTTCATTTCATGTATCCTAAGAGTCCAGTGGTGCCTCAGTAGTAAAAACAGGCGTTAAACACTATTAAAAAAAAGCTCTTCATAAATATCTCTTTTCTATTGATTCTATTTCCCTCTTGAGAGCTGTTATATGTAAAGACAGGAATAATAAAAGCTATGACATCATAAATTGTTCAATATAACGGCTGACCCATGCGTTACAAGCTAATGTTTTTAAAGAACCAATATAATCAAATGCTGACTTTTTCTAAACTTTTTAGAGGAAGAAGCGTTCATAGTAGTATCATGGGCCAAATTAATTATGGGCCTCGGGAGGAGGAGGAATTTCAGAATTTTAAATGGAACAATAGTTTAATTTTAGACATTTACATAGTTCTCAACAAATTAATAAACTTTTGTTTAATTCTTTCTAAAATTACTGATAATGATGATACATGAGATGATATGATAAATAGGAAAAGGACATTCCTATTCCAGGCGTAAGTTTTTTTATCTCCTCGACATTTGCCATTTGGATAACCTGAAAAAAAAAACTCGGTTAGGGGGGAGGGTAGTAGCGGGAATCGAACTTCAGACCTCCCGCTCACGAATCCATGGCTTAACGACTTCATTCATCCGTAATCTTAATATAGGTCGTTAAAAAGACATTTTAGATAAAAAAAACAAAAATTAATAAATCGAGTCATTAATTTACACAATTTATTTAATGCACAAAATAAGCTCCCTCAACATCCAAATGTTTAGCAACTGTATTTCGGAAATTTTATAACATTTCCTAACATGCATGGTGTAATAGTGGCACAAAATTCTTGTATTCGATGCTGCCTAATGTCTTTTGCTGGAAGTGTTGTAGATATGACTGTTTGTTTGCCATAACCCCATAAAATGTAATCTAAGGGTGTAAGGCCAGATAGGCTTGGTGGCTATACAAAAGGCCCAGCACGTCCTATCCATTTATCATGGAACACATCGTGTAAAAATCCACGAAGTGTGGCGGTACCCCATCTTGCTGGTACGACATATATATAAACGTGATCTCAACTTCTAGTTCCCAGTGAGTTCAAAAGATATAATATTGCAGCAACTGTTGAATGCAACAATGTTTCGCACTCAGTCAAAATTCTTTCATTGAAAAAATATACCAAACGTATTAAGAGAATTTTTTTCAGATAAAGTCAAAATGAAAAGAAATGAAAATTGTTCCCAATATTCCAATTGTTCTGCAACTTTCTGTAATAACTAATAACACGCTGGTGCATAGAAAACTCCCATTCTTTGGATCAGATTGATGTGGTAAATATTTTAATGGTGTATTTACTTTTTTCCCGTTAATACCAACAGCGGTTCTTTAGTTATTTGTAGTCGAAATTTTAAGTTTGGAAAAAATGGTGAATGAATAAGGAATTTGACTTTGTTTACTTAAATCAGCATCCAATAATGCATAAGAGTACGCTATTAATGTACTTTTTATACAGGCCTTTACTATTATTATTATTATTATTATTATTATTATTATAATTATTATTATTATCATTATTATTATTATTTGCATCTCAACATTTTCTGTGAAGTTAGGCTGTACAAAAATTTTCACATCTCGGTTTACCTTGATGTATTTTTTTTCTGCTTAGACTCAGTGCTGCTTTGTGTTTATTTTCATAAATTATTAGTTAGTAGAAAAGTTGAAGGTGCTAAAAAGTGTTTAAATCATACAGACAATTGCTGTTACTTGTGTGGTGAACTAACCACTTGCAAACTAGTGATATGAATGTTATTTTGGATGTAAAGCTTATGAGTTGATAAATGTTGGACATATTTGAGGGTCACTACGAAAGTTTTGAGATCAGGAAAAATGAATGTTGACCCACTTAAAAAGAATATGACATGTGGTAGCCCCATCCCTTGCGAGTAAAACGGTATCGGGTATCGGCCCTATCTACTCCCTCATTCCAGAGTGTGAGGTTAAACAACCCCTTCCGTGAACAGGCAGCCAGTCGTTGCATGGAGCTGGAGAGAGAGAGAGCATTTCGCGCTAGATTATTTATAATTTTAAAACGAGTCCCCGAGCCTTGAGAATTTGCAACAGGTTTTTGGGAACCTTGCTCCTTCTAGGACAACAGTTTTCCGCGTTTTTTTTTTTTTTTTTTTTTTTTTTAAAGGGCCAAATTTCTGTGCAAGAAGTGGACGTCCGGCGATTGCAATGACTGAGGAAAAATATCGAAAAATGGTACGTGAAAACAATCGCGTAACATTTAAGGATATCGAGGCAGCCTTCCAGATTGGCTCGCCAGCAGAATCAAAAGTCCAGCACGATCATCTTCGTGTGGTGTGAAGAAATGCTGCAGAGATTCGACGGAGGGAGCTCAAGGCGTGTTTCTGATATTATCATGGGTGATGAGACATGGATGTACAAATTTGACCCAGAGACAAAATGACAGTGAGCAGTTTGGGTCTTTCCAGATGACGAACCACCAGCGAAAGCGAATAAGGGCCGATGAGTTGGGAAGAGAATGGTGGCCGCAATTCCTCTGGAGGAGCCTGCCTGCTGAAAGTTTTTGACAAACTCCGAGAACGCCGTCAACACTGCAACTTCTCCGCTCACACTGCTAACATCATGATCATCCCGTTTCTGGAGTTCACAGAGGCCAGACTCATAATCATCCTCTCTACAACCGCCGTCGTTAAGACGCGAACTCCTCAGCTGGAGGTCTGGGGATCGATTCCCACTGTCCTCCTTAACTGGTTTTTTTTCCAGGTTTTCCTCAGTCCTCATAAATGGCAAATGCCGGGGAGATAGGCCTGTAACGCTTCCTTCCTTTAAAAAATCCTTTCATCACATTTATCATTTCATTTCATGTATCATCAGTGTTCAGGACCTGTGATGCCGTAGTAGTAAAAACGGGCGTTAAACACTATTTTACATTCCTGACCTGGCTCCATGCGATTATTTTCCCTTCCCTTTGGTAAAAAAATTGCAAGCGAGGAAAGCGATTTTCCAGTCCTTAAGAGGCTGTTGCTGCATACGAAAATGAACCTTTCACCATTGAGGAAAACGAGTGGCAGGGGTGCTTTTTGAGGATAAGTAAGTGTACAGAGTGTGGTGAACATTTGTGCTCAAAGGTTGAAATCTGCCCCATAAAGATGCATGTTTCAGAAGAGGTGTAGATTTTTTGCAATAAGGTTTGTTCAGTTATGGAGGCCAGGTGAGTAGCTATTGTTCATACGAGATTCGTAGATTCATCAAAAGTTAATTTAAAGCCTGCGCATTGTATGACAAATACTTCCCATCAATATCTATAGCGCATGCTGATGATATGAAAGATATATGAAAATATTAAATTGTTTGTGCAAAAATATCTAAATAAAAGTGGAACATCTTTATTCCTTGATTCGTAGCTAAGTTCTGTCGTTTCCGATGTAAATGGGATAATTGTGATAGGAGATCTTATTTCTTTAAGAAATTATAACCTAAACTTGAATCTCTTATTGCAGCGCCAAATATCTCTATAGCGAATCCTTAACCTTCCCTGAGACTCAAAAAATTTTGTAAAAGTAGTTTATCAAAACTCTGCTGCGTTTGTATATTTGAAATCTAAATTTTCAGTGATGCAACGGTAAAAAGGAAGTTTTTATAGCAGTAGGTTTAATATTACTACTAATAATTTATCAATCCACTGGAAAAAAGCAGCCTGGCAATCAATCAGAAATATCTGTTATGACTTTCTTCGAAACAATAAATTATAAAACATTCGTTATTGGTGAATGAACTGGTGCAAAGCTATAGGAATAACATGACTCAAAAACTTCATATACACTCCCGCCTAGACTTATCTGCCTGGCGAGCATTTTCATCAGTAGACTTCTACGATGAAAAAGAGGAATTCAAATATGCTGCCGACTTTAACTGAACTTATTAAAAAGACCTGCCAAAGACAAAATATTGGTTAGGTCAGTTGCCTCCCGTGGTCAGTTTTTACAAGTCTGCTCCCGCCTGGTTGCTGAATTTCCATAGATAGCGACTTTCCTTTTCCTTCCCCGATTAAATTTTATGTTTAAATGCCCTCTCTCTCCCATTCAAAAACAGCTATTTTTCCCCTCCGTGTTGGTTGCTCTGTACGCGGAGTAATACTACCCGTACTTTATGAACGCACCCTACTGTGATTGCATTTTGTTTCCGCGTTAACAGCAGTTCACTTCTAGCGCAATAGTTGTTCAGTGATTGCATTCAGCAGTGTTAGTGTTTACTTTTAGTGTAACAGTAGTTCTGTGGTTGTATTGGGCTAGCTGCTACTATGAATGAGGGAACGAACATTTTAAGTGAGAAGGGGTTTAAATTCAGTTTTCAGAAGACATTGAAGGACGATGTACAAAGATGAACAATAAGTGCTTCATTAAAGCTGATTCAAATAATGTTTGAACGAAATATTGAGCATAACCATGAATACCTTAGTTCCGATATCTTAGACCGAGATAATTCGAAGCTATATTACACGTAAATCCATGGAAAATGTTACAGAATGAGGTAAGTCCTACAATAATAAACAAATACACATATAACACACATTAGCAAAGGCATTTATAGAGCTCGGAAGCCAATTTGCATACCTCTTCCAAAGAGCATTGATGAAGTGCATAGTATTTTAAATCTTGTGGAAGTTGAAACGTGAAATGGGGAATGGTTCTTGCTAGTTAATTAAAGTAATATTAATTTGATCTTGTTACAGTTCGCTTGTATAATGAGATGGAAGGTTGTATTTCTATTGTATAACAATTTATTTTACCATTCGGGAAGGAACTGGTCCATAACCTCTGAAAAGCTGTATATGGTTGGGAGGAAATCCGGCATCTCCGAAAACATACCAATAAATGTCCTTATAATGTTTTAGGTAATCTAGGATGAGTAATATATCGTTTTATAATTTAGAGATGTACGTAATAATTTTATAAAACATTAAGTCCGTGTCACAGAAAAACTGCCTAATGGTATAAATATGAAACCAAATTGGAATACAGTATAAAAATTTAGAACTGTGAAAAAAATGTCTCTTCTTTTTGTTATATCACTATTTTAAATTTAGATTTACCGCCGTGTTTGGCCTAATAAACTCTATAATGTTGACAATCAGCACGTTTCTGACACAGAGTTGGACCTAGGCAAAGTGAAGGGGTTCACTGTTCATTGTTCTCTCAACATGAACGTGCCATAATAGGCTTGATTTGACGCAGATTTATTAAATAATACACCTCTTCTGTCGAAGAGCTTTCCAAATAGTGTCATTAACGTTGTTGATGGTTTCCTAAAGAAGGTTATAGGTGTAAATTAGTGTTTAGAGCCCAGAATAGAAAATACTTTGTTTCAAAACATAAACAAGCAACCAAAAGGAATCGAAGGAGCAGATAAACTTTCTCCTGAAGAGGATGAACGAGAGGACTGTACTTAAATCTTATTCTGCAGCAATATGCCGACCTCGCGATCCAACTTCTTGTGACTTAGGAGAGAAATCTGAACTAGCTCTTAATGATGCGTAAGTTGCTGTGTAATTAATTAGAGATGCAATTAGTAAATGCAGGGGCAGATGTTGAGTGTCGCTTCGGACAGAAATAAATCACTATCTGTTATGTATATATGAAATTAAGATAATTGTCCTTGTTTGTCCTTTTGTACACAGGTTTTGAAAAGTGAGGCACAAAGCCAATTAAAATTGATAATTTTTAGTACACTTTTGGAAACTCAAATTCTTAATATTTGGCGGTACCCTAGTGAAGGTTTAAGCGATGTCGAGAAGTAGGCCGGAGACGGGTTTGTAGGAACAAAATCTGTCACTGCCAACTGGTACACCGCAGTTTTGTCTCCCCAAGACTTTCAGCATACTTACAGAGAGAAGATAAAAGTTCAGGTTGCGAAAATAGCTGCTTCCTCTCGACAATGCCTCTGCGCACACCGCTTTGAAAACAATGGAATTTCTGCAAGAATCGGTAGTGACATTGACGAACCATCAGCCATACAATTCAGAACTGACTCTCTCTGACGTTTTCCTACCGAGTCCGGAAAAATCTGTTGCGTCCTACTAAGAGGAGATGGTGTAATGTGTAAAGAAGTATATCGGTGCTGTTTCCATCATTGGTTTCGGAGCATGCAACCGTGGGGGAGATCAGCTTTTGCGGGTTATGGGTAGAACCCCCTCGTACCTATAACGCTAACGTCGGAAGGCGTGTGTCATCCTAGAAAGAGTCCCACTATACTTTATGACTGATAGCACGGCGTGTTGCTCAAGATCACGAAATTCTTTTACTATTCACGTTGTAATTGTTGGCAGTACCGAGGCGCCGCACTTAGTTGCGTGTGTTGACTGCCCACGGCCTTCACAGCGCCTGAAGGATACTTCCGCCATGCTAAGTAGCTCCAGTCTTTCCTTTGGTTACAAAAGCGATGGGTATTTTCGTTAACGAGGTGAAACTGGTCTAATGAGTTGCACACATTCCTTTCGGCCGCCCGCACCAGGCTCCTCTCTCCCAATTATGCACACGATCTCTCTTTGAGCTTGTACCGCTCGGCACGACTCAACTGTTTTCTAACCAGAGAATCTGCTGTTCTCTTCGAACAAGAAACGTTATTAGATGCAAACATAGGAATACGATTGCTGACTGAAGCTCAGTTGTATCCGAAGAATGCATGAGAAATTAGTTCCATTTAACCTAGGTATATTATTTAAACCGAAAGTCGAAAACTTTTTTCATCTCTGTATCCAGAAACAGCATAACGTTGCACTATAAGTAAAGGGAAACTGTTGCATGGAACTAAGTTTGTGCTAAAACCGCGTAAATGTTTTAAAGAAAGAGAACATCTTTCGCAAGATTAAAATTCACTGTCTAAGACGAACAGCTTCATATAGGAAACTCCGGGTCTATGGTTACCACCACGGCAGGCCGATTCGTGAGCGGGAGGTCTGGGGTTCGATTCCCGCCAGTACCGCCCTTCCTTCCTGACTGAGGTTTTTTTCAGGTTTTCTTCAGTCCTCATAAATGGCAAATGCCGGGGAGGTACCCTAAACTTAGGCCTGGAACGTTTCCTTCCTTTTGAAAAGAAATCCTTTCTCAATTTATCATTTCATCTCGTGTATCATTAATGTCCACTTCTGTGGTGCCTCAGTAGCAAAAACGGGCGTTATACACTATTAAAAAAATGTAATTTACTAATGTCTCCAGACCTTAAAAAATCACTGACATGAAACAAATTCCGTTTTAAATTATAGCAAGTGCACACCATGAGTAGCAGCTGTCAAGATGGAATTGCTCTCTAATAATCATCAATGACTTTCTACGATAACTTTCATCAACAATTACGAAAGGAAGTTACATACTGATCTATCTGCCACTGAAGTAAACTTTCGATATGTACCGTTAAGATTATCGCACTTGATTTTTCTCAACAGATGTATATTATTTTTAATATCTCTAAAGCGTTTATACCAATAATCTTCAGACATGTTACTAACAACTGCAGTATGTATAGTCTGGCGATTAGAAGAAGGCAAGCGAGAGGACTGTGCTACATAAACATCAGATACGCGTCCATGGTTAGAAGTTCAGCGGGATGCAAGATCTGATTTTGATTACTGAACATGTGACAACATGGTATCCGACACATACTCTTTGGTTGCAGAATGCTCCCCTCGCACTTCAGCCCGTACTCACCTTCTTCTGATCGTCATTACTTATTCAAATTTTTTTTTTATATTATGCAAAGTATAAATGCCTTCTTCGTTTTCTCCAAATAAATTTTGATTCTTAGTGTGTTTAAAATGTATTGTAAAATTCCTTTGCGTAGCATTAAGTAGAATAAAAGAAGAACTAAAATTGAACATGCTTCTATATTTTTATGTGGAATGGCGGATATTTTGGCAAAAAAGGAGTTAAATTGATAAATGGCTGAGAAGGGTCGGGGCATAACAACCTATAAGTAGTAAGAGCAGTTGCTTATTTAGGGGTGGGGGAGAATAGTGAGACTTCGGAAAATAAAATATTTATTTTACACTATAAGGAACCAGGTTTAACATTAGCATTGTCCATGTGAAACTTAAAGTATGTCTGTAAACTTCACGAGGAAATTACCTTCACCTCGCAGCATTATTGAGTAGCTTATGGTGTTTTAACTTCCTGAATAAAAAATATGCACCAAGTATGGTTTTGGTAACGCAGTTTCATTTCATTGTGTTTCTGTCACAGTAGGAGTAAACGATATAGGAAACGTCTTGCACTTCTAGAAATGAACACCAATGTAGCATTTTGGGACATCGGTACTCAATTTACTGAGTTTGATAACGTGGTATTTTAAAATTAAAATTAGGGAATAAAATGAACCTTAAAATATTGAATAAAAGGAGAAAGAGAATTCTTAATCATCCTTATTTCTCTCTATAACGAAAGTGCAACAAAAAATGCATTCATCATTAAATTAGGAGGAAAAAATTCTTTAAAGTTTCCCAGTTGCGGAAGCTTACATCTGTAAGATATGATTCCTAAAAATAAATTAAATTTAGTAGCTTTAGAAGCTGAATATAAGTAGTACAAAATGTAACCTAGTCGGTAAATGCAATGTTAAAAAAGACTGTCATCCAGAGCAATTTGTTATATGGAGAATTCAATGGAATTCACAGTTTTTGCTGTTCATGGAAAGTGTGAAAAGTTTTCGGCCTAACTTGAACACTATTAATAACATCATTTCTCTTAAGGTAAATACATTCACTCCAGCAATGCCATTATCCCATATCAGGTGTGATTTTCCGGAAGGTCTGAAAAAGACTGCCCTACAGCTGCAATGTCTCTTGATTTGAAGAAAAACGCTGACCACTGAGGAAGCCTTTGAGCTTTGGGGAAAAATGGAAGTCGGAGGGAGGTCAAATCTGGAGAGGAGAGTGGACGCTCCAAAATGAATACTTCAAACCAGTTTTCCCACCACTAATAAGTTTATGAGCAGGTTTATTGTCTTGATGAAAAAAAAAAATGTTTCTTCAGCAAGCACAGTCTTTTTTCACGAAATGTATCTTTTGTTTGGTTTACAAAATAAGAATAGCACTCTGCGTTTATGCCCTGTACTCTTCTGAAAATAATAAATTAGTAAATTCCTTTATCATATCAAGACTCATGTCATAACTTTTCCTGCAGATGAAAGAGAATTTGTCGTCTTTGGCGCTGAACTGGCCTCTGCCCACTGTTTTAACTGCTGTGATATGTGATGCTCGATTCAAAATTCGTCCATAATGATAACTTATAAGCAGATGCACTAAATCAGTTCTGTTGCTGTTAAAACGTCTCAAACGCTGTGGCGATATTTTCATACGAATGTGTATCTGATTTGCGTCCTACTAAGAGCATACTATGCAAGCTTGGCATCCATCTTATTCAAGGTTTTTTCGTTTTTTCGTTTTTTTTTTGTTTTTTTTCCCCCCCCCCATATGCACTTCTTCATGTAAAATACAACTTACACTTCCTTTAAAATGCCTATATCCTCAGAAATGCACTTTAACTTCCCGGTCATCAAATGCCATAGCATGTATTTGTTCAATGAGTTCTGCTGCCGTTGCGCTTTTTGGATGTCCTTCACGTGGGTCATCCTCAAAGGTGCTACGGCCTTGTTTAAATTCAGAAGCTCATATTTTAATACTTGAAAATTGAAGAGAATTCCTTTAGTGTGAAGCCAAATTTTACAAATAACTTTATTACTGCACGATTCCATTTTATGAAATACCCACATCTGCTTTAGAAAGCTGTATTACATAAACTATTTGAAAGAATTGCTTGATATTTAAAATGAATGATTAACACAGATGTACCAACGTAAAAAACAATTAACTTGATAATTACATGACCATCTATGATCAAGGCCGAGAACTTTTCACTCCGCCCTCTTATTAATCAATTAAATGAAATTAAGAAATGGAAAAGTTCGTAAATTAGAGATTGATTGCCCAGCATACTTCAGATTTTTATTTTTTAACTGGCAGAGCCCGGAAGTTAGGCAAAGTGCCTGTTCTATCTGAGGGATATATAATTTTAACAATCAGATAAAAAGAACATGTTTCCGCACATTTGGGGTCGGTAGTGCCATTTTTATTTTGCCTGTTTTGCCTATTTGGTCTTCTGTTGCCTATTTTAAAGTTAACCTCTCTCCCTTTTTGTCTATTTTGGATAGATATGATTTTTTTCTATTTTAAAAAGCACATAAAGTATTTCAATATATCGAAGCGAAAAAAATTATAAAAACAAATGACATGTTCATTTCAAAAAAATATTTATTGATCCTTGTTATACATTTATTTCTTTTCAAGCAGTCAAAAACTTTCTCCTCAACTCGTTCACTTAAACTCTTTAAATAGCAGAATATTCATTAGTGAAAGGAACGCACGGTCACATTGAGCATACGAATACCAAGAAACAGAGAGGATGAGGGAAGTACTATAATTTTGAATAGTCCTGGTGATCCGCAGAGAAACTTCTATGAAATTGTGGTGAGGCAACTTTACAGCTGCACAAATGTAATAAACAACAGCAAGCGAGAAAGATGAGAAAGGTACAGCCCTACAACAAACCATCCCTCCAATGTGTTCAGCGGAAGTAAGAGAAATATTAACCTGATTCCCCAATAAACGCATTAACAGAAAATGAACTCGACCAGAAACCACTGCGCATCATTTGCTCATTCGCCAGGACTATTCAAATCTACTTTACCTTGTCTTGATCAACGTTTCCAGAATGTCCTGAAAGGTGAATATTCTGTTGTAACTGGTATGAATCCTTCCGAAATAGCTTGTTTTAAATATGCTCCAATCACTTCAGTGGAAGTTAAACGTTCTTTTTCCACGATAAAAATATTCTCTTTGACAAGCGACTGACTATGACAGTAGATACATTGAAAATACGCCTTGTTGTTGCTTGTAACTAAGAAAAGTAAGCTTAAGTACTTTAATTATGTGATAAAGAAATTAGGAAGTATCTTAAATAAGTATTTTCATTAATAATTAGTGGTGTTACTCTCTGTTTTCAGTTTTAATGAATGAATATTTTCATTGTTTTTCCTACTTATTTTAAACAAAATAAATGCCTGAGCTTCCGGGCTCTGTTAATTGCCTATAGCCAAATGATGATAAATGTAAAGGCTACTGAGAGATTTGCAATATATTTACCACATAAATTATAAGATCATTGAGCAACTGTGTTACAAATTAAATGGAGTAAATAATGAAATTTATCTCAGGTTTTTTTTCTGTTAAATATTGATAGCAATGTAAATCAAATAATTTTAATTTTGTTTTAATTACTACAGTTTGAATTGTTTAATTTTCAGCATGGTTCCCAAATTGTCATTAAAAAGTACCCTGCGTGAGTATACTGTAATAACATGCCACACTTTAAAATTAATACCGACCTGCACGTTTTGAACCATGTATTGAAAATGAATTTCTTAACTGTATTCGACGGGGGGTGTTTTCAGCGAATCACGAGAGAAAGTACGCAAAGGAACTGATAGCTCCAGTTTCACTTTACACCTGTTTTGCAAACAGCTGGCGGCGGAATGTTGCCGTCCTTGGGATCCAGTTGGGTTGGCAACAACTCCCGTTACAACCACAACACGTGGAAATCTGGTCACCCAATCACCCAGTCCTGCGACAAGTGCGCTGAACCTTTGTGTTATTTTTTATTGTTTTCTATTTGGGGGGGGGAGGTGAATCAGAAAAGTCCGAAACCGATTTAATGCTCCACACTCCGCCCCTATAGCGTGTATGTCAACAGACGGATTATGAGGTTTTTTTCTTTTTTAGCGGCGGAATGAGTCACGCAACGCGATGGTCGCCCATGCTTTTAACATGCATATTGAGCAGACCATTAAATTGCTTCCGGCTTCGTAATCTTTATACATTTCTCGAACCCACCATTATAAATGTTTAATTTGTTTTCTCCTTGTATTCTGGCGTTTCTATTTACATATCTTCTTCAATGTCTTTATTGGTGTATAAAGTTTCTGTATCTTGGTGAGCGATGTTTTCCTCTTTTTCTTTTTTCCTGTAGTATCCAGATGATACCAGCATGTTTATTTCTGAAGAGTCTCATTCTCAGCTTTCAAACTTAGCGACAAAAGCATTTGAAAAGCTAATTTCTTTATTTGGTTAATAATATAGACGTTCTTTAACATCTCAGGTCATCAGCGTCCCATTCAAATCACGGCGTGAAATGGCCGATAAATTTTACTCATAGGTCTGTTCTTTCAGGCTTGAGGTTCTTTATCGTGCCATAAATGTACGACACGGGACCCACGACTTTACTTACCTTCCGAAGGAAGCCCATACTTAGCGTTTATACGCCCGAAAAAATCCATCGACCCTGACGGAATGGAATCCGCGATCTTGCGTCTACGTGGCAAGTATGGTTGCCACTAGACCACCACATTTCCAAATGTAATTCATTATATATGAAGTTCCATTGTGAATTCTTATTTTTCATATGATCAATTTGTTGCCTTTAGTATGAACCTTGTTTCGCAAATTGTTTTTCTGCTTTATCTTGTTGTTTATTTTGTTTTTTCAATGTAAAACTTCTATATAAGAGAGAATACGTCTTGTAAGATGCTTAGATGTGTATGTTCGTAGTACGTTTTTGGATATACAATAGGTTTACAGCATTATTTATAATACTCATTATTTTCTTGAATTTATTAATTTTCTGTAAAATATCTCTTTCACCTAAAATGCTAAGTTATATCCGAAGTAATTAACACATTTGCTCTTTTCAAAAAAATAAATTGTAGATACATTTATCTCGTATGGCTTCCTTACTTCAGAAAGCTCTCACTTTTGTTTTCTCGGTTGAAATTTCTTATGCTAGGTCGGTAGTATTATTGCACACGCTCCTAATCGATTGCAGATGTACATGGGCGTACGGTTGATTTCGTCTAGCACAAACAAACAGAATCTTTAAATTGCTCATACTATGCCTTCTCCGCAGCTATGGCCACTGTTTTCAGGAATGGTTTACAGCAAATTAAGTGAACCAGCACAAATAAATTTTCCCGAGTTTCATTGTATCGCTATGCAAGATGTGCCAAGAACAAATCATAATTGAAAAAAACAATCGTTTTTTAAAACTTCTGAAATACTTTCGATTATTATAAATAGCAACCTTGTCTAACAGGAGTATTTACAGACCTCCGTTCTCTTAAAATAGCATCAATTTTGATTGAAAGTTTAGTAGATTTGTAGATATATATTATAAATACTGGAAGTGATTAGCGGAAGGGCACTAAACTTTTCAAATGGTTCCTCGCGTACCTTATCGATTATATAAAACAATTGAACATCTGCTGACTTGACCAATAACAAAGATATTAGCAAGAAATGAACACCATTTAGTACCAGGGTTTCATTAACCTATATGCCAAACATGACTTTGTACTGTACGCTGATTATCCGCCAGGATACAAGCAGATGAATATGCCACGAAGTCCGATAATACGAGGGAGGTTCTGAAAGTGCTCGGCTGATCAAGAAAACATGATTTAAGAGATTTTTCTTCAACATAGTCACCATGTACTTTCACTCCAACGACTTTCCAGTTTTATAATGCCCTCAACTATGAAACTGTCCCAACTTCAACCTCATCATTTGATGTGAATCTTCATCCATCGGCCATTTCTTCAGGTTTGGGAACAAAAAGTAATGGCTGGGAGTCAAATCCGGCGAATATGGCGGATGTGGAAGCGAAGATCGTGCATTTTTGCAGCAACAATCTCGACGTGTGTGAAGGCGCATTATCGTGATGATTTCTTTTTCCAAGATCTGCACGTTTAGCCACAGCGAGTCGGTCGTAGCAGTTTTGTGACATCCTGAGCGCTGATCATCTTGAATGGATGTACGACCACGTTTAAATTCAGCAGCTCACTTTTCAACCTTCGAAGACGAAGAAGGAATCCTTTAATGTGAAATTTTAACTCATTTTGTATTTCTGTTGGGATTAAACCCTCCAAAACGAAGCAATTTATCACAGCTGGTATTTCAGTTTTATCCATTTGTAGAAATGGATAACACTTGTTTGTTTACACGGTCTCACAAACAAGTGACTATATTTAGGTATGTGAAACTTTACAGCGCGCCATTTAAAGGATCATACATAACAACTATCACAGTAATTTGTCCCTTTCCATAACATCTCTGAATCACGCCGAGAACTTTCACAATACCTCTAGTACATCAAGATCACTTAACCTCTAGTTTGGTATTAAGTTAGCCCAAGATGCTGTAATAACGAATGTTTGCTTAGGTGTTCGCTTTGGTTTGGTTAGGCTAGATTAGGTTAGGTTAGGTCTGTCCTCTTATTCTTGATTTAAGAAATTTGCCTTAAATATATATTTGTATAGGTGTCTACCACAATCATCACATTGCAGGAACTACGTTTTAAACATATTTGTTTTTTTCGAAACTGTTTTTTACTTTTTAACGCTTTGCTTTCTCTGCCGTGCAATACATCGATCGAATAGATATAAATAAAATATGCTACGATTACTAGATTGTAAATCTGTTCCGCTCAGGTGTATCGTCTGCTTTCAGGGTCTCTGATTGTTTAGGTTCATTTACTTTAGCAAACTCCATTTTGAAATATAACCAAAGTCATAAGAGTTTGCATATTAAATGCTCTGATTCTATTTTGTATGAAATAATCATCACAATAGGTGAAAACCATTCTGATCTTCATCGGGTTTGTCGAAATGTTATTTACTAAGCTCTTGATTTATAGCATGAATGATAAAGATCAAATTATTTAAAAAGTAAGCAATTTAAGTTATTGTTTAGGCCCAAACGTTTTATACGGCAAGAAAAATTACATCAACATTAGTAGGTGTGTAATACAAGCATCGACCATTTGCGCAGCTCTTACCTCATGGCCGTTGAGAGCTTCGCAAGTAAGATTATGTTATTAACATGTCAGCTATCAGGAGTCTACTATATAGGAATGTTAATCAAATGCTCAGCAAGTGCTTTGTATGTTGAGTAGTAGTATTATAAGGGTACTTGAGAGAGTTTATAAAACTCCCGCAATTCAGCCATAGGCTTTTGCTTTGTATATGGAGTTCAAACATGATTCGAATAAAGGAATCGCGATCTTAACACTTTAAGTTGTTAAAAGGTATATATCATACTTATATAGTCGTTTAATTTAAAAATATCTGGAAGATAACAGTGGTTGACGAGTACTGGAGATAGATGATTAAAGTGCGCATTCAAAGAACTATTTCTGCGTTTCTTTTATTAAAACATGTTCACCCAAACACGATTAATGCAGCTTTTCATTCCACCTCGTGTCTTAACGCAATAACATCAAGGGAGTAAACGATATGTGTGTTCCAGGAAAGAAATAACTCCACATCATGATGTATTCACTGCTGAAGGTAGCATAACTTGCATTTTAATAATTCATAATGACCCTCCCACATCAGCAAGCAAAACAAACGACAACGGAGATCAGAGGTCACATTCCGGACCTCCCATTGTCAGAACATAACTCTGTGCTACAATAGGACCACATATATGCTATAAAACTACCTCACCCAAGTGCGGGAGTGCAAAGGTTAAAAAGTATCTCTTGTCTTAAAATGTCTTTGTATACCTCGTTTTAATTTCCTTTTCTTTGAGTGGTCAACAAATCTTCCAAGAAGAATTATGGGCCTGTATCATAAAGTTGTATGTTATGGCACAATTAATTTCAATTCTGGAATGGAAACAGTGCCAATACTCTGGATTTTGATTCGTATATAAATTATCGCTTCTAATGAAACATTTCAGTCGATATCATGTTTCTTTTATATATACTTTTGGGGGGCTTATCTCCCCGGATGTAACATCATAAAATCGACCAATGAAATAAAACAAAATTTGGAAATTTGACTAATCACAACAGAATATCGCAGTGAAATTATCCTACAGTTTTTTCAAATCCCTTTACTACGCGAAGTGCATTTGACTTATGGTTAGTGCAGCCAACTCTATACCTCCACTATAATTTCTGATTAATCAATAACATCATTCGGCAATATTAAATAAAGTACAGAATTCTGCTTCCACATGTTCATCTACTAAGTTCCAAATGTCCTTTGTATCCAATGAAATTGCAGCCCCTTCATTCAATTTTGATAACTGTGTTTTCAATAGTTGTATATTTAACTAACTTAATATGTGTTTACTCAATGCTTTTGTATATTCAGCCAAACAGTCTGAAATAATTTTGTAAATTGTGTAACAATTCCTGCCTAAGCAGCCATTAATTTTAATAAACACTTGTTCAGAATGGTAAAATGTTTTTCTCAGTTGGTATTAGTAAATGTAACAGCCGACTTTCGTTTATTGCAGTCTCACGATTTCTGAATAGGTACCTAGCTATTCATAATTAGGTATAACATTTTATGTGTTAATATTCTGTGCGCGAATTTCATGAAATAGCCAAACCCGTATTTTGCTCTACTCTGTTTGTATTACTAACAATCGACATTCCTCTGTTGCATGATGTCTTGAAAAGTTATTTTTATAATACACTATGTTCGTGAATTCATCGGCATTCTCACTACCAAGGATGGTCGAGGTTGTTAAAGCGCGGACTCGTGGAGCGGGAGGTCTGGGGTTCGATTCCCACCGGGACTGTCCTTCCTGACAGGTTTTTTTCAGGTATTCCTCAATCCTCATAAATGGCAAAATGCCCAGGAGGTACCCTAAATTTAGGCTTGGAACGTTTCCTTCCTTAAAAAATCCTTTCCCAATATATCATTTCATCTCATGTATCACCAGTGTCCAGAACCTGTGGTGCCTCAGTAGTAAAAACGGATGTTATTTTAAAAAAAATCAGCATTCTCAGATTCTTTTGTGATATTATTCATGACTATTTCACTCATATGACGCCATCTTAAAATCGACCAATGAAACGAAATAAAATTTTGAATTTTGACCATCACAGCCGGATTACGGAATGAAATTATCGAATATGTATATTAAATCCGTTTTATTACGCGACATGCATTTGTTTTGTAATCAGTGTAGTCAACTCTATATCTCCACTATATAATACCTGAACACGCATCACTGACCACTTTTGCTAGAGGCGGTGGGGAGCTGTTGATAGCAACAAAAGCATAGACAATTGACAATCATAACGCAAAATGGGGGGGGGTGGTATCAAAGCGTTTTGATGATGCGTCAAATGTGCAAATTGATCTTATCATTAGGAATTCCAAACCGCAGAATAGAAAGTAAAATAGAGACACTAAATGTTATCTTTTTTTCTTTCTTTCTTTTCTCAGTTGGTATTAGAAAAATCGAACGGTAGCGATTGTAATACTCAACTTTTGTCCATTTGTCTCACGGTTTCTTAATAGAATATATATGCATGAGTATGACAAGTGTTAATATTCTGTGCGCGAATGTCAAATATATATACATCGGAGGGTGCCAAAAAGTATATACACACTTTCACAATAGGTACCTAATTAATATATTTCAAAGTTGGACCGAAAAATAATAGGTATGTGTAGTATGATGTTCTGTAAACAGATGTGACTCGCATTACGTTATGCTAGCGTTGCTACAACAAAATGGAGCCAAGATTATCGTTTGAAAGCAATTTTGAAGTGGTATTGGAAAACCGAGAGTGTCGTTGAATTTAAAGGCAATGGAGAAGTGTGTACAGAGCAGAACCGCCAACGCGGCTAACAATTCACGCATTCGAGACAAATTTGAGACCCGTGGTACCGTATCCCATGTTCAAGGGCAGATCTGAGAGACCAACAGGATGGTGAACCTCCACATTGCCACGGAGAGTATGTACATACCTTGATGACAATCTTCCAAGGCACTGGATAGGACGAAGAGGTCCGATTGAGTTTCCTTCGCGTTCTCCGGGTCTAATTCCGTTGGACTTCTACCTATGGGGAACTCTTAAGGACGTTGTATACCGTAAAAAACCAACTACACTGACAGCACTTTGGGAAGAAATTGACACGGCACGTGTTGCAATTGCTGAGGACACTTTCGCAAACGTTGATCAATCAGTAGTTCAACGTACTCTGAAGTGTATCGACGCCGATGGCGGTGAGTAACTGCTGTGACTGCTGGCTTCATTTTCTCCAATAGTGGAGAGCATAGTATTCTCTAGTAATGGTTTTCTCCTTCTCCAAGTAGTCAATCAAGAGAGTTCCTTTTGCGTCCCAGAAAACTGAAGCCAGCGATTTTGGAAAAACGTCCGAGAATGTCCTAGACCTAGAGCTAAGCGGTGATTTTTGTGCTACATCAGCGCTCCCAGACATCATCGCATGTATCCTTGTAGCTCGTGAACAGCTGGCATCCTCAGCAGCTTTAAACCCTTGACCTCTCGCTGGGTCCTTCACCTTCAGGAACGGAAGTAGCCACAAACGAAGAGATTGATTAGTGAGGATCTTGTTCAAGTAATTTCCCACTTCTTGCGAATCATGCCATGAAATAATGGGTTACGTGCCTCTTACCAGCAAATAAGGCTATTTGCGTTTTTCTTACAATGCAGGTAATTCTCACCCTCACCTAAATAGTAGAGTAAAATCTTCAGGTCAGTTCTGGCTTCCCTGAAGACATTAATACACTCTCCATGGTGTATCAACTGGACCTTCTTAAGGTATGTAAGAGACATGTTTAAAAGCCAGGTGCAGAAAAATCTGTCTGCCTTGGAGAGCTCAATTGATAGTTCTTTGTGACCCCGCATATTTGTATCTTTATTGAAAGTATTTATGGAAAGCTTATTTTTCGTCGCATGCCTCCTCACCTGTCTCCAGGACTGTCAAAATGTCTTGATTTCCAGATCATATCATACTCCCAAGTCTCGTCACCATAAATCACGATCTTCAAGAAGTTTTGACTCTCCTTGACATTCTGCGCGACATCAAACCTATTATTTTTTTTTTTCCCTGCAGTCCGAACATAAACACAAATGTCCATATCCTGTGTTTTGGTAAAATATGAAGAGACTTGCTGATGTCTTTATATCAGCAATTTGTTAAACGACAAAAAATGGTTCTTCGTAACCAAAAAGCTCACTTTCTGAACAAAACTGAATTTTTGCTTGCTGGTTTTCCGAACGTTGGTCACTACACGCTATTATAATTTGTGTAGCCCTCATTACACCGTTGCCGAAAGTCTGCCAAAGCTTTTGATTTGTTTCCGGTTGGAGTCTCCAAGCTTCTGGCAGAGTTTGATGCAATGCATCGTTCTGTCATCTCGGGCAAAATGAAAATGTGGTGATAGTGTATTATATATTATAGCCATATATTGGCCTCCTGATGGTCCATGTGCACTAATATATCAGACAATATTTATACTCTTAAAATTAAATGCCGAAAATGCTGACTTTTATAATTTATTGATTTTAAAAAATACATTTTTATAAAAATATTTCTTAGGTTCTAATAGCTTTTTCGGCATTGTTAGACTGAATAAGAGTCGCTAATATTAATATCAAATCTCAGAATATAAAATTTAAGAAAAAGTTTAAAAGATCAACATCTTCCTTTTAAAGAAACGAGATTTAGATCATTATTAGGACAGACTGGTCAATTTTATAAATTGTCCATTTTTGTATTTTCAATTTTGAAACTTTCAGAGCATGTATTAAATACGCACACATCACCCACAATATACTAATATTTCTTATTTTTATTTGTTCCAAATAAATAAAATAATAAGAAAATTTACGATATACAAACTATTGAATGACTCTGAACATATGAGGCATAGAGTTTCGAGTCTTTTTTTTAAATGAAGCTGGTATCACAAGCTACATTTTTTGGGTATTTTAAAATCTCTGTGATGTATATTACTGTACAATATTTATTCTCAAGTATTTTAATTTAAAAAATAATGCATAATTATAAACAAATAAAATTTATTCATTACATTTTCTTGGTCAGAATACATTTATTATATACCAAATTGAAGACAATAGATTGATAAATATATGTTGCAAAATTTAACTCTCTTGTCTAATGGTT
This sequence comes from Metallyticus violacea, assembly GCA_030762175.1. Taxonomy (NCBI): domain Eukaryota; kingdom Metazoa; phylum Arthropoda; class Insecta; order Mantodea; family Metallyticidae; genus Metallyticus; species Metallyticus violacea. The sequence continues at coordinate 36,627,529 of CM060833.1, forward strand.
TCAAAGTTATTAAAAGTTAAATTCCTAAATGTAGCAAATATTCAAAGCGAGAAAACTGAGGTCAAAGATTAAGAACCCTTTTTATGAAATGTTTAGGAACTTGCAGATCTCTAGTCTTCTAAAATCCTGCAACTGTGTATGTGGCATTTTCTTTTTCAATTCTTTATTGTTCAACCCCATTTTGTCTGTCTGTATTTCTTGTATTTTTCTGAGACCCGCTCGTTATATTGTCTTGCTCTTATTTTGTGCCTTCCTGAGTACATTCAAATTATTATTACCTGGAGACAGACCACTTTCTTTCTATTGTTCTACAACTGTGTTATATATTCCTGAATTATACTCTACCACTACTCTCTGAGGGGCAATTCATTTCGATACTTACTAGAAATTAGTTTTTTCTTAGAGCAAATCAAATTGTTTAAGTACATTTTGTATTACAGACACATTTATAGGAATCATTGGGGTAACTAAATAAAGAATAAAACATGTTTTTGATTTTTCATGAATTTTCATCAGAACGTCTGTCCCGTTAAAAATGTTTAAATTGAAAATCATTCTATTAATTTGACCACATCGGATCTCCTGTTAAGACTTAGAACGATTGGTACAAAGGATGTTTTGATATCTGCATACAATGGGTTCTTTCATAGTCTATTAATTATGGACTCGCATCACAGAAATAGTTTCTGGGTCATAGAATGTTTTGTTGTTACAAAAGAAAGCTATGCGTACCTCTAACAGAATCCTATACATCTTTATTTAAAGAATTGTCTATTGGAACACTCCATGTTTAAAGTGTGTTCATTAAATTAATACAATTTGATGATAACATGTGGTATTTACAATCATTATAATATGGTAAGATTATTTGAGTTACGGGCCGGCACAGCGCGGCTGCGTACTGGAAGTAGCCAATCGGCAAGGCCTTGTAATGCTTGTAGTTAGTTTGAGGAGGACTTCATCAGTGTGTGGTTGTGCGTTCATGTGTTATTCGGTTCTTTTATTGTGAGTAAATTGCGTGCTAATTGATTGATTGTTTTGGTTTATTTATGGACGTTCTTTAACTTCTCGGGTCATCAACGTGCCATTCAATTCAGGGCGTGAAACGGCCGGTAAGTTTTGCTCAGAGGCCTCTTCTTTCAGACTTGAGGTTCTTTATCGTGCCATAAATCTGCGACAAGGGACCCACGGCTTTACTTGAAGCCATACTTAGGATTTTTAAGCCCGAAAAAATCTATCGACCCTGTCCGGGAATGAACCCGCGATCTTGGTAGTCTTGGATTGGTTTTTATGTACAGCATACATGTAAAAACATTATAGCAAAAAAAAAAAAAAAAAAAAAAAAAAAAAAAAAAAAGAGAGAGAGAGAAAAGGAGAAAAAGCAAAGAAAAGTGGTAAGGTGAGTTGCTGGAAAAAGCCTGTAAAACGTATACCAACTAGAGAAACTGTTTGGCGATTTGATAAAAATTTACGAGAAACAAAATCTTCGATATCGAAAAACGTGTCTGAACTGCTGTGTTGCCACTGAGGGGCATCATTTTCAATATCTTGTATAACACAGCTTTGTTCTTATTATCATCAGTTTTAAACACAGTGCTTTCAGATAATGTAAATACTAAAATAAATATACTACGTTTATGTCCGGTATCTCTTATCTCTCCCTTTTTACGGTTGCGGCGGCAGCAAACATTCGTGCTCATGCGGCTTGTAACTCAAATAACCTCATTGTAAAAGCCCCCTTGCACTTGTAAATTGTCAAAAACACAAGCTAGTTTTATTATAACGTGTATCAGCTTCTATCACAAAATGCTGTGTTTATTAGAGAAAGTAATAATAGTGATTGCTTGAATAGAATTTTATTGTTCCAATTTTTATAGTACAGAACAAATTTTACGACTAATATTACATTGAACTCGTGAACATTGTACTGGAGTTTTAATTCCCACTTTTAGAAACCTTTTGTGTATAAGTCTTTAAAGAAATGTTTATGGTTATTATGTAAATTATTTTGCTGATCGTCAACAGCACTTACAGATACGGCGACGATCCTTCTGCCGATAACGCGAAGCCTAAACAAATGAAATACAGTACTTGTCCAATATACTTATACATTTCCTTAACAATAATGTAATTTCCCCTAGCAAACTGGAAATACTGTTTGCACATCTCCTACAATAAATTGCTTTCGGCGCGAAGCGAAAAATGTATGACCCATTCGATGTTTTTTGAGATTTTTATGGTATCGAAGTCCAAAACATTTTATGAAATTTCTATCCTCCCTGGCGCTTGTAACATTATCAGGCGGAAGCATAACTTGTATAGGTCAGAGTTGAGGTTCCCACCTTCAGTTGTTGATGACCTCTTTGTACCCTCCTATGAGTACCGGCATAAATGACCTTACAACTCTACGTCATCCTCTCATCTTGGGCGGGTTATATGGAAAGTTAGACGCTGTAATTTTCTTTTCGTAATTACAGTAAAACTTTCGTTGATACTTGACTTTTGGATTCTGACATTCTATCAAAGGCTCTTTCTGATTAGTCTTCTTCCTTTCCCATTTATCTCTTCGACTCTTTTTGTTCTGGTATTCAGTGTTGTCTTTTCATTTCTCTAATGTAATTTTATTTTAAAAGAAAATGAAAAGCCGTTTTTTTATCAAACTAGATCTGGCACAAGGAGCTTAATTGGCTTCCTTCAAATCAATGTTATTATACAATATCCGGCAGCACCCACGAAACCCGTTAAGATAAACTGGATTGGATTGGGCAATAACACACTTGGTTATTACTAAATAAACTTTCACAGCGACAGAAAAGACGGTGAGTTACCTTGGCCATACATATCACAGCACCGTAGTAAAAGCCTAAGACACAGCAAGCACTATGTACATGTTAAGGCTGGTTTCTTGCATTGAACGAAGCTATTTTAACCCTAATGAACATTAATACTTCCTTTCTTCTGTTGTTAATTTGTTTACCTTACTATATATGCAAACTTTATTCTGAAACAAGAGGTTAGATTTCTAAAGAACCTTCCTTTATAGTTTAATAACAACCGTAATCCATAAAAATACAAGGTAATTCGCAAAGTAATGACAACAGTGCTGCAAATCAGTGAACATTGGAATCTTGTATTATGCTATAAAGCAGACATTTATTTCATATATCTGAAATATTGAAAGTCTCGAAGTAACCATGTTTTTTATAAAAAACAGACTATTTTCTGATCGCATGTTTCTAAGAGATATAACGGACCTATACATGCCAATTACTTCCCGTTTGATACTTCCTCGAGGCTTGACGCAGAAGTCGATGACTAACAATAAACTAAAATGCTGACTGGGAGTTTGAAGTTCTGCAAAATCAAATTGTTCATGCGGTTGGATGGAATATAATCATCCCGTTTAGGAAAATATAACAGGAATAAACAATAACAATGAATTAATTTCTGGCTATGAACAAATAAACATCTCTAAATTGTCCTGTACCCAGGTCAGCCAAGCAGAGCATTTATCATCGTACTTCTTTAGCACATGCCCTTATCTCGCTCCTTTCATACTTCCTATCGTCTGCAATTAATAAAACAAAAAGTGCTGTCTGCATGAGCAGTAATTGTATAGTTAAGTGGTGCATTCTGCGCAATAACAGAGCTAAGCACTGGAGATAAAACGGTGAGATTAATTGATAGAGATAACGAGATTATAATAGCCATGTGAATGCGATATCCCTGATACTAGAAACAATTTGAAACAGTGTTCATTGTTGTGTTACGTAAAATCCCCCACGCCCTGATTGATTGTTTAGCAATTTTTTACTGGATAATGAAAGATTACATAAACTTGCAACGCCCTTTTGATATTGCGATTTTTACCGAACATATCCATCATCCTGTGCATCTTTAACCATCTTAATAGGCACCTAGTTGTTTCTAAATAAAACCACTTGTTGCTAATACAAATTAAGAGAATTGTATTTGTATTCATCTATCGCATAATTTCTTCCTTGTCGCTACAAGTCATCAACTAATTATTTATTGTACAATTTTCCTTAGCAGTAAACCGATACGGGATGCTAAGACTTGAACGGGAAGTCTGCGGTTCAATTCCCGCCAGCAACCTTCCTCTGACGATTTTTCCTTGTTTTTCCCGGTCCTTTTTTATGACAAATACCGGGGAGGTGCCTTAAAATTAAGGTTAAAACGCTTACTTTCCTAATTTGTCATTTCATTTCAAATGTCACCAATATCCACCGCTTGTGATGCGACAGTAGTAAAACGGCTGTTAAACACTATTAAAAAGTCTGCCAGTAATACTCCTAATACTTATACACTAGTTAAGATAATATTAACATAAAAAATATGTGATCCGGTAGTAGTATAATGAAAAGTATTGTAGAACTACAGTAGACATTCATCCGTGAGAGCGTGGCCCGCTTGGCGGCAGGAAGTACGCTGTCTGCCGGTTGAGTCTGGTATATACAACCCACCAATTCAACCACACAGATCATTCGTGCAAATTACAGCTACAATAACGATTCATCCTTGTTATAGAACATTTTGTAAATGATGTACACCTTTTAAGAAAGTTTGTATCATTTATGCGAATTAATTGTTCTTGTAAAATTACAACATTTTCTTCTTATATTGTCTTTCAATTCTTCCAATACAATATGCGGATTTATCTAACACACTTTATTTTTTAACTTCTTTCATAAATAAAAACTGCATGGGGTAAGATCTGGGGGCATAATGATCCTATTCTCAATTAAAGCCAACGAGAAATCAGCTATATGTGCTGTAAGAAAGTTGTTTAAAAAGGTTTTAACGCTATAATAGCAGTAACACATAAATAAATCGAAAAACACTTTTATTTCCAACCTGACACCTTAAAAACGCCCGAACGGCACGAAGACAACGCTCTAACTGCTTTAGGCGAAGACATTGAAGGTTAAAGAAACGGTTAGCAGCTTGAGTTTCTCTGCTGTCGTTGCCCGCGCTCAAGTGCATGAGCACCCATTTACATATAAAATTTGCTGGGCTTCAATTGTAGATTGGAACAGCCAGTAAACAGAAATAAGAATATATTAGCAAAAATTTAAAAAATTCACAGATCGTTGATGAAATAAAATAAAACTGAGTTGCACGAAAAGCGTGAAGGTCTGCGGGTACTTAGGTCACCGATTGGCCCTATGATCTGAAACTAAATCCTGTTGCAAGTTCATCTCAAAAAAGAGAATTATGGCATTCAAACCTCCGTGCATTATAACTTTCGGATACACCTACAATGTCCGAAAGAAAAGCTTCTCTTGCGAAAATGTCACAGTAGTATAAAACATATGTTGAGGCTTCCTCCTGATAGAGGAGGATATAAATAAATAATTAATCTATAAAACAAAGCTTATATAGTGTTCTAATTGCTAATAATATACACCGTATATGATGAAGAATACAAATATGTTTGGGACACGATATAATGGAAAAAGCATCTTATCAGACGTGATCTTAAATTTGATAAATTAATACATTCTGAAAGCAATAATCCAAGTAAGTTATAATACGTGTATAAGAGATGGTAAATAGTAGGTAATAATCAAGAAAGAGTCTTAAAAGATAGGAATCCATAATTATACAATGAGATTATCTGAGTTATGATCCGCTTGAGCTCGGTTACTACTGGAGAAGTGCAGCTGCCGCAAACGGAAAAGGATGATTGAATCGCCGCGCATAAAACTGGTGTTTTTACTGAAAGCATGAAATGATACGGTATTTAAAACTGATGCTATTACGAAGTTCTAAAAGTTTTCGTTCTGACCAAGAAAACACAAGTTATAAGATGTTTTTTATTTTATTTTTCAACATAGTCATCTTATATATCAGTACATTTAATTCGACGACTTTGCAAAGTTTTAATACCCGCAGTAAAATAAGCGTCTGTCTCAACTTCAACCTCATCATGTGATGTAAATCTCGTTCACCCAGCCATTTCTTCAGGTTTGGAAACAAAAAGTAATCGCTGGGAGCCAAATCCGGTGAATATGGCGGATGTGGAAGTGGAGGTCATGCAGTTTTGCAGCAACGATCCCAGACGTGAGTGAAGGTGCATTATCGTGATGAAAGAGAACATTCTTTGTTGCAAGTTATGGACGTTAGCCTGAATAGCATCCTTTATTTGGTCATGTAGAGAAGCGCAACACTGCCCGGTGATGGTTCTGCTCTTCTGGAGGTAGTCTACGGGCATCGCACCATGAGAATCCCAGAAAACCGTAGCCATGACTTTTCCTGCAGATGGAATCGCTTTAGTTTTCTTTCGTGCACTTTCACCTGCTGCCACCCCACTGTTTGGGATGCTCCTTCGTCTCTGGCGAATCCATGTTTCATCTACTGTTATGAAACGTCGGAGAAATTCACTGCAATGTGATTAAACAAGTCTAAACACTCTTGCGAAAGGTTCATTCAAATGCGTTTTTGGTCCATTGTTAACACACGCGGCACCCAACGAACGGAATGCTTTCTCATAATCAAAGTTTATGTAAAATGTAGTGAACTCAGCTTATCGAGGTCTTTGCAATGTCAGCCAACTCATTTACGTCCATTCGGCGATCATTGATTACGGCATTGTGAATTTTATCACAATCTCATTGGTCGTAGCAGTTTTGGGACACCCTGGGCGCTCATTATCTTGAGTAGAAGTACGACTACCCTTAAATGCAGCGCCAGCTTTTTAACAGTCGAAAACGAAGCGGAAGAGTCCTTTAATATGGAATCGCCTTCCATTTATATCACTGTTGGGGTTAAGCATTTCAAATCGAAGTACTTTATCACAGCTCGTATTTCCGTTTTATTCATTTTGTAGAAAATGTTAACACCAGTTTGTTTACACGATCGTCACAAACAAGTGAATGCACTCACGCTTCTGAAACCTTACAGCCCGCCATGTAAAGGATGATGCTTAACAACTATCATAATAATTTGGCTAACTTCACGACATCTCTGAGTCGGCCGAGAACTTATAGAACACCTATGTAAGCACTTACATAAGAGTTGTTGAAAATGATGTCCCTCAGCGGCAATACGTTGTCAGCATCTGTGTCAGAAATTTCTGTATTTCATATAACTTTTATTCTATAAGAACACCGCGGTTCAGAACAATTTTTTGTCATCGAGAGATCGTGTCTCTCTCAACTTTTAACAAGTTGGCGAGTAGTTGCTCGACATATAACATTATTGCCAGGACATTTTCTTGCGAATCGCCTCACCACTTCTCTGCAAGAATCTGTTTTCACAAAAAAGTGTACATAACCCCCCCCCTTTTCCCAAGAATATATTTGTGTAGTGGCTTAATTAACGAAGAATAATTAGCACACAATTTACGCACAATGAAAGACCGAGTACTACATGAAAAATCATCCACTCCCTGACAAGCCTTCCTCTAACTACAAGCTGCTACCTGCGCATGCATTATACTCTCTTGACGACTGACTTCTCCAAGTACGCAGCTGCTTTCTGCCAGCCTTACTATACTTGGAAAGTTGCACATGTAGTGGCCATGTGCCTTACATGCATTTTGTAGCCAGTAGATCAAGCTCGTGGCGATATACTTTTGTGATAAATATATCCCATTGGAGTTTTGTCTGGATTAGTTAATTGAAGAGTATAATATGCATAAACAGGTAAAATAAATAAGGAATAACGTTGGCCTACAAGGCACTTCCTTAAGCTCGGTTCAACTCGTTACGTAAAAGTAATTTATCTCCATTACTAATAAGAAAAGCTAATCAGCAGAGCTGCTATGATACGCTTGACTTGAAAGACTGTCAATCAGCGCAAACAATGCTCCATAAAACAAACGCGAGCAATCATGTTCAGAACGTGGGCGGAAGATGTCTTGAGACACTCCATGAAGCATGGGAGAGAAAATGAAGATAGTCGTGATGAGTTGATGATGATGCATTAGCTAAAATGTTTACATCACACTTCCATTACCTGCCGTCAAGTTACTTAACCGTGCGTAGGTGAGATATTGTTGTGATTCTTGAGCTGCCGGAAGGGAAATCTTTAATCATGGGAAACATAGAGTTCTCATTAAACGTATTCATTCGTGGCCAGAAAATAATTGTAACAATTCAGAAGGAGAAATGGGGAAAGGCGAATATTTTATCACAATTACAATGTTGAGAAATGGTAATATTAACCCTTGTACTTTTATAATAATAACCATGCCTAATTAAAAATAATGAAATTTTAAAACAAGTGTCTGATTATGTTGAAAAGGACATTTACTTTATATTTCAACATATTGCAACAGTAGTATAACTGACAAACTAATAAATAAATATTTGTTACGAGGGTTACGTTTTAAGTTTTTACAAACGACCACTAAGTGACGCTAATGAGATATGTCATTATTATTTCTGCGAAAATTTATATTTTTTATTGTGAAAACAGTTGCAGTTTATTACGATGACCTAACTCAACAGCAATGCATAGAATCTCATTGTTCAACTTTAGTAATGAAGCAACATCAGAAAAGACTATTTACAATTGGTTTGCAGAATTTCGTTATGGTCGTGCGTCCGTCAGTGATGAATTTCGTGAACGTCTATTATAATCTATTGTTATTCCAAAAAACATCGATGCTGTACGCAACATGATTGAAGGAAATCTGTTTGTGACTTTCAATGAGATAGAGACATCCTAAAGCAGTACATTCGATTTTGCATGAACATTTAGCTGTGAAAAAGATCTCTTCCCGATGGATTCCTAATAATTTGACCGAAGCTCAAAACACGCTCGTGTTAATTGGTGTAATGAAATGCTCAAAAATTCCACCGAGGAATTGAAAAAGTCGTACACAGCACCGTAACAGGTGACGAAACTTGGATATGTTCGTATGAACCAGAAACTAAGCAACGTTTGGGTGTTCCAAGATGAACCGAATCCCACAAAAGTTGCTCGTTCACGAAACACTTCCAAGAAAACGATCCTTTGTTTCTTCGGCTGTACTGGCTATGTCGTAACCATTCCCTTACAGAACCGAAGAACAGTTGATGCTGAATGATATATAACAATTTGTTTGCCAGAAGTCATCCACGAAATCATGAAAAACAACCGGAAATGTGAACAAGTCAATGCCAGGCTCACACAGCACGTCAGACATTTATTTGATGGAGAAAAACATCGAGTTAATGTCTCATTGCCCGTATTCATCTGATTTATTGCCTCACCACTTCTTCTTGTTCGCGAGTGTCAAACAAAAAATGCGTATACAGCGATTTTCATCATTTCAAGAAGTTGTTGAAGCCTTTAAAACCATGTTTTTGAAAATCCACCTTCAGAGCGGTAAAATGTTTCGAGAATTGGTTTGAACGCATTCAAAAGTGTGTAAATCTTAAAGGCAAATATTTTGAAAAGCAATAAAACAGTTTGTGCCAAAAAATGTTTTTTCCTAGATTTTGTAAAAACTTAAAAGGAAACCCTCGTAATGAGTGAATGCCAATTTTAATGGAATATTTTTATAATTTCTTGAATAAAAATTTAAATAGTTTTTTATTTTCAGCTCGTCATTTACTTATCGGGGGGGGGGGGACTGCATGTACCGATTAACCTTCGTTCATAACCAGCCTGGAGGGCGAGGTAACAAGACTCCAGAGTGACAGTCTAATAAATCCTAATGAACTTCAAAGTTACGTCATGCAAGGAGGAGGGCAGCCTGCCTGTGTGGATATTTCAGCATCTGCTTACGAAATTACGCTCCTTAGTTCTGTTTAAGAAAATTGTAAACTAATTTGTAAATTGCATTTGACTTGGAACCCGATCATCTGAGAATTTCTCTTCAAATATTATCAGGACTTTATACGGACATACGAGCCATAAATAAACACTCTTGTGGAAAAGAATAATTAGGCATTTACTATTCTTAGCAGACTTTAGCATTACAGAATTGTTGTTTTTCTCACTGTTCAAACGCCACCGATATTATATTATCCCTCCCTGACTTGTGAGACGGCTTATTGACCGATGAAGTCCGCCGCCAACGCGTCGGTCATCAGATAATTGGATTATTCGATAGTAATAGTTTGTTCCCTTTCTCCCCATATAACAAGCGTTTTCTTTAGCCTTCAGCAGACCACCTTGTATTTTTATGAAATCCTGCACGATATATTCAGGCGAACACATCGTTTCCTGTTTTTCTCTCTGTTTAATACTGATTTACAGCTCTGTAACTGCGAGACTACTATTAGTCATAGCAATTTCAAAAGTAGAATTTCTTCATTATTTTTAATCTTGAATTTTGGACGGTAGAAAGTTGAAATACGATTTCTACTCGTTGACAAGATCTGAATGGGAAAGTTCAGAACTTCCAAAGAAAAGCAAGTCAATAGCAATTAGAATCACTTCAATTAGAACACACCATGTATGATTTAAGAAACGTAGATAAATCAGCAGTGAAACACATTCCAGTTTCTGTTGTAAACATGTAGCATAACGACACATTAACTAGCCGTCAAGCTGTCAATAATAACCTTTAGAACTGACATTTTTACACATTCGCTGTGATGAGCAAGCATGTTGCATTTGGCATTCTGACAGCAATGTTTGTTAATTACCATTCGTTACAAACGACGTTCTTATGAAATTTCTGTTGAAATAACCTCTCTATCTTTTTCTTGTTATTTCTGGTTATTATTTATACAAACTGTAAGTGCTCGCTTGAGAATGTGACAGGACCTAATAATGTCGATCTTTCCAAGCCTAAGCATGAGGGTTCTATTGAGAAAATTTAAATTTACACATCTCTCCTTTTTTATCAGCAAACACCTCGAGTCTGCCCAGAGTTGTTGCTTATTATTTCAATTTAAATGAAAATTAAATGAGCAGTTTTTATACAGCATTCGGTCATTTTTATTATTAAATCAGAACATTTTTCGACCATTTCTATGAAATATATACCTTTTTATTTTATTATTAATCATTTAGGAGTCTTTACTTTTTCATATAGTATTTTGTAGCGTTTTGAAGTAATTAAGCAATTTTTAAGTATACGTTTATTAAAATATACTTGAATAAGTACAATAACATCAGTTTAGTAAAATATTAAGCTATTTTATATTGTATTTAATATTAATAGAGTCTCCATTCCAGATTTTTTAATTATTACACTAAATTATTTTAGATTGATAAAACAAGATTAATACACCTATATTATGCAATTACTCCCTCATATACAGTAGGCGAACTACAATTTAAAAAGTGTATAACGAACACATCTCTATGCTTGCAATCTTATACAAGCAACTAAATTATATTAGCTGAACAATTTTTCAGCAACTACACTATTTGTATGAACTTCTGCATTGTAGAGGTGCTTTAGGGAACTCCGGGAATTTTATGGCTATAGCTAAAAGAATTTGTACACGGCCCACCTCTTTAATGTTCTGAATTAAGTATTTTAAACAATCTCAGGTGTAAATGTTCATATTATTCAATGAATATATTTACCTAAAAATGTCAAAAAAATTATACCCTTAATTTGCTTTCAGACAAGTCTCTGAATTGAAGAGTCAACACCTGACATGCATGGGCCTGATTAAGAAGTTGATAGGCCTCTTTGTTGTGGAATTTTCTGCATTTTCTATCTGAACTTAATTACCTCATGCTCAAACACGTGGCCCTTTTCCTTGGAAAAACCGCTAAGTATTCTCAACAAAAGTGTCACCACACAAAGATTCGATCAATGGAAGAAAAGTTGTAAATGTGAATAAGGAGAGTTTTGCTGAACTAACCCAGCTTTTGTTATTTGTTGGAGAAGTGAGAGACATTTTACTTTTTGGAAAAAGCCAGCTATACTAAAATATGACGTCAAAATTATGGGGTTTTCTTGGATAATGTCGCGTTTTCTCATAAATTTCTCATTTTGAATGGATTTCGCATTTTTTATGCAGTTAGAACAGATATAATATGCATATTATGTTATGAAAAACTATAAGAAAAAGATACAAACCTTTCAGAGGGCTTTCGCATTTTATCGCTGTTGCAAAAAGTCACCACCTCATCGATTTATTATCCTTGAATGTCGTCAAGTATTTGTTTATGCCATCCTAAACAATATATTTAAATGTGTGTTTAATTTGTGTTTTCAATGTAGCTTCACTTTAGCTATAAATCTTGTCCGGCTCCTTTGGTGCTGAATCCACAAATGCCCGAGCAATGAAAATGGACATTAGGTATAAAACGTTCCTTTTTTCAACGTAATCCAACCAATTTAGGGACCATGTTACAATTAATGTTATGTAGGTGGTGTTTTCCGTCATTGCTGTAGTAGACGTTTGGTTGAAAATACTTTAATCTTGAAAAGAAAGCTACAGAAACCATTCATTATCTTATAAGTAAATATCAATTTTCCTTATAGCCCGAATTTAGCACTGATCACCGTAAGAGCTATTTACCAATTGAACAATAGGTAACTACTCTACTGTAATGATAAGGACAAGAGTGAACGAGAAAAGCTGAGAGAAGCTATTGAAAAAGGTCAGCCTATGGAGGCTTGTTGCTCGCTTGAGGAAAAAGTAAAAGTACAGCGTCACCAGCCCATTTGCCAGCAATCCTCAAGACACCTTAAAAGTTGTTGTTGTTGTTTTTTTTTTCTTTCTCTTTTTTTTTTTTTTTTTTTTCCGGTAATCGGACGAGAGTTCACCTTGTACCAGCACTGGTTCTCTGTGTCATAGGTACCACTCCTCATGTTCAAAACTACAAGCTCAGAATTTTCCTTAGGGGGATTTCCCGATCCCTACAGACATTCCGGAATACCCATGGTACTTGAATTGCACAGTATCAGACAAGATATCCGAGCCTCTGTATTTGGGAAGTGATGCGGGCAGTGTGCTCTCGTCACTCAAGGACAAGAGAGTACATTGCGGCGAGGTGTGAGCTACCATCAAGCACTCGGTTTACACACCAGCAGAGTTGGGGAGGCTAATAGTGAATTAGGTCACTGAACCAGTGGTACTGGTAGATGGACCAAATTATCGTAGGGATCTCCTTTGGAGCTTGAAAAAAATCTCAGAAGTGCAAAGGACATGAATGAAGAGTATGCACTAAATGGCACAGTCTTTGTTGGAATTATAGCTAACTGCTACGACTGATTGAACGAATGGTTACGAATCCCATATTAATGAACAACGAATTGTGTTCTCATCAGCTTACCGTAATTGAAGATTACCTAGTGTACCCTTAAGATGTTTCTACGTCCAAGTTAGCAAAAGTCAACAAGATCACGAACCGAGTTATTCAGCACCACAGGACACATTTGAAAGCGCAATATTTCACAGTGCAATATTTCACACGATATTGATTCAATCGATCTCCCATTGTTTTAGAAGTCTTTGCATGCTACAGCAAGATGGACTGAAAGCCAGGTGTATTCTCCAGATGATATTACAACAATTATTTTGATCCCTCTAATGCAAACTTTGAGTGTTTTACACCAGCTGATATGTTCCTTTGGGATATTATGTATATATACAGCCTGATATGTCATTTTTATACAAGCAAAAACATTCGGAACATTCGAAAGTTTATTACAGCAATTATTTATTAAAGTAAGTCCGTTAATAAAAAAGAAAAAACATTCTCTCTCCTGATATCATAAATGTTTTAAATGTATTTATTTCCATTATATATATTTTTACGATCGATAGAGTTTAAAATAAAAGCTTTGTTGTTCATCTGGCTTAATTATGGAGGCTCTCTAACATTTCAGGTCATCAGCGTCCCATTCAATTCAGGGCGTGAAACGGCCGATACATTTTGTTCAGAAGCTTTTCCTTTCAGGCTTGAGGTTCTTTTACGTGCCGTAAATCTACAAAGGAAAACATACCATTTTTAAGACCGAAAACATTCATCGATTGAACCATCGATCTTGGGTCTACGAGGCAAGTATTACTACTACTACCTCTACCAGGACCGACTAAAACAAAAGCATATTACGTTCCAAAGCTATTGGAACATTCTTTAAATTTAGAGTAATTTTAGTATTAAATAAAATATGCATGTATTTTATTGTACATTACGTGTATATAATAAGCTCCACATGGCCAACGTGTTTTTCTATAATCGCTTTTAACCCTAAGGCCTAATACAGACAATTATCACTTATGTACTGCTCCAAATATGTGATTTGCTTTGTCATTTTCTCCAACTGGTGCCGCAGAGAGTAACCAGAAGTTTAAATCCGGTCTACACTGTGGCTACACATCTGGAGGATAAAACTTTAACGATACTACAAATATCGATCACTGATTCAGGCAGCATTTGTTCCGACCATCGACAGAAGCATACTCTCAAGTATACTCCAATTATTAATGGCAAAATGCCTTGTTCAGCATATGTTTTCTATTGCACAGTATTGTTTCATACATATTGATTGAATCGGCTAGTTTCTAATTCATAAGTCGGTCCTGGTGGTGTAGTGGTTAGCATACTTGCTTCCTATACCCAAGATCGCTGGTTCGAACCCGGCCAGGACCGATGGATTTTTTCGGGCGTAAAAATCGTAAGTATGGCTTCCTTCGGAAGGGAAGTAAAGCCGTGGATCCCGTGTCGTACATTTACGGCACGAAAAAGAACCTCAAGCCTGAAAGACAGGCCTCTGAGCAAATTTTGTCGGCCGTTTCACGCCCAGAGTTGAATGGGACGCTGATGACCTGAGATGTTAAAGAGCGTCCATAATAAATTAATAAGAAAAAAAATTAATAATAATAATCTAATTCATAAACTTCGTGAAATGGGAAGCGCTTGAGTTTAAAAAGACAAAATTCAACAAATTCTTCTCACACGGGAAACATTATATGATCTTGTTCATTGTTTGGAAATGCCTCCTAAAAATACATTCGAATCCCTTCCCAAAATACTTGTCCTATGAGTAAGTAAATAATTCGAAGCCAACAAAGAAGGAAACATTGAAGAACAAATAATTCGAACAAAAACGTACTGAGTTAGAGCTGTCTGTATTTATTTTATTTCATAATGCTTTGATGGAATTGTTTATCCTCAAGTAGATGCTGAACTCTCTGCTTAAATTTTTCTGCAGTATGCAGTTCATTTCGGTGTTGATGTTAGTCTTAAAATAGCTAAATGGCCGATTTCCATACTCAGTCTTAAAGTAACCCAATAAGATGTACTCTGGTGACGTTAAGTTAAGTAATATACGAGGTGGCAAGTGGTTAGAAATTAGTCTGTTTTCAAAGAGATGTCTGATTAAAGTGAGAGACGTGTCTTGACTTGAGACAAGTTGTGTCACCTTGTTAACAGCCTTGAGTGAGGTCATTTTCTTCCAGCCGCTCAACAAATGTCTCAAAAATGTGTGTGTAGCAGTCTCATTCACTGTCTCCGCGGTTTGACCCACTATTCGACTTGCCGAAGTTACAAATTCCTATTTTTTTACAGGTGCTGAGGCAATTCGTGACTAGCGTGTATGTAGTATGAGGCCCAAATGTTGTATTTTGGGAATGCACATGTCCAGATCAGTGAAACCAGACTACGCCTTCGAATCACGCGGTTTGAAATGCCGAGGAGCTCACTAAGAAAGTCGAGAGATATATGCAGTAATCAGCTCATTTTTTCTTATCCTACAACTGTGTCTCTATTGTCGCTCTTTGACATGTGGATTATAAGTTCCCCATATCCTGAGATATAAGAGATCAGAGTCCCTTCCCATGTCAACACGATAAATATAGGCCGCATCTCAAGGCAAGGTAGTCCGGTCCTGCTTCCAGAACAATGGTAGACTTGATGTAATATAATATCAACCTCCCCAGGTGGGTAACCAAAGCGTTTGAAGAAGCTCACCACTTTGACACAGCAAATAGTATCCATGAGTACAGGAACATGCCAATACACTTCCACTAATCGCCTGACCGAGCGACTCCCGAAAGGGAAAGACTCTGATATATCTACGTAAGTTAAAAGTGCCAGGGTGCTTTGGGAAACGTTGCAGCAGATCTGTTGTCGGAACATCGCTCAATCCTCCTGAGACGACGAGATGATTTTTCAGGAGATTTTGATGTCTTCTGCTATCGCACATTTGCCAATCAAGAAAAGCGACCATTCCAGCTTCTTCGCTATGGCCAGTATTATGTGTCTCTTGCATACGTTATACTCTCTGTGGGATGTCTTTTCTGTGGCAAAGATGCATACAAAAGGGTGGTGACGATGACGATATAACTCGAAGGTCTTAAAAACTGTTTTAAAACTAAACAACTACAGTTACTATGTCATTTAAATGAAGCTTCATCTAAAAAAAACTCAAATACCCTCAAAGTTATGATATTTTAAAAGTTACCTATTTTATATGAATTGCCCAGTATTTTGGAATAAAGAAAAATCGCGGGACCACGGTGAATACCTTCTAGTTCTGCTTAAATGCAATTCTCATTGTTGTATGTTAAAAGTAAAATGCCCAATAAGTAATTTTTAAGAAATAATGTTGCATTTCCCTACTTTATTTTCGAAAAATTCTTTGAATAGTCTCCCATGTGCAGATGTCAACGCTTCCATTGCTTCATACTCAGTTAAAGCTACTAACCTGTTCTGTTATGAAATTGCAGATTTTTGGATCTCGTTTGGCTTTTACTTCTAAAGTATGACCTTAGATCTTTCTGTTGAAAGTTTTAAATTAAAGTTAACTTCTCTGTGATTTTCCGGGGCTTTTAAACTGCTCTGGAAAAAAAAAATAATGGTCGGCTACATTAAAAAGTACAGAGTGCCTTTAGCCAATAAAAACTTTCTTCAAGGAGAGGGATGGGGATAGAATGGAACGTTTATTGAATAGAAATGGTCTGAGGAGGTTATTGCAGTAATCAGACGTTCCCACGGCTACTCGTGTTCGGCACACTTAAGTAGACCACTAGCACGAATTCTCCCGAGCTTGGACAACAGTTGATCTGTTGAGAGGAAGGAAGATTTCCGTGCCCGCGGCGGTTTAGGTAGACGAACAGGTTCGACCTCTGGGGTAGATACACATTTCCTGCTGAATGCCAACTTCAGCTGTAGGAATATCCGGAAAAACTTTCCAGCTCGGGAGGTCACTGACCCCATCCCCTCTTCCCTCTAATATATTGAGTTCACACGCTCTGTTTTTTCAGATGTAGATGCTGTAGAGGCTGCGAGAGGTTCTGTTCAGTTCTTGCTGAAGCTCAATATGCAAGCCAAGTTCAATCTTTCAAAAGTCACTTCAAATTTTAAAGCGTGATAAATATTGTAGTAATTGAGATAGGGAAAAAATCACTTTGTGGAGAGACAATAGGATTTGATTTATACAAAACACTAGGAATATGTTCACCGCCGTTCTCTTGTTCTTGTGCAAAATGAGCCGCATTTTGCAGCCAATATCTTGGAATATTCCAAATTTCTTGTGAGATAGCATCTTTCAGTTGCTGCAGAGTAGTTAGTTGGATGTGTCAAGAAAACTTGTTTGTTTCCTTAAGGTAATCGCATAACCAATAGTGTGCCGGGTGAACATCTAGAAATGTTGGAGGCATATTGTTGAGGTAATTCCCCTGGAATCCTGCATACAATATTACCCGTGATGGCTTTGGGTTCAAGAAAGCGTAAATAGATGGGTCCCAAGGCAGCTGTTTGGGGACCACAAACGTGAGTGGCAGGCAAGTTGTCAAAATACTTGGACCGTATCGCTCTTGAAGGAAATAATCTTTTCCATCGAGCTGTGATCGGAGACAAGTCCTGAGTGCTTTATTATGAACTTGGGAATAAGAGACAGTCGATACAGTGGAAGAACCCTCCATCTCCGGTCAAGAAAAATTCAAGACCCAGGCTTCCGCTGGGAAATGCACGCTGACGAGCCCTTAGGGTGTGAATAATGTATATTGGCGTACTTCCAGGAAAATGATCATTGTATACATTGATGTGCTAGTGAACAAGTGAAACCCGCGATGCAATCCAAACGCCGGAGCATTTTTCTACAGATATATTGCTGCTGAACAACAAAGTCAACCCAGCAGCAGCCATTCATACACGGTACACACTAAATGAACTGACTTTTGAAGAGTTGAAACATCAACCATACAATGCGGACATTGTGTTTCGAACGTTTAGATCTCCCGCGAGGTAAATTTGCATTTGTAGTCTGTTGTGGTGGGAACGAGAAAGCTGTTCAGTGAGAGAGAGATAAAAAACATCCTGCGCTTGCGCACAGTCTTCTTCTGTAGTAACTATCGGTTCTAAGAACACATTAGTTCGTGTGGCAATTAGTGAAAGTCTAAGTTTACGTATGTCATCTTTAGTTTATGTAATTAGCTATTTTTAAGATAATAGACATTCAAATAGTTCACTAGAACGCAATATGCAGTTAAGTTTACATGATGTTCCGGTTTTCTTCCAAAGATCAATGTGGTCATAGCAGTAGTAGAGAAGTTGTCTCCGGCTGTGTGACGTAGGCTGGGTGTAGAGATATCGTGCGTTAGCTCTACTTGTTTAGGCATTTGAAGCAGCATTTGTAGTATTTGAAGCTTGCAGATGAGCACAAGGTAATAGAGGCTGTGCAAAGTTGGTTGAAGACCACACCAAAAAACTTGCATTAACAAGTTATGGGCAGGTGGGCCACTAGTGCATTGCGCTAACAATTTCTGTAAGTGCTCTTTTAAAAAGCTATTATATAATTCCTGTTATTTAATTACTTTCCATCTAAAATCTCTTTTAAATTATGACTGAATTTGGTATAATAATAGAACTAAGTATGTGCCACCACAGAAAAACATACAGAAATGAATAAATTAAGGAAAGCAGAGATTAAGTAAAAGTATAACATATGGAATAAAATGTTCACTTAAAAGGCTACAGTAGTTCATAATTTTAGTTAAAATTCAATTATACGTTTCTTTTATTTTAAAATTTTTATAAATAATAACAGAACATTTTATGATCGTTTCGTGTGAGTATATATCATTATAGACATCCATTAAATATGCCCCTTCTTTCTTTTTCATATATCAAAGAGAATACATTACTTTGTATTGCTTCATTTGTTTTACAGAAGCGTTTGTTGCTATAGCAGCAAATTATTAGGTCTTATGCTTACAAAAGCAGTTTTATTGTTAAAAACAACTAGAATAATATTTTTAAGAGAAAATGAGAGAATTTAGATTCAAAGGATGATAGGTGTAAGATATAGATCGTATCTAAAGAAATTCTGTGAAATGACAAATAAATTTAATAGAATAAGATTGTCTATGAGCATACATTTAAAGATATTTTCGGATAATTTGGAAAGAAACAAGAGTGTCATTTAAAAAGGTTATTGAAGGACTAGTAGTGACTTTCATAATAATACCCTTTCGATTCCCCTTCCTGACTGCTACTTTTTTCAGGTTTTCCTAATGCCAGGGTGGTGCCCTAAGCATGGAGCAGGAACGATTCTTTCCCATAATTCCTTTCCCAGCTATTATTTCATCTCATGCATCATTAGTGTCTATAGCTTGTGATGCCTCATCAGTAAAAACAGGCGTTAAACGCTGTTAAAAAAACAGTATCTACTTTGATATAAAACATTAGATGTAGGGCGAATTCTGCATTTTCTCTATTCCGAATTCGAATTATGAAGTTATCGTATATCCCGAATATCTCAAAATTTCATATAAGAAGCACAATAAAAATAAAAGGAAAAGCGTACTGAAATGTTTAAGTTTTTAAATTAAAATAATAATTTGAATTAATGTTTAAATATCCTATATTGGCTTAGGCGGTAACTCTTAGTCTTAGGTTCATCTCCTGCGGCCGACTATTCTGATTGAGGTTTTCTTTAGTTTTCCCCAGAAAGGGCGAACACCGAGTTAGCATTTATTTTCCACATATTAATTCCCTACGTCTTCTGTGTAGAGAAGGCCCTTGCATAGGAATGACCGTTCATTAGGAACCCCTCAATGTACCTCCAGAGTAAATATCTCCCTCACAGGTGACTTTGATGTGTAAGTCCTAGAAGGTGTACATACGTCCTACAGAGATTAACCAATTTCCGAAACAACCAATTATAATCGGTATAACTATAAAGAAAACTATAATAAGGCGTGGGCTGCTACAATTACATTATAAATTTGATCATCTCCAATTAGAGATCCGGCAAATAAATAAAGGTACTTGGGTTAGGTTTATAAAAGCTGGCAGGAGGAAGGTGAATACAGCGAAAGAAGACAAGAGTCTTGAGGTTCAATTCTGTTTTCTAAACATAAGTCAAAATATATTTCAGTAACAGTATACAGTTTTTGTTTAATTTTTCTTTAATAATAAAAGTTGGAAAGCTTTTTCAATGAAAGCAAATGTAGAAAGAGAGAGGATTATTTCAAACGTTAATGTGGCATCACAACGAGCTTCATTAACTAATACTTGAGTTTTTGAAAACTGAACACTTCTCTATCTTCAGGGTAAGAGTATTTGTATTTTTCCTACTTTGATTACGCAGCACTTGTGGCCATGTGCATCATTCTGGATCAAATCCGCGCTGATCGAGGGTTACTGATACTTGATCAAACTTTGACTCTGATGAAATTGCAGTTATGATGCATCTTAGTTAATTTTCGTTCAACGAAGCGCCATCAACTGACCGGACGCAAGGTTGCTGAACTTACTCAAAGGAAAGCACCTAACTCTACAGACAAGGAGGTTGTAGTTCAATTACAATCTCTTTGTCTATATCGTTTGTTTTTTGTTTTGTGTTTGATTACCATATATAAGTAAAAGAAAATGGAAAGTAAATGAAGGTCTCCAAATTTTACTGAGCATGAGATAGACATTCTGTTGGAACTAACTATCTCATATTCCAATAAACTGAAAAATAAAAAGACTTGTTCATGTTCTTTAAAGGAAAAGAAGGTATGGAATGATTTAGCCATGCATTTTAACATGACACCAATTACCTAATAAATAAATCGCTATTTGTTAAAGTAGCGTAAGTCATGAAGTGTAAAATTCTATTCACGTATGAAATAGGGTGATTTGAGGTTGGTAGGAAACTCTAACCTTTCAGTCCTTTCTACTAGCCACCACAATAAGCCGGAATATTTCTTCATACTCTTCAAAAGGCTCGCCTCTTTCCATAATGATCGGGTTTTGACGCTGGTCCTAATTTAAGAAATTCAGGTATATCTCGTCCTCATTACCTCCAAGAAAATTGAAGCGTGCAGCCATTTTGTGTAACTTGACCGCAATCAACGGTTCAGCACCTGCGGTCAAAGTTGACCATGCTTCAACTTTCTCGTTTTTTTAGCTTTGATCATTGTCGATGCGCTGAAAAATCGCATCGAACGCGGTCAAACACGAATATATCAGATAAGTATTAACTCTATATTCGCCCTTTTTTAAACTGGAATACTATTTGTACTAGCAGCTTGCAATATTTTAAGCACACTATCGTACTGCAGGACTGTTTTGTTTATACATCCATCTTGAGAGTGTCCTGCATCGCTCTTTTGGTTACCTTGTTTTTAGTTTACTCTGTGAATATCTCAGTAGCTATTCATCCACAGATTTGTACAATATTCAGAATTACCAACATTTAATATTCAAGCATTATATAGCTACACCCCCAACACGATTTGATAATGACTTTAAAGTTATTTCATTACCAAATTTAAATATGTTTATATATTTTTAATTTTTTTTCTAAACCCTTTCTGGTTATACTCCTGAAATTGGATTTAAATTGTAAATATAAATACCGCTGTCAATAATTACAGGTAACACGTTGTACTTTTAACTGACAACACAGGGACGGAAATTACTTAAATTGGATGTAACCATACGCTATTAAGTCATGCGTCTGCTTTAGTAAACGTTTCTATTTAGATCAAGGGAGTTAAAACTGATGTTTTTCGAAGCTTTAACATTTTTAAGATTAGGTTTCGAAAAACTCGAGTAAAAAAGCACGAAAAAAGCACGGAGATTCAAATTATCGATTATTATTATTATTATTATTATTATTATTATTATTATTATTATTATTATTATTATTATTATTTTATTTTGTTAAATTCACGGTGCTCGAGGATTTGAGGACTCGAATACCGTCATTGCAAAAAAAAAAAAAAAAAAAATTCAACTGTAAGAATATGTTTCCCAACATTTTCTTAAAGTATATTGGACACTAACTTTAAATGTTATCTTAGAATTATATAAAGGAATTAAAGTATCACAGTTAATGTGTAATAACATTAAGTTAAGAATAATTTCATTATGCGGAAACGTTTACAAAATAATTATTTATTTAGAAAATTCGTTCATAATTTTTTTAAACAATATTGTCCGACAACCCTTAATAAGTTCGAATATTTGATAAAAGACACTATGTGTGATAAACAATGCTGATAGTTTTTTCAGGTGTGACTGTTACAGCTCGGCTCCGGTCTGTACATAATTATTAATTACATTGTTTTCCGTTTTCATTCCCTCCAATTTAAACAATTTCTGTGTACTGACATACGAATTTGTTTCTAACAGCGCGCTGCTTTCGCATGATTCTTACATCTATATCCTCTGGTACATCCCTATCCCGTTTGCTTTATGCTCCGAGATAGCAAGTGCAGCCAAAACTGAAAAATCGGGTACTGTGTCTTTGATTGGCTGCCCCTCTTCCACAACAATTCAGAAGACGCGCGAACCTGCAAGCATTGTCAGATTGTATATTTTTCAGTTTTACATGCACTGTATAGTGATTTACCTACTTGTTTTACATTCTGTACAAATACAATAATAAAAAGTTTTGGATTTTTAGCACGTATTACTTTAATTGCTATGGTATTTAGCTTCGGATATATTGAAGCGATTGATGAGGTACTACTGTTTGTTGCTTCGTTCTCTATGGCGTCATTCCGGTGCTAATGATGTATTATTGTATTTAGGTACAAATAATGAATGTTGTGTAAGTACTTTTTTAAAGTTTATTTTCCTATTATACACCTGCTGTAGTATTTCAGATGTGTTGTAGATTATGTTAAAGTATAATGGTTTTTACTTTATCAGCCTCCTGCTGTGTAAGTGATGTATATATTTATACTGCTACTGTAGTAGATACTCAACATTCTTTTCTAATTTAACTCTTTATGTGAAAGGAGGGCTACGCCAACTGTTTATATCACGAGAAGCCACTGACCTTATGGCGTGTTATAATGAGAGCCTTTTCATTATACTATGACCTAATTGATGCTATAAGTAAATTGAAATAGCGCCCGGTAATATTTGAAACCAAAATACATAGTAAACGCACGCATTACATACATGTTGCAGCCTCTACTGAGATTTGTTAATGGCACAGTTCCCCAAAGCGCTACACGGAAAACGAAAAGAACGCAGAATAAAAATTGCAAACCAGTTCCGAGAGTTATAGAGAAGGAATGAATGAAAGTATTGGACACATTGAATTCAGTTGTACCTAACTAGACGAGCAAGTCCTGGGCGAAATTGAAGAAACCTTGCTCTTGTGACAGTAGCGGCTGCAATAGGATACAGTTGACTTTCACCAGGTGTCCCTCGACGTGACGTAACGAGAGATGATACCCAGTATGAGAGAGGCACTGTTCACACAGCGATGACAACAGCATTGTGTAGTCTCCTTACCTGGCCAGGATCGATGGATTTTTTCGGGCGTAAAAATCCTAAATATGGCTTCCTTCGGAAGGGAAGTAAAGCCGTGGATCCCATGTCGTACATTTACGGCACGAAAAAGAACCTCAAACCTGAAAGTAGAGACCTCTGAGCAAAATTTGTCGGTCGTTTCACGCCCCGATTTGAATGGGGCGTTGATGACCTGAGATGTTAAATAAAATAAAACCAAGTATCGAGTAGTCTCCTTGCGAGATCATTAATCATTCTTCAGTTACGAAGTCTTCAATTACAGAAATAATTTTATTTTATAGTGCCAGCACACGTGGAAACGGCGAGAGCATAGTACATGTTTCAGATTGTGATGCCTGACATGATCTCAAAGATGGGTATGCTTATGATTATTATGCTCGTAATAGGAAACTTTCTTAGTCAAAGAAAAATCCCCATGACAGAATTGGGAATCGAGCCTGGAGCTACACGGGAGCATTTTGTTTTAGCGTTTCATTTAGGTTTCGAAATATTAATGTGACAAATTATTTTACAAGAAAACATTTCCAAAAACTTAAATACCAATAGTATGTCATATTAGTTTATAATGATATGCTTTATTCCATGAATAAATGTATAAAAAAAGTGTGAAGCGATGTTCTAATATATTATTCATATTATTCAGGAGTCAGTGCCGTTTTATTATACTTATGACATCATTTTATCGCTGGATTATTTAACTTGGTTATCTATTGCTATTGTTTTTAGAGACGAAGGATTTGCGGTAAAAACATTTAGCCCAAACTGAAAAGAGTGAGTTGTTACCAATATCGAAAAAAATATTATGACATTTATCACAAGGAATACGAGAAGTTCATTAATTAGATGAAAAGTAAAAATATTAGGGAATTTCAGAAACTTTATTATCAAATTCTATTAATCAATTTGGTAGGTTGTATTAACTAATTAATTATTTTCTTTCTTTCTTTGAATAGTGTTTAACGCCATTTTTACTAGGCACTGCACATGGTGATACATGAGATGAAATTATAAATTGAGAAAACATTTTTTAAGAAAGGAAGTCTTTCAAGCTTAAGTTTGAGTTACTCCTCTGCATTTGCCATTTATGAAGATTGAGGAAAACCTGGAAAAAAAATCTCAGTCAAGAGGGATGGTCCAGGCAGGAGCCTCACGAGTCCGTGCCTTAACTATCTCGGCCACCCGTGCCGGCTTATTAATTGTGTATTCTGCAATAAAGTTGATCGTCTGATTCTGGTTTTAATGTATTTTTTTTTTCCTTGATGAGAGTATTTTAGCAATGAAAAATTTAATAATGTAACTGTTACTGTGGTAATTTTATACAACTAGTGCCACAATGTACATTTTATTTTAGGGATTTGATCAACATTAAAAATGGTTTATACCCATAATAAAAAGTGTTAAGGGAATACGATTACCATTATGAAGTATTTTAATACATATTTAAACGTTCCATAGCGAAACAACGTGCCCCCCTCCGTTTCTCTACCATTTATCTACAAAATGTAAACAAACAAGAAAGTTAAACAAGTTTATTAGGCATAAATAACGCATCGTTTAATAATCATCAGCAATCTTTTTTTCACTGTGTTAATATTCAATAACACAAATACAGATATAAACGTTTAGTTGCATTGTACTAGTTTTGCTTTATTAATGTGTAGGCAATATTGAACTAAAATAAGACAAATAGAAACTGTATTGTTGATCAAATGATCACAGATATAATTCCATTTTAAACAATATCTGCATTACTTAACTGGTGAGAGGCCTGACTAAAATTTAATTTACGTTACATCGAAATGTTTTCAATATTGCCGACTGTTTACTCGATTTATCTTTTGGACTTACGACATTAGGTTCAATTTGCACTTGAAAGAAACGATTTCTGATTTCAGAATGAATCAGAAGTCTATTTCAAGTATATAACCAACAGTTTCCAACAATAATTCATTAATTTAATGCCTCAAAAATAATAATTTACAATATATGTGAATTTAAAATGTCTCATTAAGAAACGAAATCATTTAGGATTTTGAATTTTAGGCCCAAAAACGTTTACACATGATGCCGCTTTTATTTTTTAATTTTTGCGCTTAATAGGAAGAAACATACGTTTAGAATACCAGCGTTCTCATGAGTCATAGGAAGAGGCGATTTTCATTTGGGTCAATTATATTACAATGCGTGTTCTTTAGTTCAGTTATCCATATCGCTTGATACCCCAGTGCTGATTTAACATCAACACAAATGAATAACATATAGGCTAAAAATTGTAAAATTTATGAACTAAACTTTTCATGCAAATTATATACTTATTTATAGTCTTTTTATTAAACATATCAACTAACTTAACGCATATGATATAAATATTAGTATGAAAATATAAGTATAATATGATTATAACAGGTTTCCACGTCATTATGTGCCATTTATTAACGTAACATTGCTGGGTACAGAATTAATTTCATAATAAATGATTTATGTATATTATATGTGGGTTCTTTAAACTGGAAATGTAAATTATTCTGTATTTTTACAAACCATTTCATGTGCATATTAGATAGCTTTGGACAGACTAATTAAACATTTGAAAGTCGTGAATGTGTCTATGAAAACATAGAAACGTTTATTAAACAAAATGGCGGATAAAAAGGCCTTTGAGTGTTGAACGGTTAGTTATACAGAGTGATTCTTTCGCTAGAGGCTCCAACTATTGTCTGTAAAACTTATTTCATGAAAATAATGGTTTGGAAATTTTACACACACACGCACGTACGCACGCACACCTTGAACGTTGTAATCCCCCGCAATTTAATGGACTCGTCCACTGATCTCCGTTGTTCTGCATCACTATCTCGGCAGTTGCGTCTCGAAACTTGCTCGTGATTAACAATGTACACAATCACAGAGCACGTGTTCCTCGCTCTTAATTAGTGGCAAATAGGTTCGTTTAAAGCATGTCAGAAGCATTTTGAGCTGAACATGCACTATCAAAATGCTGCATCCAAAAACTGGTTAAAATTTAGAGACAACAGGCAGCATTCTCACTCAATATTCAGGGGGCTCAAAATTGCCTGAAGAAACAAAAAAGGATTTAAAGGAGCGATTACTGCGTCACTATCAAAAGCATTTCAATACTTTCCCAAGAAATTAATCTCCCATATTCCGACGGTCAAAGAGAAAAAGGGGAAAAAAGCCTATAATGCGTTATATGTTCGAGAATTGAGGTGTTGAATTGAAAAGAAAACTAGTGCCAAATTGTTCAAAAATATTCGTGTTCCAATGCAAGTTATTTGGAATCTGTTGAATCAAAGTTTATTAAGCAGACATGTTACAAATGAATACAAAACGAAGTTTTCATTGAAATGAAAAGTGGGAGACAAAGAAGAGACGATATGCAGAATTTAAGAACACATAGAGCTTGATAATAACAAGAAAACTGTTTCTATTAGTTATGGGAAAAAAAAAACATTTATTGGACATGCTGAATTATATGAATCGAAAATATAATGATTCTTACAAGAAAAGTATGCATTTGTTTCAATTTATTATTATTATTATTATTATTATTATTATTATTATTATTAATGTTCAAAGCAGTAAATTGATAATATTATTTGTAGAGTACAATAACATGCTGATTTAATGTTACAACTTCATGAATAACACATTTTTCTGGCCAAAATGGTTTTCTTTTTTCCTTCTTCTGAAAAATTGAATGTTTTTCACTCACATGGTTTTTCATGTCAACTCCCCAATTGAACGTGACGAATCACGGTCACCCAGATCTTCATTTTGGACGCTTCCCGAATTCTTTCTTTGCCTCATTTTGAAGAAGAGATAAAATTAAAAAATAATAATAAATAAACCTCATACAATCGAACGGCTCCTAAGAAACCATACAAGAGATTGAAATTGCTGGCATGATAGAAATGTTCCAGAATTTGAAGAAACGTATATAAGTGTGGAAGGAGATGTTTCAGCATAGAGTATGAGCATTCCTATTTTGTTACGTTGAAAGTATTTTTATGTAAATTTGCAAATAATTTTAATAGACAATATTCTGGGGCCTATATCGAGAGAATCATACTGAATAAAACTGTTTTGGTGTACGCTAAGCTGAAAAGTGTTGCTTTAGATCAGAGATATTAGAAAGGTGACTTCAACAGAAAATGGGCACTATGCAGGAACACCACTCTCCATATATAGTGAAACCTGTTCATGACGTAGTCTCGATTTGTATTCCCTTCTCCACAGGTTTCCGTGTATGAAGTTGAAATGGGCATTTCATTATTTGCAGTGTTTTAAAATAAAAGAAGCGTTCTTTATCTTTCTCCGTGCAAAGAGAGCAACTTTGTACGAAGTCCACAAAAAACGAACTTTCTCGTCTTCAGTGCATACATCACGTGGTTCAAATTCCTGTAATGATTTTTTTTTAGTTTTACTGTCACTGGATTTCAAGAGATATGTTAACATCACTCACTTCCCTGCACATCTGATTCCAGACAATTTGTACCTGTTTTTGAAGCTTTCTAGTCATCCATTAGAAACCGTTAATTTCGACTTATTTATTTATTTTTTGTCACCAGCTCGAATGTCTGAACATGCACAATAGATCCTGGAAATAGCAATTTTCTTCTAACGAGCTTGGAAAAAACTCATCTCGTGGCAGTTCTTTTTTTTTTTTTTTCCCCCTTTATATGTCGCCATTTTTGCCTAAAGCCACTCATTTTTTTATTTTTCAAAGCATCATACACCTGAGTTTTCTTACAATTAAACTTTAAGGTCATTTTCCTTTACTCTCTCCCTTTCTTTTAATATATAACTTTCACCTTATCACTTGATATTGCTACAGTTTTACGCATTATTGTTAATCATGAAAATCCGATTCTGTGTTCTACTTGGTCACTCATAAGATGAACTCTTGTTTTAATGTATGGAAGTTCACGGTAAAACTCTTTCGCCTAGTCAATAGGACAATAAAACTATTGACCAGAAACTCAACACATGCAAAGAAACTCAACAGTAACCCACATATATTGGTATTTCCTTGAAACTAAACGTTGTTTCAAAATATACCTATTAAAAATATTGTTTCCGTAATAAACAGTGATAGACTATTTCCGTTTTCGCGCTCCACAGTTTCTGTTTTATTCAGGAAAATATACATATAAAAGTATGGTTTTCGCCTAAACCAATAAAAATTTTCCAATATGGATAGCATTCCGGAATATTTAGATTCCCAAATTGGCAGATTTCACTGTGTTAGAACCAAAGCGACCGCTCCATATCTATTTATTTTCGATTCGTAATCTCAGAGAACATTGAAGACTCAAATGTCGTCCAGGGTGTGTGACGCAAGAGCGAGGCATTTGAGCATATTTTCAAAATATTATTTAACTTGAAAAATAAAAAAGCATTTAATAAAAGCAAATCATATCTTGGACTCCATGTATATTCCGTTCTCTAGGGAATCGTCATTTAAGATAGCAGACAAAATATATTTTGTTCACCACCGAGTTTATCCCTATTGCTCACTTGAGAGAAACATTCCATTTATAGACAAATTTCATTTTTATGTAATTTAATTCATAATGCACCATATTAAACAATACATGTTTCATATTTTCGTAATGATATAATAATAAAATGAATGGGAATGGTCATGAGCTAGTTTTTTCATAAGAAGAACGGAAGTGTTCCAAGACTTTACGAAGCGGAACGCCATTACTCACATCTGTACTGTGTGTAAGGAAATGTACGTACACGCTTTTGTTATTGTCAAAGAAAAAGAGGTACAATATTAGCGATAACAAGAGAAATTACATTAATGTTCTGTGCATCATAATCACTTTTTATAATCCAACAAAACCCAAAATATGCCGTAAAAGAATGGAGTTAAATTTTATCCGCAAGTACAAAGTTAGCTAAGGATGTTCTGCCATTCTGAGCGCGTTAAGGGTGATAAGAAGTTTTCCTTCATTGCCAAAAGCCTGTGAAACCGTTTCAAAGATCTACGTTCCAGATTTGCTGAGCTGGACGCAGAAGTTGGTGCTAGATCTCTGCTCTAGTGCAGTCCATAATGAAATTGCAAATCTGCAAAGCCACACGGTTACAACTTGTGTAGCACAGCTTTCGATGTTGTCAAAACGACACATAACGGCATAATGATTAATTAAGATCACAGTTTATAATTGCTGCGCGCGCATCCCCTTGCTCCGCTTTGTTTCCGAATTATAGGTCTAGTCTTGGAACTTTTTGATAGCATCTGTATTTTAATTTAGCAATTCAGATTTACAGTCTGAAAAAATATCAGACGCTGGCAGACCATAAACTATGAAAGGGTTGTAATTAGTCAGTCGACCATTCGATATTAATTAATATAACTATGACAGCTAATATTTTGAGAATATATTATTTATATGCTAATATTTAAGTTGTGTAACGAGAGATAAACGTAAAAGTTAATTAGCAGGCTATTAAGATGGGCATTGTAACAAGGGAGATGCACGGTCAGCTATCCATGCATGTAATGCGTTCAGGAAAACTCTGTAAAAATAAACAAGGAGAAGACAAGGATTTGATAAAAAAAACGATACCTGCACAATATAGTCATTAGCAGGAAGAATGCATAACACAATAAGATACAAAAGAGAGCAAAATCAAAAATTTCATTTGTAAATAGCGTGCCTTTTGTAATGCAACATAAAAGCAAAGCGCCATAGTATATTCAAAAGCATCTGGAAATTCCTTTTAATGTGTGGGGTTTTTCGTATGAGACACCCCACGTTCATTTGCCGAACCGTGGAAGAGGTAGTACTCCTGTTAACTTTTGTTCTTCTTGTTGACGGTCGCAGTCGTAGCGCAGCTGTTCCCGGGCGTGTGTTGTATTTTTCTTTTCTTTATTCGAAGTACACATAAAGTATATTATGCCTGTGTGTTTACAACGAAACAGCTCGTCTTTATGTACGATTCATGTATGTTAATTCAGTGGTGAAAGAATCTTAGGACAATTTTTAATATACAGTTGAATCTGTTACTTATGTGAATACCATACTAACCCCTTTTTCATAGAATTAATCGACATGCATTTTTTTCAACAGAGTTCTGATACTGCTCACTCTGCGAATAATTCCATGAGAACAATTCATAATATGTTTTCACATGACAGAATTATCAGTAGGGATTTGTAGTCCCCATGGTTCCCCTACTTAACAGCCTGTGATTATTATTATTATTATCGCTTGGGTAAATTAAAAAATGCCGTGTAACAAGGCGAACCCGCATAACATACAAGAACTCAAAGATAACATTGGTCAGGAAACTGTCCGGATTTCTCAAAATGAACTACAGCGAATGTTGAATGATGTCCCAAATAGACGCCAAAATATGAGGAGAATGCAGACGGGCAGTTTCAACACCTCATTTGATAATTTGGTTTGCATATTGTTGTATGGTTGGTTGGTTTTATTGTTTTATACTCTCGTCAATCACCGAGACCCGGCTAACGAGCGGGCCCGGTCGCCCGTAGGCAAAACACTCAGGGGGAAAACAAAACTGATCGCACAGTAGTCGCTAAAAATCAGCACCATGATGCTGCACCATTATAAAACCTATTGATACCTTGGAATGGAATCCCGGAAATGTACGTTTGGTATAAAAAACCAATAATTGATTGATAAGATGTTTATATACTAAAAGTGCTTGTGGAACGAGCGTGTTCGGCAGCGCTAAGGCATAATTCGATATTCCAATATTTATTTAAATTACTTGACAAGATCTTATGATCGACGCCTGCTTAGGCTGCGTATCACAGTTTACATAAAGCAACAATAATCAACGTCATTCGCAGTGTGATTTCTGGAGCTGCTTCACCGCTTTCAAAAATATACTGAGATCTGGACTGCAACGATTATCCCTGCTCATGCCTCCAACACACTATAAGAAGGCTAGAAACTTATGTTAAGTGCAACGCGAGAGGTAGGCAATGCCTCAATGCGGCTGCGGCTAGTCGCGGCTTGAGATATAATAAAGCTTTCCGTCATTTACTTTGGCTCCTAACGACCCTTTGGTAGAGATTTTGGGTAAAAAAAAAATAGAATTTTAGCTTTATACATAATATGAAACTGCATTATATGCAGATGACATCCATGTATAATTTTCGTAAGTTGGGGCATATAAATGGATTTAAATGACAATTTACATATGGCAGTCATGCTATTACTCATATGCCACATGCACTTATTTTGTCATTTGCCATAACTGGTAAAGTTTACTTTTCCCAAAAACTATGTAAGATAGACTATGAACTTTTTTCATGTGCAAAACGCGTTTCTCTATTTAGCTGGTGAAAAAATTTAACTCAAGCATGTAAGTTCTGGAAAAAATTTGAATATGGTTTGAAATGTGTGTAAAATAATGACAACATATGCAAATATTTTTTAAAAAAGTTACTTTTGCTTTAAATTATTAATTGGCCAGCAATGTAAAGTAGCATTTTTGCAAACTGATTTTTAAGTCTGAGGAAGCCGAGATTAATAATTTGTGAGAGAATTGCATCTAAAGCAGAAAAAATGTTAAAAGAGTAATATTTTTCTGGTATATTAAAATAATTATAAAATAGTAATAATTTAGGTTGGCCATCATTTAAAAAGTTTATAATTAAGAAATAAGTGTTTAATAATTTTCATTTGGATAGTCAATATAGTTTTTGAGAAAGCATGTATTCTGTTGAGTTTTAGCGTGAAAACTGCCATAATGTCTCTATCAAGTGTCCTTAATGTACTTTCCCAAATGGTTTCACTTATGCAAATCAACAAAATTGAACATAACTATCTGATGTTAGTAAGGAGAAGAAGTAAAAGCGTTTTCACTATCGCGCAGACTGTAGAGCTGGCCTTTCACAACTTTGTGCACACCCTACCGTGTCGAGTTACTGTTTTGCATGGGACATAAACAAGCACATTAATCAAAACCGGTGCAATTATCAGCCAGCAGTGCAGTGTGATGAAACAGAACTGGTTCCCAAGTCACCTAGATTCGAAGTCGCGATCGCTTAGCCAACAGGCAGGCTGAAACTGGACCTGAAACCACCCGATGAACCGTAAAGAAATATTACATGCAAATTTGTGTTGTGTCATTATGCAATTCCAAAATTATCAACCTGGCTCCCAGTATAAAGTTAAAACCGGGGAGCAACTCTTCAGTTTCTACTGTATGTGGAAAAATTCGTGTATCACATCAAAACTTAAAGAGATATTTACTCCATATATCGGCCCTGTACCACTGAGCTGTCGAATGATGGCAGTGGTGGTGGTGGCGGCAGAGGTGGCGAGGGGCTTTTATAAGTTTTCAAGTATATAAATAATTACAACTGAAGCATGGGCCTTGAGACCGTACGCGCTGATACCGTCCGTTTAAAATACGAAAAATATTGCACATAAAAGTAGTAGCACACGCAATTAGAATTCTTAAAGCTATATCTACAGTAATGGTAGTGTGCTTGGTGTATTGCAGCCACTGAAGACATAATATTAGGTGCTAGGTACCTGAATTTGATCAAGAGAGAATTGTGGCATGAGAACTTGGTGCTCGTGATGGACGTAATGTGTCCACAGCGAAACGAATATGAACTCAGTGGATAGAGGTAGGACGAACACACAGACCCGAAGAATCCCAACGATCTCTTCAAATAACCAAACGAGAAGACATACACTATTTTCGATGACTGTTATGGACACGCAATTGTTGCAATTTTAATGGCTAGTAGTTTATATAAACCGTTTCCCAGAAGCAAAATGCTTGCATGTCAGTGTTAGTAGTTGAACATCCTAACCGGTTTTATGATTCCGTTTTCAAGCAATCACTCCTTCAACAACGGAAAATGTTTACAAATGTACGTGCGGAATTTTCAGTAGCTGGGTATTGCTAAAGTCATCCCTGTTTTACAAACTGAATAACTGTGCGACATCTTTATCTTATACATTCCAAAAAGAAAGAAAAAGAAACGCTCTTCTGAGGTCTTAAACTTCTCTGCAGACATAAGAATATGTAGCGTTTTGGTATATGGGATTTATCAATCAAGTTCCGCTGTCATGTAAATCAATGTACTTTCACTTGGGTAACCAAAATGAGTATATGCTATTGAATAACTGATAACTATAGCTCTACATCTTTTGTTCGTGACTCGGGTCGACCATCCATCCGTGAACCTATTTCATCTGGTTCATCGATCTCCACATACACGCAGGGAAAGTGGCTGTATCACTCGTGATCACAGATTTACTTTGTTTTCTTTACCCGTATGCATTAGATTTCCGTTTATACTGCTTTCCCATTGTTGTAGTTTTGCCAAGTCCGCACCCACTGTCTGAGGATAGTCTTCTTTTATACGCTTTTTTATTTTGCTTTAAAATAAAAAAAAATATCCAGTTTAAATGTTGATATTGGAATTTCTTAGACGTTCGTTTTTAATATGCTCATTTAACATAAATTTTATACACTGGAATATCCTGCGTTGTCTGTGCCGCGGTGCATAGAGATATGCAATAAAGGAAAGCATACATTACGATGCACAATGATGCGGTGTGTAAATCGGTCATTCATTTGCTAAGGGATTGGAATGAAGAGTGCTAGAAAAATAAAATAAAAACGTGTTCCATGTCCCAAACATTTTATAGACATAAAACTTTTTGGAGACGGGACATGGAATTACCCTGTGCTTACACGTCCTCCCCATCCCTTTGAAATCAGAGTTCAGATTAACTTAACACTCAAAATATATCTTTGATTTTTTATTTTTCAGGAGGTGAAATCTGAACGGTGATTGGATAAAATTTAAGAAAGTCATAATGATGGTTTTCATTTTTTTCCTGCTGTTGATAGCATTTAATTATTTTGATTTCCCCTCTTGTTTTATATGTTTTAAAGTATATGGTAGTTATAACTATTTTTAAAAAGTATTTAAAAGTATGTGTCACAGCTTTATTGCTCTGTTCTGAATTATACATCACTTCACACATCAAACATAAACAATATTTAAATGTTTGCCCTGTTCGGTATATAAATAAATTAATCAATAAATTAACAAAGAAGAAAAACATTTCAAGATAAAGGTAAAGAGATAGTGAACTATCAACCTGGAGGCTTTTGAAGCTCAGTAATTTACACAAATGTGAAATTACTTTTGATTGTAATTTTAATTGCAATTTCTGAGGGGAAAATATTCACTTTTCCATACAAATGCCTCATTATATCGGAAACTTGAAATGTTTGTAAACGACTTATTTTTAACAGAGTAACAACTAATTTATTGAAAAAGTTTAAATATACTATGCATCGTTATTTTTAAACACTAAAATCTAAATTGTGAAGTGAAAAGTGCGCATTATATTTAAACACCAACTTTTCTTGCTATTCAATATAAGTAGGCTATATTTTTTCATCAATCACATGAGAAATTATTTATAGGTACTCTACACCAGGCAAAAATCAGTTATCTATGTTTAATGCTATCTAAGATAATGCGTATTGAATTTGCTAAATTTAATATTGGTGGAGATAAGACATTTTTACTACTTTTAAAGTATCCTATGTTTTTTGCCTGGCTTTTCCTGTACAAATTTTCGTTTAAATCTGTAAAAGAGTTATAATTGTATGGGAGTGGGGGGCAAAAACACAGACATACCAGATTTCAAACTTATAAAATGTAAAAAATTTTCCGCTAAAGTATGAACACGCGACATGTTTTATAATTCAGTTTTGTTATTTAAATGTTTGAGGCGCAATTGCTGTGTATTTTGCTACATGTTATTCTACTTTAATTTGTAAATGTTAACACCATAATTTTCTGAAGACCTTGTGAATGATAAAGACTACTTAACTTTTTAAAAGGTGTTTTTTCAGGTAATCTTCCAAGGCTATTCCTTGGAAATCCCCTTAAAAAATCAGTGGCCATCACCTTGCATACTTCTTCGCAACACTTTCACCAGTCGTTGCCCACTACTTTAACTGTCGTTTCGACCGCTAAGGTGCAACCAGATTTCGTCCATAATCACGAATCTACGCAGAGAGTACTCCAGGTTCCGGGGGGGGGGGGGGCGGTAACGCTTAAGGCTTGAGGTTCCTAGCTCAATTTCCCTTGGGCTGGCCATCTTAACTCAGTTATTACTATCCCCCCCTCCCATTGGTTGTGTTACAGGCGACCGAAAGTGCCAAGGCGAGATGGGCTGATAATGGTTTGCGCTTTGGCAAGGCTTCTGCCCCAGAACCTGGATATTCTGGGGGGGGGGGCTCGAACAACTCGAGGCTTCACCGGCGTCGGGAAATATGTTAGAAACCCCAATGAGTCCGCGCAGTCACTGCCCAAGTGTTAACCTTGTGTCATCCTTTCCTCCCGGAGGTGCCGCCATTAGGGGCGTAGGCAGAAAGGGCCAGCCGTGAGCAAAGCACAAGTACCAAAAGTATCCTCTCCCTCTGCAGACCACTCTCAGCAAGTACTGCTTTGTACAGTCCTTTAGCGACGTTTTTCGCCGTCGCTACTCAGGTAGCACCAGCTTTTTTATAAGCAGTGTTCCTGCAGGAGTTGAAATACTTACTTAGAGAAAAGGAAATGAGCTGTGAAAATGATGACTATGCATAAAACAGACCTTACCAAACTCGTCATTTAATAATGAAATGTACTAGCAGAACTGGGAATATTGGCTAATTATGCAAAAGTTGTTAATGAAAGAGTATTAAAATGTTGGACTAATTAAAATGTTGGAATTTAAACTTGATAAATAATGATCAAATACGCAAGAAAATCAAGTACATTTTATTTTAGAAAGTATCGGAATGAGTAAGTGAAAAGTTCAAGAGATGTTCCAGAATTTTGGACGGAAACAGGATTGAAGTACTGAAATACAAAAACATTTTAGTAACTTTAAATACACAAGTTTATTGAAGTGCTACATGGATATAAAAATAGAATGGAGTAGCGAAAAATATGTGAAATGCTTGATAAATCTAGTCGGGATAGATCTGCATGGATTAAAAGGATGTTCTGACTCTTAAAGAACTGAGAAAGCATGAAAATCTTACGCCGTGTCAATTTTGTGAAGAAATAGAAAATGAACTGCACTATGTACTAGAATGTAAAGAGACAAAATAGTGGAGAGAAGAGATATGGGGTAAAAATTGGGATAAATTGCCAAAATAATTTGTATTAAGAATTATGTAGAATAAAAGGAGAAATTTAGATGTTAAGATATTAGGAAAATTCTTTAAACAGGTAAGATAAAAATGGTTGAGAAAAATACAAGAAATAAGGTAAAATAATTTAGAAAATCTGTTCCTCAAATAATTAAAAATTACTCTTATTAATATGATTGTAATTTTATTACGTTCTTATACATCTAAAACCTTGATATTAAGGTGTAATAGAACCTGAACAGTGAAAACAATTCTCATAAAGCATTGTTAACAGTTAAAGAAGAGAATTTATGTCATTAGAAGTTTAGAGTGGAAGGGGTAGGGACTTTGTCTTTGGCAAATTGCTGACAAGAGTCCCCCATCCGTGTAAGCATTGGGTCAATCCCTTCTGGAAATGCCGAAGGCTCTATATTCACTAATTTTAGAAAATGATAAATGTAAATTAATAATACTTAATGCATGAATTTAAGCGTATTTATTTTAATTATGTTTTTGTTTTTTTGTTATATTTGTTACACATTTATATCAAAATTGTAGTTATAGTTAAACTTGTAATTTGTATTAATTATTTACAAACTGATTCATTTCAGTACATAGTTTCTTTCACTCGGTCTTCATATACAGTACCAAGGAATGGTTAATACTATCTTTCACGTTGACCTGAATTGGGCGCAGAAGCACGCTTCTTCTTCTGTGCATATACGACTTATTTAAACTCATTTTTCAAAAATAGTTTTCAACGCTGGTGTAAAGTTCCCAAGAATTTCAACTCCTAGGTTGTCCACCATCTCTAAACAAAATATGGGGACTTATAATGTATACATGACATGATCACTACCGGCGGTTATCATACTTTAACTATGTATCACATAAGGTTGAAACCTTCATTGACCGTTACAAAAAGTACGCTTGCCAACAATGATGTCACTTAAATAATTTTCCATTCATTCCATGGAAATTTTCCCGATGTTTTTAAATAATTGTAGGCTTTTAACGTGTTAGTATCTACTAGTACATGATTGTGTTTAGATATTGAATATATAACTAGATTTTTACCCTTTATGTTAGGTACCTGTAAGAAATGTGAAGATAGATGTAATTACTTGTACTGTACTCCGTCTGCAAATAAAGAAGAGGAGATTAACAGTGGTCTGCTTGCTGCCAAGGACAAAATGGATTGTGCGGAGAATTCCACAAGCGCCGTAAACTTGTCTTCCTCATTTTCCTTTCCCATGCAGAACATCACGAATTTCACTAAACACTCTTGACAGTTCCAGTCATTTATCAGGTTTGTGTTTTAACATCGCCCCAACAAGTGACTTATCAAGCGGTCATTGACGTAAGGCTCGTATTTTGCCGTTTTCGCAATTAATATCCCCCGGTGTTCATTCGTGGTTAGTGAAGATTGATAACGCGGAAGAGTAAGTAAAGTCCAGCTATTGTGAGCAATAAATGGCTTAAATGTTCTCAAGCTCCATTTATATACTGACATATTTAAGAATATGTGTATAAAGATTTTTCAGTGAACATTAGTGCAGTTCGACATGTTTCTTTGTTCAACCGTCCTTAATAGTTTCACGGCACGTATATATTTCCCCTCTGCCTTATTTTCAATGTTGCAATAGTTTCCTTTTACAAAATTCCAAATGAATGTAGCTATTCCGGTTGTAGGCATGAAAAGATTTTTGAAAATATTCTTCAAATCTGATCCACCTTACATTCTAAGCACCAAAAATGACGATAACAATATTAAAGAGAGTTAAGCCAAAGCGAAAATTTAAAAATCGCCGTAGCGGTCACAATTTTTTACTTTTATCAATGAAATTCGGTTTTTTGTCATTGAAATAAAGCAAGAAAAATATTTTCTGAAAATAAGCGAAATCAGATTATTAATGTGAGGGTTTACCTGAAACGCAAACTTTAAAAATCGCTTTACCTGTCCAATGTTTGTTTAAACTCGGTATATTCCATTAAAATAAAATAAAAAAAATATTTTCATTCAAAAATATACACAGCAGATGTAAAGTTATATGTTTATGTATATGGGCTGCAAAAACGCTAATTTTTAAAATTTTTGACAAAAAAGAGATTTTTGGAATATTTTCCATATATCTCTCTGTCGCTATCAATAAAGCATCCCATATCACTCTTATGTAAATAAAACTAAAGTGCTTACATAGAATTCAGACATTATGATGGACCCTTTCGTTAGACCCATGTCACTGTTGGAATCAACATGGATGACGAATTCTACTACTGTAGGATTCATAATCATGAAGAAGATACAGTGAGATTATTTCAGTAACGGGCTGGCAGAGCACGCAGTCGTCAATGCCTATAATGCATGTGTGTGTAGTACTTGTAGTTAGTTTGAGATAGGCTTCTTCAGCGAGGGGTTGTGCGTTCATGTTTTACTCGGAGCTTGGTGTAAATTGTTTGCTAATTGTTCTCAGAACGGGTTTTATGTACGATACTTGTTTGAAAACTGATTCTTTCGGAGAAATGGTAAGATGATTCGCAATCGTGTTCCAGGTAGAGAAACTGTTCGCCAACTTGTTAAAAAGTGACCAGAGACAGGATCTCTCATTGACAAGAAACAAGTTCCAAGCCAGCACCATTGATGGTAAGTCTATTTAGACTAAATAAAGGAAATTCCTACGCACATACCGGCAATGTATTGATGCTGAGGGGCATGGTTTTTCAGCATGTCTTATAACAAAGGTTAAGTGCTTATTGTTGTCAGTTTTAAATATAACATCAATTAATTCTTAGGTAAAAATATAAATATTAAAATAAAAAAATCACTTTACTCACTGCGACTCTTATCTCCGTTTTTCTAAGCATCCATGCTAAAGCGGCCCTTAGGGCTGGAAGATCTGTGCCAGAAAGTATATTTCGGTACTTTATGCCTACGATCCCAATGAATGGATAAGGTGAGCTAGACCCCGGGCAGCCAGGATCTATGGGCGGTGACTGCGCAGAAGCAGATGGCGTTCCTAACAACAACACTCTGATGCCTATTGAGGATCCCCCCCCCCCTCGAGTTATTCGAGCCCCTCAGAAGGTCCGCTTCCATTCCAAACCCCGAGGCAGAAACCTTCCCAAAGCGCAAGCCACCATCACATCGCGCCAGCCCACCTCACCTTTACATATCCATCCCAGCATTCGCCTAAGTGACCAGGGGAAAATCACAAAAAGAACCAAATTAGGGTGGCCATGCCCTTTTGCATTTTTATAGGGAAAGAGCGAAAGCTGTTTTCTCAGAATTCGCCACACTGTTGGAATAATAATTTCCAAACATTTTTAATTTTATTAGCACTTCATATGCCGAATTTTCATGAACTTCCTGCCGGCTTTGCAAAACTAGAGCTGCCCTCACTTTATTTTCTGTTAATTTCACTTTTTGTCATTAACTGCACCAAGTTCCTCAAATGTTCACCAACTTTCGAAATTATTTTCAGAGCAGAGTGCATTTCTCAAACTCGTGTAACGTTCGAAATTTTCTCAGTTGGTAGACTTACACGATCTTGTATTATGAATTCAGTTGTTAGAATGGCTAAAGAGTTGTTGAGAGGAAACATTTTGCTTATAAATACTTTCATTTTACCATCTTTATCACAAGTAATACGGTTTAGATAAATTTAATAAAGGAATTCTAAGAAATGTCTTTTATCATCTCTTCATATTAAACTTGGTGTGATTAAACAATTAGAAAAGCATTTGACAAAAATGGACGATATTTCGAATATCTCGCAGACATATTTCATGCTCTTTCGGAAGCAAAAATGAAAGTGGGCATTTTTGTATGCCTGCAATTAGAGCACAAGTTAAAGACAGGCAATTTGAAAACACTATGACTGCTATAAAAGAAAGAGCTTGAAATGCATTTAAAGAAGTCGCTGAAAAGTTTCTTGGAAACAATGACCATGCAGCTAAAATTGTGAACATGCTACAGAGATTTCCATTTTGGAATGCAACATGAATCTCTTCTCATATCCTAAAAAACTAGGGGCAGTCGTTGAAGAACAGGATAAAAATTTTCATCATGATATGGGAGAAATAGAAAGGAGATACCAAGGACGATGGAATGCGTCAGTGATTGAAATGAATGAATGGGTTTAACGCCCGTTTTTGCTACAGAGGTATCACAGGCGATGGACACTGATTTTTTTTTTTTTATTGTTTATTTATGGACGCTCTTTAACACCTCAGGTCATCAGCGTCCCATTCAACTCAGGGCGTGAAACGGCCGACAAATTTTGCTTAGAGGCCTCTCTTTCAGGCTTGAGGTTCTTTTTCGTGCCGCAAATGTACGACACGGAACCCACGGCTTTACTCCCTTCCGAAGGAAGCCATACTTAGGATTTTTACGCCCGAAAAAATCCATCGGTCCTGGCCGGGTTCGAACCCGCGATCTTGGGTATAGGAGGCAAGTATGGTAACCACTACACCACCAGAACCGACATGGACACTGATGATACATGAGAAAAATGATATATTGGGAAAGGATTTATTTTTAGGAAGGAATCGTTCCAGGCCTATGTTTAGGGGACCTCCCCGACATTTGCCAGTTATAAGGACTGAGGACTGATCTCAGTCATGGAGGACGGTCCTAGCGGTATTCGAACCCGGACCTCCCGCTCACGAGTCTGTGCCTTAACGACCTCGGCCACCCGTGGCGGTTTCAGTCAGTGATTGTGGATTACTGTTTGGTGCTTTGTATGGATTCTGCGGAAATACACCAGATAAAAGCCAAGGAAAACATTCCAGACCAAACGAACAATATTTTGAGAAGTGTTAAATATACTGATATGTGAATGTGAAAGCGAAATTAATTTCAACTGTAACTCTTATGCAATTTCTGAGCTGTATAAAACTCTTGAAGAGCTTTCATTCTTGATTTGTAAATAATTCTAATGTTATTGATAAATACTAAAGCCATTTTTAAACCAGCTGTACTGAAATACCTAGAATCATGTTTCAAAAGTAAAACCATTCTCAAAAAAAAAAAAAAAAAAAAAAAAAATTGTAGACTAGAGTTCTTGTTTTAAAATTGCTATTAATATTAAAAAAAAATAACGAATCCCTCTAAAGCATAACCAACTGTTAATTTGAACAGGAAACACAACCATTTCAATCTAGGGATTTGCTTTAGAATAACCATACACGTTCCAATGTTATTCATATGTGAGAGAATGTCTATGAACCCCTGGTACTTAGTGGTGTTGCTCAGATGATCCAGTATTTCAGGCATCTTGTGATATGAAATAAAAATTATTTCAAGTCCAGTAGAAATGGTGGAACAAAGAACTCGAACCCTTGTACAGCATCGCTCCTTCGTCAGCTGGGACCTGCTGCTACTCTTTGCTAGATGACGTAACACTGCACACGGCTTTTCTTTCTAGAGCGTTACTATCTGCATCATACTCAAGCACCTTTCAGTGCTGTAACTTTCACAGCTCGTTCAATCACAAAGCAGCCGTATACCAGATTTTTATTTTCCCTTCCTTTTTTTTTTTTTTTTTTTTTTTTTTTTCTTTTTGGTTGGTAACTAGCTGTAAAGTCTGATGAAAGCCGGCGCTAAACGAAGCATGAAATACGGTTTTATGGACCGTAAAATGTATACAGTAGAGTGTACAGAGAACAGCATATCAGCTGGCAACAGCTATTTGTTTCTGTTGTGGAATGTGGTTTTCTTACTCACCACATCGTTTCACGTATAGAACAATCCAAACAGAGATTTTTAACTAGTGATGTTTAAAGTTTTTTTCTAGATCTAATTTTCTTTTCACTTTCTGCTCTCGATTAAGTATAGTTTAAGTATTAAGTAATACAGTTATTCTAAAATATTTGTTTTTCTTACATTGCCCAGTAATGAAAACTTACAATAATTTAACTTGTATAATAAAACAGCACTTTTTGCTTTTTCTGTATATAATTTTTTCCAAACTTTCAATCCGGTTATCACAAAACGAGAAATGTATCCAACGAATTCAAGTATTAGTCTACAAGTGTTAGACAAAGTAGCACTTCATGTATGAATAAGTCTCAGAATTTATGCAAACATGCTATTAAAATAGCCGTTCGCATATATTTTCGGAAATCCTTTCATTTTTCCTTATTTTTCACATTAAAATCGTATTTATTAATTTATGTTTCATGTGCATGAAGAGCAATTTAAGTGTTGCAATGTTGCATGAATACACTTAAACGGGTTGAATAAACAATCGAATTAATATCACGGTGATCTCGATTACAAAACGTCAACCGGTGGTATCCGGTAACGAGGGGTATAATTGATGACAGCAAAAATTTTGATATATTTTTTAATTTGAAGAAGTTTTTCACTTTATGTTATGCAAAAGTCAAGGAAAATGGTGTGGCTGTA
Organism: Metallyticus violacea; assembly: GCA_030762175.1. Classification (NCBI taxonomy): domain Eukaryota; kingdom Metazoa; phylum Arthropoda; class Insecta; order Mantodea; family Metallyticidae; genus Metallyticus; species Metallyticus violacea. The sequence continues at coordinate 36,670,742 of CM060833.1, forward strand.
TTTTACAGAAGTGAAGAAAAGCATGCAGAGATTAGTACGTATGTATTTATTTATTATGCTTACACCCATATGCAGTAGGGAAATAATGAAATTACAATATTTACAGCTTGTACTTACAAGTATAAGTGACAATGTACTTAAATGCAACTTCAACTTTATTAAGTATGTATATCCAATTAAATACATTTCAACATATTAAACACATTTCAACTTATATAAATGCATGTTAATGTAATCAAATACCTCTCAACCTAATTATACATTTCATCATAAAAATGTCACCCTAATTAAATATATTTCAGCATAATTAAATGTATTACAACATAATTAAGTACATAAAATAAATCTCAACCTAAATAAACATATTTCAAACTAATTTAGTACATATAAATCTAATTCAATACATGCCAACTTAATTAAATACATATCAATCTGATTAAATGCACCTCAACATAACGCAGACCATTTCAACTAAAATAAATATAGGTTAACCTAATTAAATGCATATCAACTTAAATAAATACATGTCTTAAGTATATGCCAATCTAATGAAATACATAAAATATATGTCAGTCTGATTAAATATATTTCAACCTAATTTAATACATTTCAACCTAATTTAATACATATAAACTCATTAAATGTGTTTCAACGTAATTAAATAATGTGAATGTAATTAAATTTATGTCAACATAAATAAATAAATTTGAAGATGGCACTGTTGAAGGACTCTTCCCCATTGCAAGCACAATTGACTTAGGAAAGAACTAGACTTAACATCCATTCTGTGAAAGAACTTATTTTAGTAAATTTTAATTTAAATATTTTAAATGGAAACATACGTTTAAATGTTTACATAGTATCACAAAAAGTATTAAAATGTTAGGTTTGGTGAGAAATGTACAGGAGATTGCAAAATGACACAAATGATTAAGTTGGTAATAGGAAGCAGCATTTCAGAATATGTTAACTCTAGATATTCTAGTACATCAACATATCCTGACTACAATGAAATGTCACCAAAAGTTCAGTTTTTGTGACAATGTTTCAATAAAAATTGTGAAAGCACAACATGATTTTCCAAGTAAGAAAAAATATTCGAAAATAATTATTTGGCATAAGGCCTTCACCCCCACCCCCCACGCCTCCTCACCATTGGTTGCGCTGGTGGAGAGCTCTAAACCTGACTAATATCGCTTACAGAAAACTAGAAATTCCTTTCACCCGCTCTGGTCAGGGCGACATTCACGATTTATCTGCCGCAGTAAAGGTTAACTGCACGCATTTGTTCCAAGTCTTCAAATGTTCCGCTCAAATGTCAGCACCTGGGAAGTATCTTGTGTCATTCTTGTCTCAGTGAAAACGCTTTCATTTTCCTTCGCATATACCAACCCAATTATTATCATACCAGCTGTAACTTGTTACGTTAGTTATCTGCATTGCTCTCTAAATGTGTTTCAGAATAGGTAGAAGATAATGGCGGTTAAATAATATTAACGTTAAGTATTTAATCCTCTAAATATGAATGTAGATCTATGATGAAAAAATTCAGAATAACATTTCTTCCATTAAAACGTTTAAAAACTACCTACTCGTATATGCAAATGTCACTCCATGCTTACGTTTAGATCAAAACCTACCGGCTATAGCAAAAATTTCTTCCGTCAACTTTAAGGGGAGTCGGAAAGCCCTACATTACCACTGTTAAATTAGCTAAGTTTCTGTTCCTACTGTGACAGAACATTAGGGCTACAACATTGAAACTTAGACAGCTTATTTTGATACATTTATCTGTATACTGAAGCAGAATTATTGTAATTTAAATAATGGAACAAGAATTAGAAATTTTTCAAGCTTATTTTTTTTTCCCCTCAAATATGTTGTACAGAATTTCCTTAATTCCTAGATTATTACTTTTTTCTTTATAATTATTCTTCAGTATTTTTAGTGTTATGTATAAAAATACCATTTAAAATTTCAAGTCAATTGTAGTGGTAGCTATTTTATCCACAAGTACATACATACAGGAAAAAAAAAGTTTTGAGAAAATTGCGATCCAAGAAAAAATTGTTAAAAATTTCATTCATAGCTCCATCTCGGAACTTAATGCATGCCTGCGCTTGGTTAGAATCTGTTCGGATTGTTTACTTAAGAACAGCTGACAACAAAACAAAATTTCCCCTAGCGAGGTATAAACCAGAATCTTCTAGCTCAATTAGTTCAAAGGCTGTATCATTTTGAAATGGATGCTGTCAAAATCAGAAACTTTTTTAATCTAGAACCTAGGTAGACGTATTTTAAAATATTAAAAAACGACTTATAGGCTACATATAAAAATTATAACATTTAATTTAGAAAAGTTGGAAAGCTATTGATTTTTTTTTTTTTTTTTTTTTTTATGTCAAACAAATTCAAAATTTTGCCTTCCAACTTCCCACAGTTTTCATACTATACGCAAGACTTAATGACACATGAAAGCGAAAACTTGATTAGTCCCCACCGGAGTTTCATTTTAAGAAGAATTTGACTGTTGTGGCACCATAGTCGGTGTACACTTATTATTGAAGAGGCAAAATTATAAACTGGGAAGGAAGAAGTTTAGGGTACCTCAGAAAAGAAGAGATGGGCTAAGGGAGACACCGGGCGGTACGGTGAGGTATGGACATAGATGGGGGTCCTTAACAATACTATGATTACCTTTTAAGTTGTTGCAAAAACTGGAAAAGAAACAAACAAACTGTTTCATTGCTTTTCAAAATACTCGCATTTAAGATTGATACACTTTTGCATGTGTTCAAACTAATTCTCGAAACATTTTTTCCATTCTGAAGTTGGTATCTCAGAAACATGGTTTTTAAAGGCTTCAACAGATTCTTGAGGTGATGAAAATCGCTGTCCACGCATTTTTGTATGACATTCGGGAACAAAAAGAAGTCGTTAGGCGATAAATCAGGCGAATGCGGGCAATAAGACATTAATTCGATGTTTTTCTCCTTCAAATAATCAATTGTTTGACGTGCTGTATGAGAGCTGGCATTGTCATGATGAAGAATGATGCGACGTTTTCGGTTGTTTTTCCTGATTTCGTCGATGCCTTCTGGCAAACAAATTGTTGTATACCATTCAGCATTAATGTTCTTTGATCCTCTAAAAGAATGGTACGACATATCCAGTACAACCGAAGAAACATGATCGTTTTCTTGGAAGTGCTAAGTAAATCAGCAACTTTTGTGGAATTCGATTCATCTTGGAACACCTAAACAGTGGATTGTTGCTTAGTTTGCGGTTCATACGAATATGTACAAGTTTTGTCATATGTTACTATGTTATAAACGGATTTTTCAGTTCCTAGGTGGAATTTTTTGAGCATTTCATTACACCAATTAACACGAGCGTGTTTTGAGCTTCGGTCAAATTATTAGGAACCCATCGGGAACAGATCTTTTTCACAGCCAAATGTTACTACAAAATCGAATGTACTGCAGTCTTCGATATGCTTAAGGATGCCTCTATCTCACTGTATGTCACATGCCGATCTTCTTCAATCATGTTGCACACAGCATCGACATTTTTTTTTTTTTTGAATGACAACCAATTTTGGTCTACCTTCACAAAATTCATCACTGATGGGCGCACGACTACGACGAAATTCTGCAAACAAACTGTAAAGTCTTTTTTCTGATAGTGCTTCATTACCAAAAGTTGAACGAAGCGGCTCTATGCTTTGCTGTTGAGTTAGATTTGTAATAAAATCGTAAAAAATCATTCAACGAAAACCTTCTCATGAAATTTCATTTTTTTGGCAAATTGACTTTGTCTAAATGCTCACTGTAAACAAACTACTCGGTCAATTTCAACGAATGCCAATTGTTTCCAAAATAGTAATGACATGTCTCAATAGCGCCACTTTGGGTCATTTGTAACAACTTAAAAGATAACCCTCGTATTTACAAAAGAGACCTCGACGCAGAGTCGACAGAACCGTTCATTTAAGGAGTTCCACCCCCCCCCACCCCCCCAGAATTGCCGTTTCCGATTTGATGGCAGGATAGAAACCTTTACAAAGCTCAAACTATCGTCACGCTGCATCCAGTTCATTTTGTCTGGTACTTTCGATCCTGTAACAGAACCAAAGGAATGAAATGCGAGAGTGGAAAATTCGCCTATGCCTGCGGTGACCAACTTTCTACGCCGCTGAAAATATGGAATATTACCGTTTGGTTGGATGGAAAGATATTATTCCCCATCGAGGAAACTGGTACAAGACAAAGTGGCCTCCACAGAGCCCGTCGCATTCAAAATTTCTTTAATCATTGCTCTGACATTCAAGTCCTGGATTGGCCTCTTAAATCTCTTGATTTGAATATAATAGGGCATGTGTTGACTCAAATGGTTAATAAGTGGAAAGCTGGCCAAGATAGAATAAAGACATCGTAGGCGAATTCGGAAAGACCTTCGAAAACATCCAGAATATTTTGAGAACGTCATAAATTCAGTTCCAAAACCTCTGAATGGCGTACTGGATATAAATGTTGCCTTGACATCCTATAGAAGATCTTGCATTTTGAATACATTATTTCTGTTGTAATAATTCTTTTGAAATATTTTGTGGTAATTACAATATTATTGTGTATTGTCTCTTTATATTTGTAATATTGTTGAATGTGACTTGACCCTGGTGATCTAGTGTCCTCGTAGATCCAAGATCGCGGATTGAGCCCTGGCCAGGATCAATTGGTCTTTTTCGGGCGTAAAAATTCTAAGTATGTCTTTCTTTGGAAGGGAAGTAAAGCCGTGGATTCCGTGTTATAGATTTACGGAACATAATACAACCTCAAGGGCCTCTGAGCAAAAGTTTATCGACGTTTGTTGCCCTGAACTGAATGGAACGCTGATAACCTGAGATGTTACACAACATTCATAAATAAACTAAATAAATAAATTCATATCGTATAATTTTAAATACTTATTTAACAATTTTAAAAATTTAGAACCCTGTTTCACAGTCTTGAAATCAATTTATAGTTATATCTCTTTAGATTACTAAGATTGGTTAAGTAATCTAAGATAAGCGGGTAATTTTTGTTCCTTTGAACAGATGAATTTACATAAATATTTTATTTTTATGAAAGTTATGTGATTTATAAATCTTATAAATCTTTCATCAAGATATCTTATTTTAGTACTACAAGTACTGCATAGGCTACAGGATATTAAATCGGTTTAATTTGCAATTCATTCTTTGTCGTTATTCTGAGTTAATTTTTGCTTAAAGTTTTTTTTTTATTATTATTTGTATGTTATATTTGTAACATTAGTAACGTCATACATTTCGTGACTTTAAATATTAAATTAAATCTCCGAAACATTTCTACACGAATAACAAACACTTCCACGGGTGGCCGAGATAGTTAAGGCGCGGACTCCCGAGCGGGAGGTCTGGGGTTTGAATCCCGCCAGGATCGTCCTCCCTGACAGGTTTTTTTCAGTCCTAATAAATAGCAAATGCCGAGAAGGTACCCTAAACTTAGGCCTGGAACGATTCCTTCCTTAAAAATAAACCCTTCCCCAATTTATAATTTCATCTCATGTATCATCAGTGTCATCGCCTGTGGTGCCTCAGTAGTAAAAACGAGTGTTAAAACTATTAAAAATACACGGATAACTCTTTCTTCAGTACGCTTACTGCACCAACATATGACATCTAAAAACAACTGTCTCTCCCTCATAGTTCGTGGAGTGGACAGTTCAAAACAATGTTTACTTTGTTAACATCTTCCGATTATTGTCCCCGCCTTTATAGCCCTCGATAAAGAGTTTGCGAAATAAAATGTATATTTTCCAAAGAATAAAGTGCGTATAACTTGCTTTTACGACCTCGTAAATTAACGTTTTGCAACATCAAAGTCATTGTAAACGTTTACTATAATGGGTTATGATCTCATTAGAGGACATTACTAGCAACGTGCATTTGTCTTCCGTCAGAGACACAACCATGGAGTTTCTGCTTTGTGAATGTAGCGAATGAAGACTGCACACAACTGGAGCATCAAACTAGGAAGCGAATGTATGACTAACAGTGCACGCCCTTTTATCACAATAAAGAGTGAGGTCTAGGTGTGGCACACACGTGCACAGTTCTAAGACATCTCGATGGCCTTACCGAGCTGTCACAAGTATGTCTGCTACACCCAATTAACGCAAGAATATACTCTAGATTCTCCCTAGAAAGCTCTGTAGTTCAGACGGATCTGAGAATCATTTGGAACATTTTGACATAGTCGTTGCTGAAATACTAAGAAAACTAGCATCATTATATAATATAATATAAAAGCTTAACCCTTTAACCAAAATTACGAAGAAATGGCCACTGTTTCCCATGATGCAATTGTGGGTCAGTAGGTTTTTTTTCATATGTTGTATATAACTGAATTAAAATACATTGCAATTTGAGTTCGAAATTTATTTTAGGGCAAAATGTCTTTAGAGCATTACATTCCTGTTGTATTTATTTATTCTTCAAGGGAATTTCCTCTGTGTCCTGAAAGTGAGTTTCTTTATCTTTTGTTGTCAGTTATTTCTAATTTTGATCGTCTTTAAGGATCACTGAAAACACGTTGAATTCATCGCTTAAAGAGCGTGTTATGAAGTCTTCAGGACCTAATGCTGACTTAGCCTCTGTTGTACAGACAACAGTAAATAATATACGATATGCACATTTGAGTACAACAGTTACTGCTACTGCTGAATGTACGAGGTGTTATCAAAATGTTCCTGGACTGATTCTGTTGCAAAGTTCTTTTGTCTTATTATAAATACCCTCTCCTTCGAAATAGTTTCCTTGGGCACTTGTTCCAGCGTTTCTACCACTTTTGGAATGCGGCTTTAAAGTAATTGTTTGTAAGAGAATATAGAACCTTCTGCGATTCACATCGTATCTAGTCAACGATGTTGAAACGGCTACCTTTGCCTACGCTGGCCCAAACGGCACACCAACGATGTCTTCTCTCAGGGATGTTCTTCCACTTTTGAAGCGGCCATATCACTGGAAACACTGCATCATTGCCTTAACCTTGTTTAATAAAATCTCTGACGATTTACCAAGTTTAACTTTCAATTTTACGTTAGGATTTTGTTTTATCTTGCTGTCAATGACAAATCGCAGCTTAGTACATGCACATGATGACAAAAATACCGATTTCACTATTTCCCATGTAAATACAGCGGTGTAGTTTGGCACACTGCTAGTCAAGGTACAGCTCCTTAGCGCTGCTTCCGCAACTCTATACCGCCATTTTGGTGCGCTACAGAACTAATCCGGGTACTTTTTGATACCACCTTTTTAGATAATATTCAAGAAATTTAATAACTAGTATTAACATTCCAACGCGAGTGGCAGGACATGCAAATGATAGGAGAGAGAGAGAGAGAGAGAGAGAGAGAGAGAAGAGTGAGAGAGAAATTAATAAAACTATCCAAGTAGCGTAGTTATTTAAACAAGCCATTCTTCGATTTGCTGTAGAAAACATCTCAATGACCCTTTGAGAAAAGTCTGCATGGTGAAGAATGTCTCTACACAAAATGTTACCATACTTCTTATGTTTTGAAATCACAGATTAATTCTAATTAATACTTCGAGTTGGCCTATGCAGTTATTTAATTTTAATTTTATCTTCTAATGAAAGATATAGTTATCGTTTTCCTTATTTACTGAACACGATACGAAATCAAGAAAGTAGCTTCAATAATACAAACGAAACTTTACTAGCTTACTATTTAGCAATAACTTACTGCAAGCGAAACAGCTGATTGTCGCTTCTGAATAGTGTCTGCATGTTAGTTAAAATTTAATATTATTTTATACTGAAATATATATGTTTCCCCATGTTTGTTATAATTGATAGTGTTGCCATTAAGATACTATTTCACTATAATTATCTAATAGTCTTTTGAGATATTTTATTGAACAAAGCACAACAGTAATTGTCACGTAAAACCGGACACAAAGCTTCCTGGGTACGCTCATGATGAGTAGGAAACGGTTCAGGTAGGGATAAATATACCGACTTATGGGTGAAGGGCTGCTCCTAACACTTTCTCTCGCCTTTCTGTTCAAAACACTTGACAAGTATACCGAGAAATTGGTTTGCAATCATATTGCAAAGCAAGTCCCCTACAAATAAAAACAGTGAGATTATTTGCATTACGAGCCACCTGATCACGGCTGCTTTCTAGGGAAGCGTAGTCGCCGCAACTGGAAAATGGGGAGAGTCGCAGTGCATAAAGTTGGTATTTTTATTTTGATGTATTTTTATTGAACGTATAAAATAATAATGTATTTAAAATTGAAACTAATAAATGCTATCCTGTATTATTACAGATGTTTAAAATGATGCCCCTCAGAGGCAATACATTGCAGCCGCCTGCCCAGGAAATTCCTGTATTTCATCTAGCTTTTTCCCGCAAGAATACGACTGTTCGGAACACGTTTTTTATCATTGAGAGATAATATCTTCCTAACTTTTTAATAAGTTGGTGAACAGCTTCTTTACCTGCAACACGATTGCCATGATGTTTTTTCGCGAATCGCCTTACCACTTCTCGGCAAAAATCCGTTTTACATATGTATCGTACTCGCTCTTCAAGAATATATTTTTGTATTGGTGTAACTAATGAAGAATAATTGGCACTCAATTTACACACAATGGATGCACGAATAATAAACGAACGTACAACCTCTCGCTGACAAATCCTCCCTCAAACTAACTGCAAGCTGCTACCTGTACGTGCATTATACGACATTGAAGACTGACTTCTACAAATAGCGCTCTGTCGGCCCATAAATCAAATAAACTCGCTGTACTTGTTCAGAGACAAGTTTGTAGGTGCATAGCTGGTGTTTAAAACTCGAATTTACTTTAGAATATCAGAATAACTGTTGGTTTAATGCTTCTGAAGTTCATATTTCGCACATATAACATCCATTCTTTATAATTAGCCGAAATAAGCGTTCTAAAACATCAATAAATTGTCAATATAACTGAACTGCAACTGTCAAGATTCAAAACATTTCCCTTCAAAATGACGGCGTGTTGCTGCTCAATGTCGCTCAGTCACTGCGGGCCTCAAGAAACATGAGCTTGGTATTCAAAGGGTACGGGGTTTGAATTCCATTGTCTCTCTTGTCACTAAGGTAAAATCGCTGGGATAAATTTATGGGTTTTGAGAAGTGCAACCAGTTCCTCAGATAGTCAAGACACGCTGCTTAACATTTACGCCCGAGAACCGGTTTTGTGCACTACAGCACTAAAGGGTAAATGCCAAATTTGGTTGCCGCAGTGATTCTTGGCCTACTACCAGTATCTGGGTTAAATAGATAATGAACAGAGCAGCGCTGGGTGTCCACTTCGAAATGTACTGAAATAAAACTAACTCACAGCTTTCTTTTAATATTTATTAATCTCTGAATAATAATATCTCCAATTATGTTTCCTGGTTTTCTTTTCTTTGCCCTGTCTTTGTTTGCCGTTACTTTTTTTTTTTTTTTTTTTGTATCTTCTTATTTTAATAATTTTTGATCAAGTGACAACGTATTACACCTGCCTTCATCAAATAACAAGTTTAATGTTACATTTTGGAAAAATTTACACCATTATACTCTCAGGGTATCATGAAAGGATATATTAAGGAACAACAAAATTTTGCATAAGTGTCCCTAAATACTTAACTTCTTAGTTAAATTCTTGACATGCCGAATATTTGTGTAAATATTATCTTAATAATATCACAGGGTGGTCTGAGAATACTGGAAAACTCACGAGCTTAGTGAGGACAGAAGGTCATACATAACATTGAGTGACATTTATCAGGAATTTCACGAATAAAACAAATAATTTCCTAAAATATTAATAATTATATAAAATATCTTCAAACTGTCATTTATGAATATCTATCTGTTCAGAAATCATGGGTTTGTAATAGATGAAGGTCAATTACCACAATTACATTTACTCACTAATGCCAACTGAGAAAAACAAAATGGAGATATAACGATGAATGAATGAATGAATGGTGTTTAACAACCGTTTTTGCTACAGAGGGACCACAGGCGATGGACACTGGTGATACATGAAATGAAAATGATATATTGGGAAATAATTTATTTTTAAGGAAGGAAACGTTCCAGGCCTAAGTTTAGGGTACCTCCTATCATTTGCCATTTATGAGGACTGAGGAAAACCTGGAAAAAACCTCAGTCAGGGACGACGGTCTTGGCCGGGTTCGAACTCGCGTTCTTGGGTATAGGAGGCAATTATGGTAACCACTACACCACCAGGACCGACGCCCCTTGGCGGTGGAGATATAACGATGCTAGTTGCATATATTGCGCCTTCTTTTATTATTATATAAGTAATTTAAAATACTTTATTCAAAATAATGACATAACATATTAAGTACATTTAGCAATTACAGATTTTATACCATTTAGTTGCAGACACATATGAAATGAATAATTATTTAAAACGCACTTATTAAAACTAATTGAAGGAAATCCATTTTCTTTGAATACATGGAAATTAGTAGATGAATGTGTAAAAGCAGAATTTCCCAATTTGGTGCGATCAGTTCATTCTTGCTCGCGGATTTGGCGACAAGGTTGGGGTCTTTGAGAAGACAAATGCACACCCAGTCAGTAAAATGAATACAGTAAAACATTACGATAAATTTACAGCGATATGTGTTTTTAATTGGTTGAAATTCAAAAATTCCTTACATTTCATTGCTAGAAAATGTATTGTCACATAAGTGAAAAAGTGTCATTGAAATTCTTGATGCATATCGTCGTCGTTCTACCGGAAATCACTAAGTTCAAATTTCTGTTTTTGAGATATGGCGATTGTAACGAATTCTGCTTGATTTAAAATGTAAATTTGCACTTAATTGACAATATAAGGCATATTTTACATAGAAACATACAATAATAATAATAACAACATTTCATGCGTTCTGCCAGACTATAAAGCTCGCTTTCCTTAATACCAGGGTTGATTTATAAAGGATGATCATAATTTTGTACAGGCATAATTTCTCGCGTTAAAATTTAAATGCACAATATTTTGTTAGCTTAATGCGTAATATACACGTGCTACTGGTTTCATTATTGTTACTTCCGGTTCCCGCCCCTTAGAGGTGTGCGAGTTGAGACATGTCCAGTTCCGCGTAGAGCAAAATGGAAGTGACAGGCGACAAACATATTTATTTTCGTCTCAACAATCTTCAACTGAGGTATCTGCATATTACAGGAGGTTCTTTCCTATAGCACAGCTCAAAGCTGGTTTAAAATGGTTAAAGAGAGGGGGCAATTAGTTTCAAAGGAAGATGGTCTCAGAGCTTAATTTTTGCTTTAACGAAAGAAAACATTAACACTGCTGCTGTCATTGTGAAAGAGGATCGTCGAATAGCATTAATAAATTGAGAACTTCGGGAAAAATCACAGGATGCCATCCACATGTGAAAAGTTGCACATGAGACGTGTTTGTGCACGGTGGGTTCTAAGACTGCTGATTCTCGAACAAATGGACTTTCGCTGTAGATTTGCATACAGTTGAAGATGATGTTACAGGAAGATGCGCAGTTTCTCTCAAAGGTAATCACTGCTGGTGAAACTTGTCTACATAATTTCGATCCTGTGAGAGCAAATAGCAAAACTCTGTGTGGAATTCTTCGTCATCACCAACATAAAAATAAAGTGAACGCGGTTGCTTCTACCGAGAAAGTTATGGCTATTTGATTTTTCGACATTCAAGAAATGGTTTACCAGCATATCGTACCTGCATACATAGCTGTAGCTGACAATGCTACATAGATGTCCTGAAAACTCTGCTAGGCCATGTTAAACACTTTTCCGTGCAACGCACCCATGATAGTTCAAGGTCGCAAATCACGAATGTTGTTGCTGAATATCTCACAAAAGCAATTTGAGTTGTATCCCTCACCCTTCCTATAGTCCAGACTCTTGTGACTTTTTTCTTTTCCCCAGATTGAAGAAACATCTGGGAGGTATTTTCCATCCTCAGAAGCAGTGGTGAAGGCTATGGAGGCAATCCTGAAGGATCTGTCAAAAACGGTATTCAGCATGTCTTTGAAGACGGGCAGAAACTCTGGGATAAATGCATTGACCCAGAGTAGGAGGAAGATCATTAAAATGATGACATTGAGTTAAGATATGTTCTCAAAAAAATTAGGATCATATTTTATTGGACTGCCCTGGTACAATAGTGGTGATATCTCAAAATAGCCAATTTTGACTTCCGCCAGAACGACGTCGATATTTTTTATTAATGGATTTATGTTATTTGTAGTGTTCATGCAACAAAATTGGATTTGTACATGTTGTGCATGAAAAGTGGTTATATTAATATTAAAAATGCAAATGGATGAAGGAAAATACACCATATTTATTAACGGTTACATCCTATCTTCTTTCCTTTTCTGATTTCTTTATACAAACATTCCGCTGTTTGTATCGTTTTAATTAGTTCATTTCATTGCAACCCCCCCCCCCTTCCCCTTTGTATAATTTCGCAGTTCCTCTTTTTCTCTTTTACATTTGTGTACAGTTGTATTAGTTTAGCAGTTCGCTTTTTCTCTTACGGATTCATTAATTACAATAATTTCAATAATATTTGTTACAATTTGTTTGTAATTCAGAGAGATTATTCTATAGGATGAGGATGTAACAAGATCGTAAAACGTTTAAAAGTAGATCAAAAATTCCATTCTAAACCGCCACAAATTTAACAAAATTTGTCAAAAATTGCGGAAAGTGCATCGCAATAGCGAAACTTTATCCATAACTACGAAACAACTACAATTCCATCTTGGTGCCCATTGTTACCTCTGCTTTCTTACCTGTAAAATTCCCAAACCGCATAGTTGGATTGTGTGTGGGCCCTTGGAGCTTCAGGGCCGCTGGAGGGGAGGGGGGTCAAGGCCCGGTTGGTCCTCCGGCCCTGCAACAGAAAACATAGGATCCTATCATTCCCACTGTCTAGCGAGTGTATGAGATGGCCTTCAGCAATAGGTCATGAGTGCAAGTCAGCACTGTGCATTTGAATCCTTACGTAAGAAATGGCGTGCTAAGAAAACGGAACAACAAGCCCTGTTACATTCACATGAATTACAGATCACTACATGTATAACTACAACCTTTGCTATTAAAGGATGATGAAAAACTAGCTTCCTAGTCGTCGACGAGAGGAAAGTGTTTTATGTGTTTGTTGTCTCTTAGCCTCTCGTGTGTAGCATTACTTTGCTGTAACATCTGATACGTCCTACCTGTCTCTGCTTGTGAGAAATAATGGCAAACTTCATGGAGTAATAATATTTTGTCAGCTACTGTGAAGTTATTCCAATTACGGGCTGGCAGGGCGCAGCTGCGTACTGGGAGAAGGTAATATTCAAGGGCCACATAATGTGTATGTAGTTAGTTTGAGGGACTTATCAGGGAGAGATAATGTGTTCGAGTAACTGAACGCTTTCATTGCACGTTAATTGTTTTTTTGTTAGTTATGCTACTACATTTAATTTTAAAAAGACTAGTTTTTATGTACAATACATTTGTGAAAATGGAATCATGCAGAGAAGTGGTACTGCGATTGGCAAGAAAATATCTTGGCAATTGTGTTTCAACAACTTGTTGAAAAGTTACGAGAGACCAGATAAGACAAGACACGTGTTCGGAACTATCGGAAGAAAAGTTACAAGAAGTACAGGAATTTCCTACGCATGTGCCGGTAATATATTGTCGCTGAGGTATATGATATCTTATAGGCTATACACAAGTATATCATCAATTGCGAATAATGCGGTATTCTTTTATGCTAGCAATAAAAATAAAAATAGTAACCTTATGCGCGGCGACTCTATCGACCTTTTTACGGCTGTAAGCAGTCCGCTCAAACGACCCGTAACTGAAATCATTGTACTTTCATAAATTTCACTAAGGGTGGTCACTTAGCCGACTGTCTTTTGCCCCTTCCTGTTAAGTAGGCGGGGTATTCCACTCTTAAATGATTTAATAGATCAATTCATAGCGCTACCGACAATTGTAACAACGGAACTATCAGAAAAACATTTACAGAAAGTCTGTGCATTTCTCTATGACTGTTATGCATTGAAATAATAAAAAATCGCAAACAAAATAAACAGCGGATAGAAAGTTATACAGTATGATTAATGATGCTTTCCCCCCGGGGCGCGAGATTTTCCTGTGAGCTAACTCCCATTCGTTTACAAGTCCTGGAGAGGGCAGCAAGCCCACTTGCTTCTTGTCTACTTTGCTGACCGCGCAGTCTTAGCGCAGCTGTTCCCAGATGTGTGTTGTCTTCTTCGTTTCTTAATTCGACAGTGTATTATGCCTTGTATGTTTACAACGGCACAAGGTGTCTTTATGTACCATTATATGTGTTAACTCAGTGGACTGCTTTTTTTTTGTTTTTTTTTTAATGGATAAAATTGGTTGTGTTACTTATGTGCATACCATAATAACCCCCCTTTTCAGGGAATTAACCGAAAGGGATCGTAAGTGTGCAATTTTTTCAACAGGATTCTGCCACTGCTCACATTGCAAATAATTCCATGAGAGTAATTCATAATGTGTTTCCACAAGACAGTTTTAGTAGGGATATGTGATTATTCCCTCCGTCCCCCGATTTAACAGCCTGCGATTATTATCTCTGGGGTAAATTAAAACTGTCATGTACAAGACGAACCCGCACATACAAGTACTCAAAGATAATATTTATCAGGATTTTAGTTCAATTTCTCAAAATGAACTACAGCGAGTAATGAATAGTTTTCTAAAGATATATAAAAAATGTGTGGAGAATGGAGACGGACAGTTTCAATAAGTAATGAGTCTCTTAAAAGAGTTAACCGGCTTACGAGCTCGCCCATAGGCAAAACGCTCCGGGAGGGGGGGGGGATAAAACTGATCGTACGGTACAAGAGGCATAAAAAGATACTTATTGAAAAATAAATCTTTAGCTTAGAAATGAGAGGAGAATTAAACATTTTAACTAAATTAAATTAGTTTGGGAATAAAGAAACGCCCTTGCACGTATTCTTTCAAGGGACGGATCAATAGAGTAAAGTTTTAAAACAGGAGTTAAGTTAGGAAAAATAGGTGACTGTACAAAGTAAAAGGGAAATTGAAATGAAAGTCTGTCACATAAGACTGCATAAATTAAGTGAATTCCTCGTCTAGTAGAGTAACTTTAAAAAAGAATATGAAATACTTACTATGGCCTTAGAGAACAATATAGAGAAAATTAAACGCAAGATCTCTTTTTAAGTTTGCTTTTCAAGTATACCTCTACTCCTAATGGTTCAATTTCCATAATTTTCAGAAACTATTTTCTTTATTTATTTATATGTTATATACCGAATTTTGATGTGAAGAAACAAATATTGGTGTCGCTAGAACGATTTTTAAATTTTGGGTTTCAGGTAAACCCTCATTCCCAATGGTCCGATTTTTTTATGTTCAGAAATTATTTTCTTGTCTTATTTAAAAGGTACATACGGAGTATCGTTGCGAAAAAGCAAATGTTGATGCCGCTAAAGCGATTTTTAAATTATGGTTTTCAGTCACTATTTTTCTTATTTTATTTTAATGCCATATACAGAGTTTCTCTTAAAACATTTTAAATTGCCGCCGCTTAAATATCTTTTTAACCCTCACTGTTTTTTCATGTATACCCCCACTCCTAATGATCCGATTGCCCTGATTTCGGAAACTACTTTTATTAATTTATTTTAAAGAAATATATCACGTTTCGTTAAGGGGAAAAAAAAAGTGCGACCGCTAGTGCGTTACGGACACACAAAACACACACACACACACACCCGCGCGCGCATATATATTATATAACATTATACATTTTTCTCTCTTTTTCGGTGCCTAGTAAGTGGCATCGACGAAGATTTGAAGAAATTATTAAAAAATCTTTCCATGGCAATAGCTTACATTCGTTCAGAATTCTCTAAAAATATAAATATAAATGTATCACGGATACTACCGCAATAGCTTACTTCGCTGAAAGCATTTTAGATCGTGCAAATTGGGCATTAAATTCTGTCAAAAGCGTTTGTGCAATGGTTGACTTGATTCCTGTACTGTATATTGTGCTTAAGTTAGTCTAGATGTCTGAGTATACAGGCATTATATGTAAAAGTTAATAAAAGTTACAAAGCACTGAATAGAAAGTGGTTGAATTGCAGGATTTGACCTTTTAGATCCACTCGTTTACCATTCTCTTTACAATTTTTCCAAGATCCCTCATTGGATTGTTAGGAACGGTATTTCGGCACTTCAGCTGCTTTACCCGCGTCATCTCCGGTAGGAAGCAATGCAGTGAGGGAGACACTTGGGGGCCAGGATCCAGGGGCGGTAAGGAACACACATAGACGGAGTTTCTAACAAGTTTCCAAATGGAACATCCCGACGCCAGCGCAGGTAAACAACTTGAAAGCCAGTTCAGTTCTGCTGCATGTAATGGCGATCACTTTGTCATCCGCTACAGGTTCTGCTTGTTTTGTTGTAGTTCATCGCCTACACTTCCCGCTACTAAATGAACTCATTCGCATTAACTATATGACGCCTTCACATGTTTTTTTAACACAGCTTGAAGAAATGATAATTATTTCCTAATTCCATACATCTGGGACAGGAAAAGATTCTATAATGCATATTATTATCATCACATATACAGAGCATGAAATGCGTGTGCTTAATTTAGTTGTTTATCTTACCTTCGGCTGTTTATCACATCTGCTTCTATTTCCGTGACTTCTATATAATTTACAACAACGTTAGACCCTCAGACAGACATTTGCTCCAGGCTAACAACATAAATTCCTGCATCTTGCATGTACCAGCACAAAAAGGATTCAAGTTTCCTCATGATGAAGCAAGTGTTTTTATATCACAAGAGTAAGATTAAATATTTTTCCGGAATATAATACAATTTTCTATTTAAATACAGGGGTTTCCAAAAGTAAGAGGTAACTTTTATTGCTCATATTTTTATTTTCCACTTGCTACAGTTGCTGGAGGAGAAAGTTTACATGGCAACGTCCCCTCCCCTCATACTCTAGTCGAAACTGTAGGTAGGGACCCATAGGGGGTGGCTATGGATATGGGGGAATTACTTTTATTTAAGAACTTATCCATTTTCACATCCGTTCTTATTAAGAATGTTTGACTAACTGTTGTATTTTGACCAACTATACAACAGCGCAATAATGGCTATTAGATCTTCCTTCAGTAATAAACAAACGTGCTTATTCCATTCTTATTGCAGATGATACTATTATTCTCATTAAATAACACAATCAGTCGCCTCTCAGTTTGATCCAATGATATTTTCAGTATACTAAATAGCTGGCTTGACAGTAACAAAATTCTATAAAATTAAACGCATTAATTTTCCTGCAAAAGTAATTTTTTTTCTTATCTAAAGATGCAATATAAAACATTAAAACTATCGAATCTAGTAACATAAAATCGTTTGGTCTTGTGATTGATCACAATATAAATTGAACAAACGTGTATCTATTACACCTTCCCAAACTGTTTTGCAAGCAGATCATTTATTCATTTTATAAATAAGACAATCCTAAAAACAGTATACTATGCTTACTGCCATTCCTTAATGACATGTGGAATAAAGTTCGGCTGAAATTCAGTAAATGCTAAAAATATATTTTATACAAAAATAATAAGAATAGTGACGGGCAAAATGATCAACTCATTTTAAACCAATATTCAAAATAATTAATTTTATCCTTTAGCTTGCGAGAGCATTCTATCTGTATTTTTATTTATAGTAGACAACTCATAAATATTCCTAAAAAACACATCACAACACAGAAACCAAATACAGGCTGTATTTATACAACCAAGTAACAAGCTGCAAGGCACTCCAGAAAGGTACTACAGTACTGTGGTATTATTTAATTCTTTCCATCATCTATAAAGAAACTGCTTACCAATTAAAATAAGTTGTTAGCATTAAAAAGATACCTTGTGACCCACACCTTCTACCTAAAGAGGAGAATTTCATACGAAATAAAATAAGTTGGCTAATTAATCTCCATTTAAATAACTCAGCTTTGTACATATATTCAATGTAAATACTTTAAGTTGCTGTCTTAAAATATTGTAGATGTAATTAGTTTGTTACCATTTATATTTATTTGTTTTATAAGATGACATTTTAATATAAATTACCATCTTTGACAAACTCTACTCCAGAGTTAACATTTTGTAAATATGAAGAATGTGACAATTTCTCAAATATACATAACGTATATCAATGTCTGACGAAATCTACATCCTAGAGTTAGAGTAACTATACTCATTACACATTGAAGTGATATGATATAAGGGAGAGACTGTTACATATATATGAGAACAAAATGGTGGGCACGTACAACTTCTAGATTGAGGCTATGACAATTATCGGTGACACTAAAAGATCCTATTTCTTGTGTAATAAGCTAGTGGCAGGATTTTTAAAATTGTGTGGAATTTGTAAGTAAATATGCAATTAAAATTCCTTTTAAATTTCGAAAAACGTTGTAGACTATGGAAACAAAGAATCAGCCCAGAAAATTTCGGATCACTGCTACGATTCGAACCACAGATCTTCGGCCTTCCGTGCTCTAGGCAACAGAACTACCGTGTGCTCCAAATATGGACCCAGGAACTTATCTGATGCTATATCTCCCGGAGAACTCCCTAAGGTTTTTCTCTACTGTGAGAAATGTATTCTTTATGAGGTGAATCCCAGGACTACGAGTGCTTTAGACCCAGGCTTCTAGTTTTATCAAATGTATAGAGTTAATGCATATTTTTTAAATATTTCTTTCACTAACCGTGTGTAGGAAAGTACCTGGGCGTGTAAATATTTCTAATTTCCTTCCACGGTCTTTCCCTCTAATAGTCCTGCCAGTAGGAGATCTCTGCAGGCGAACTTTTGGAGTTTTTCCTTGAGACACTTGGTCAAGGTGGAAGGGGGAAGCATTGTTCTCAGTGAGCCATGCCGCCAGATCCGGGAAATGTGACAAACCGCATTGTATATTTAGACACCGTAGCAAATCAATTGGTTCTGAAAGTCAACATGATTTGACCCCATGAGAGGCTCATGTTAATAATTAGCCACGGTCGTTTTTCTACATGCCGCTGTTGCTCGCTCAGCCAAGTACAGTTGCGACATCGCTCTGTGTACATGACCTTCCCATGTCTGCCCGGTCAGCGGTTTCCCTACAGTCTATAACGAAACCGCGTAGCAGAGTCCATCAACAAGATTTAAAGCGAATCTTGGCCGGCGCAGGTGCAAGAAGTTGTCCTGCTTTTCATTTATTTATTTGTTTATGTTGTTAATGCTTAAAAATCTCTGAGTACACAGTGTTTCAGAAATATTTTTACAAACTTTGGCGGCGGGTTCCTCACACCAAAACAAGATAAAAATAAATACATATTAAGATATGCCCAGAAATTCTTAGTTTTTGAGTTATTGATGAAAATTTACTTCAACGCGTTTCAAGGTATAAATATTCTAACAGCTTAAGTTTGTAATCGAAAATAAAATTAATTTTGTTAGGTAGTCAAATGATGTTATCGACACGTCTGCTGATGCACTCATTATATCCTAGATGACCATGTGTTGCCAAGGAGATTTGTTTACATCTATCATTTGGGTATATTCGTGGTTAATGTTTCTCACGTTTCACTTGTGTCACATATTGTGCTATGTTTAACCATGGAAGGATATGCATTTCGTGTCTTAGCAAATAAGAACCATGTGGTTTATCATGATGTGGCTACAGCACATTTTAGCCACATTGTTCGAGATGCACTATCTGACATCTACTATGACAGATGGATAGGTAGGGGAGGAGCAGTTCCATGGCCTGCATGTTCCTCCGACCTCAATTCTTTAGGTTTTTATCTGTGGGGCCACCTAACATAATTGTTTTATGCAGCAGACATTCCTAATACAGAGACACTTCATCAACGTGTCATAGAAGCCTGCGAAATCGTTTGACACCGTAGGGTTTTTTGAAAGGATGCAAAAGTCCATATTACACAAGTGTATGCTTGTGTAGAAATAAGAGAACATTTTGAACATTTATTACGAGTTTCTCAGTTTATTGGGATTTGTTTATTGTTTGGGTAAACTTTCATTAATATATATATATATATATATATATATATATATATATATATATACGGTTACATGAACTTTTTTCTTGTTTTGGTATGAGGAACCCACCACCAAAGTTTGTAAAAATATTTCTGAAACTTCTTATATAGAAAACAAATATCTGTATAACGGAAGCGGTCTTTTCCTCTTATTGTATTGAGTTAATCAGGCGGGAGACATCGTATAATGCGCTACAGTAGGATCATAAATAATTTAAACTAGTATAAGATTCATCTGCCAAAATTGTAGCTCAGTTTGAAGAAAACACTATAGCAATAAAATATAAATTGATTAAAATCAGCAATTTCACTTAACAGAGTAGTAAAGTTTCCCCTTTTAAATTAGGTAGGCAATATATGGCCATTATAATAAAGGTTTATGTTAGTACGAGCCTGTATGTACCGTAAAGCAATTTACTGCTCTTTTTTTACTCATACCTAAAGATGGATAGGGGTAACTATAGTGATACCAGATACAGAAAAATATGCCTCTGCGCTGCATTACTGGCGCCTATGCCAGCCCTTTAATATTATTGTTTCCACGATTCGCTGATACTTGAAATGAGAAGAGCTGTATGTTGTATTTCAGAGGTGGAATGTACTGTCTGGCGATCAGAAGAAGGCAAGTGAGAGGAACGTGTTACGACATTTTCTGTCCACCTGATTATGCTCATGCAGATAAAAATAAACAGTGTTGTCAGATATTCGCCTATGTTTAAAAGTCCAGCGGGCGTGCAAGATCTGAATCTGAGAGGTCCTCATTCATGTGGCAGCATGGATATCCCACATACACACATAATAATGCAGATAAGCAGTTCAAAGCCCCTCGCACTTCAGGGCGCACTCTCCTTCTTCTGATCGCCAGACTGTACTCGTATAATTATTTTGACTATATCACTTATGTGGCATCATGAAATCGACCAATGAAACGAAACAAAATTGTGAATTTTGACCAATTTTGACCCATATCGCATGAAATTATCGAAAAGTTATATCAAATCCGACGTACATTATCTTGTGGTCAATGTAGCCAACTCTATACCTCCACTATATAATTCCAGAGCACGCATCACTTACCACTTTTCTATGTTTTCAGTAAATGTAAATTTAACTAATTTAATATGTATTCACTCAAACAATTATGTTGCGTATTCAGCCAACAGCCTGAAATCATTTTGTAACTCTACCTGCCTAAGCAAACATAAATCTTAATAAACACGTTGTTCAGAATGGTAAAATGTTTCTGTTTTGCTTTTCTCAATTCGTATTAGTAAATCGAACGGTAGCGATTGTAATCGTCTATCTCAATCTCACAGTTTCGTAATAGATAGGTATTCATAAGTTAGTATAACATTTTATACAAGTGTTAATATTCTGTCCGCAAATTTCAAATATATATTACTTTTATTCTTATTCTATTCATAAAATAGTCCTAAGCCCGTATTTGGCTCTTCTCTATTGGCATTACTGACAATGGACATTCGTCTCTTGCTAGATGGATTGAAAAGTATTCATAATAAAATTTTACAGTTATTGCAACACTGTAAATGAAGTTTACGGGAATTATATTTAAATTCTTATTTTATTCGTGAAATAGTCCTAATAAATATCAATATAGGGTTTGAGATTTCCAGATAAATTTACTCATTACGTTAGTGAATTTATCGGTAATCTCAGACTCTCTCATGATATTGCTTGTGAATGAATGAGTAGTGTTTTACGCCCGTTTTTGCTGCAGAGGCACCACATGCGATGGACACTGATGATACATGACATGAAATTATATATTGGGAAAAGATTAATTTTTAAGGAAGGAATCGTTCCAGGCCTAAGTTTAGGATACCCCCCGGCATTTGCCATTTATGAGGACTGAGGAAAACGTGGAAAAAACCTCAGTCAGGAAGGACGGTCCTGGCGGTATTCGAATTCGGACCTCCCGCTCACGAGTCCGAGACTTAACGACCTCGGCCACCCGCGGCGGTTAATATTGCTTGTGCTTATATTAAAAGTTCATAATAATAATAATAATAATAATAATAATAATAATAATAATAATAATGAGGCTTTGTAATTGTCCTACCAAAACTCCATCTTACTTATAATTTTTCTTGGGTAATTTAATTGAGTTTTCAAACTTATGCTTAATGTCAATAAATGGCAAAAACATTCGTTAACCTCAATTGAAAAATTATCAGCACTCGTGATATTAGTGAAGATTATTATCCTCTTTACACCGTTCATTTATTTATTTGTTTTTAATAATTCTGAAATTACTAATTCGCAATGAAAAGGAATAAAATAAATTTTCTAAGGACACTCCCCAGCAAAGGGCATCGAGACATATGACCTTATTTCCTCTTGGGCTGTTTCCACGACCTATTGTAGTTCATTAGGATATAAGTTAATCCTTGCTAGTTGACCTGCCGTCTTGGGTGCTGAGAACATATTGTTTCTACTGTAATCTAACAAGAAGCAGAGTACAGTTGATAACAAGAACAAGATGTAGTTTCTAAGGTAATGAAACCCTTAACTTTTTTCTTACTATTTAACTCCGTGTTGGATTGATGCAGAAAGACTTTTGTACGCGTTTGGAGTGTGATATAAATCGTGGTGTTATATTTTTAGAATCGTGTGAAGTAAAAGTTTTTATTAGTAACTTTACATAACCCATTTAATGCACTTTTGAATTGTTATACTTTTTTCAATGGCCACTGCCTCGACATCTAAAGAAATAACCATTGGGCCGTCCTCTGCGTGAAATTGTGTATAATGTACCGCAATATTTAATAGAAATTGAAAACAAAGAGGACTTTCATATAATTACTGATTCAATCTGCATGACTACTGGTGTGTGAAAAAGTTTATATGAATGTATTTATTAATTAATTGCGATTGGAGTTAAGCCCTGTGGAAATGAAGAATGATGGAAAATACTTAAAAAGTAAGCCATTTAACTCAATTAAATACATGTCAACATAGAATTAAACAAATCAATTTAATTCAAAAACTTGTAACTAATTTTACATATATTTACATGCTAACTAATATAATTAAACAATTTTATTTAACTAAAAACATGTCAATCTAGTTAAATATGTCAAGCTAGTTAAGTACACGTAAACTTAATTTTACACATATTAACTTAATTAAATACATTTATAAAAGTATTAACTTTATTTCAGCATATTTAGGCCTAAACACTCAGGAGTTTGAATGATAATATAAACAAGATAGGCTAATCAATTAAATACGATAAGTAGTCTAACAACATTCCAAGTAATCCAGAAAAACTTAAATTGGAGCAGTGATTACATTCATGTCTTCTTATAGCAATGAAATATTTCTACGTATACAATTTTAAGTTACTTTTAAATCTTATCAGAGAAGGACAACCTTTAAAGACAACTACAGAAATTTCATTCCAGTCATATATGGTTTTATTTACGAAAGATAATTTATCTTCATCCGTTCTCTGTTACCTACAATTGATTTTAAAACCATGATCGTTACTATTATAGTATGTTGGTTTCTTTAACCTAGTTATGATATCCTGCCATGCATTTTCTTCCGAATTTTTTCACTCCGAATACCAGGGAAACATTGCACAATCTTATCTGTATTTGCAATACCAACTTGCCGTACACGAGGTAAGATGCAGTCCTCTTCTCGGTGTCTCTCGTTGTTCTGGTTTCCCTCCTTCAGGCGTCAACTCTTCTTTTCAGTCAGTCGAAGTTTCATCTGAAGCTCTGGAACCTCGCCCTGCAAATCTCTGGTAGCTTCGCAGTCCCTAGCGGTCGTCCACTTGCTGATCTTTCTTAATCTTCTGGCAGCTGAATTGAAAGTACTTTGCACAGAAGTTACACGATAGGCCGAACCGCAAGTTCTTACAAAACTCTCACTTAAAAACCTCCAATGCGGTCTTAAGGGCCTGGATTGAGTTCCACTTCATCCACATCAAGCAAAGTAGTAATAACAGTTAAGAAATAAAAAAATTATACTTGGCTCAATACACTGAGTTTAGCATCCTCCAGTCTACTGCAGCCGAAACAAACTTCGATCAGGTAAAAATGTAACGCTCGAACTCTTTGGGGTTGAGGCAGAGACGCTGTGAAAACTAGAGATTTACATCTAAAGGAAAGGCAAGCGAAAGAAAGAAATGGATACAGGTAGGAGGAAGGCTAGACTCACCACTATATTCAAAATTCATTACGGGCATAAAGCATAGGAAGCAATACAAGAGCGCTTACATGCTATGTTCTAAATGGAACAATTCCATATTGGAGTGATGTGTGGAGCAGTTTTTATTGTCTCTCCCTTGACTGCGAAAATATTCAAATCGAATGTAGATAAATGCTTAAAATGTAATGCTAGTAGTATGTAAATTGTTTGTAATTATTTTTCATGACTTATGCAATTGTATTTTGAATATGTTGTAGATATTTAGCTGTAAGCTTAAATGTACATATTTTACTACCACCGGGTGTAACTCCCATTTACAGTTAATAAATACATACACACAAATGAGACGAGGCCACAAAAAGATGGTCAGGCTGGTTTTAATCACCCTATGTAGTGTAGGATGATTTAATGTATCAAAGGGAGTTGGTTTGATGATGCAGTGCTACACTCCGCTGTATTGTAATATACTGATTATGGGCATTCACGGGAAGTGATTAACGTTACCAGCATGTCCAAACTCTTAGCTTTTTAATTTTTACGTAACAAGGCCGCTTGAAATTTAGAGTAGAGTTTTTATTCTTGAATGGTTTAACACTATTATTAGAGGTGCCCCAGGCGAATCTCGAGTCGGATGTGACAATATTAACTGCCGAGGGAGCGAAGGAGTGCATTCTCATATAGTGCTAAATTTGCAAAATATTCTTGCCCGGCGCCAGCATTTAGGTGGTTATCGCTTGGAAAATTCCCCTACAAATTTCTCAGCGCATTTCACAACGTAAGCAATATATTATATGAGCAAGTAATAATTGTGTATTTAAGCGTTTTTTATACTATAGATGATGAATACCTCACAACCACCTGCATGTTCCTCGCATAAGAAGAGACCGCGCTAGTGGTCAATACTTGTATTGTTCGTGTAAAAATTGTGCTATGAACCAGGCTCTCAATTTGCCTGGTCAAACCAGACGAGGGAAAGAATTACAAAGTCTCGCTTGTTGGAAACATCTCTCGACTGAAAACCCCAGATCTCTTTGCAGAGGAATGTGCGTGTGTAAAACAAAACAAACCGAGCGAGTTGACTCAGGGTAACATTTGAAAGCTGTAAGACGTGCCGAGGTTTGATGCTAGGTATCGGGCAAACACAGCAAGGTTTATGGTTGTTTCTTTATCATACATACCTAATGCCAACTGTTCAACAAAAAAGGGAATTGCTTTCAGCGACCAGTGATGAACATAGTAGCATTAGGTAAATCAGTAAACTAAAAAATTACTAGAAAAAGATGCGTTATGTACCGATGGCATTTCATATCTCATCAAAGTGAATTCAAAATAAAATGCTGAATGAAGATAGAAGAAAAATGGCTGAAAAAGTATTATTTTTTCATTGAAGGTAAAGAAAAGCAGTTTCTCTTTTTATTTCCATAAGAAAGAAAAAAAACGAAAAGAACGATAAAGAGAAAACTGAGAGAAGCAAGTATTCCATTATTTTGTCTTTTTTCTTTTCTTTCTTTCTTCTCTCTCTGCTTCTGTATCCTTTTCCAAAGAAAGAGAAAATGCAAAAATATAATTGTCATAGAAATAGTGCTACAATACTTGCTGAGCTCTAAAAAAAAAAAAAAAAAAAAAAAAACGCACAGAAATCTGAGGGAGAACATATTCCATCCTTTTGTCTTTTTCTTTCACTTATCTTTCTGTTCAACCCTTAATAGCATTTTCTTTCTTTCTTTCTTTCTGCCTTTGTATTCTTTTCCAAAGAAAGAGAAGATGTAAAAATGACTATGTCGTGGCAACAGAACTGCTGCTATGACTTTCTGAGCTCTGTAAAAGTACTGAGCGTTATAATTAGATACATTCATTTCCAACAGCGTATGGATTTCATTCAACTTATGAAATAGAAACCAGTGCCCATCCTCCGCACGTTCTTTTGGGAACGGGATCTACGTACGGATGCCCATTAGGAGTCAGGTCAGAAGGTGACCCTGTCGTGTCAACACGTTGCAGAGTTGTGAGGTCAGGCAGATTCGCTCGGTAACTTAATCGGCAGGGGTTACTACGTTGTGACCTCTGGGAAGATGAGAATCTGGCAATCATTGCCCCTTTCGGGTGCCTGTGCTATTTAAAAACAAGATGGAAATGAACTGTTATTGTTTTGCAGGAACTTTAGGAATGCTAGGATTGAGTTGCTATAGTTTCGTATTTGAATGAACGCCAAAATATTCGCCAGATTTAAGTCTTTGTTCTTGCAGTTGTAAATTTGCAATGTTTATACTCATTATAATATGTATAAAATATTTACGGCTGCTGTTCAAGAGCGCTTTACATTTCGTTACTCGAAGCTACGAGAGTTTAATGAAAAATATCCTGCGTGGGTGTTACTCGTGACTGGGTAGGAATATTTTAATAAATGAAATGAATGCCTAGAGTGTGCCTTTTAATTAACCTGAACACATTACTCAACTGAATACCATCCTGTCAATGGAGAATACATTTCGTGAGGCCGTCACGAGCTAATGGCGGTGAAGATTTTTACAACATCGTGGCAAGAGACGAGTATCGTATGCTAGCAATCGACACAAAGACATCGCAGACTCAGCTGGAGAACTTGCGAATATGACAACAGCTTCTGTGTCCAGAACTTTACACAGAGACAGAGGAAGATTCAGATATGCTGCTCTGCAATATGACAATGGCAGGCCACACTTGCCACCACATCAGCATTGAGAGCTTGAGACAAACAGCTCATACCTGGCACATGCAACTTCCGGACATTTAACCGAGTTTCTATTGAGTTTAATTAGTTTAAGTGTTGTTAAAAATCGATATACTATTCCTTTATATGTTTGTGTGGAGGGTCGCTACCTCCGGATTTTTTCAGGAATGTTTCGACTGAAGTCGCATAACTTAGGTTTGCCTTCTTGTAATGAAATGTTTTCCTCTAATTTTAAACAGTGTCCTGTGATGCGAAGTTAATTAATCGTAAGATACCATTCTGGACGTTTTGGGTAGATAGCAGTCCGATAAGGGCCGGTAGAGTTCCCACAACACTATAATGACTTTTATCAAAATACATGAACATTATGATATTCTATAGAATGTGATACACTTATTGCATAGTCAATCAATCTGTACAAAGCTATCATAGATCGATTATTGGATTGGATTTGATTCAGGATCGGATATTTTTGCACTTCAGCCTTGCTCGAGGGCTGGCCGTTTGTGCCTACCTCTGGGAGGAAGTAATGTTTCCAATATGGTTTCCATTTAGAATCCCCCCCATGCCATTGGAGCCCCCCTCCAAGGAGTTGGAACCCCTCAAAAGGGCCGCTTCCGTACCAGACGCCGTGGCAGGCCACCATCACACCTCTCTCGACCCTGTAACAGAATGAAATGGGAGAGCGGAAAAGTCCATCCCAGCATTCGTCTAAGCGACCAGGGGAACCAAGCGGCTGTAACGCTTGAAACAGATCCTGGGTTTGAGCCGACGACCGTGATTTGCTTCTTTGTCTTCCCTGATCCCTTGGACGAATATTTACATTCCACCAAAGTTCCGCTCTCCATTTCATAAATTTCCTGTTACAGGGTCGAAAGTGACAGGGCGAAATTGGAACTGGCGCATCGTGAGAGCTTTTGAAGAGGTTTCTGTCCTGACGTCTGGAATGGAACCTGAGGATCTCCTACAACTCCACCCATAGAGTTGACATATTACACTAAGAGCTTTTCTTGGATAGTGTTTAACGACCACTTTTACTGTTGAGGCACCACAGACGGTTGATACTGTCGATACTTGAAATGAAATTATATCTTGGGAAAGGAGTTTTTTTTAAGGAAGTAAACGCTCCAGTCCTAAGCTTGGGGTACCTCCCCGGCATTTGCTATTTATGAGTACTGGGGAAAACCTGGGAAAAATCTCAGTCAGGGAGGTCGGTCCTGGAGGAAATCGAACCCCAGACCTCCCACTCATGAGTCCGCCCTTAACAACCTCGGCTACCCGTGGCGGTGCACTAGAGGCTGCATTGGTGCTGCAATCGCGTTGAAGATGGCAGGAACCGACACCGTGTTGCTGTTTGGCAACTGTAAGAGTGACGTGAGTTAGTGTAGTTGTATCGAGTATAGACAGATTTTTTTTTTTTTTTTACTAAATAGTTTACTATGTCGGTTTCGAGTGCGGTCTATGGCTGCACTGAAATATTAAAAAAAAGAAAGTGGTGTACCTTTTTACAGGTAAGCATGATAAGCTCTTCCTTATTAACTTGATTATTAATTTATGGAAGGTTAAATAACATGAGAATGTTAAGTTTCATATTTTATTAACTATTAATCACACATAATATGTCGTGATCCCATAATTTTTGTAATTTATCGCCTGAATGTTATTCTTTGTCATTTGTAAGTTTCTCCTGAAAAGAAAGTAATTACCTAGGAAATGGAGAGTGAAAATGAGAAGAGAAAAATGGCAAGCAAAATACACTTTGCTCGCCTGACTATTTTACATTTAAGAAAAAGAACAGAAGGCTCTTTAAAGCTGGTATTAAATTTTTCTGCCCGTTTGCAAAATGTAACTAATGCTTGATTTGCATTTCTAATTTAATGTTAAAAGTAGATTCACTAAACGATTTTGTTTTCTAATCAATAAACTAGCAAGTATTTTTCTATTCATTTATATATTAACTTTTTTTTAATTTAAGTAGACAATGGCATTTTTCTCTCATTAAATGTATATATATATACATATGTATTGCTATTTATCAGTACGTTAAAAGACACATACTTATGTGAAACACATTTTTCTTATTATTAATGAAATATAACCCAAATTTCTAACCTTTACATAGCCCTTCATTTTCTTTCTTGCAAAGTCTATTTTCAAAAGACAGGTTGTAATAAGTTTACAAATAGTAAACAGAGTGGCATATTCAGTAGTTGTATGTATGTATATGCATGCATGTTTGCGTGAAGTTGTTCATAATACAGAATTAAAGTCATGTCTCACTAACCAGGAATATTTGTAAGTTAGCAGCTTCCCATATCAACAGCTGGCTGGCTTTTAATTGTTGTTTAATTTAATTGTTAAATTATGACTACTATACACCCGTAACTGCAGTATCCTGCATTGGTAAATAAAAATAAACTCATATGACATTTCATCTTACCAACACGTTTATTTATATATGAATTCCTATGAAATGTTGTGTTTATGACATATGAATATTCATCAGATGACTCCTCCATGCCAAACAAACGTACAGCTTCCGGCCTGTTCAATTTGCAACGCGTAAGGAACCAGTGCAGCTTCTAGTGTAATATGCTAATTGGATAGTTCCACAGACATCGGGATGCTCTATTTAGAAATAAGAGGAACCCACGTTTGCATTCGTGCATGGAACCTTGCCACCAGTGTGCCTTCACCTCATTCCTTCCTACCAAAGGTGTAGGGATGGGGTCCTAAACACAAATTGTGCGCAGTGACCGAGGCTGAGGTATTTAGGTATCCTTCTCCATCTCGACCAATGCCCAATGTCAAAGCGAATAAAGGAAAGCGCGAAAAGGCTTCAAGAGATTTGAGCCCCGAACCTCTCAAATGAGAGTACCAAGTCTTACCCCTCAGCCATCCCGTTCGGTACTGATAGTTACCAATGGATCAAAGATGGGCAAAGGAAAAGTCTATGGACTATTTCATTCATGTGACATCTTAAAATCGACCAATGAAACGAAGCAAAATTTGGAATTTTGACCAATCACAGCCGGATTACGGAGTGAAATGATCGAAAAAACATTATCAAATCAGTTTTACCACACGACGTGCATTTGTCTTGTGGTCGGTATAGCCAACTCTGTGTCTTCACTATATAATTCCAGAACATGCAATACCGAGCACTTTTGCTAGAGGCGGTGGGGAGCTATTAACAGCTACAAAAGAATGGACAATCGACACTCAAAATGGAGGATTCTTCACAGCGTTTTGATGATGAGTCAAATGTACAAATTGATCTTAACATTAGGAATTCCAAACCACAGAATAAAAAGGAAAATAGAGATGCTGTATGTTCTCCCCCCCCCCCCCAAGTTGATATTACAAAATCAGCCATTATAATAGTCGACTTTTGTCCGTTTCAGTTCACGGTTTCTGAATAGAGTAGATATTTATAAGTATAACAAGTGTTAATATTCTGTGCGCGAGTTTCAAATAAATGTATATTCTTATTGTATTTACGAAATAGTCCTAAATCCGTATTTTGCTCTTCTCTATTGGAATTAATGACACTCGGCATTCTTCAGTCGCAAGATTGCTTGAAAAGGTTAAGTACAAATATACAATTATTACAATTTTGTAAGCCAAGTTTAGAGGAATTATATTTAAATTATTTTATGCGTGAAATTGTCCTGATAAATATCATTCGGGGGTCTGAGCTTTCCAGATAAATTCACTCACAATTGGGATAATTTCTTGACCCACCAAAGATTATCTTCAACAGATAATTAAAAATAATACAAAAATAATGACGCTTAAATCATATGTAATCGTTTCTGAAATTAAAACACGAAGCTTGAAATGATTGGGCATATTATTAGGATTGGTGAAGAAAAGATATAAATGAAAATTTAAGGAACAAGAAGAAGAAGAACAACAACAACAACAACAACAAAAACAAGAAGAAAGGAAAGACAAACAGCTTTGGATGGATGGAGAGTGAAAGTGTAGGATGGTGAAGAATGGGCATAAGCCAGGGCTAAACTTAACACAGCGGTTCCCAAACTTCTTGCATGTATGACCCCCTTTTCGAGAATGAAATTATTGACGATCCCTCCATTCACTTCGCTGCTTAATACGTAATAATTAATTTGCAAGTTTACGCACACGCTTCAACGATATGATGTGTATTCATTCACAATAGCTAGTGCTACGCTGCTGTATAGCTTGTCAAAATAATCATAATGAAACAGTTAGTTAGACTTTCTTAATAAGAACGGAGTTGAAAATAAATAAGTTCTCAAATAAATGTATTTTCCCCATATCTACCGCGACCCCCGAGATAGAATCCAGCAACCCCCCTAATGGGTCCCAACCATAGTTTGAGAACGACTGCAATAGAAAGGTTATGTATTATTCAACCTATTTCAATCTGCAGAAACTGATTCTCCACTATAATTTCTAACACTTTCGTGTAGGTACTACGATAGAATTACTGCACGCACACGCAAAGTTTACACTGATACCATGTACTTTTCTCATTTGAGTGCCACTTGAATTTTGTGAAACTGATGTTCATTTCATTCGAGGATCTAGGTCAAATTCCGGGCGGTGACGGTTTTTCATCCCAACACCCCGCCTTTTTGAAGCAATCTCTAAATCCTGTATGACTTAATAAAAATAAAACACAGTAGAAAATATTCATCTCAAGGGCTTTAGAAGTTTGTGGGTCTCTGGTATGCTCTTTGTAAGTCCAATATTAAAGGGTGCCGGGCTTTAAATGACGGCATAAAACTGTAGCGTATTATCACACGAGAGGGTCTAAAGTTCAGATCCTCGAGTGAAATTATTAGAACTATTTTACGAATAAAATAAGAATGTAAAAATAATTCCTCTAAACTTGACTTACAAAATTGTAATAATTGTATATTTGTACTTAACCTTTTCAAGCAACCTTGCGACAGAAGAATGGCGATTGTCAGTAGTGCCAATAGAGAAGAGCAAAATACGGGTTTGAAACTATTTCATGAATAGAATAAGAATATATATATTATATATATATAATTTATAAGAAAAATAAAAATAAAGCAACACTATCAACAATGTAACAAATTAACAGTAATTATGATAGCAGAAGAAAATAAAACACAAAGAAAAAGTCACACTTGAGATCGCCATATTTTGGACTCGTGGAATCGTCCTATGGCAAGAAGACAGAAACGTCTCCATACATTCTACTCTCACATCACCCTATACTGCGGCTAAGCCCTAGCATAAGCGGGTACCAACAGCTATACAGAGCTGGTTAGTAATCCAGCATCGGGGTAGTTTAGCTTTAGTGTACGATGAACGCGGCGATTATATAAAACTCGGTCGCACTTATTTTGCATTATTGTCACATCAGCAGAAGGATCACTCTTCTGATAGGCTTCCACATGTGATGAAAGGAGAATTCTCTGCTGCATGGTTGGCAACCCATGGCTCTATCCTCAAACAACCGAAACCACTATTGCACCAAAAGATGGTAGTCGGTCAAACAATCCACACTATTGTGTGATGTAATCAGCTGGAACTTGTCCATGAACAACTGAAAACTAAGCAGCCTGTGTTTTCCTCTTGCATGATAAACAAATCCACATACAGCTAAAGTGACTCGTGAAACCATTATCCGTCATTGTAGGGAGACTCTAGTACACCCAACATTGCACTACCAAGTCATCAAATTTCCTTCTTTGGATAATTTACCTCCAATTACAGCAGTTCCGAATCTTTACCGATATGCAAACTACACAGGACGATTTTTTGTTTCCCGTTCTAAGGGATTCTATCACAATGGGATTCATAGTCTGCCATCACGCTGGAAATCCTTGATAGTGAGAGCGACTTTATTTAATACTAAAGATTTTTGTTTACTATATGAGGCTTTGAAATGTCTGTATGGTCTGAAAACAAAGAACTCTTTGGGTCACTTTATATTCGCACGTGTTGCCAACAATGATAGTGCTTAATGAGGTTTTGCGCTATTTCATGTAAATCTACTGTACTTGACAAATGCCTCTGATATATAAGCGCTCACAAGACCTAACGTTTCATGGGAGAATGCGACGTACTAAATTTCCCTGTTTATTACTTAAAGCCGTGAGAAGGAACGAGGAGACAGAAGAATCATCAAGTTGGTTGACAACAATCCTAAGACGAGAGTGTTTTGTTATTACCGCAAGGTTAAGAGGCTTTCTTGAGGAAAGCATTGTGTTTGTGACAGTCGGTGCAACCAAAATATCTTTGAAGGTCGGGAGAAACAATAAAACCGTGAAAGTTTGCTTGCTTGGTTAGTTCTGCTGCATGCCGGCCCCATTGACCAAGTGAAATGCGGTTTTATGTGACATTAAAGCCAGTTAATTTTCCTTTCTCGCATTTGGTAAGCCGCGGAGAGCTGACTAGAAGTGATCTTTGATGTGACGACATCCTACAAAGTTACTTAGCACCCTTTTTGTGACAGGAATACATTTATTGTTTAC
Organism: Metallyticus violacea; assembly: GCA_030762175.1. Lineage (NCBI taxonomy): Eukaryota > Metazoa > Arthropoda > Insecta > Mantodea > Metallyticidae > Metallyticus > Metallyticus violacea. Next base: position 36,704,400 of record CM060833.1, read on the forward strand.
TGTGTTGCAACAAACTAAGAAGACAGTAGCCACATTGTATCTCAGAAGGCAGGAAACACGTCAGTAGTTGTTTGGGTCAATGTGTTGCAATTAAAATATGTGGAGATCAGTAAATAAATAAACATTTTGTTTTCTCGCATATAGAACTACAGGATTCAAGATGACACTCTGTTGATAACTACGCCCCCCAAAACTGTTCGCGTGAAATGTGTAAACGGCAGTTTTCCTTCGAATGAGTAACAAAAGACGGCCAATTAAAACCAAATGCCTTTACTCATGCACGTTCTTTAAAGCAAACTTGAGGTAAAGAGATGGTTTCGGTTTTCTTAGATACAAAACGTATTCCCCCTTTGCGACTTGATAGTTTTTTCTGTTAATTGATCGAGCAGAATATGTATACGTGCAAGAATTCACCATTGCTTGAAACTTAAATTTATTATTATTATTATTATTATTATTATTATTATTATTATTATTATTATTATTATTATTATTATTATTATTATTATTGTTGTTGTTGTAACGAATGCTTAAATAAAATATGGAAAGATAATAGTATTAAAGAACGTAATTGCAATGTTTACAGCACCATGGAAATGGAAAAAGTAGTTGTGTATGATGATCAGCGTAGCGGCGTTGGTAAACTAAGTGGGTATGTGCGGACGGAAACTCTATACATTATTTTTTTTCAAATAGTGTTTAACGCCTCTTTTTACCTACAAAGGCATCACATGCGGTGGATACTAACGATACATGAGATGAAACGATATATATATATATTTTTTTTTTTTTTTTTTAAAGGAAGGAAACTTTCCAGGCCTAAGTTTAGGGTACCCTGCATTTGCCATTTATGAGGACTGAGGAGAACCTGGAAAAAATCTCAATCGGGGAGGACGGTTCCGGTGAGATTAGAACCCTAGAGTCCGCGTCTAAACGACCTCGGTTGCCCGTGGCGGTTGGAAACTCTACACATAACAGCAAGCCTCAATGAACAATTAACGAGTTTTTGATGGATCAACACATGCTGTATACTACATACAAGAAAATGAATACTTTGACTGCGTGACTCTTCGCTTTTATGTGTAGAAAAACAATTTGTACTATCTTCTTGTAATATTTTAAGCACAAGCACATAAACTTTATGGTATTGCAGAACTGCAAAGCTGATTTGTTTACATGTGCATCTTGATAGTTCATCATCTTTGCTTAGTTTGTATTTAGTTTACTGCTGAGTAGCGAAAATCCGGTGTGAATCAACGATGAATATCTCACTAACAAACGAGAGACTTGTCACACTTATTTAGAATTTTAAGCTCTTTCTGATTATATTCTCGAAATTGAATTTTAAATGTTTTTCGAGCGTAAAATAGAAGTGCTCTTCTCTAAATAATTACAGGTAACAAATATGTACCAAATGCAACTGGCAACACATAAATCTGTGTCTCCACGTAGCCCTACGTGTGAGCTTTAATGCTCCTTCGCTGTGCAAAATTACATATTCGGCGTGGCAAAAAATCAGAATTTCGCAGAATCTTCTGAGTGCTATAACAAAACACTATCTACTGTTTTCAAATCGATATACTTCCCTCGTAGCAGCCTTTCCCATAACATCGCGAGTGTGTTCGAAGACCGTAATTGAGATTCCTATCACAATTCTTCTCTGAGCACTAAACGTCTAGTTTTGCAGTAACTCAACTGGAAGTAAAGACTAGTCCTAAGCCAATAAGAAAATATATACGCAATTACATAGCTGATTATAATACACCATCTGCTTGTAACGCCACTATCTCGATAGAGCTATGTTGGCTGTATGGCTTGTTCTTTTCTATACTTAAGAGCTAAAGCTAAAACTCAGCCAGGGGGCACAGTATGCCCTATCTAGACAATGTTAAATTATAGCATTTTTAAGAAGCATCTCAAAAACAACGCAAGCAACCTGAAAAATTTGCAGCAGATGGTTACTTAATGTAAGATGAAACTACGTTTTTAAATTTACTACTATGTTACTTACAGTATTAATTTTTTTCTCTGTTAATAATTTATTTCAACTTCTATAAAACATCTAAATAAGTGCTTTCTGAAAAGTGCAGCTTCCTAGAACAAACACAAGCTGAGAAAATTTTCTTTTTTGATGAAGAACGAAACTTATGAAAAAGCAAGCTGCACTATAACATGCAGTCACCCACAAAAATAAATAAATGAAATAATATCCTTCCAATAAAATTTTCTAAATAATTAAAACACTGTTTTAAAGAAAAACCTTAGAATTATGAAATAAGATATCAATTTGACCCAAATTCTGTACCATGCCCTCAACAGCTTATTTATAAACAAAACAAAAAAGTCATAATTTTTAAACAGGACCTTTGGCATACACTTTAGTTCAATGAAAACAGTCACAACTTACAACATTATTTAAGTAATGATATCACAATTACCTCTGACAGATGCAATACGTTTACCATTCGGTGCGATAACAGAAAAATACCACCATATATTGTTTGGCGATCAGAAGAAGGTAAGCGAGATGAATGTGCTATGAAAACATTTTATACCCTCCTCGTTATGCTCATGCAGATAAAAATAAACAGTGTTGTCAGATACTCCCATGGTTAAAAGTCCAGCGGGCATGCAAGATCTGAGTCTGAGAGGTCCTCATTCATGTGCCAGCAAGGTATCCCACTTACACTTATAAACAGTTCAGGCACTCCTCGCCCGCCTTATTCTCATCGCCAGATTAGGTATACTAATATTAATATAATACATTGACTTCATTTGCCCCTCTGTGACAATTTCAACATTCTCACGTTTCAAGTGTTCTTTCAGGAGTTGTCAGCCATCATGAACTGATAAATCTTTACTGTCTCAGAATAGGAATCTCTTGAAATTAATCATAGAAAAGCGCCTACAATCTCCACCTTCATACTAGCGCCTCTGTTTAAGGAACAACCATCTGCTACAGAAGTACAAACATCGTCTAATTGTATTGCATTTAAACTCATAAAGCGTCTCTTTCTCCTCCTAGGTCATAGGAACGAGAAAGGGCAGATGCCTATTGTTTGTTTACGCGAGCTGACCAGTTTTGCTGTATAGTATGGCTGCTTTCGTCAAGGGGCAACCCCAGTCTCATAACTCCAAGGTAAGTAGGTATTATCTCTCAAAACAAATATTATCCTTCTTACAGGAAGATCATTTAATATTTCCGCCGTAAACCGAAAATTCTGCTCCTGCTAGTGATGCATGGACGCTAATTATTTCTTTCCTAAGTTTTTAATATCGATACAGGCTAAGGTGTGATAAAGAGTATCTCTGTAATAGTTGGACAGTGAGTGTTTTTAACGTGTGATCTAAGTATATCGATGTGTTTGTATATTTGTATGTATGCATGCATGTAGATCTGTATGTATGTGTATGTGTGTATGTCATCATGACTGTTACAAGGACGATATTAGCATGTATGGCCGTAAGGCCCTTGCGACAGTTGTACTTACTCGAATGTATTTTAAAACCGGTACAATAAATAGTCCACTACTTAAGTATGGTAACAAATTCTATCCATAAGTTCGAAGAAGATTTCAGGAAAGATATTTGGGTGTTTACGTTAGGACATACATCCTATTTAGGTATTTAAATGCCCAAATGTATGTTGACAGGGCTTTGAGGAAATGTGTTTTGTGTTTCTGGTGTTTGAGGATAGGATTTTAAAAGCATGAGATTAAGAGAGCAGACTTTTTCAATATTTCCAAACATTGATACTAATAAATGATACTAATATCTAATGTTTGATTTGTAGCGTCACCGATATACTGCTACTTGCTTTACTAGTGTGTGAGAGCGTGCTCGCCGATACTTAAACCTCCGCTTCGATGATCTTTCGACATTTGGAGGTTCTTATATAGAATTTAAATGCTTCAAGAAGAAACTGCATTAATGCTATAAACTGGATTTGGAGTTTCTGTCAATCACTGCTCTAGTTTTAATAAAACAATTAAACAAATTAATGATTTTAGCGAATATATTTCTTGAGATAAACAGTCGCCAGATTGAATAAAAGCTGTATCGAAAAAATGGCAACAATGCTTTTCCCACCATGTACTAAAAATTGGATCCTAATGGCCAGTTCAATAATAATTGTTGTAGAGATTTCACTTACAAAACTTACAACCATTTTGAATGAACACCAGAACATTTTATAAAGCTGTTTGTAGTATAAGATTTAATCATTGCACACACATTAATTTCTCCATCATCAGGTTTTGCAATATCTTGAACGTGTTCCTGCGCCAATACTTGTCGTTCAATAATCTTTCTCCGTCCCAACTTCAAAATCCCTATCTCTTATTGTTCTAATTAATCCCTCTGTTCATGCTAATTTCGGTCTTCACATATTTCTTCTTCCTATATGAAACCATTCGGTTATCTATCCTCTGTCATACTTTCTATATGACCAAGAGTTTAATTGCTTTGTTTTGAGTGCCTCGACTAAAAATCCTTTCACTTTCATGTTCTCTCATGCTATACTATTTATGGTGTTTTCTTTCCGTGAAATTCTTACCGAATGCGCCATAAACTTCATTTCCGTTGAATAAATTGTTATTTCAGTGCTTGGTTTCAAATACCAGGCTTCAGATTTATATGCTATTGTTATTAATAGTAAAGTTGTATATATTTGTTTTAGTTTTAATTGTAATATCTTTATCCCGCAATGCTATTTTATATGTGTTACAATAAGATTTATTAACACCATTTTAACATGACGTTTCAAACAATATTTCAGACAACCATTGCTCATAAATAAATTGGTTACACGAGAAATAATAAACTATTTGCAGTAATTTATTTTATATTATACTTCCTTTCGTTTTAACAATATAGTAGGCCATGCATTCATTTGCCGATTTTTTGAACAATTAAAATTTAATATCACAGTATATACGGACGGCTTGGGTACTTCACGGGATTGAATTCTCAGTGCGCATGTCAGGAAATTAACTGTTGCTATCTGTATTATCCTTCAAAAGGCTCTGCATAAAAAGGGGTGGCATAATTGATAGAAACCGAGAACGTTTATTATTACTTCTTTCAAGCATGTATATGTCACCGAAACCTTATTAATTATTTCCAACGTAAGCATTCCAAAATACTTTTAAGTCACCGGATTGGTGGCTATTGGCCATTATGTTGATACTACCCGCTCTTGTGATCAATAATTTTCTGGTTGCTCAGCATTAAGGCAATAATACAAATTTTGATGTTGAATCTATTTCCTGTGAATAATTCCGACCAAATGGCCCTAGAATTTCATGCTTTTTCACTACTGGAAAATATTAATAGCACTGAATAGTGTTCTACCAATGATAGTTAGATTGATACTGAAACAAATCGGGTAATTTTTTCTTAATAGTTATTATTAGGGTTTCAGGTTACATGGTAGGCAATTCTTGTGTGGTAAAATCTGCCATGAAAATCAATACAGATCAATTAATAAATTGAGGGGATTTGTGTAGTGAAACTTAATCATGGATAATTGTTTGTTTTATATAGTAATTTTGTAGGACACCACTCATGTCTCTTTACAATACTCTTCTCTCCTTCCCCTACTTGGCTAAGAGTAATGATAAAGCTGCTGTAAAGTGCGGAAAACGTAATATACCTTTCCAGATTTGTCATTTATGCGAATTACAGAACTGCGCTACGCCCACCAGATTTTTAACCGAACGTTATAACTAGGAAAAAAAAAAAAAAAACTTGTTATACTTCCTCAGTTAAACATAGAGGAAGAATTTATGATAAAAAGAAATATTATTATTATTAATAATAATAATAATAATAATAATAATAATACTTAAAAAGGTTTACTCGTCATTCAGAAACAATCAAAACCGAAACGATATTTAAAAAAATGCCCACATAAGTTATTGTGGTCTTCTAAATAATTAACTTTTGATATCAATATCAAATACGGGAATTTCAGGCCCATTTGAAAAAAAAAAAAAAAGAGTGCATTTTCATTACGGTTAAAGTTTTAACCAACGAATCCATAACTTCCAGCTTTACAGATGATTGCTAAACACAACTCAGCTACAGTCATAAAGCATCATTTAATAAATTCATTGAGAATCACAGTCCATCAAGAGCAAAAACATCAAAGGTGTAGACACACGCAGTCCTTATTGTATAGTACACTGTGATGCTACATAATACTTAATTTCTAATATTATCTGTTAAAAGATTATATGTAGCGTGAGCTGTCTAAAAATGCTGCTTAAGTTTGCTAATGCTGACCTTCTTTTGATAGTCCCGTCATTTATTTACATAATTTTCATTATTTTCATTCTTAGTTATTTTGACTCCTAAATATGTGTATTTGTGGTGATAGTAAAGAGGAAAAATCATTCGATACCTAAGACATAACTATGACTGTCCCCATTCCATTCACTTCTTTTTATTAATGTCGTGTTCTGACTTGGTTGTCCTTAGAAAGATTTTAAATGTTAGGGTTGGTAGCTATGAATGTCAGTTGATGCCCTACGCATACCAAACTCGGTGGGGATCTCGGAAGATGTCTGTAACAGGAAAACCAGTTTTTGTGTAACGTGAATCCTAACAATAACCCTAGTGCCTTTCAACCTAGCCGCTAGGGTACAATATTGTTTAGAATTATCCAGGCGGCCTTGACATATGGCTAACTCGAAAATGAAAGTTAAAGGAAATCGTGACCTCCACTACAGCTGTGATTCCTTTCTAACCCTCTTCCAGGTTCATTATTTATGGATTTAGCCAACATCACAAGTCGGGATTGCCTCTTCTTGTAACCTCTCTTGCCAATTACTAGACTTACGAACTATGATAAAAAAAAAATACGAATGTTTTTGATGCGGTAGAATTCAGTGCTCATTACTATCTGAATTAGCTGCGTTTCTCAGGATAGATCGACGAAAATGAGTACTGTATAGCATTTCTAGTTAAATATCTAGTGCCTTTGGGGAATGGCGCTTTCTTTAGCTCAAGACGATCCTATTTTTATTTACATACATTATTACTTACACACACACACACACACACACACACACACACACACACACACACACACACACAAAAGAAAATGTTGAAAAGACCAGAAAAGTTCAATGAAATGCCTCGCAAATCGTTCAAGTAGCATTATTGTTGGAAAACAGTGTTCTTATAACAGTCTTATGACAAAGTTTCAGCTCGTAGTTAACGTTTAATAGTGATCTGAATCTATCACAGATCAAAGCCGATTTAGAAAATAAATAGGAATTCTGTATTGTGTTGAAATGAGTTTAAACGTGGTCGTACGTGCACCGGATATGAAGACCATTTGTATTCCCAATTCAGCACATCACGAAAGATATCATTGAAAATATCCATAATATTATATGGAAGGTCGTCGAATGACATTGAAGGAGAATGCTGGGGCTGTAGACTTCTCACCGAAATGGCGTAGAACGTCCTACACGAATATTGCTTATGATAAAACTGTGTGCACAGTAGATGCGGCAATTGTTGATTGAGGACCGAAAAGCGCGACTTTAATCACATTTGTCAGCTTTGCTACTCAACTTCTAAAAATGAAAATTCTCAATGTAAATGTGCAAAAATGCAACAACCACATTGGACTTGAGAAGAAACATTTTGTAAGTTTTTCTTGTTATCCTGACCCACCGTAGTAAATTTAAATGAGAGATTAGTGAAAGATAATGCAGGCATGTTTAATATATTTTATTCTATAAACTCCAGAAAGGAAGATGATAATAGAGAAAATGAAATAGGAGATAATATGAACTTATTAGTTCTACAGAGTATGTACATAAATGTTTATGGAATTGGCATTGTTCAAGAAGGCATTGAGCAATAGATGTTCAGGGATTGATTTCAAAGAATCGATAAAATTGGTGAATATTAACAAGTTAGGTAAACAATTGCCTCTTATTGATTATAGTATGCTGCAACAATTACATTACATACTGTAGATAGTAAGCAAGGATTTAGTTGCATGAAATTAGGTACCGCCTCTCAGAAAGAGTTAGCACTCTGTTAACAATAAATCTTGAAGGACCTACTCACAAAGAATTTTATTTCCCAAGTGCTTTCAGTATTTGAGTGCTCACAAAAAAACAGACAATTCTAATGTAATGTAAATTCAGCTGCCATAGATCCAGATTGTACTTACCTACAGTATGGTAAGACGAATTGAAACTTTCAAAGTAATAACATTTCAAGAATCAAATTATATAATTTTAGTTTCTACAAACCTTATTCATTTTATCTTTCTGTGCAACGTCTTGGAATAATGCATAAGCGTTTCGCAATTCGCACAAATATAGTTTCCTAAAAAGGAGTGTTATACTTTTAAAATGAAAATAAAAATGTATAAACAAAAAAATGTATTTATTTAACTATTTTTGAAGCACATTTAGGGCTTCATTGAGTTGCCATGTGGGGTCCTCCTATTTTCAATGACAAACGAACATAAACCAGGTTCATTTTCACGATTTACGCACATGATATTGTTCTTTAGCCCTTTTACTGTTTCTGGCTGGTTGATTTAAACCCTTATTTAACATAATTCCATAAGAGGTAATCCAAACACGATCTCGAGGGCTAGTTAGCACCAAAACAAAGCGAATGATGAAGCCTCTAAACGTCTCTTTCAAAACGTCGACTCTTTTATGAGCAGTATGATACGTGGTGCCTTATTGCAGAAACTAGACATTTCTGAGATTCATACCTTCTAATTGAGGTAAAAAATAATGCTTTTATTATAGTTCCGTATCTTTCTCCATCGACAGTCAGAGCCTGTTTTCGTTCATCTTGGAAAAAAATATGGATCAATGATTTCGCGGTATCAAAATCCACACCAGACATTAACCGTTTGGGGACGTAGTGGTCATTTTTGAATGTCCATTGTGTTATTGCTCCAAAAGTGGCAATTTAGTTTGTTAACGAAACCAGTCATGCAAGAATAGGCCTCTAAGCTAAAGATTATTATTCTGCTTAAGCAGAGTTACTTCCATTTGCTCCGTAGCAGTCAGAGAATACATGGGACAATCTCTGGTCATTTGACTTCAGTTAAAACAAATTTTTAAGGATGTAACTTCAAGTCCTGATGTAAAATCCGCACAAGTTGTGATCGATGAAAGGCCCAATTCTTGTTCTGCTGAAAAATCTATTTCCCTGGATTCCTGCGTGCACTCTCACGAACGGTGACTACCTTTGCGTCGTTCACGACAGAACCAGTTGCCTCAAATTTTTCAATCAAACATTGAATTGTTCTTTCGCAGGTACGATTTCGCACGCAGTACTCTTCTCGCAAAGCACAGAATGCTTTTTTTGTTAAAACAATTTCTATGTGTTTCCATGGTTATTTGTCAACAACTGTAACCACGTGAAAAATGACTGCTATAGCTTCATAAATATGGCAGCTATTATATGCTGAAAGTACATTATAATGCAGTGTTTGTCGATTCGTGACCGTAGACTAAACTCGGATCTAACACCACACACCTAAGTCAAAGCATTGAACAGCGAGTGGTGTTTAATGCGCCAGAAACAGAGAAGATGGTTTTGTTAGCTGCAAAGACAATGACCATTAATTATCACAATTCCCAAGGGATGCTCCTGTAGATGAATTGGAAAACAGTAAAATAATAAAATGAACCAATTATGCAACATTGCTACAGTGTTTAAAATTGAATTAGAAGAAATACAGTCAATATTAGTGGTGCTGTTTCGCCAAGACAGCACATCAATAATCACAGTGACAATGAAAAAATTCGCACGGAATTGGTTCATCTCTCCATTCCCCTAACACAACCTTCAGAACTGCGCTCTAACTAACTGAACTACCGTGTACTCTGACAAACCTCTCTTATTTGATTCTATGTACCCTGGAGACCTTCCTAAGATTTCTCTTTATTCCTTAAGAGTCGATTCTCACATGTTTGTTCTTCGCTAAGCGCCATTCCGTAGTACGGTTGATGCGGTTAGGTGTCAGCGGTTGCGATATGGCGGTAACAATACGGAATGTTTTATGCTCTCAAATATCATCAATCGTCCGTTTCTACTGGCCAGCGCCACTTTCTCACGGAATTTGAAAACGAGCCCTCTCTCCGTCAATTCCATTCGCAGATGGTAAGTTTTAATTCGTGGAGACAGGGTGTCTGTGTGAAGGAAAAAACAGCGGGCATCCCTCCGTGTCTGAGGAAACAATGAACCAAGTCAGAGAAGTAGCCATAGGAAATCAACTACAAGAGGCAGCAAGCGTCTTAGAATGAAGTTGTAAAGCCTTGGACTGCGTCAAGCTTTAAAACCTCGTAGCATGAAGCAGAGGATGCAAGACGATGGTTTTAATGACAAACTAATTTTAGTGGGAAGTCTTCAAGTGGGAAATGTCTAATTTTTTGTTTTTATGATAATTTTCAAACGAGCTTGTACTTGTTCTGTAATATTCGTGATATTAAATGTTCAAACTATAATTGGAACCAAGATACAGACAATAATATAATAAAAGATAATCAATAAATAGATTCATCAATAGATACTTTTGGAAATTCAACGAGGAAAGGGGTCAAACTCAAATTACGTAATATTGTATCGAAACCAATGCTACCGTATAGAAGTGAAACATGAGTGATGAGGAAAAAAGACAAAAATTAAACTTAGAGCTTAGAAATAAGATTTATGAGAAGCTTATTAGTAGTGTCTCTAAGAGATAAACTGAGAAGTACAGACATTAGAATGGGACGGGATGTAAGAAGCAATTCACTACCAAAAGAACTGATAAGAGCATATCAATCCAATGTCCCCTGACAAGGCTACCACAGTAAGCTTTTCTTTATAAACCAAACGAAAGAGGGGATATAGGACACTAGGAAAGTTAAATTTAAAGAATAAAATGTCACCGGCGAGGGACAATATAAACCCAATGCTTGGAAAGACAGAAGAAGATTAAATGTTGCTATTGTGAATTTTCAAACCTGCCATGCGTAGGTGCGCAGAGAAAGAGAATGGAAATGAATTACTCACTTCTGGACGCTAGTCTACCTTGACTTTGGAAATAGAGGTTCAATGGCGTCATCATCTGAAATAATAGTAATATGTTTTTGCAAGTGGAATCGTCTTGATAGCATTTTGTTCTTTATGTCTTACAAACACGTAATTCAGATTAGAAATATCTTTTTGAAACAATAAAAATAGCATTTTCACAATTCCTGGTGACAAAGAATGCTTGCACAGTGGTTACGCCATATACAGTATTTGTTGCTGTCAAAAGAAACCACATATTTTGTAAGCACTCTCTGCAGAGAGAGCAGGAAAATACCTCGCCTTCATGACCGCAGAAGTTGACGTCTGGCGATACACGGCTCACGAGTTACCGGAATTTGCACAAAAAATTGTGGAGGGGGAGAAAAATACACTGTCATCAAACGCCTGTCGCTTAATGTTGCTTAAGAAGCAGTCACTGGTTGTGAACAGATGATTCATTAACACAAGGCGTTGCTTCGGTAGTTTTCCTACTAATTCTATCAGCAGGCTCTCCTTAGCACACTTTCCCAGAGCAGGGCACATTGCTTTGATGGGCATTTGCATTAACAAATCTGGTTCTTAGTAGGTGAACAACGTCTACAGTAAAATGCTTTCAGCGGTTACTTTGACTTTCTTATGCATGCTATACAATGTTAAAAAAATAATTTTTGAGGTGAGTGTGTATTAGAGTGGCGATTTTCCGAAAGTTAAAATTGTGCTGCTCCTGCCCCCTTATCATGTTCCAATCAACAGAAAAAAAAAAACAAACGATCTTTGCGCATTTTCAGCTCAATCCAACCCTTCAGCGACCCTTTGAAAGTTTGAAATTTTAGACTGGAAAGTAATTTTTTCTAATATTATTAGATAAACTTATACCATTATAATTATTTTATATGCTTCATTTACTTATTTTGGAACTTAATATGGTGATATCTTTGATTAACAATTTTCCATTTATTACTCAATGTTTTTGCTGCTGCCCAACTACCCGTGCTGATGTAAAGTGGCTCCAGTGACGTATTTCTTCTAGATTTGTAAATTGGCATTAAATTCTCCAGTTAGTTCGTCACACAAGTTATGAAGATATTTTTATGTCTCTTTTGTTGGCTGTATCTCCAATCAAATCGTCGGAGTTAAATTACCTTTGAACAAGCAAGTTTTTAGCGCTTTTTTTTTTCCTACGATATAAGAGTTGTAAATCTTACAACAAAGGAAAGTGCAGCATTGGTAATTCAAGAGGTTTCCATTTTTTTTTGGCAAAAAGCACGAATTCTTCTAGAATAACTGTGTTGATGAGTTTCAAACTCTTGTGATGAATGGAAGGGTTTACAGAAAAATTTGACTTGACTTCAGGCAAAGAAAAAGAAAAAAGGAGTACTTTTTGTGGAATTTATGAACGATCTCTTTGACGAGCTCATTCAGATGCCCTCGAACAGACGAAGAATGAAGAGGATAAGAATTTCTTAATGCTTCAGGACGACCAGGCTGCATGGTTGGTGTAGATCAAAAACTAAAACACACGGAAGAAAGAGCACTAAAGCGCACTGCAAGGAAAAAATGGCTTATGAAGAAACGGAACAGCTTTTTGCTTCTCATCAGCATGCTACATTCAACAGCAAACAGCCAAAGCAGTGATGGTGGTGGTGACATTGAAAAAATCCTGTCATGTGTCGAAAGCATCTGAATGAGATATCGTCCATTATTTTCACAAAAAAAAAAAAAAAAAAAAATCTCTCTTCTTTTTTCCTTGCCTGCAGTCTAGTCATAAATTATCAGAATATTGATCCAGAAATCAGTAACGCTACAGCAAAAATTTTCCCAGCCATCTCTGATACTCAGTTCACGAAACTAGGCCTCTGTTCTTATTTGGTGACAATGTTCCAGCAGCGGTTAAGGCAAATATAGCTCAAGTCATACTGGAAGCAGACAAAGGCGAAGAAAATCAACTGAGAGGTACATTCTGCACCAAAATTATCTTTCTTCCTTTACAAACCTCGAGTTTTCATCTGTTGTAACTCCTCGCATAAACATTTTCTTCACCTTTTCTATCAGCACCGATTTCGTCGACAAGGACTCTTCAAGTTGGAAGGATGATCCTAATTACAAAGTGGAACTGAGAAACTTGTGAATGACATTGCAGAAGGAGGAGTCAAATTCATTCAGAATTACAATAACATTCTCACAAAAGATGAAACTGAGAAACATTTTGTTTTACAGATTTTGCTAGAGATCGTAAAAATGTCCAACTGCTACTAAATCCTCTCTTAGGAAAAAATAATGTTTAATATTTCTTCACATAATGTTTTTATTCTATAGAAATTGTTATAAATATTTTCTTCTCTTATATAAGTGATATGCATTACTTAAAAAGCCTATTATTTCTTAAATTTCTCATGTTATTTCAGGAATTTTTCCAAATAACTTCCCGGAAATTTTATTCAGAATATTTTTAGACAAATGCTGAGGCTACCTGGTTGTTTACATAAATTTCTCTAATTAAAATAAAATGGTCGAGACCGGGAAGAGTATACCGTTGAATTAATCATTGCATACACTGTGATCCAATTACAAAGCGTTTGAGGGTGACCAAGCAGTTGTCCGATTGGGCTGAAAATTTGACAGATAGTTTTTGTTTTTTTTTAACCAGAGTGAGGGGTGGGAGCTAACATTTTAGAAAGCTGAAAAATAACGGCCACCCTAGTGTGTATATAAAGTCCATGAAACATTTCATTCTGCTGTATTTTCCACAATAAAAAAGTGCTGACATTTCAAAACATGAAAGATAAACTCGCCAAATGTTGATATGTAACCTTACAAATATTCAATGTGTCAATCGGCACCATCCAATCTATAGTGAGTTCATCCCAAACTCGACCCAGCATATCAGCTGTGATACGGTTACGCAGATTCTGCAGGTCTTCAGGCATGGATAGTATGTAGACCCTGTTCTTCACTTAACCCCACAAGAAAATGTCACATGGGGTGAAGTCGGTTGACCTCGGTGGCCACCATCTTTTGATTTGATTTGGTTTATATACGGACGCTCTTTAACATCTCAGATCACCAGTGTCCCATTCAGTTCAGGGCGTGAAAAGGCCGATGCGTTTTGCTTAGAGACCTCTTCTTTCAGGTTCTTTTAAATGCATTAAATCTACGACAAGGGATCCATGGTTTTCCTTTCCTTCCGAAGGATGCCATACTTAGGAATTTTACGCCTGAAATTATCCGACACTGCACGCCTTTACTCGCGATGGGTTTTCTATGTTTGCGGAATGTTGAGCTCCTGCTTTGCTCTTGGCATGGACTTCATAGGACTGTTTTCGAAAGCCTCCCTAAACTCTTCCATCCTCTTGTGAAACGCCAGGCCGTCCCAAACGCTTGCCGTAACATAAACTTGAAACTTCTTATACCACTTCATTATGCTGTTGTAACAGGTGGATCCTTTGGTACCTGGCACTATACGCTCTTTGCACACTCACAACAGACTCGGAACGAGCGGATTGAAAAACGCAAAATGCCTTCTCGCTTTGTGTTAACTGTGCCATTTTGTAGTAAGTTTTGGCGCTTTGTTCTTCTGAATTATTACCATAGCGCTTCCCTGGCCGCCAGCGAAACAAACACGGTAGATGTCGTTGGATATCAAAGTTTGGTGTGTTTATCTTTCATGTTGTGAAATGTCAGCATATTTGAATGATTTGTTTGGAAATCACAGCTGAATGAAATGTCTCTCAGACTTTATATACACGCTGTATATACTTTTTCCCACGTCTGAATTAACTACTAAGTCTTTTAGAACTTACTTAAGATTTTGATCTGCAAATATTTCCTTTAGTCAGTAACAAGTTCATAGAATATGACGAGTCCTAAGAGCAAACCTTATGATTCAAAAATGGCAGATTTTCCTTTTTTTAAAGTTCAGCATCCTAAAAGGCAAACAGAGGGGAAAATATGGAAAGTTCAGAGAATCAAAATGGGGAAATTAAAAAATTTAATGACGCCAGGCTTGTAGAGGCTAAATCCTCATTACTTCTTATAGGCATAAAAACACTTATCGGAAACTTCGGAAACTTAATTTTCCCACTAGCTCAGTATGTAAGTGTATCACAATAGTTTCCTTACAGTAATATGTGAGAAAGTCGTTTTTCTTATTTCACTAAATAGAATTTTCAATTTTCCTTAATCTTGACAGTGTAACAATATTAAATTTATATGATCATTTGAATTTAGTTACACTTAGCACTTGCAGATATCAGAAAGATATGTAGTCCGCTCATTGCTTGAAATACCATCTAATATGATGCTAAGGTATTATTGGACATGAAATGGCCGGCTACCGGGTCCAGGGGCCGGTTTTTTTTTTTTTTTTCTACTTGGTTTCATCATTTGAGTTTTAGTTTATTATTATGTTAATTTTACAGATGTTCTTAATATATTAAGATGTCATGAAGTGCAAGTATATTTTGATCACCTTCTGCAAAATGTTTCATTATTGTAAAAATACTTCAAGTAAATGATAGGAATTTGTAATCCAATAGCAGAAAGCTTTAAATCGCGTCATATGTCAAGAGCTTATCACATCCTTTCTTTGCAAAATTTGTAATATCCCTTAATTAGATGTATAAAACTTCAGTAGTAATTTTTCTATTTGTTATATTTCGTTTTAAATAAAAATTAATAAGAACCTTGATAAAATAATGGGAGGGTTGAAACTTTTAATTCTGTTTTCTGCAAAAATAGAGAACTGCTCTTGTCAGATGTTTTCCTGAACTCTTCATACATAACAGTTACTATGTACTATATCTGGACTGCAGGGCCTGAAGTTACAGTCCTTCACTGCAGCCCTCATAACATTAGCCGTATGGACTAAAGCATTGTCATGAAGCAAGCGAACACAACTCAGCATTCTTTGTCTCCTCTCATTTATGGCATGCGCAGTTTGTACAGGAATTAAAATAACACTCCACTCTGCTTTCGCTGTGCATTTATTTCTTCATGAGTAATCCCACAAGATTGTTGTCATGGTCTCTTAGTGGATAAGTGTGCATTAATTTTGCCTGACTTGTGCACTTCATGGATTCCCTTTTGGAACGAGGAGCTTAATAAAGAAGCATTATCACATAATAATTAATGGACCCTTTCGAACTACCGCGACACAGTACTAATAACTTGCTGGAACATGTTATACACTGTTTCTCTTCTTAATTAATTTATTATCCGTTTTCTGTTACTTCTATCCTAACGCAAATAAAATCATGTGATGCAGCCTTTTTCTCATTGACTTACATCCCTGATACATGCATAAGTCCCTAAAGCAAATTACATTTTAAACTTTAATAAGAGATAGTTTTCATTGAGAACCATATTTGTGAATATTGTAATAAAATGGAGATATAGCATCGTTATGAATACTTTATTATGCATTTTAATTGTAAGTCATTTACACACATGTTGCTCGTACAGTGCAGTAGTTTCAATGCAAAGGGGCGCCATGTGCTGGTACTGGTTGTATTGTAAAACACTTTCAAGAAAACTTGTTGAAAAAAGGCAACACGGTTATCGTGCAAAAAAGTATTCATTAAATTTGAAAACAGTAGCAAGAGCAGCAATTAATACGTTGCATCAACTGTTTGTAGTGTGATAGTTCTAC
The DNA here is from genome assembly GCA_030762175.1 of Metallyticus violacea. Lineage (NCBI taxonomy): Eukaryota > Metazoa > Arthropoda > Insecta > Mantodea > Metallyticidae > Metallyticus > Metallyticus violacea. The sequence continues at coordinate 36,721,096 of CM060833.1, forward strand.
TTAACCAATCGGAGTCGTGCACTGCGGAGTGATACATTCATAAGTTGCAGAAAACGCACTATATGTTTTATGTTTATCAATATTACTTCGCACACCTATACGGAATAGGCTGTTTCACGTAATTTTGGGGTATTATTATTGATTGAGAATTTTGACTACTCTGTAGGCATATGAAAAAGTGAACTTTGCTCTACGCGTACATCAAAATGGTTATATCAAAACAAACAAATTAATCATACTAATGTAACTCTTTATTAAACAACTTATTACTACATAATTTTTCCTAATTAACATTTTATGAGATAATTTATAATGTATTGCATATACTAAATCAATCCTGCTCAATAACAGAGCATTCAGAAGCTCCCACATTTAGGAAGGAAGATCATTTTCATTAGAATTTAGTTGCTGTACAATAATGGTCATTATTTCATCATCTTAGCTGATAACAATTATAACGTAACATTATGAATTTATTTGCATTAGATTTTTTTCAATATTAATTACTTTAAATAGCTTTCAGTGTGCTAAAAATATCGTCGCATCTCGTACGGAAGTATCTTTGTAAGGACTCTCACGTCCTTGTTTGTTTTCTATACTATACATGAAAATAACTATTGTATACATATCAGATGTCTCGGAACGTGTGTTAGAGTAACAATATTGATTAGTGGGGCTATATAGAGAATGAAGAAACATTGTTGAAATTTTCCTGTCTCTCAGTAGATTATCTGACGCACGATTGGTAAAGCGTGATATAAGGTTGAAAACTTCATCAAGTTGCTCGTTCTGAAGTAAGCCCTGTGAACCTAAAGACAATGGTGTTTACTGCGTCTGTGATTATTTGCGGTATTCATCACCTCCATATCTATACATTCCCGTGGCTTATGGAATTGCTCAAGTTTCCTAGATAAGCTTGCATGTTACTTTTAGCAATTTATTGGAAACCATAAAATATTTTGATAGAGTGATAGAACTGTGGAGTACTTAAGATATATAGGGAGTCTGAATCATACATTTAACATTAAGAGTTTTATGATTGCAACTTAGGAACTTTTGGATTGTTCTTTTTTGGAACTTCACATACTTATGCCAAACAATGAAGTGTTTCGAGTTATCTTATTCCACGTCTTTGTCTTTTAATTTCGCTCACAATTTTAAATCCTCAAATCTGATCTTATGGATGGAGCTACAGGCTGCCAAGTTATATACAGACTGCTTTGACCAGTCCTCATGACATAAAAAGTAACTAGATGATTTCCAGATAGATCTTGAAAATAATTTTAAAGTTCATCTCCTGATAACTGAATGAAAACAGGACAATTTAATGGCAGCTACCATGGTGTTTACTGTCCGAAATATCTGACTTTACCTCCTTGCGTTTACTAAACAAGAAATCATTTAAGTCTGAAAATGTCACTCATTTGCAATTCCACTGTTTAAAACGCTTTTTAAGTTTCTCAGTATGTTCCTCATGTGTAAACATTTGCATATCAAGGTCTGCAGTACACATGGAATATACCAAGCTTAAAATAAGTTAAACTTATTTTCATGGTTTTAAGTATCCAGTACGTAGTCAATATAATTCAATACAATTTTAATATCATAATACAGCATTTTCACTGTTATATTCATTACTAACTGCGAATAAAATATTACTTCAATATTGCTCTGTTAAAAATATTTTCATCGGCTTGAAACTCCAAATACATATTGAACGTAATTCAAAATACCCTTTATTTTACATAATACAGCACTATCATGGTATTCTCTATTGCTTTCCATACCATTCCACTTTTACTAGTGTAAAAGTGTTGGGCTAATTGCTAGCTGATAATCGTCCATTACAGATGTTCTCAATAACATCATATTCAATCTCAGAACACAGAGAACGCCCAACACTTTCCACTTTCTCACAATAGCTTCATTACTTCACTTAGGCCAAGTTCACATTCTAAATTATTAGTTTTTTCTACCTTCCTTCTCTCCGATTTGAATCATTAACATGACGGCTTGCTAATGTAAACCAAATAATAAATGGCGCTCTGCAGTCCAACAATGCCTTATATTTAATTTAAAATGTCCTTCAAATACGAAATTTCTAAAATAAATGTGTAACTCTTAGTTTATCAATGCCGTAATTCATGTAGCATAGACTACCAAGCGGGGTACAGTTGTACCCCAATGAGTATTTCAAATGGACATAATAATTACATTTATTATTACACCATATGGTTTGTAAGGGATAAACTAATAATGTAAAGGACTGGCAATGCCGTATTTGAACTACAACAATTACAGACAAAGAATTAGAGAACTTGGTATGCGAAAGGTTAACTTTTAGTATGTCATGTTCATCATAAAACATTAATGTACCAATATCTAGCTCGTATAGCTAGCTGATAATTTTCAAATTCAAACTAATCCTATAGCATTAAAACAAAAAACGTATAAATTCCTTTTTATAAGATGAACTTAAAATGTGGCAGTTTACGACCTGAAATTTTAGTACTAGTAATACGCAGTTAATTTTAAATGATAAGTTAGAACACAAGCTTGGTTTTATGAACTTCCCCAGTCCTGTACACAGATCAGGCGCTGACGTTTGCTACAAGATCGACTTAAAAAAAAAAAACACTGCTCCAGTTCATGGCCGGGATAAGTTACAGTGGTAACACCTTGTTGCGTTAGGCTTTCTACTCGAGCAGCAGTGAAAACTCTTGACTGGTTTTCCACTTGATTCAGCTTCCAACGACCGAGACGGAATTCGAACTGGCACCAACACAAGCTCAAGAATGTGATACCGCCCTACAATGAAATATTCCAATAACCTGTTCTCAACATTATTGCAATAATTCCCCCCCCCCTTTTTTAATGTTCTTCCTTGCGAGATTTAAGCGACTTCTTTTCTCCACTAACGTGTCATCTTCCAATACAGAAAAGGTGAACGGGATTAAAAGTTTTTAACAGTATTTTATAAAATACACGATGAAATGTTTATAATCGCATTTTTAAATAATTTGAAACAGCTTTTAGCTCGTGCTCAGACATGAATGCACCACTCATCTTTCCTTCAATGGCATACTCACTTTACTTTTGTGAATTTACAAACTTTTTTTTCTACTTATCTTTCAACCCCGAGTATTCTTCTCATCATCACAGTACTCTACGGCTTAGATTGCAAATATACACCTTTTCACTTGGATGGGTTTGTTCCGAGGAGGACAATATTTGGTACTTCAGTCTAGCTCAAGGGCTGGCCGTTTTTGCTTATGCCCTCTCCGGAAGGAAGGAATACACCGGACGGCCAGGAATCACGAGCGGTGAAGCACGGACCTAGACGGGATCCCTAACATAGTTTCCAGATAGAACATCCTGCAAGAAGTTCGAGTCTCTCATACCAGATGCCGGGGCAGACATTTTTCTAAAGCGCAAGCAACTATCACGCCGCACCAACCCACCTCACCGTGGCACTTTTGAACCAACAAATATTGTGTTATGAAATGAAATGGAAGAACAGAATTTTCATGGAAAGGCGAAATTCTTCAGTAATGTAAAACAAAAGTTCATAAAGGAATTAATATAGTAAAGAGATTTTTTAATTTATTGGTTTCAGCTGATAGTATTGTTCTAGTGTTTGAAAAGGAAGACAGATTACAGAAAGGAATATTCCAATTGAATAAAATTTATATAGATTATAAAATGAAAATATCAAGATAAAAGACGTAAATATTGGCATTCCACAAATTTCTAATGCATAACATTATATTAGAAAAGGTAATGCATTTTAAATATTTAATATATGGTGTGACATTTGAAATAGATAAACATATAAATGAAAAAATACCTGAATTCCAAGTTATAAAAACTTAGAAAGAGACCCAACTAAAATTTTACATAGCAATGACAATTTCATAAGTGCTCTATGTAGCGAATCTTGGGTACTAGCAAATAAACAGGCAAGCTTTACACAATCAACAGAAATGCGAACTTTAAGTTAAAAGGCTGCACTTAAAAAGAAGATATGAAGATATCAGGAATGAATTGCAGGCAGAAACAATAAAATAACAAAATATAGAGAAAAATGGATATATATCCTACCATGAGAGGATGAACAAAGATAGAATACCAAAACAAATCCTGGAATATAAACCGATAGGAAGAGTGCTAAGGTTGACCTTGGAACTGTCGGAGAGAAAATTTGAAACCAAAATAAGATATTCTTGTTCCATAAAAGGAGGAGGAGGAGGAGAAGAAGAAGAAGAAGAAGAAGAAGAAGAAGAAGAAGAAGCAGGAAAAGGAGTAGTAGTAGCAGGAGAAGAAGGGAAATGCTCGTTAAACGACCAGGGAAAAGTCAGAATGGTCGGCTCCAAGGGATACGAACACAGGACTTTACGAAAGCGAATTTAACGCCTGAGTCACGCCGTTCAGTTTTGATATATTGTGGATGTGTCTTATTAATTTACAAGTAGGAAGAGACTTTACATAACAGCAACTTTTATAATAGGAGAAAACACTTGGGCCTTATTTTTGATATGCTCCTTACTTCACAACACAAGCGTGTGGATGCTCTAATAATAATAATAATAATAATAATAATAATAATAATAATAATAATAATAATAAAATTGTGCGACCTTTAATCATCTCTGCACAGAAATGTCGTGGTAAATTTGCCAAGGTGTGGTGCACTTGCAAGATGATGCACCAGTTGTTTGAGAACATGTGTTAAATTTTCTTACAATAACTTGATTATTGCTCATATCCGAATTATGATCGGTCGTTGCGCAAAGTGCGTATACAGCTATTTTTTTTTTTTTTTTTTTTTTTTTTAAATATAGTAATCTTTTCCACGTTGGGCTAGTTGCACCTTTTATATAAGCTATGCAAGAATGACTCGGAACACTCCTAAATAACATAAAGCTGATGATGGAGTTATGGATGAAGAGTTAAAAGTTTCAAAAGACTGGCTTTTTAATTGCGTTGAAAATCGGCTTCATCATTAAACATAAAATGCATTAAATGCATACAATTCAGTTTTCATTCTTCATTGCCGTTGTATCATAAAGATACTACACTATTGTTACAATAGGCTTTATTAAGATTTCTAAAAATAGAACAATATTTGGCGTTAAATAAAATGAAATAGCAGCTGCTAGTATTTAAATGTATTGCCTTATTGTCTTTTCAGGTAAAGTTTATTACCTTAAGGAATAAATGTGTGTCTTTAAGTTAAAGAACAAAGCTCGTACTCTCAAATGATTTGGCAAAGAAGTGGATTTTGGCGTGTAAACCAGTGCTAACAGTGGAGAAAGTCTTTATATAGTCACATTTCAAAAGTAAGAGTCTGTAGTTCACAACACAACAAAAAGAAAAATGTTTAAAAGTTGTAGTAGTCATTGATTTGTTTATGGACGCTCTTTAAAAAGGTGTAGTATGTGTACACTATTGCACATACTATTTATTTCTCTACACAGTCACCATTCATTTCTAAACACTATATTACGAGGAACATTTGTGTACCCTCTTACACAAATACCCACCGCCTGGGATTTGAAAAAACTTAATCATTACTGCTTTCAATTCTTTACTGTCAGAAATGTTGAGTACATAGGCCCTTCTTTAGCTGAAGGATGACATTGAAATTCATTAGGTGCGAAGTCTGGACTGTATGGTGGTGTTTGAAAGTTTCCATTAGAACTGCATAATCTTGCCGACAGTTCCGAGGACAGTGTGTGTGTGTGTGCGCGCGCGCTTGGCGGGCATTGTCATGAAGAGTTCCTAGCGACAGCCGTCTTAACTATGAAAGTATTTCACACTATGCCTGCAATAGGATTTTTGTTTGTGACTGTATGACATTCACAAAGTAGATACCTTCTGCTCCCAGAAAACAATATTCACAATCTTCCATGCTTACTTCGTTTATTTAAATCAATGTTGACATAAGACATTCATATTGCATCATCATACAGAATGCATCTCATCTCTCGTACATTTCCATTGTTTCGTTTTCATTCACACCAGTCAAAATTTTCCGAAGGATTTTGCTCATTGTGATTCTGTGTCAATGTAGGTCAATTCAGTGGCAAAACCATTGATGGTGCAATTTTCTCGAATTTTGGGCATTCACCCGTTTAACAAGGTAGTCCAACTTAATACAGGCTTCCATGTCTCTATTCATCAAGGATGTCCTTAAAGTGAGGACACCGCTGCCTTTCCTTCACTCATTACAGTTAACTCACAAATTTCACTCAATTCACGATGAATTTCGGTAGCATTAGGACTCTTGGCGTTCAAAAACCGAATCATAACTAAGGATCTGTTAATTCTCGAAGCTAGTCCAGAAATGATGAATGAAAATGAACTTATGATAATATGCTGAATAGCAATCAACTATTGAAGACTGCGCAAACTCAGTTTGCCCGTTTGTTGCCAGTTTTATGCGAAATCTACACTTTTACATAACAATTCAAATACAGCAATCCCAACGAATAAAAAAGCGAAACTGTCAAGGGTCTGTCCATGGGGTACATGACCCGCTGCCGGGTGAGGGGGGATGTTTGGAATGTTGCGGGAGTGCCCTTGTCCGTCCTTCAACCCTCCCCCGCCCAAGTACAAGCATGCACCAACTGAAGTCTTTGAACTTTGGATGCCAGCTGGCAAGTTTCTCTGCTGCTCCACATCAGAGAGCGTTAGTACAGAGTTTTGTTTTGTACTTGTACCTTGATAACAAAGGATGTCTGTTTATAAGACCCCAATATTTTACCAGCAAATAAGCGACTTGATAGAATATATACTTTTTAAGTAACAGTTAATAGGCAATAAGAGGATAACAAAGTAATGCTTTATTACCGTCAGGCGCTTGTGGATAGTTTTAACTATCTCTAAAATTATTAATAATATAAATAACCCAAAGTATTATAAGCGTTATGCCCCTTTAATATGAAAATTGAGAGTATGTTGCCTACAGTTCCTCATTGAAACATGGCTAAAGGTAGAAAACACCATAAAATTAAATATAGAGCTATGAAACTTTGAATCAGCGCAGAAGGTGAAGAACCTACTGCAGTTATGGTAATAAATCAAATGATTAAGAATGAAGCCTTAAAATTCAATTTAAAACTATAGCTGAAGTCTGTTTGACTATGTGATTACATACAGATTTTGGAAGACTGATGCAGTAAAAGTTTGGCTTCCGTTATCTTCTGTTCTGTAAATGATACAATAAAACCTGAAGTAAAAGTTATAAAAGTCCGGTACGAAGGAGCTGGTAAACTAAGCGAATTCCCCAGCAAGTCGAATTTGTAAAGACTATTGCAGAGCGCTAGAATAATTTTTAACGTTCGGTTTTCATATATACCCCAACTCTTAATGACCCAATTTCCCTGATTTTCAGAAATTATTTTTCTTGTTTTATTTAAATTATATATACCGAGTTTATTTGAAAAAAAAAATTATTAGTGCCGCTAGAACGACTTTTACATTTTTGATTTCAGATAAATCCCTAATAGTCTGATTTCACTGATTTTCAGAAGCTATTTTTCTTATTTTATTTCAATGGTATATACCGAGTTTCGTTGAAAAAACAAACAAAATAACTCACAGCCGATAGAGCGATTTTTAAATTCTGGGATTTCAGGTAAACTCCCACTCCTAATAGTCTGAATCGTTAACTTTCAATAGTTAGTTTTATTGTTTTATTTCAATAAAATATACGGAGTTTCTTGAGAAAAAAATTGCGGCCGCTGTAGCAATTTTTAAAAAATTTGTTTTAGTTTAACGCCCAATGGTTCAATTTTGCTAGTTAACGAATTCAATTAATTTGAATTAATAATCACACACACACACACACACACACACACACACACACACACACACACACACACACGCACAGAGGGTGCCAAAAGGTATACACACTTCAAACAAAGAAAAAACTGTGTTAACATAACAAACTGAATTCATACAAACAGAAAATGATGACCACTAATCATCTTATACTTTAACAGTTACAACATTTACTCAAAATGCTCGCCATCCGCGTTGATGCACTTCTGAGTACGTTGAACTACTGATTAAGCAACATTTGCGAAAGTGTCCCGGAAGATTGCAATACAATCTTCTCGAAGTGCTGTCAGTGTAGCTGATCTGCCCAGATCTGCCCTTGTGAACATCGCATACGGTACCATGAGTCTCAAATTTGTCTCGAATGCGTGCAGTTACTCGCGTTGGCGGTTCTGTTCTGTACAAACAATTCCCTTTGAACTTCAACATTCTCGGTTTTCTACTACCTCTTTAAAATTGCTTTCCGCTTTCAAACGATAATCTTGGCTCCATTTTGTTGTAGCAACGCTAGCATAACGTAATGTGTCACATCTATTTACAGAACATCATACGGTAATCTTAGCTCCATTTTATTGTAGCACCCTAGCATAACGTAATGTAAGTCACGTCGTTTGCAGAATATCATACGACAATTTTGGCTTCATTTGTTCGTTGTTGATTTACGATAATCCTGGCTTCCTTTGTTCATTGTTGATTTACCTGTCACGTAGCAAGGCTATCATGATGTATGTGAGTCGCATCTGTTTACAGAACATCATACTACACATTGTTGTTTTTCGGTCCAACTTTGAAATATACTAAATAGATATCTACTGTGAAAATGTGTATACATTTTTGGTATTGTGTGTGTGTATATATATATATATATATATAAAGTAACACTATTAAGAATGTAACAAATTAACAGTAATTATAAGAGTAGAAAGGATAAAAACACTAAGATAAAGTCACACTTGAAATATAGCGATTTCAAGTGTGACTTTATTTTAGTGTTTTTATCCTTTCTACTGTTATAATTACTGTTAATATATACATCGCTCTAGATTAACCCCCACTTTTAATGGTTCACTTTTGCTGGATTTTGAATTCGATGAATAGTTTGTTAATTGATCGTTATCCTTTCCTCAAATTAGATATTTGCCTTAAAAGTTTGAATTGTTTCGTATAATCAGTGAATTCTCAATGGAGTTAACAAATACTTCGCCGAACTCGGGAAGAAAAGATGACAGAATGTTTAACTTTGTCAGAAAGTATTTGGGATTTGTTTCTCACGGTCAACGCACTCTAGAATCAACAGCAACCCTGTTGGAGCCCCACAATACAAAAACAACAATAGATGGAAACCATTGCGCTCTTTCTTCTCCATTCTCATGCATTGCTACCTATAGCATGAATTTCCTAATACTGAACTAAATATCGCCTGATTCTTCTCTTCTGTTCTTTCTTTCGTTGTTATGCAAATAATGAGTGTGTAAATACAAGCGACCGCTTCTCAATTGTCTTCTTCGTTTTTCTGACACATCTATTATTCTTTTTGCCATTCCCGGTATTACGTTCTTCAGTTGTTTCTTTCTTGGCTTCTATTTAAATGTGACAACTATCCTGGTTTTTTTTTAATGCTTTATTAATTATTGTCGCTTCGACTGCATTCTTCTCGCGACGCCTGTAGATTTCATACTGAATATTGCGGCTGTAGTCTGTAGGGATAAATGAAATGAAATGAATTAATGACTGAGCAATGAGCACCTTGGCACCTTAAAGCTCTCTGGCATTTACTTTCTCAGGGTAAGGAAAAAATCCGGAAAAAAATATATGCAGACAGCTTGACCTGACCGAGATTCGTACCCAGGCCCAGATTGAAGGTCGCAAACGCTATCAATAGATCATGTAGGTGGTCCCAGCCTATTTTTTTTTTATTTGTCTTTCAAGACTATACTGTTTAACTCCACATTCTTTTGCGATAAAATATTTTAAATTATGTCTCGTCTTGAAACTATTTTAAAGTCATTTTCATTAGCAGCAACCTAGCCAACGTAAATCTTTGTAAGTACTAGATATTGTATTGTATGAAATAAAAAGGGTTTAGTAATAGCTGCAAGTAAGGTCATATTCACTAGGAAACGTGTCATAAAATTCCTCAAAATCATACTTTTTGGGCATTGTTTTATGAAGCAGGCAGCCCTTAAACAGCACCTTTGTGCTTCTACTGTTAGAAAAATCCCTGATCTTAATGTCTGTGATTAATTCAAGTTTCTTAGGCAAAGTAGAGTAACCATAACAATCATTACAGTGACGTCATTACGTACGCATTCAAGGTGATCTGAAAGCCTTAGGAAAAGGGTAAAAGCGGTTTAGTATATCTTATCTTTATTGAGTTGTATGAGAAATATTTTAATAATAAAGTTCTATAAAAAGGATTCAAAAGATTTAAACATTTTAAGTACATAAGGGAGTTAAATGATTGCATGAAGAAAATACAGATAATGCAACTTTTAAAAATAAAAACAAAGCCTTACAGAAGTCGGCGAAAACAGACAAGAGTTTATAAACTGGAAAGGTTAATAGAGTAATGGAGACTCACCTTATCAACTTTTTATAAAAATGAGTTAATGATATAGTCGCTTATTTACCAAATCTCCCTTTTTCTCATGTCAATACTGTACGGATCCAAAACCCGTCTTATCCAATGCTTTAGGTCGCACTAACGGCATCTTATCTACAGCAGTTGCAGCGGTGAACCTCCAAAGGAGGAATATGAACTATTTTACTTTTGTTTTAATATTCCTATTCTGATGACAGAACTGAATTATGACAACATACTTTATAAAAACTAAGCATTGTTCACTTTTAAAACTAGACCTCCGCTGTTGGGAATTCCCATTTCTCAGCTCTCATTATTACAATTTTTCGACGAATAGAAAACGTGGTAAAGATATAAGGTGGACAACCGTGCAGATTTCGTCTGTATTGTTCTGATTTTATCATTTTATTGCTGATGTCCAGCGTTCAGACACGATGCTAAAAATGCCCAAACTTTACAGACTCCGTGTTAAATATGTATCATTTAACCAACGAAGGTTCAAATTTTCTTGTTTTTACATTAAGACTCCATTTGATGAAATAATGCGTCATTTATTTGAGTATATTCATCTTGGTTGATAATGCTTTGAGTCTAGGGATGTTCTCAGTAAAAACATCTGGCAAAATGAAATGCCAATGAGAGTCTTTTTCCTTGATGGAAAAATAATGATTGTTCATTGTACATTTTTTCTTGAGAAAATAGTATTTAATATCTAGGAGTCAGTTATCTCTATGAAATACATCTTGCAAATACCGCAACAGCAACAACAGCATTAGTAAAATGAGCGATAAATTTAGTTTTAAGTGTTTTGGTAAGAATTTGCGTCCTTCTCCCCCCAAAACAATATAGTCATAGGTGTCCAGACATTTCGACTTCAAAAGGTGACATCCTTATAAAGAAAACGATCACCATCGACTCTCAGGAATATATTGTTGATATATTTACTCATATTGGTAAGAAGGAAGTTTACATTTATGACTGGAGCTTTGTTTGAAAATCTAGCACCGTCAGGAAGTGCCACTTCGGCTTTGTCCTTGAAAAAAGGAACTTGGTAATGTAAACAACCTTCTGGCGAAAACAAGATTATTTTACATATTAAAAGAAAATATTAATAAACCTAATACAGGAGATGAAAAACATTGCAGTCAACGTGAAGAGGGTGAGATTGCGAGTGTGAAGGGAGGAATCCATTCTATTTTGCAAATTTTATATTTATATTTCATAATTTTTTAATATTTATATTTTCAGTTAGATATTATTAAAATTATTTTAATAATAACAATGTTAAGTAAACTTAGTTCCAAAATTCGTCTTTTTCAAAATCTACCTCATCCATTGTTTTGTTCCAGAACTCTACTTATCCAAATTTTAAGATAACATATGTTAAACTATAAAGCGATAGATTTCCTAAGCTTTTAAATTGTGTTTCTAAAGATAACATTGATATAAAATAAACATAATTATTAAAATCCGAATAGTTTCATTTGTATAGGTTTTCATTTTCTCAAAATTCGCTTTAAGCATGTAAGTCGAATTTTGGAAATGCCCTCCTTAATTACAGTATTGCCGATAAGATTTGAATGAACATATAAAACATAAAGATAATATTTTTTTCAAAATATCTGAAACAAATGCAGTAATATTCCACGAGGAAAAATTAAGGGAAAAAGTAATGATCACAAACGTTTTTATATCCAATATTTTGCTGCTGTAACGTACGGTAATAGCAAAAATGAGCGCCTCTGATCTCGTAAAAAATAGTAAAAGCTTCTCTAGATCTAAAGATGCTCGACTAGCGGTTTGGCAGGACTACCACATGACATACTGAAGTTTTTTGTCTCCCCCCACCCAACACAACTGCAGCACCTGATCACAATTTCACTTTCCCTCTTCAGAACCCAGCCTCTTGTCTTCAGCATTCCAGCACTGTCAACTGATACACTTTCTTTCTTTCTTTTTTCTTTCTATTTTTAGTTCTTCTCTCTTTTTCATTCTTTGTGCTTTATTTCTTATTATTTATTTATTTTTATTTCATTTAATTTCGTTTTATTTTTTTTTCTTTCCTTTTTTCCCAGTTTTCCTACTTCCGTCTTCTTCGTTCTTTGTTTCTGACTGTAATTTTTTTCTCTCTTATCCTCCTCTTTCTTTATTTCTTCTTTCTCTTTTTTGGTTCTTTTCTTTAACTCTCCCTTTTTGTTCTTCTTGCTTTCTACATTTCCTTTACTTCTTTTCTTTCTTTCTCATTCCTTTTTCATTTCTCCTTGTTTTCGGTCTTTTTCATTTGGTTTTTCTGTGTGTCCTTCTTCCTTACTGTCTTTGTTTATCCCTCTCTTCCTTTCTCTTTCCCAACCTTACCTCCTTTACTGTCTAATTCAAGCCTTTTACTTTTTTCTTTTCTCCTCATATTTTATGTTTTTCTCCTTTCTTTCTTTGCACCTGTCTGTTTGTTTTTACTTCTCCTTTCCTTCTATTATCTTATCTCTTTCATTCTTCCTAATTTTCTGGAACTTGGCTTCCTTCCTTCCTTCCTTTCTTCCTTCCTTCCTTCCTTCCTTCCTTCCTTTCTTTCTTTCTTTCTTTCTTTCTAGTATAAGATTGTCTCATATCGTTTTTTTATTCTCATTCTTAAGATTCTCCTCGACTTCTTTAAGTATTTTCTTTCTTCTTTCGTTCCTCTGAAAATGTTATTTTCTTGCTCTTACCTTTTGTCTTTCTTCATTCATTATTCTCCTTCTATTTATGTTCTGTTGTAGCTGTCTATCCTTCATTATGTATGTGTTTTGATGAAATTTCCGTTAAAGAAAGAGATCTCTTTTGCAGAAGAGCAGTGATTTAATTCGTGTTTTACCCCTTTTTTGTGAAAACAGTGAGGTTAATTTAGTTACGGGCATGCAGAATGTGGCTGCGCACGTTGAGAAGCCATTCAAGTCGTATAATGTGTATGCAGATAGCAGTTTGTAGTTAGTTTGAGGAAGGCCTTGTCAGTCATTGTTTTGCGTTCGTGTGTTACGCTGTGCTTTAGTATAAATTGTTCTTCATTAGTTATGTTACTACATTAATATAGTCTTGATGAACAGATTTTTATGTACGACACATATATGAAAACTGAATGTTGCAGGCAAGTGGTAAGGAGATTTGCAACACCATATTCTGACAATCGTGTCCCATGTAGAGAAACTGTTCGCCAACTTGTTAAAATGTTACGAGAAATAGGATCTCTTAATGATAAGAAACGTGTTCGGTACCGTTTTGTTCTTATTGTACATGAAATATTGAAATTTCCCACGCAGGTGCCGGTTGTATATTGTTGCTAAAGGACATTATTTGCAACACCTCATACAACAAAGGTTAGTGCTTACTATCATCCTCAGTTTTAAATACAATATCGTTTTATGCTTAAAATACTAACCTTACAGCAGCGACTATATCTCCCTTTTTCCAGTTGCGGCGGCTGTTCTTTCCCAGTAAGTAGCAGCGCTCAGGCGGCCCATAACTTAAATAACCTTACTGTACATTTTATTCGTTTTCCTGTGTTAGCACGAGTAATTAAATACCTTAAAAACAACAACAACAAAAATTAAGCATGCTATGCTTTTTCTGAAAAAGTTTAGCAAAAGATTTGTGTGAATCGGCAGAATTAACATTACTGTCCTGAAGCTGCAAAAAGGGCATCAACATTCTGTGCTCCTCACTACAAAAATGACGTAGTTTCTTTCTTGTCTTGTGCAGCGAGCAATGAACTTTACTTCGCGAGTCATCAATCACGCAATAGAGAGCATTGCTTTCCAAGATTAACAAAGCAAATTACCTTAGTCACTGCGAAGTTGGAGAGCAGCTGAGGATGCCAGGAAGGTCAACTTTTATCAGTTGATCTCGTTAAAAGTACGTTCATTTTAACGGTCTTAATAAGGTATCGTGTTAGAGGCACCACAAGGTCATGCCACTGGGTGACGGCGCGTACTTCACCATCTCCAAATAACGGGAACTTCGTACCAGCTGAAAGAACAGCAGATACCAGGTCGAATAACAATATTTCATCTTTTCTTCATCCAGTAATCCCGAGATTGTTTGGAGGACGCCAAGGTGAAAAAAAAATAATCTTTCGTACATCACAATATTTAATACATTTTACTTTGATCTAAAGTACAGCCTTTTTGCAGTGGAGATTGGAGATGCTTTGGATTTCCTTTCAAGTGTTGTTACATATTTTTCTTGGTGTTATAAATATAAACAGGCTCTCGTAAATGTAAAATATCTACCATTGAAACTTGAATCTTCTAGGTTCGTCGCCAGTTTCCAATGCCTCCAGTGCCATCTTGTTGGGATATAAAGTTCCTATAATGTACAGATATCAAATGAAGCGTCACTTTCTCTCTTATCGCATTCTCTTATTTAGAAATGTATGCACTGGTTTGTACATCCAACAATGCAGAAAATGTCAGTCTGCTGTGATTGTCTTATAAGACCTGGAAGCGAGTGATGATGTATTTGGTGACTATAGCGGTTTTATAGTTTATTTATTTATTTATTTTTTCCACTTTTGGATCGTAATGGTTTTTTTTCTACGATTATTTATGCATTTTAAAAATCACATAAAGAGTTTCAATATATAGAAGTGAAAAAAGTTATAAAAATTAAATGCATGTGCACCTCACAAAACAATCTATGCGAATGCCAGACACTTTTCGCTGAACTTTGAAAACATTAAAAATAATTGTTTTCTTGCCCTCTTTATACTTTACATATACGTAGAAACAGTTGCACTTTGTTCGTTAGGTCAGCTATGATAGATAACAAGCGTAAATGCTTACGCCTTGCCTTGTATGACAACCTTTGAGCTGCATCTTGGAAATTGTAGCGAATCAATTGCAACTTCGAAATTCAATTTCATTAAGTCAGCAGTAATTAAATTCAAGCATAAGTTGTGATTTTTTTTTTTATGGTATGTGCTATTTATTACTGAATCCATCTTCAAATTTAGATTGCTAACATGGAACTACTTTCTGTGCGTGCATTACTACTGTCTTGTACTTGACTACCCAGTCATACTAGTGATGTCACATCACTTGACGTTGTTTTGATCTGCATCACACTAAGGGCGAATATGTAAAAGGATTGCACGGTTACCTCGGGCATATGAATACCAGGAAATAGAGAGGATGAGGGAAGTACTGTAGTTTTGAATTGTGAGACAATTCTAAGATATTTTTATAGTGGGGGTAACTTTTCAGTTGCATAAATGTAATAAACCATTGCAAGCAAGAAAGATAAGAGCGGTACAGCTGTGCAATAAACCGTCCCTATAATGTGTTCAGTACGGAAGTAAGAGGGATACTAACTTGATAAACGCATAAACAGAAAATGAACTCGACTAGAAACCATTGCGCTTTTTTGATGCCTTGAAAAAAATCATGTTGTTGCTTGTAACCAAGAAAAATAAGTTTTAAGTACTTTAATTATAGGATAAAGAAATTATTAAGTACTTAAATACCTACTTTCACTATTAATAAGTGATATAACCCTCTGTTTTCACTGTTAATAAATGCCTATTTTAATTATATTACTATTTTCTGTATTTTAAGTGCTTTTTTGCCTGTATATTTAAAGCAAAATAAGCATTTGTACTTCCGGGCTCTGGATATCACAATATACACAGAGGGGACGACTTGGGTCGTCATCTTTGATGCTAATACTCATAAGTTGGTGAAAGTTCTCAATGAGTCTATAACCAACACGATTGTTTAACGAAGTTGCATATTCATTCATTAAAACGTTAACTATATTTAAATAGCGCTTCTTTTTAAATAAACATGAAAATTTAGTTTTTTCACTTAAATAAAAGGTATTATAAGTGGTACGCCAAATTAATTAAAATGAGAAAATTGTGTTCTTTTTTTTTCATCATCATCGTCTTCTTCTTCTTCTTCTTCTTCTTCTTCTTCTTCTTCTTCTTCTTCCGGTTTTCAGTTTTGACTTGATTTTAGTGATTTTTAAGTGATGATGAAGAATTTTGAATATTTCTATTATTACTTTTAATTTTTTTTTTCTAAATCCCTTTTTGTTTAGCTGAGAAAGTATTACAACATTTTCAATTATATCATTTCTGAAATAAAAATGATTAAGGATCTGACAAGAGTAGCGTAGTTTTACATTTACCGTAAATTACATCTCTGAAAGCATATCTTGTATTTTCCGAGCATTGAGCAGCTTTACTATATGGTACCCATTACTCAATAATCAAGTACGGGATGTAGAGAACAATATCGCAAAAGACAAGTGAGTGATTTTTTTGATTGATTTATTTATGGACGCTCTTTAACAGCTCAGGTCA
The DNA here is from genome assembly GCA_030762175.1 of Metallyticus violacea. Classification (NCBI taxonomy): domain Eukaryota; kingdom Metazoa; phylum Arthropoda; class Insecta; order Mantodea; family Metallyticidae; genus Metallyticus; species Metallyticus violacea. The sequence goes on from CM060833.1 coordinate 36,737,850, forward strand.
TCAGCGTCCCATTCAAATCAGGGCGTGAAACTACCGACAATTTTGCTCAGAGGCCTCTCTTTCAGGCTTGAGGTTCTTTTTCGTGCCGTAAATGCACGACACGGGACCCACGGCTTTACTTCCCTTCCGAAGGAAGCCATACTTAGGATTTTTACGCCCGAAAAAAGCCATCGGTCCTGGCCTGGTTCGAAATCGCGTTCTTGGGTGTAGAAGGCAAGTATGGTAAACACTACACCACCAGGACCGACACAAATGGTGTTCTGCAAAATTAATATGTAAAATAAGCAATTATCCAAGAGTGAATTTCACTGCATAAATACCAACCACATCGATTAGTTAATTTTTCTGTATTTTTTTTTCTTGTCACCATTTCATTACATGAGAACAACCTAATATAATAATAATAATAATAATAATAATAATAATAATAATAATGCTTAAAAGCACTTGAAACTGTTCCTACGAATAATGATGATGATAATGATAATAATAATAATAATAATAATTATTATTATTATTATTATTATTATTATTATTATTATTATTATTAAAAAGCATTTGAAACTGTTCCTACGGCCCACCCATACTGAAATGCTTGTATGTATGTGTATATATATATATATATATGAAAAATAATGTAACACTATTTACAATGTAACTAAAATCTAATTACTAATCTGTGAATTTTTCTTAGAGGTTTTTCCTTTCCTGCTTTTCAAGTTATTGTTATCTTAGTTACAAAATATATACATAATAATAATAATAATAATAATAATAATAATAATAATCTTATTTTGTACATTTTAATTAGTAATGTAAATATTATATATCTGTGTATAACTTTAATGTTAAATTGTATTACGTGAAAAGAGAAAATTCTCTGGTGTAACTGACTACGGTAGCCCAGTCAGAAACGGGGCAGAGCTAAGGAAACCATAAACACTATACAAAGAAAAGGGACAAGTGTATGCCCTTTCTTAAAAGACCTTCCGTTGGCGGGGGCTAATAGAGTCCAGGCTTTCGAATACGTTAAGGAAAATGAACTTGCCAGACGGTTGTACAGTTAACTTTAACCAACTAATGTAAATAAATATTTTAAACTTTGAAATATCTGGTTACATACCTTGGCAGGTGAATTTGAACCAGCCAATATTATAGGTATATTTCAAACTTTTAAAGCAAGGCGCAAAACCTGTTCGTGCTTGTGTGAGTGGGCTTGGTGAAGCCAAGTCTACTTAATTTGAATCGAATGTATAAGGAGGCGTTTGCTCCACTGGAACATTATTTCATCAGTTCTCAGTTCGACATATCGGTCGGATTGATTGGTTCATCAGTTAAGCAGAGAGAAGCAGTTGTTAAACTCTCACAGTTCAGCAACTAAGTGCAGTTCACAGGAGCAATTTACATAGTCATATAATCAGATTAAGTTCATCTCCTTGGAAATTGTGGCAGCCAAATTTATATTCGACGGAAATAAGTTCTATCGTACGCAGAACACCAGAGGACGCGAAGGATCTTGCGAATAATAAATTTCCGTATATATTCAGATCTACTCATCATATGATTATTAACACAGTTGATATCCTCTCCCAGTCCTGTTGAGCACGAGTCACAACATTGCGGAACAAAACTCTGAGATATTGTTGTCATGAAGCGTAGGCAACCACACCACAGCAATCAATAGTCAATTTACGATACGCCGCTACAAAATACGGCGATCAGTGACTAAATCGGTTTATAATTGGGGACCAACCAGTCTTCACCCAAAAAACCCTTTCAAAATTGCGCCCAACATGGGGATTGCTGTATACAAAACCGTTTCATACCGAAGAAAGAACCATGTCATTTGTTTTAGTATCAATATTGATTATTATTCGGTGGAATACTTTTAGTGCAGTGAAAAAGTATGAACTTGGAACTGCTAGAACTATTTGGTCAGAATTATTTAGAGGAATTCGATTCATCATAACAATTGGTATTATTGCCGTAATTTGTGTGCCAGAAACTTATGCGCAGGCTTTAGAAGTGTCCACATAATCGTGAACTAATACCAATCTTGTGACTTAAAACTTTACCGTCAATAATAAATATTTCGAAATCTTACGTTCGGCAATAATTATTAGTGTTTCGATGCTATACACATACATGATACTTGTTAAACTTATTAAAGTATTAGCAATAATTGTTCTCTATTTATACTCAATTATGCCATCTCTTGAATTAAACAGAGCCATGAATAGAATACAGGCAGTAACAGTCAATTTCATGCCATGCGCACCCGAATTCCATCTCGCGAATATTGTGAGTACTGTGGTGGTACTTTCAATTTTTACAGAATAGTTTGATCACATTAATCAGAGTCGGTCCTGGTGGTGTAATGGTTACCATACTTGCCTCCTACACCCGGTTCGAACCCGGCCATGACCGATGGATTTTTTTCGGGCGTAAAAATCCTAAGTATGGCTTCCTTCGGAAGGGAAGTAAAGCCGTGGGTCCCGTGTCGTACATTTACGGTACGAAAAAGAACCTCAAGCCTGAAAGAGTGGCCTCTGAGCAAAATTTGTCGGCCGTTTCACGTCCTGAATTGAATAGGACGCTGATGACCTGAGATGTTAAAGAGCGTCCATAAATAAATCAATCACATTAATCAGTTTTACTATCCTTGGAGTTGGAATTACCTGTACTTTCTTAAGGTAGACTAACTTCTACATTTTATCTACTTCCTCGTCAAAATTTTCTACTAAGATAGCATTTTTCATCCTGTTGGCTACCTTAAGTAGATTGTGTGGCTGTTAGAATTCCTGCATCTTTTAAAGTGTACTCTTTTCTCTGAAACATGGTGTGAAGAGAAACTGGGAATAAAACTATAAAGGTGAGCTGATAAAAACAAATAAACAGCAGGTCGCAATATGTATATCGAACTGATACAAGACACGCAGCCTAACGGCAAAGGCGGTTGAGCGGCAAGGTCGATAGTAAGAAAGAGCGGAAGTTAATGAGTAGTTGGCTAATCCTCAACTATGGAAAGTTAAAAACTGGCGCCCAAAAGACATGCTTATATTAATGTAATACATGTACCGATAGAAAATTAATTAAGGTCTCTGGGAATTTAATAACATACATTAGCGTAAAGTCTCCAGATATTTTAAGTGCTAAAGTTATTTATAGCATATTAACAATATTTTATTATAAGGTATAGAAAATGAATATTCTTGCTGTACTATTTAGCATAACGAAATACCGTGCGATCAGTTCTGTTATCCCCCGGAGTGTTTTGTCTACATGTGAGCACACCGCTGGTTAGCCAGCCAGGTTTCGGTGATTAGCGGAATGGTAAAATAATAAAAAAATACAAATAATATACAAAACCAATTTCAGAGGCTCATTACTTAACCAAATTGTCAAATGAGGTATTGAAACTACCCGCCTTTGTTCTCCTCATATTTTTAAAATATCTTTAGAAAATTATTCATTACTCGCTATAGCTCAATATGAGAGAAATACGGACAATTTCTTGACGAATCCGCACACTGTACAAAAACTCAAAGATAATATTCACCTTCGACTCTGAAATTTCAAATGGCACCCGTACCTTTTGTTACCTAAAGTGTAAAGAAGGGGCAATTGTTATTTCACCTTCTGTTCAAATTCAAACCACGTTTATATTTCATATTTTCAGGCAACGATGGAAAATAAATGTAGAGGGGGGATTTGTCTTGGACACGGCATTTTTTTTTTTATATAATTTTCCCCGGAAATAATAATCACAGGTGACGAAAGCATTTTAGCAATGAAAGAAATTTAATGAAGTAAGTGTTACTATGATAATTTTATGTAACTAGTGTCATAATGTAACATTTTATTAACTATTTTGACCAACAATAAAGACTGTTTATAAAAAAAACCCTTTTCAGCATTAAAGAATATTCCAAGGCTATACATTAAATAATCAGCATCAGTCATTTTGCTGTTGATAAAAATTGTCTGTATAACATAATTATAGATGTTTTGGGGGTCTTTAACTTGATAAGTGTCGGCTGCAGAAGACTTTCGCAGAGTACGATTTCTGGCCACACATCTTTTGGGGCTTTAAATTCTGCTAGATGATGAAGATGACTAATATACTAAATAAGTAGTGGTACAAAAAGTAGCTAGTTAAACCGAAGTACTTGAGGAAATGTGCTCAGAAGCCTATTTATCTCTCATACATTGCACAACAGCCTGCAAGGATCGAACCCGGGTCACTTCGGCGCAAGGTGGATAGTCTAACCACTAGGCCATGGCGCTGCCTTTACATTACTGGTGTAATCGCATTCTTTTGTGCTTGTAAAAAGCGTTAATATTTTTTCGTTTTGTGTTCCGCTTGTAGTTGTAAGAAATTCTACAGACTTAGATTCGCTGCAACACAATTAAACATAACCTCAATCCCGCTGCTTCTTTTGCGTCACAAGCATAACCGTAATAGATATAACTAAGGCTATAAAACTGGGCCTGTTTCTGTATACTAAACCCATACGCCAACTGACGGCAGTAAAAATGCTTTCCCAGAGCTTACGTGGAATACTTTAATGCACGTATGGTAAAACAGGCTTTCACTCGTGTTCTACAACAGTTTTTCTTATGTTTCTGTTACTTCCGGCAGCGGGGGACAATTGTTAGTTTCTCACAAGATTTTGGGATACAAAACTAGGGTAAGCGAAGTAAGTTATGAATTTCCTTCGGGAGGAATGATCGTTTTAGAAGTTAATCTCTGGAACTTGCCCTTCGAAGTTTACATACTGATGACATTTTTATTACTGCAACTATGGGATATGCAGAATTAAATTCATGAGAGACATTCAACAAAAGATGCGCTTTTATCTTTTAGCTTTTACCGCCTCTAAATTATATATTAGCAATACCCATTTAAAACAACCAAATGCTCCCAAATTCTTTCAAGAAACGGATCACAAAATTGGGTTTTGCTGTCATATCTAGTTTAAATTCACATGAAAATTCCTTGCCTTTCAGTCTTTAATATTCTATTTACCAATAAAAATTTATTACACTGGTACTAAACAGTGTGGTGCCCAAAAACTAAAAAGTATTTGTTTTTCTCCTATATTCATTTTTTTATTTCTATCGCCTCTATTTCGTTTGATTTCCGAGTGAGAAAAAACCGTGCAGTTTTCTGTTTATTTTCATCGATTACTACAAAACTATCAAGCGCACATGGCAATATTTGGCAAAATAAATATGAAATACACAAATAAAAATATAGAAGAATTAATATCCAACATATAGAAAAAGAAATAAAACAATTGTGTTGTTTATATCAAAATTAAAGGCCAATATTGTTCTTCTAGCGAATACAATTTGTAAAAGCTGATTGTCTTCCTGAAATAACTTTAATTTTGCTTTAAAATTAATGATAACAAATATGCATTAAGCCCAATAAAAATGCAATAAAATGATAAGTACTATCACTCCTACTAAAGATTTATCTCACTCGATTTTTGTAATATATTATATTAGTTTATGGTGCTAGACTTTATTGCGTGAGTAAATATTTAAGAAACGTCGAAACATAACACAATAATATTATAAACGAGTTTCATATGCAATTTTTGTATACTATATTATAAAAGAACATTACTGATTTAAAAGTAATTATTTATGCCAATTTCTAATAAATTGCACTTTTGACATCGTTGTATTGATGAAATTATTTAGTTCCTTTGTCTGTAATTATTGTTGTCAGCAAAGATGGATTTACCGCAAAAAGTATAGCTCAAGCTAAAAAGACTGTTACTAACATTGAACAAATCTTTAGATAGACTTATCAGAAGGATTGTCACAGATTCATTAATTGGATGAACAGTAAAAGTGTTAAGGGTATTATAGAAACTTTAGAGTTGACATATATTTCAGAATAGATTAATATAATCAAATTCTACAAACTGATTTGGTAGCTAATAATAACTTATTAAGTTTGTAATTATGTATTCTGCAATGAAGATAAATTATTAATTCCGCTTTTGTAATACATAAATTGTTTTCTTAATATTATCGTAACATAATATTTACTTGATGAGATATTTTGGCAATAAAATAATTTAATGAAGTAATTGTTTATATGTAACTATGTATGTATGTATGTATGTATGTATGTATGTATGTATGTATGTATGTAACTAGTGTCATAATGCAGCATTTTATTAACGATGTTGACCAATATAAACAGCGTTTATAAATCTGGTCAGCAAAAAAAAAAAAAGTTTTATTTAATTACTCTCTTATTGTGGGGTAGGCGAGTACGTACACTTCAAGTAAAAGAGTTTATGGCACCAATTGACCCGTAGTCCCTCAGCGTTTGTAGTTATCAGTCCAAAAGTGATTTTATAATTTTCATTTATGACTCCATAGATATGTTTTTAAGATCAAAAGCCTCTATATGAAACAGGTACTCAATATTTTATGTAATTTTAATATATCTGATCTTAAATCTCGAGAAGCTCTAATGTTATACGTGCATAAACATTATGCTATTCAAAATAAATTCTGCTATATCATCCTCGCAGAACATTTAAAAAGGTTTTTTATTTTGTTTTTTCGTAGAACGATTTTGCAAGAAATTTTGTAAATGCTGCTTCTAAATTTTATAAGAATCAGTAACTTCTTTTATATTCATCGTCCTCTAAAAGCCCACGTATTATTTGCGTATTATTCCTATATTTTTAATTCAAAGGTAAATTTAGCCTTTTGCAGTAACCTCAGCTTAGAACGTCTTGCCTTTCTTCACGTACGTAGCATTTAATTTGAAGTGTGTATTTCTCCTCCTTTAAAAAGTGTTATTGCCGTAAATTCATCTACCTACTTTTGCTTATAGTTTGCATTACAGTGAATCCACTTTAATTTAGACTTACGACACAAACCACTGCATAATGTAGATTATTTAAACCTCGCAGTAGCCCTGGAGTAACGGAGATCCGTTTCAAGGCCACGTTTTGTGGGCGTAGTCGTTCAGACCGCTTAAAGCCCTCCAACTTGAAATAGGTCCGAAACTTAGAAATCACTCTTGTCATAAACATGTTTTCTTCTTAATACTGGCAGTGAACATTAATTTCATGCATTGGAGATGCTAAAAATCGTCATTTTTAATATACTGTAGCTAAAGGATCACCAGTAGGTGTCAAAAGTGTACTACAGGAGTTAGTATATCATTCGTGTAGTTAGATTATAAAAAAAGTAAAAAAAAATAATACAGCACTTCTGTTCCATTCAACAACTAAATCGAATTAAAAGAATAAACTATAAAAGATGGTGAAACCAGTAATTAGAGAAGAAAAGAGTATGAATTTGAGAAAGTATAAACAGTAAACCAGCGAATTAATTTTTGGAAAGTACAGCATCTCAGAACATGTATTAATATCATTAAAACATTTAAATTGAAAATTGAAAACAATCTTAGGAAAAATAGCAAACGAAATGAATATCACCCAAGATTTGTAGCAAGAACGAAGTTTATCCTTTAAAAGAAATGCTAGTAGTCATACATTTTATATTGTTAAAGACCAATAGTAATTAATTTAAAATTAAAAGTAGCCAATACTGCCTCTTGAAAAAAGGCATAAAATAGCAGAATGCTTATTAATCATCTAGGATTCGAATGGTTTTTTTTCCTATAAAGACAACCTGAGATAAAATTTATAAGTTAATAAATAAACAGTGGCATAATCGTTTGGAATTGAGGAAAACAGTTCAACAGACTCAATGTGCACAGGACTAGTCAGTTAAATTTAGAAAGGATTGTTGTCATAGAACTTACATGTACGAGCAATAGGAAATGGCGAAGTACTAAATTAATAAATAGACATTAGCCCAAGGGGAATTGGCTGAAGGAAAAATACCATCTGCAAGAAAATTAAAAAGAAAGTTTCTTATTTTTCATTTATTGAGAGTTTCTGTTCATGAAGCACGCGAATGAATTTAAATAAAGATAAATCATTTATACATTTTAGCTAAACAGTAATAAAAATTTAAGATAGAATGGGTTTACATTTGAAAATGCAAACGACAGTTTTCTGATTTTTCATGTCATTCCAATGGTTATAAATCTTGGTACATAGGATACCGAATCTTAGAAAACATGCAAGATCGCTAAAACTCTAATCCATGTTCTTAAGATTATACAATTTTAATATATTAAGGGCAGTTAAAGTTTTGTTTAAATTGTTTATTAACATTTTAAGATTTTGATATCATTTGAATGTTGGATTTTCCCATTTATTTTGATATGTGTTTTAAACGTGATGATAAGTCTAATTAATTTTAAATATTTTCTGAAAATTATCTGCCACAACCTTTTATGCTATTCTGGAAAATTCATGCAGTTAAACATCAATCTTTTGTAAAATATGTTTGCTCTAATGATAAAATATTTCTTTGTAATTGTTCGATAAATGAATTAAGAAAAAGAAGAAAAATACACCAGAATCAGCGAAAGAGGAGGACTATCAGCCTTAAGGGTTCTGAGGTTCTATTTCTTGTAAAATAAGAATTTTCTTTCAATTTTATGATTAATTGCAATTACTGAAAAAGACAAATAAATCCTCCATTATACCAGAAACTTGTAAAAATAAAAACTTTAAGTAAAATGAAAGTATTTTAAAATACTATGCACAGTTATTTAAAATAAAAGTAAGTGAATCGTCATATTTAAAAAATTGTAACTCTTACTACTTAATACAACTTCTTTTATCGTCTATCACATGAAAAGCTGCTCATAAGTATTCCATTAAAAAAAAACATTACTTTTAACGCTCCTGCACAACGAATCCTCCCAAATGCTGTATTTGTATATTTACTGCAAGCTACTTGAATACCTTTCATCACAACTATTATTTGCAAACGCCGTTCAGTGGCTTTGGTGAAAATAAGCAACAATCGAGCACTGTTGTTAAAAAATAAATACATACAATTTAGATGTAGGCATTTCTTGAACATTTAGCATTAATAATATTACAAATGACCCTTTTAAATTCGTTGAAATCAGCTCTTCTTATCCTTAGTCTCGATCATCTATATATAATGCCAATCTTTAAAGAGGTTCCAATTCCAAACTGCATCTATGTGCAAAGTGTGAGTTGAATATTGTGGAGTCTCTGTTCAGAAAGATGAAGAATATGGGACAGAATACGAAATGTACAATATTAATAACTTTCACTTCTCATACAGACTAGTATTAAAACGTTTAAATAATGCTGTCATTGCAGTGGGCAATGTTTATTGTAAAAGTAGTGTTTAACCTAAATCATTGTGTGCTATGGGTTTGGCGTGCATTTAAATAGAACCTTCCTATACTTCTCATTGCAATTAGTTGGAGTTTATATTCTGTATTAAATTCATTTAAGCAGGCATATCTGAATGGTATATTTTTTTATTCTTGACACGTAAAGTATCTAACTTGTACTTCCTCCTAAAACGAGTATTAAGCTTAAAAGTATTAAGCTATCCGGAAATTCGAAAGTTCTATACCTCATACAACTTAAGGTTCAGAGCACATCACAAATTCCCAACTATCAACCCGGAAATAGAGTTCGGGTATTTTTGGGTTTCTGGCAGATGTCTTGAATCTTTTTCGCAGACAATCGCGCCCTCATATTATAATTGCAGGTTAATATAATTTTTTTAAAGCAACGTTTAGCTTTCCTTACAATAATTTCCCTCAAAAACACACACACATTTACTGCCCTGTAATAATAATGTGATAAAGTTTCAGGTAACATTCTTGAGGCACGTTCTGCATGATAGATAAAATAAAACGCAACTCCTAGGAGATTTCAATGCACTATCAAGAAATGAACTTAGCATATAAGCTTTACATCAGGCTAAAAACTTACCTTTCAAAGTACAGAAAGCCTCTTGGCTGTGAAGTGAAATTTCTTCACAGCAAGGTCAGAACATTGTTAGATCAGAAGTATTGAATAGCATTGTTAATGTGCGCAAAACACATTCCACTTTTAGCACCATGACACTTCTAAACACTGTCACTACAGAAAACACACTATTTAAATATGCGAGATTACAGAAACGGCACCTTTAGCGATCATATATGGCACTGATTGATACCCATTTACAAATGGCATTTTTCATATCTGAGAAACCGTTCCGTTTAATCGAGTTGGGTGAATGTTTACAACAGTACCGCTGCGTCTGGTGAACCCTTTCAACTGTCTACGGCTCCAGCCAAAGATTGCTTCAGTTGTTTTCTGCCGAAGGAAATGGAAAGGAAGGTGGGAGGGAGGGACCCGTGGTGAAAGACGTAGGGGGCATGTCAGGAGGAGGGGAATGTGCGCTGCATATGAACTGAAACTGAATTAACAATATGATCATTAAACCGCGCGGCCAGAATTGTTAGATGGACAGGTACCGGTCGAGGAGTCCATGCATTAGAAATAACGGTTTATAGTTTCATTTATCCATCTTCCTCACAAGGGGATTATTAAAATATGAGCGTAGAATAAAATTAAATAATATTCAAGGAAAATGTAACAAATAGGCTAAATTAATGAACTTCCTTCAGATAGCTTCACAACCATTAATCTGCTGATTAACATGTGGCAATCTCTGGAAGAACTCTTAAAACTTTTTGGGTACGAAACCACCGAAAGGTGTTAAAAGTATTTACATTCGTAACAACATTAAATAAGCTCAATACAAGTCTGCGTCTGCAGAGGTAATATAATTTCTTTCCACAAATAGAAATTTTGGAAAAAAAAAAAACTTTTACGTACGTTAAAACTCTTTAATTCAATTACAACATCAGAAATAAACTTGTCTGATGATGCGAAAGAATATCGTTTGTAGTGTAATAAGCCAGTGGCAGAGAAGTTTTAAGGTTAGATGCAAATTGGAGATAGTATAAGAAGTTAAGTTACCCCTTACTTTTGAAAAACCCTATACAATAGCATGTATACATGGTACTTTGTATTCTTTAAACAATGGCTTATGTGACGATCTACTCTTTGCTCCCTTTATTATTATGATTGCTTTTTATGTTGTTCAAATACACCTCTTTTATTTTATATGTGTGTGCTATTCCATGTGTTCATTTAATTATTTGTTTATTTACTCATTTATTTACTCTGATAAGCGTTAAGACAACGGATCCTTTTCTTCCACTCTACAAAGCGAATAAAACTAGTGAAATCAAATACAATATACTTAGTTATATATAAAATACAGGGAAAAAAAGCAAATTAAAACTTTCTATTGCATGTAAAATTACATATTTTTAATGGTTATAAAGTCGATAAAAATAGTGTTAGAATTCCACTTATTCTTCAGTTCTTCAGTAACATTTCTCCAGTACAATAAGGGGGAAGAAAAGAAGAAAAGGTGAAGAATAAAAAGAAAAAGTAGTGAAAGATTAATTGTTATTATTCTTAGAGTTAAGGAGATGGCAATTTAATCTACGTTTAAATTGCTTTATTGTCCGATAATCTCTTAACTTCGGGAGGAAGGGAGTTCCAGATTCTGAGAACTAACACGTTGAATGAGGCTGAGTAGAAATGTGTTCGGTGACAAGGAACAGACAGTAAAGTCATATTCCGGGCTCGAGATAGGGATAGGCTTACTAACCAAGAGGCGATATGAGGGGTGGAAGTATGGAGGATTTTAAACAGGAGCGTAAGGGAATGGCGTTCTTTTATAAGTAGCCATGGCTGTTGATTACGTAAAGGAGTAACATGATAAATTTGCGTCTGTTGAAGATGAAACGAACGCATCATGAACGCGTTTGTAATCTGTCGATCTGCCCAATGTTCAGATTAGAGAACAAGACATCACAATAATGAAAGTGAGATATAACAAGCACTAGAATGATGTACTTTTTGAGATTGAGAGGTAGATCTTTTGCTATGTGTTTTAACGAGTAAATCAGGAAAATATTTTATTGCTTGTGCGGGTTACCTGGCTGTGCCAGTTTAGATAAGAGTATAAATACCTAGTTTTTTTTTCCATGCTGGTATAATTAATTACATTATTGTTTATCATGATGGGTGACACATCATTTGAGTTTATTTTACATAGTGCAAGTTTATGTTACCGGTGTCCAAAGGGAATGGAAGCTAGATTTTCATTTAATACATGGACAGAACGAGGAGCGCTGTGAAAGTAGAGCTGTAAGTCGTCAGCGCATAACAGCTAATTGGCCTGGTTTATCACTTTAGCAATATTGTTGATGTACTGCATTAAAGTATTGAACCTTGGGAACCCCCGCCTTAATGAGACGCCAGGAGGAAAAACAACATCAGCTAATGCACATTGCTGACGCTCACTAAAGTAGCATTCGAACACTGTTGGAGAGATTATAGTTTTTCAGTTTGTATTCTAGGAGTCCATGGTGGATAGTGTCAAACGCTTTACTGAAGTCTAGAAATACAAGTAGAAGTAATTTTTGCTTGTCGCAGACTGTACAGCTGTCGTCTGTCACTTTCAGCAATGCCGTAGTATTTTTATGTCTTACTCTGAAACCAGATTGATGGTTGTCAAGAATGCAATACGCAAAACATGTTAAGATAATCTGCGTATAATGCGTCAGTATTTTAGACAATGCAGAGAGGATACTGATAGACCTGAAACCTTGAGGAAATGTGAGTACTTTATTCTTCGGTATAGGGCGGAGCAAGTACCGGTCATTAATCATTAGCAAAGCATTAAATATGTAAAATGTAGGTAATATAATATCAATGATTTTCTGCAGCATCATAATGATATTCCCTCTGCTCCTACCGCTTGGTAAATACCAAAAAATATTTTTTCTCTGATTTACGTATTATGGGTACTATTTTAGCTATTATTATTATTATTATTATTATTATTATTATTATTACTACTACTACTACTACTACTACTAGTAGTGGTAGTGGTGATATTATTTGAAAGTTACATAGCAATAAACAAAACAACAATGAAAACGGATTATATCGGCAGAGATGAAATTTCTATAAGGATGGTCGGATATATATTATTATATTATAAGAAGTTATGAGCAAGTTAGAAAAGAATTACAGGTTAACGGTGTTACTGACATTGTGACAAAACGTAAAAGTAACTGGGAAATGCATGTAATGCGGATGCCAGAAGAAAGACATGCAAACGTAATAATGTTACATAACCCAAGAGGATATGAAACAATGAAAATGCCTATGTATGAAAAGATGGTTGTAGCAAGACTTCGAAGAAGCCAGAACAGGCCAAGGCTTAAATCATGAAGTAGAGATGATAATTACTGGAGTCAAACGATATATGAGATTTCAATGTATTTTTATTTCCCCATATATGAAATGAAATCACAATCGTGTTTTCTTTGCTTTTCATTAATTTGTTTGTCGGGAACCATAAGCGGAGATCTTTCATGTTGCCTTTAATTTTTATATCTAAGCTACGAGTTTATTGATAGTCTGCTCATTTGAAGTAACTATTTAATTTTCAGGATTCCACTAAGTCGAAGGCCGTGTCGGTCCTGGTGGTCCAATGGTAACCGTATTGACTCGTAGACCCACGATCGTGGATTCAATTCCGGCCAGGTTCGATGGATTTTTTTGTGCGTAAAAATCCTAAGTATGGCTTCCTTCGGAAGGGAAATGAAGTCGAGGGTCACGTGTCGTACATTTACGGCACGATAAAGAACCTCATGTCTGGGAGAAGAGACCTTTGAGCAAAATTTGTCGGCCGTTTCACGCCCTGAATTGAATGGGACGCTGATGACCTGAGATGTTAAAGAGCGTTCGGTAAATAAACCAAATAAACCCAATCAATCGACGGCTGTCGTTGAAATTGTACACTTTTTTTTTTCGAAGTAGTCTCTCCCAATCTGGATACAAAGTTGCATCATGGAAATAGCCACGCCATGCTTCTTCAGAAGTAGCACTAACCCACTCTTCAAAGAACGCAGCAGCTTCTGAACTTCCGAACTGACAATTTGACAATTTTTTTGACAGTTGTAAACAGGGAAACAGCTTAGGGATACAAATCCCTACGGTAAATGGCTTATAATGTCACTTCCTGCAGAAATGCCATTGCGTTCAAAGCAGCGCTTGCCGTAGTAACCCAGACAATTTAAAAATCACTCTAGCAGCCGCAATAGTTGTTTTTTCTCAACGAAACTCGATGTATGCCATCAAATAAAATAAGAATAACGGTTTCTGAAAATCGGTGAAATCAGACTATTGGGAGTGAGGGTTTACCTGAAAGGTAACATTTAAAAATCGTTCTAGCCTTGTATATACATACACACCGAGGAGGCCAAAAATGTATACATACTTTCACAGTAGATATCTATTTAATATATTTCAAAGTTGAACCGAAAAACAATAGTAATGTGTAATATGATGTTCTGTAAACAGAAGTGACTCACATATATTATAATAGCGTTGCTACGTGACAGGTAAATCAACAATGAACAAATGAAGTCAAGGTTATCGTAAATCAACAATGAGCAAATGAAGCCAAGATTATCGTATGATGTTCTGTAAACAGATGCGACTCACATTACGTTATGCTAGCGTTGCTACAACAAAATGAACCCAGATTATCGTTTGAACATCGGAAAGCAATTTTGAAGTGGTATTGGAAAACCGAGAAAGTTGTTAAAGTTCAAAGGCAATGTGTGTACAGAACAGAACCGCTAACGCGAGTAACACTTGCACGCATTGGAGATAAATTTGAGACTCATGGTACCGCATGCGATGTTCACAAGGGCAGATTTAGGAGACCTCGCACAGCAACAAGCACAGCAACACTGCATGAGTGGTGCGCTATAATTTTTCTAAACATTCTTTTTGGTTCACGGCGTACTCATCATCTTAAAAACTCATCGCACGAAAAGCTCTAGAGTTGGCTCCATCTTGGAACACCAGACAGAAAGCGCACGGCATAATCACATCTAACATCTGATATAGTTACAAATCAGTACTGCCAACAGGGGACTTATACTTCTCATAGTATTTTCTGATCACAAAAATTAAATATCGGCCTGCGCATTAGAAGTGAAAGCAATCGTTTCAAATGCGACAATTATACTTGTTTGGTTTATTTAGGGCGCTCTTTAACATCTCAGGTCATCAGCGTTCCACTCAATTCAGGGCGTGAAAAGTCCGATAAATTTTGCTCAGAGGCCTCTTCTTTCACGCTTGAGTTCTTTTACGTGTCGTTAATTTACGACACGGGACCCACGGCTTCACTTTCCTTCCGAAGGAAGCCATACTTAGGGTTTTTACCCGTGATCTTGGGTTTAGGAGACAAGTATGGGCGACAATTATACTTTGCAAATTCTCTCTTAAGCATCTCATTATTTAGCCTTATAGAAAAGTAGATTTTCACGCATGTGTAGTAATGTCCTAATGTCAGACTGCTTCTCGAGATATTCAGAATTTCTGGACATATCTCATATATGCAGAAATGTAGAAAAACATCGATGACTTGTCACTTCCTGCATGTCAGGATTGCAGTCACATTGGATTGGAATTTAGATGTAATGACCTTATTTGACGACATAACTATTAACCCAGCCTGAAGATATTTGCAATCACACAAGAGATTTACGGTAACCAGAAACGTGTGCAGATATAAAGCGTTGTCATCATTATATAGGAATCGCTTTGCCGAAAGTCAGCAATCGATTAAAGTAAAACTGCCTTAGAAACCAGGGAAGGCAAGATATTGGTCGTGAGTCGTGAGTTGCGGCACTGCAAACATTCGTCACACGTACCACTCGCACACATACACCCGCGGTGAAAGCAATTTCACCATTGCACGCCGCCAAACTGATTTCAAAATGGCGGAAGGTTTTGCTGCTCCTTTTAATATATAATAATTGATTTCTAAATAAGGAGGTTATGTTGCCAAGTGATCTGGCTCTAACAGTTGGCACGATTCACGCATTTTACATTGCAACAGTTCGTAACAAGCTTGTTATGACATGGAAACCTACCACTGCAAATCTTTTTTTTATTTTCACAAGCTATGCTATTACTATTTCCTTTATATCAAACAAAAGCTTAAAGTCTCCTGGAATAAAAGTGTTAGCAATGTAGTTTGTGTAGATGCCCAAACACTAATTGTTCCTTTTATATGCATAGCTGAGTCTATATGAAACATACTTTTGAAATTTCTGAAAATAAAACTGAAAATGACTGCTTAGAGTCAAACTATGAGCAGACAATAAAAATTATACAAATAATGGTGATTGTCATGGTATTCATGATGGTAATACAGTTAGTGGTGAAAGTGGTGACTGATGATATTAATGATGGTGATAGAGGTAATGTAGTGGCAATGTGACTGATAGTAATAATAGTTTGTTAATGGTAATGGTGATAGGCATCAAGATTCTTAAGCACTTAACATTAACTTAGGTAAATTCAAACTACTAAGTCAATACAAACAAAACAAGAAAACAAGCTATGAGCAGGACCGACTATATTTACCAGACCCCTAATGCAGGTATCAATAGTAGAGAAAATGGTGGAAATTGTGGTTTGGCTGTTAATTACATGGCATTGTTAATTTGGCTCGTTGCCTGATTTATTGCAGTATTTATAGTCGGAAGTAAATCAACTGTTTGGTTGATCTTCTTTTGTTTTTTTATCAAGTTAATATTTAGTGATATCGTTCCTGGAAAATGTATAACAGAAAGTGTTTAGTACAACATTGGTTGCTATCGTGTGTCTTAGTTATGGGAATGCACTGCATAATATCACATTTACGTTTCCCAAATAGGAAGAGTGGTTAAACAGGATATATGTTGCAATTTTTTAAGTTAATGATAAAAAAAAAAACTGTAGTGTGTGTTAAACACTTCGTGCAAAATTTTGTGGTTAAGGAGGATATTTTTCTTAATCTGCCATCATATGTAACAGTGAGGGTTAACAATGAAAGGAAAAATCCGGAAGAAAGTATGAAGCGGAGGCGAAAAGAGTTGTAATGAAAGGTGTGAGCAGGATGTTATGTTTTAAGCAGGATGTTATGTTGCAAGTGAGTTTTAAGACAAGACGGATTCAACCATTTATAACTGCTGCCAAGGAAGTTATGTTCTTTTCATTAAAATAGACAATGATAAACATGATGCTGTCTCATCTAGGTGGAGTGGTTTTAAGGTGTCCAGTAATTTGGAAGTTAGTTTATTTTATAAAGATTGGTGTCTACAAGTGAGAAGTTTATAATACGTATACTTTTATGTATCGTTTACATATGAGAAATATTGTAAAATTTCAAAATCTTAAAAACCACCAAAATATTTTCTAAGGATAATTAATGTCCTCTTGTAAAACGTAATCCCGCGTAAAACTTCCGTATTTGCTATTGGCAGTAGTAGGGCAACTTTGGCCGCCATTTTTTCCCCCGATTTGGGGTTGATAAATGTAGTCGAACTTGCTATGAGCCACCACGCGATAGGCTACTCTAATGAGTGACAGGCGTAAAGGGAAGAGGGTGGTCTGTAGTTCTTGACCTATTGTATCCTATTGTAGTGCTGGTGATAGAGGAAATGTGGTGAGACTCGTATTATTGGTGATGGGGTGATAATGATGGTGATTAGTACTAGCAGTTTTAATGATGGTGGAGTAGTGGTGATACAGATAGAATTGATAGTTGTATGATGATAATGGTAAAGTAATGAAATTAGTGCTAGAGCGAAAGTTTTAATTCTGATATTCTAATGGTAGCAGTGACAGAGATAGTCATAATTTTTTTATTTGTGTTTTAACTCCCCGTTTAACAACTGTTGCGTTACAAGCTGTGGACACTGATGATACACGAGACGAAATATAAATTGAGATTTTTTTTTTTCCCCAGGCTTTCCAGGCTTATGGTATCTTCCCGACATTTGTCATAAATAGTATTTAGGAAAAGGTGGAAAAACCAATCAGAAAGAACTGCCCTGGTTGGAATCGAACCGCAGACCTCCAGTTCGCAAAATCTACCTTAACGACCCAGACCATTTTTGTCAGTAGCGATGACGGTGGTGGTAATAATGGTAGTTACAGTTATTGTAGCGGTAGTAGTCGTATAAATTGTGGTAGTAGTGATTCTGGTTTGGCTTGGCTCTTTCCCACAGTGGTTCATACTGTTATCTACAGATATAAATAGGTAAATCGTTCGATAACTTCAGTAGTCAGCAGGATAGTTTCACAAGGGTGAATTCCATACATTTCCAGGTAAATCGTTCGATAACTTCAGTAGTCAGCAGGATAGTTTCACAAGGGTGAATTCCATACATTTCCCTTTAAAATCCGGTGAATTTTCAGTGGATATTCAAGACCTTATTTATCAGTTATACAGTTCAATATTTCTTCCAGTAGGTTCTCATAACAAACAGGGATATAACATCGAGGCTATTTGAGGCAGAGTGTGACTGCGTACTGGGAGAAGCCAGTTATGAAATTTTACATGTGCAGGTAGCAACTTGTAGTTATTTGAGGGAGGTTTATCAGCGAATGGTTGAACATTCATGTGTTACCGGTGAAAGCATTGTGTGTAAATTGTGTACTAACTTCGTTAGTTATGTCAATACAAAAAATATAATTTTGAAGAACAGGTTTTTATAGTACGATACATATGTAAAAATAGACTCTTACAGAGAAATGGTAGGAAGATTTGCAAGAAAATGTTTTGGCAATCGTGTTTCAGGTAAAGAATTAGTCAAATTGTTAGAAAGTAATGAGAGACAGTATTTCTCAATGACAAGAAACGTGTTCCGAATTGCCGTGTTCTTTCGGAAGAAAAGTTAGATGAAATATAGGAATTTCCTGTGCATATGTTGGCTATGTATTGCCGCTGAGGAACATCATTTCCAAAATCTCTTATAAGACAGGTTTGTACGTATTATTACCAGTTTTAAATACAATGCTTTCAATAAAAATATAAATACTACAATAAAATACTAACTTTACCCGCTGCAATTTTGTCTCCCTTTTTTTTTTTTTTTTTTTTCCGGTTGCAGTGCCTTGTACTGCCCCAATAAGCAGTCGCATTCAGGCGGACCTTATTTCAAATAACCTCACTGTGGCTGCTTGTGTGCTGTTGATACGATTCACAGTTGTAAGCGAAATCCTTGAAGATTGTTAAACTATAGATTGAAAGGTAGAAGAGTTCCAGGTAACCAAGGAAGTGACTCGTGAATCTTGAACACTTTTTAAGTCTTATTCTTCTATTAAAGTAGAAACAAATTGTTAACTGACGAGGACAGCATTTCCTTTTAAATTATTGGAATGAAAACTTGCATTTCACTTTCTTCTGAAGGTTTGACGGTACAGAGATTTTCTTAAAGAATAGCCGAGTCTGTCCCTCTTGATTTTGTAGAGGTTTGTTTGTTGTATTAATATGCTGCTACACATCGAAATGCTTTTCAGTCGTGACTTTCACCTCGCTCACTCAACAAAACAAAGTTTTACCATCAGTACAAAAAGTGCTTTGCCATACTCTTAAGTACTTCCGTAGCGTTACACCAAGATGACGAACCTCGCTAAGTTAACACGCTCTCTTTGTTCTTTGAAAGTTGGAATTTTGAGAAATTCTCTTTTTCTAAAGATTCAAGTAAAAATAGAAGTACAATAAATGTAATACAGACAAATAAAAACTTTGGAACATAACCCAGTAACAATTTCTATAATAATAAGCAGGTATTTTAGATGCGTTGTTGCTCTTTCTGTAACCAAAAGCATAGCATCTGTAGCGGAATCAACAAAGAAGAGGGACATGTCCATCATCCTTTATCGTTTCCAAGAAGTTTATTTATTTATTTACCCGGGCAAGAGTTAAAGTCATGGGGCCCTCTCTTCCTCTTCCTCCACGCGAAATACAGAATACAATATACATAGTTACGAGAATATAAAATATAAAAAAACCAAGTTAAAGGTATGTGTTGCATGTAAATATTACTCATTTGAATAAAGTTAGAAAATTGATGAAAATAATATAAATCCAATTGTTCTGCAATTATTTTTCTCCAGTACAAAGGAGAGGAAGGAGAAGAAGAAAAAGAAGCGATAGACTAACTGTTGTGATTTTTAGAGTTGAGATGAGAATTTAATCTACGTTTAAAGTGCTTTATTGTCGGACAATCCTTGACCGACATGGAAGGGAGTTCCAGATTCTGGGAACTGACACGCTGAAAGAGGTTGAGTAGAAATGTGCTCGGTGACCATAAAGTGATATTCCGCATCCGATGTAAGGACAGGGCTAAGCGAGAGGCAATACACTAAGCGATGGAGGTACTGATAATTTTGAACAGGAACGTAAGGAAATGGACAGTCCTGCGTTCTTTTATAAGTAACCATGGCAGTTGATTGCGTAGGCGTGTTAAATGATCAAATTTAGGAGTGTTGAAGACGAAAGGAACATAGACATCATGAATGCATTGTAATCTGACGATCTGCCCAGCATTCAGAGCAGAGTACAAGACATTACAATAATCAAAGTGAGGCATAACAAGCACTTGATTGAGAGGTAGATCTTTTGCTACATGTTTTAAGTGTGAATCAAAGAAAATATTTTATTGCATGGGTGCGTTATCTCGCTATGCCATTCTAGTTCACTGTATAAACACTTAAGTATTTTGCCATGCTGGTATAATTAATTACATTGCTGTTTATCATGATGGGTGGTATCATTTGAGTTTATTTTACGTGTGCACGTTTATATCAAATGACTATGAAGTGGTATAAAGTGAAACTCTTCCATATGTTCAGCGGTTTTATAATCAAGAGCTATTATGTAGATTCGTTAACCCTTCTCATTTATGCCAGTCTTGAATAATTCCTAACATTACAGACTAAATGCGACGATATCGCTAAATGATACTTGATTAATAAAAACCATTTGTATTGCACAGAAACATCAAATTTGCGCTAAAGGTTAATCATGCAAAAATACTAACAACAATAATAAATACCTATACCCTACAAGCCTCCGTATTTTCATGAATGAATTTAAATGAGAATGAAAGAAATATACTTTTAATGACATTTAAACTGCCTTTATAAAACGGAAATAAATTGCGACTATGATTAAAATTGTTCATCCTTTCCAGTACAGATAATACAACACAAATATTGTGCTGATGACTAATTTTGAAACCAGGCTGGAATTAAATTCACCACTTGCACTTGACTAACGTGTCAAATCAGAGCTAAGCTTCGCCTCGAAGTATTAACAAATAATGCAAATAATATAGTCGAAGTTTTCGTCTATTATGAACTATTTATTTTCATTTAAAAACAACTCTATCCAAGATAAGCATAAGGGACGACGCTTATGTCTCTTGGATAGCTCGGGGTTCTAGTTCTTTTACTATAGGTGCACGAAGAGAGGGCTGGGCTCACATCAGGCAGGGAGGAGGGAACTGCAGCTCCACAGTACTAAACTTATTATTAGTACTGAGAACATTGCCCGCATACAAAGAAGTTTCAGCATTAGCACCACAGGGAGGGCTTGATGTTGTTGCTACTAAATCCGGCTCCGAGTTGTGTACTTCTCACTGAAAACATTTGATATCGCCGCAGCTAATACAGTTGTTTAACGAACAGCTGTCAAAGTAGAAGTTATATACACATTTATTAATTAAAATGTTAACTGTTATGAAAAATATACTTATTATTTTCAAAAGAGACACATCTGTCACTGAAATAAAGATATTTTTGTTTATTTATATGTGGTTTCTGAACAGGAGTCAAACATTTTTAAGCATTATTATAATTACTTTATTTTTTTTCTTCTAAATCTCTACTCTACGTTTAGCTGAGAAAGTGTTACAACTTTTTAATCATAACGTTTCAGATAGAAAAAATATAGGTTAAGGATCTAACGAGCATGTCTTAGTTTTATAATTACCGTAATTAAATATCTGAAAAGTGTATATTGTGTTTTCCGCTCTTTACATCAGCTTTATCATATGGTACACATTACTCTATAATCAAGTGGGGAAAGCGGAGAAGAACATTGTACCGAAATATAAGCAGTGTTCTGCAAAATTACTGTATAAAATAAACCGTTATCCAGGAGAAAAATTCTTGGCCACCACGGCCAAAGAAGAAAGGACCAAGCGATTTGTTTAGTATCAGTATTAATTATTATTCTGTGGAATTTTATGTGTTTATAAGGTTTGACAGTAGCTAAATATGTGAACTTTGATTTCTAGAATCATTTGGTCAAAATTATTCAGAGTAATTCCATTCAGCATAAAAATTTATATTATTGCCGTAACTTATGCAACCAGAAAAGTATGCGTAGGCTTTAATCCATAAGAGCGAATAGTGCCAACATAATCGCTAACTATCACCAACTCTGTCACTTAAGCTTTAGCGTCAATAGTAAATATTTGGGAATACTTACATTCAGCAATTATTATTATTATTATTATTATTATTATTATTATTATTATTATTACACATATGGCTGATAGGTGTTTAATATATAAAAAAGTAGCTATAAATGTTAGGGGTTATATTGAATTATGTTTTTCCTTTAATTATTTTGAGCCTTCTGAAGGAGAGTACAAGTAATAATAGATTTTTAGTGCCATGCGCACATTCCGCGAAATACCTGCATATACTACATTCGCAATTTAGAAGCAGGGGAACTACACTGCGCATACTTGACCATGCCTCTCTCTCTCTCTCTCTCTCTCTCTCTCTCTCTCTCAAGTAAGTACGAGTATGTAAGAAACATAAATTGTGGAACTTTGTTGGCACAGGGTTGTTTTAGGATATGCTTCCTCTTCAGTATTGTTAATTTAGTTAATGTCAGAAGAGATCGTGTTTCGCGAGTCTGTGTTTGGATCATTTTTCCGGAGGGTTAATGAGGGCAAGGGGCAACCCCCTCGCTGCCTCACCCATCGTCTTAAGTGCATCCAGACCATCACTTCGCGCGCTTATGGTAGCTCTCGATTGGGTATGTACCGAGTATTGTGTTACGGTGAGTTCATGATAAGGGGCTGCAATAAGAAATGAAGTAAATGCACACTTCCGTTAACATGTCCTCAATGCTTGATCATCCCCATCATGCTGTACGCTTGTGGGTATGGCAGCAGATAGTTGACTGCTTCTTCTCAAAGGGCTCACAGCTATCTATTCTGTATGCCACTGCTTTCCCGCCAGAAGCCTCCTCCCTTCCATACATGGAGGATGAAATTAGGCTCCGGGCAAAGAAATTCTGCGCCAAATTGCCTCATCATGAGAATGCTCTCATTCGTTCTTTAGGCAATTATAACTGCCAAGCAAGATTAAAGTCTCGTTTGGCCTGCGGGCACCGTGATGACAATAACATTAAATCTATCAAGTGGATCAAATTCCTACAAATTTTCAAAGTAGCAGCATGTTCAAAATACAATAATTAGCAATATGGACAGGCTGAAAACTACAATAAAGTTTTCATGACATGTCTATACCTTGCATCATCCAGGACGTCAGACTCGCCCGTTACAATACAGAAAAACCAGCATCATCTCATCCATACACTGTGGTTAAGCTCTAGTACGGGTAGGAAAGCAGCAAACGTATTTAGGCTGGTTATCACCCCAGTCTGTCTTCAAATTTGGCATTGGATACACACCAATAAATAAATAAATAAATATTATTACAGAAATATTTTGCTACATTACGTTATACAGAGTGTTAATTAATATAGGGAGTTGATAGCGGACCTAAAATCCAGCAAAAAGAGCATACAAACATATGGTCAATTTTGCTTAGTTTTTTTTTTAAATTTTTTCACTTTCCCATAGTTTTACAGAAAGTATTCAAAATGGCACCATAAATTCTAATACAGGCCTCTCAAGAGCCGCATCTTGTGCTCGCATATTACAGGTGATAAATGGATAACTAAGTTCAACACGTTGACGAAGAATTTCTCATGCCGATTCATCTGATATTTATATATAAATCCAATGGATTGAAATCGGGAGAACGAGTAGATCAGAACGTTGACCCCCCTCCCCCACAATATGTTAATTTATTTGGGAATCACTAACTTAGACCCGTTTTAGCAGATGGGTAAACGAGGCGGTGTCTCATTATGCATGAATCACATAGGCCTATTAAACCTCTTCCACAAATATTTAAATTGTTTATTAATATGATATTCTGTAAGAATTCCAAGTAAAAAGACCGGTTAATGTATCCCCAATTATTCCATTAAACTTTTTTGGTGTTTAGTTTCCATTACTGATGTACAGATGTATTTGACTGCAAACTATATCATAGCGCAAAACTGTAAAAAGCTGCAACTAAAAACACTAAGCGAAAATGACCATTATGTGCTTATATTTAGGTCCACTAGCTTTTACCCACATGTTTCTCACACTCTATATTAAGCTTATAAATATTTTACTCCATATAAAACATTACCATTGCAATTTACAACGTGAACAATAAAATATAAACAATAATGATTACAATAAATTATAAATCATAAACATTATTATACATAAACGTTACAATAAATAATGTTATAATTGCTACAAATTTGCGCTATATTTGGCTGTAAAATATAGGAAAATTGAGGCTATTAAATTAAGAAACTCTGCAGAGAGTTGTGGAAAATGTGAGATTTAGTCACAATGGTGGTCACCCGAAAGACGTGATTTACAAAAGATGACAATTTTTAGAAATTGTTTCAAAGTTCTTTTCAACAGTATAATGTACTATAACAATAAGATGCAGCGTAAACTAGCAGTAGGTGCACGACTTTACTACTGCTACTGCTGAATATAAATCGCAAGCTTCTAGAATCCTAGTAACTAGAATCAACAATTATAGTGTGCAGCTAAACATACAGGGAGACAGAATGTAATAAAATGTCTAGTAGCGCACGAGTGTATACAAAACTTATTAATGACCCTTTATTAAAGTCTAAAAAATATCTTTCAACAGAAAGCATTTTATACTTCCTATGTTTTGACCCAAATTAATACTTGAAATGGATCTACTCAATTTTTTTTAATTTCAATTTTAAAAAATGCTTAAAATGTAAGCTTTTGCAGTACTCATTTTCCTTGCGTTCAATTAACACAAAACGAAATAAAGCAACTTCAGGAATGCATTAGCTGTCATTTAGTAACATTTGATTACTAACGAAACGACCGATTATCGCAGGTGGGGATTGTCTGCATGAGAACATTGTTACTTCAAATATAATATTGTTTTATATATTGAAATAACTGTATGTTAACTGCCTCCGTGATCTAGTGGTAGCATTTGTGGCTATAAATTCGGAAGCCGTGACTTCGATTCCCAATCAGGTCAAGAGTTCATTTTGCGGAGTCTTCCCTTGCCCTAAGAAGGGGAATATAAGATATTTTGAAGGCGCCAAGGACTCTTGAGCTCATTTGCGTCATCATCAATTCATTTCATCCCTATTGATCACAGATCTACAACTTAAAACCACAGTATTTGTGTTCACAGTCTACAGATGTCGCGATAAGACCAGCCAAAGCGACAATAATAAAAGAGCAATTAAAAATTGAACTTTTTTTTTCATATTTGATATAGTTATAAGCCTGTATTTCTATTAATATGCTGTTTTACTATAGTAATCCAATAGCATTTTAAAATATGTTATTCAACTTTGTAACGCAACAACAATCAGTGTGTATAAAACTCGGGGCAAACTTTCTTGGGAACGCGCATCACAAGAGTTTCAGGTGGTGCATAAACATAATGACTCGTGAATCTTCCTTTCCACTCCACAAACTTACGGAGAGTTTGGTTTGCACCGCAACTATACACCAATTCTCCTACAGATAATAACCCCAAATACAAACATCGGACAAAAGAAAGAAGTCCATCACAGACTTTTTAGCTCATAAAAATGCATTAAGCACATAGGAAATTAAACTTTGATATTTTGGGTGGTAGCGCAAACCAGCAACCTCTAGAGCAGTCGCCCCTAATAAACGTAGCTATAATGTCTAATGTTTATTGTTTAAAAGTCTTGGCCAGCGGGAAAAGGCACACAAGTCAAAAAAAAAATTGTCAGGTGAAGCATTTTTTTCAATTTACTTTTATCTGAGTAATGGTGAATAAGAATGAAATGCAGTTTATTAAATTGTACTCTCTTTCAATATGAATTACAATAAAATTCATGTTTTAAAAACTAAAATAAATATCTGTGCCTCGTCCATTATAAAATACCATACAACGAAATTGTTTGACTTGTGTGTCTTTTCCCACCGTCCAAAGAATTAGTAACTGTTTCTGCCACACCCTATGCAGTGAGCTGCTATATTTGGCAATTTCCACTTCATCAAAGAATTCTTAAGTTACTTCACGCCTTTATGGTAATTGACTGTAATAAGCATTCTGAAAATGAATGAATGTATATTATGTAAGTCATAATCGCACTCAGATTTAAATCAATCGCGGAACATTAATAATAATAATAATAATAATAATAATAATAATAATAATGCAATATTCAATATTAGTTAGAACAAACAAAACTATCGTTCCCAATAAAATACCGGAAGACCAGTTAATGTACAATAGGATACGGTCTGAAGATGGGCGTTGTCCATTTCCGTAACAGCTGGTATCTGGGATGAGTTTGTGGCAAGCAAAATAGACTCAAAACAGCTTCATCCTACGCCAGACTTGTCCAAAGTAGACATCGAAAGAGTCGATCTTTATCGAGAATGTTCTTCGTTAGGCAAAAACGTGGGTGATGGATTAGTTACGCTTTTCTCTCTGAAAGCAATTGTTTGACGTTTGAAAGTTTCAGGTCAGGCTGAAAAAACAATCACACGCTTTGATAACTGTCAATGATAAAACAGATAGGAAAATGAAACCCTAAATAAAAAGTATTTTGTACTATCTCTTGCATGAACAGCTAGCTACTTCTTGTATAAGAACAGGCAGGAGAGATTTTTGCACCTAAGAATAGTTGTGAACATATTGTGTTACGATGACCGTATTCCAACTCATTACGAGAGGCACTCAAAAAGTTTTGCAGCTAGCTTATCCGTGTTAGACAATAATATCTACAAAAATATTACTAACGCAGCTGCCAAGTATGGACCTTAAACAAACAAAATATGCATAAGTACACGCCTAAACTTGCATAGTCGCTATCTCTTAAGTTCAATCTTGTATCAATAATAAAAAAAATTACAATAAATGCCAAGTAGTTTTATTTTGTCCAAATTAAGCTAACTCAAATAATGTTTGGAGAAAATTAGAGCTAGCGGTACTCATAATTCCCATGGAAATTCCTAATATTTAATTAAAATTTTAAAACTATAAATTTGCATCCTTCATAAGTATTGGTTTCTCATTGGATTACAAATTTTGAAGATTTAAACAAACATTTTTTTTTTTTTTCAATTTTTGGGTTTTTATTTACTACAGCCTTAGACAACAGTAATAATCAGAGTAATAATATTATATTAGATATATAAAATATTAATAATAACTAATAATATTAAATGATAGCACAAAACTGCTCAATAATTTTCATTCCTAAATAACAGCGAATGCTCCATTTCATTGACAAGTCGCGATATTTCGGGCCTAGTAGGATAAATTTGTATTCTAAGTTCTAGTTCTACGTTTTCCAAACGGTTTTTATATTTCTTTTTAGAAAAATTAGTGCAAGAATGGGATTTACATAAATAAATGTTTCAATATCTTTGAAGCCTTCTTTGATAGTCGGAAGTCGCTGCCGAAAGATGCTATAACAGTACATATGAGTGTTCTGCATGGTCCACGTTCTCGGCATGCCTATTTGAAAGATCCCTCAGAAATAAATAGTTGCATTTAATTTATTTTACCTCAATAAACACACACCGTAAGTTTGTATCATCTTGTAATTCATTGTTTGTATCTACCTGTTTATTAAGGAATAAACTCTGTTAAATGTATTCTAATGCTTTGCGGACCCCGTGGAAGGATCTTGCAGACAGAAACTCTGATGATGACAGAATACAATGACAGAAAATGTAACAGGAGTGTAAACAAATACCACCAATGGTAATTGAAAATGTACAAAATAAATCTGCGCTGCGACTTAGCTATTGTTAGATTGAAAAAATTTTAAATATCGAATCAAATATAAATTATTATTGAAACTCAGAGAAATTAGTTTATTTCATAAAATGTGTGTTGTGTTTGCGAAGGAAGGAAAAAAAAAAAAAACATTACTAAATTGAAGTGTATAGATGTAGAGCGTTTAAGTAACGGTAGGTTATTTACACTAAAGATAGTCTCTTTTAGGCGATATGGGAAAGAGATATCTTGTGGTTTAAAAGTCCTGTTGACGACGTTATAAATTTCACAACAACTATCGAAAGATTTTGTTTTTACAATGTATTTGTTGCACTAATTTTGAACTCTTTTGTTTGTTATGCATAATATGAATGAATCAAAGGAAAGACAAATGACAGAATTAAGCCTACTATGCCGGTGCAATTCCGTTACAGCATTAACTTTCAAAGTGTGTAGGTACCTCATAAATATGCACATTCTGAAGAAGGAATGATTAAAGGCTATTATGGAAAGTAAAATCCAGAAACAGTAGGCATTGCTGCCAATTTCAGTGATTTATAACAGAAATGAATAAGTCACAGCTGTCATATGAACGCTTTGAGTGACGTGAGGCAGCTAGCAAATGTTGTTTCTTAAACACATGCCAACTGTTTTCTCAAACTTTAGAAGCCCACCATATGTTCAGAATAAAACCTGCATAGCCTTGAGTGGCAGAATTTTGAGGACGTTATATAATTTTCTCTATCCGTTGGATTATATGGGTTAAAAATGGCACTCATGTCTAATACATCAAGTGCATTATAAATATACATTTCTACAACTTATGCAACAGTGTAGAAATTATTAATTGATGATAGTTTATGCATGCATGAAATTCGTAAAAGTAACCTCTGAATATCGTATTAATGATTGGTGGACGTATTCGTGCCCATTCACATGGTGATTGATTTATTTCGCTTAAAAACGGACGTCATTCAACGTTATTGCAGGGACGCTAATAAAATTAATTTAAAAATATTTCGTGATGCAAAAGACAATTTTTCATTGGTTTAGTTCTATAAATTTCATATTCGTACTCAAAATTTTCTACAGCAGTAATAAGATTTAAAAACACTTTTTTTAAACTTTTCAATTGTGCTGTTCTTGCACATGTTCCTGCTGAGCGTGATACCTTCCACCCACTCTTCCAATCCTTTTTGCCCTTGTCCACATCAGAAAGCTTCATAACTAGCCTTTGTTCTCATTGGTTGGGACAGATGAAGAAAATTCTAGAATAATGTGACGTAATCCTTCTGTCTAGTTGTTGTTCTTTACGTTGCTCTCAATGACATCCCTTCGGTTGTCGGGGAGGGAAAGCCGTCTCTTGGCTTTGCTTCTAAATTGGTAGAACCGAAGCCTTCTCCTTTAGCCTCACCTAGTGATCCGAGTTTCATGAGGTTTATTAATATTTATCTGTTTTATTGTTCATAGTTTAACGTTAGCTTTAAGTGTCTTTTTTTTTTTCTTTAAATAATAGGAACATGTGTCGCTAAGCCATTTTGAAAGTGCTGTAATTTCAAGATAGCACGAAAAGTCCTTCAATTTTGCCTAAAATTATTTTATAAAATGTATAGATATTCGTCTGTTAATTGATTTACTATTTTAAAAGAGAAATGTTGTATTCTCTACGTGGCATTAGTTTACAGTTTCATGTATTCATTGCATCATTTCACGAGAGTCATTTTTCTAAGCCCAGTGTTATCTTTGGATGATAATTATATTCCTGGATCAATGCCAAATAAATTACAATATGTTTGAATTATTCTTCTCCTGTATTGGGAAACTACCTTTCTCCGGCCACATCCTGGGGTTTTCTCCTTTCAGCACTCTTCCTAATTTACATATTGTCCAGGTTCAATTCAATTCGAAGATGATTAAGAATTTTGGTAGTAGAAAAAAAGGATCAATTGTATAATTGGGAAAATTATCTACAGAAAAAACAAAGCAAGGGTTTACCGAAGGAATTTCTCTGAGGGCGGGAGGGTTCCCTCAAAAGATTGGGGAAACTTAAGGGATTATTGCTATTTGATATGGGCCAGCAGAGATTTAGCTTAGCAAGTTTTCGCTGCTGTACCCATAACCTCCGCAGAACCCTACCATTAATTGATAGCATTCTATTCAGAGCCTTGCTACAGATACTTTTAATGGAATACAAATTTTATGAGTAATAGGGTAACAAACATATATTTCGAAAATTTAAAACTTTGGCTCAAATGCATTGTGTCTGTTTTCAGTAAGTGAAAAGGGCGTGCAAATTGCTATTTAGGAATATTTTAGCAGGCCATAATATCTGAACTTAAAAAAATAAAAGAAACTGATTAACAACTTGATTATTCTTTGTAGAACTGGTTTTTACCTTGCAGTAATTACTTTAAAGAGTATGTGGATGATGTTCAGCTGTTAAGCAAAAAGAAGCTACTGACTCAAGGTTTACAACCCGAGGAAGGTCAAAGCAATAAAGATGCTCCCAATACATATAAGTTTACTGCAATCCTCAATGTTTCGCAAAAGTGTTAATATAATCAATACATTAATTACATTTTATGATTACTAGTTTTGGATTAAAAATATATTGCAAAAGAAAATAAAGCCTAGCTTCTTTCCAAAAAAACAGCAGTGTGTTCCAAAATATGTGGAAGAAAAAGATTGCGTTCAGAGATTTGATATCCAAGCATCAATAAAGCCATTAGACCCTATTAAATAACCATAAAAACACTGTGAAGAAAAAAAATGCATGAGAGGATAGGACGACCCTTTTTTTTTTTTCTGAATTGCAAATTAAAAGCAAAACAAAAGAATTTTATAAACCATCTAGAGTTTATAGATATATGATAAAATGTTCAGTGACAAAAGTCCGATTTTACATTCTCCTTTAAGGCACCATTGCGCTACATTCAACCACAACGGCTCTGTAGGAAAATACGTTTCTAGTGGTCGGTCGCCAACAGATGTGTGCTAACCTGTCATCCCGTGCTCTAATCTGCTCTGCTTTGTTCAGTAGATCGTCAGTTAACATTTGGATTGAATTACTAAGATCGAAGGAGGATACTTCAGTACTTAAGCCTTACTTATTAGCATAGCTTGTGACTACAGTACTTCCGGAAGGAAGGGATGAGGTGAGGGAGACACCGGGTAGCCAGGATCTACGGGTGGTGACTACGCGGACATAAATGGGATCCCTAACATCCCGGCGGAGCATTCCTCCCCTCCCTCAGAAAATTCGCCTCCAGAACAGACGCCGCGGCAGAAACCTTTTCAAAGCTCAAGCCACTAACACACCGCAACAGCCTGGCACTAACGGAATAAACGATTTAAAATAGAATAGCGGAAAATTCATCGAAAGTAAATATACTCGCAGCATTCACTTAAACGACCAAAGAAAACCACGAAAAACCCAAGGCCAGGATGTTCTGTCCTATGTGATTTGAATTCGTGCCTCCCGAACGCTCATCCCAAGCTTGACCGCCTAAGTCACCTTATTCCATGTCAGTTAACAATAAGCTCTGTTTGTTCAGCACTGCTTAGGAGCATGGTATGTAACCAACGGGTGGCATAAGTGACATTATCTGACGTCTCTATTGTCACTATTAAAATTTAAAACTTCATACAATACATAAGCCAAAATTTTATTTTCTGCTTTGTTTTATTTAATCGGAAGTTAATAAAAGATTTCTTTTACCTGAAACAAACGATACGAAAATGGCAGCTGTTTGGGAGGGGGGGGGGTTAATTTACGTACGCTCACTAACATCTCAGGTCATCAGCGTCTCATTCAATTCAGGGCGTGAAACGGCCGACAAATTTTGCTCAGAGGCCTCTTCTTTCAGGCTTGACGTTCTTTTTCGTGCCGTAAATATACGACATGGGACCCACGGCTTTACTTCCCTTCCGAAGGAAACCAGACTTAGGATTTTTATGCCTGTAAAAATCCATCGGCCCTGGTCGGGATCTAACCCGCGATCTTGGGTTTGGGAGGCAAGTATGGCTACCACTACACCACCAGGACCGACCAAATGGCAGCTGGCGATATGAAAAGGTTGCTTACGTGCGGCTACTGCATAATATTTTAAATAAACTAAAAACTGACAATGATCTCCAGCTTTATGACGAGCGGTAGCCCATGAATATATGAGCACACGCAACGTTAAAGAGCATTTAACAGCAAGCGCAAAATAACATTTAATGAAGAATTGCTGTACTCCAGATTAGTTAAAAGTATGATGAGTTAAACATTTTAGAATCTACAGTACCCAAACTGGTGGTTCTTGGTATAATAATAAAATAATGCACTATTCCTCTAATTGTTGCTGTACCAGCCCGAATGTTTATTTCAGAAGAAAGATTTGTTGGCATTAATTCCACATAATTTCAGAATAATCAAAGAAGGTATTTTAGAGAAAAAAATTGATACATATTTTTCATTAATTATTGTTACTGTGATATAGTTGACATCGTTGCATTTTATATTTACTTTATATATGAAATAAATATCATTCCTCTATGTTGTATACTTTGGGATAAATAACATAAACGTTAAATTCTGCAGTTTTCACACCATTCGGCAGAAACTTTACATACACCTGGTATTTTCCTATACACTTATTTAACCTTGAGAATAATTTGCAGTAATATTGCTCTATGAGCAATTACAAATTTTTACAAACATTTGACTCAAATGGTTATGTTAGTTGTACGAGTCAAAGATCAGCAAAAAAGTGCAAAAGCATTTTCTTACCCTGTGTATGTATGGAAGAACTAAATGTGACGGAACTCGGCCACCTGGGAGTTTATTTCACCATAATACAAATTACAGGAAATAATTGCTGTATCTACAAATTACAATATGTTAAGTTTCACAAAAAATCACGAATACTGTAATTGTAACAGTGATTTGTACTCTTATTGTTTGCTTTGTTTAAGGAAGTCTTGCATTGTCTGAAAGCGTAGATAACCAAATAAACTGTGGTTATTGTTTCTCATTATCGGTGAAAAGTTAAAAAAATAATGAGATAGAGGATCGCCACGGAGGTCCTGGGTTCGAATCTGTGTCAGGTCAAGCATTCTGAGTAAGGTTTTTTTTCGGAGTTTTCCTTACCCTCAGAAGGTGAATTTGAGATAGCTTTAAGGTGCCAAAGACTCGAAGCCATTTGCGCCATCACTAATTCATTTCATTAGTTCATCCCTAATGACATGTATATCTAGTATTCTGTCCACAATCTGCATGCATCGCGAGAAGACTAAAGCAGTCAAAGGGACAATAAATAAAGCATAAAAAGAATAATATGATAGAAACGAGACCTATGTCGTTTAATAGTAATTCAATTTTTTTGTCTCTTTTGGAATCTCTCATTACACTGTATTCTATTTTCAAAATCAATATTAATTCTATCCCGAAATTTTGTTCTAGTCCCTATATTAGCAGTTTTGTGCATTTTCTTCCCCGTTAGAAGAACAAGACATCTTTGTAAGCGCTTATCAAAGTATACTTCAGTCAATTTTTAGAATATAACACCCAATTCATTCTTTAACTCGTGTTCAAAGAAAATGATAAGATACAAATTATACATTTCTAAACATACGACAAGTGAACTAGTACAAGAACTATAGTTTTCTGCTTCACGCACATATGTACAGGAAAATCTTCATGAAACACACCAGTGTACATTTATAATATTTCTCTCCTGTAGTTTGCAATTTGAACTTTTGTGAAACAGGCCGTAGATATCTCGATCTAACGCCTCCTGACTTCTTTCTTTGGAGCCCGAGGAAAAAAAATGTACAAAAATAACCGCTCACATTCAAACTAAAAGATTTTATACACCAAGAGAGTGAAACCGCAAATATTCCAGAATTTGGAGGAACGCATCCAAGTGTGCTTGAAAGGGAGAGGGGGTGTTTTCAGCACGAATTAGAAGTTCCTATTTTGCATCATTGAAGGCATGTGTGTAAATTTGCAAGCCTTTATCGAAATACAGACAAGATCGCCTTGTATATTCAATGAGGTCAATGTAAATTCTCCTATTTTCTCATTAGCTTGGTAACAGTAAATATCATCTATACAGAATCAATCTTTTTCCTTTTTTTATTCCAGTAAATCATATTTCATTTATTTTATTTATTCTATTAGTTAAAATTAAATTGTATAGTTTTTATTTTATATGTTTTAAAAATAAAAAACGTAATTAATAGATTAAAAATGTAAATTATTTTATTATAATGTGGTTAGGAAGTAGTTAAGTGCACAAAGGGTTGAATTGGTTATCAGCAGAGTTCGGAAGTTGTCTATCTGGGTTAACATGAACATGTTCCGTACATTTGGAGTCGGCAGGGTCAATTTTTGTGCCGCCCCCCCCCCCTTTCCCGCCCTATTTTGACTTCTCTTGTCTATTTTAAGGTTTAAAACTTTTTTGTATGTTTTGGATCGTTATGGGTGTTTTCTGCTAATTTTATGCGTTTTAAAAAGCACATAAAGAATTTCCATATATCGAAATGACAAAAATCTTAAAAAGTAAACGGCATATTCACCTCATAAAATTGAGAATCTTGTTATGCAATCATTTCTTTTCAAGTAGTCAAAAACTATCTTCTCAACCCATTCACTTAAGCTCTTTAAATAACAGAACCTTCATTAGAGAAAGGAAAGCGCGGTTACTTTGGGCATACGAATACCAGAAATAGAGAGAATGAGGGAAGTACTGTAGTTTTGAATATTTCTGGTGAATGACTTTGTATCGATCTAGGCGAGACAATTTTCGGAAATTTGGGTGGAGGTAACTTCTCAACTGCATAAATGAATTAAACAATTGCAAGAGAGAAAGATGACAGCGGTACAGCAATGCAATTAGCCTTCCCTACAATGTATTCAGTATGGAAGTAAGAGAGATACTAACCTGATACCCCTATAAACTACTGCGCATCTTTTGCTCATTCGCCAAGACTAAACTAATTTACTTTGTCTTGATCAACATTTCCGTGATGTTCTGAAAAATGAATGTCTGTTGTATCGATATTAGTACTTCCGAAATAACTTATTTTAAATATGCTGCATTCACTTCAGTGGAAGTAGAACATTCTTTTTCCATGATGAAAAATGTTCTCTCTGACAAGCGGCTGACTATGAGAGTTAAAACCTTGAAAAAAAATCTTATTGTTGCTAGTAACCAGGAAAAGTAGGTTTAAGTACTTTAATTATGTGACAAAGAAATGATTAAGTATCTTAAATACGTATTTTCATTAATAATGAGTTTTCAGTTTTAATAAACGCATATTTTAATTACATTACTGCTTATTTTCATTATTTTACGTGCCTTTTTGCCTGCCTGTTTTAACCGAAATAAGTTCCTGAACTTTCGGGCTCTAGTCATCAGTAAAACATGAGTTGATCTGACGTTGAACGCATTTTGCATCATCGAAAGCAGATTTATGGGAGTAAGCGGAGAAAAACCACTCCCAAACAGATTAGAACTCTTGTTCTTTTAGTTAAAGTACAAAGTTGAGCTCATTGCGACTATAAACTGAGAATATCATACCAAGTCAGTAAACGAACTTATTGTCTTTTGGGAGGTGCTCTGTGCAACTGTGATTCATCAGTTCAGCTCCTCCCATTCAGTTTACATTTACCGAGCTCCTGTTTCAGTTGCGTTAACATTTATTTTCTAACGCATGCGTCAGAAGAAGGATGTAGTTTTCTCATGCAGTATTTTTACCACAGAGTCAGAGAAGTAAAGGACGCAGCGAACTGGTTTCAGGATCAGAGTAGCAAAATTTCGTAAACATCTCTATCCACATCGTGCATGTGTGTGCGGCTCAGACAGATCAGGTAGGCCATGCAACAAACCGGGCGGCTTTGGAATTGGGTCACCCGGTGAAAAATGAAAGCACACCCGTCCACATCGCAGCCAACCTCTACATGAACCGTATGCGGGACATAAGCTGCTTTCCGTTTCAGATCTGTCTACAACTTTATCGAGACTGTTGAAGTAACAGCTTCTTGCGTTCACTTTTATTTTGTAATATTTTATTATTTATTTTAATAAAGATACTGCTGAGCTTTTGGGGATCATCTAATACAAAGCACACAAATCAATGATGGTACTAATTGCATAATCATTTTAGTTCTAATTATTATCTTCTGTAATACGAGTGTAGATATTTTCTCAGTAATTTAATTAGTTTAAAGCGAAATTAAATTACCTCAGGGAAGCTACTAGCTTTTAAAGTTCTATTCGGCAAGATAAACACATAAAAACTAACTTGGCCTTAAATTGTATATAAATAACTAAACATTTAACGTTGTATAATAGTGAAAAATAATTGAACATTTGAAGTTACATAGAAAATAATCGAATCGAAGCACAAAGAAATGAAAACTTCCTTGAAATAAAAACATTGAACATCTGAAGCTATAACAACAGTTTATTACGATTCTTTCATCATTAATAGTTGCTGTTAATTTTTCAGTAGCTTTTTTTATGTTTTGAATATTTACTGTACCAAAATGTGTCATGTTGGCTTCGTAGTTTTGTGGTATCCGCCAATAATAAACAGAAAATTGCATGCGTTTCGCTTTTCTCGCTCAGTAATCGAATCGAAATAGAGATGATAGGAATAAAATAAATTAATGTAAAAGAAGAAACAAACTAGCACTTAGTTTTATTGAACACCATATCATTTACAAGTGGCGGCTCGTGACCTCTGTAGAAGGGCGGGTCAGGGGCATACCCAAATAACTTGGGGGAAGATCTCTTTAATCAAGACATTCTCTCCTAACTGCAGCGCCATCATACGTTTGTGCTATAAACTTCTGATTTATACGGAACTCTTCTAATATAGCTGTTAAAGTTCCCTTTAAGCCTTCTGCAGTCAAATCAGAAACAATAATGATTGTTATGAATCTTTCAACTGGTTACCCCCATTGAGTATGGTAATATCATAACAAATTGTGACATGCATGTAATATCGTGTCATTTCGTCGAAACGAAATTTGCCCTTTCTATTTCTTTCCTAATCTCTTTCCAATAGATGAGATACGTTTCTCACTTCACACGCTGTCAGTCAAGGTTTTTTTTAAAACCATAAAAATAAATAAATAAAAGAATAAAAAAGTGATAATTTAGTGCCACCTTGCTGAGTAAGCTCCTAGCTTTTGGTTGACGAGGTAAATCGTTTCATTTCCAACTTAACAGTTAAACTTAGACGTGCACTTTATTCATTGCCACAAAACAGATACGCAATTTTTTGTAACTTAACAGTTAACGCTGTGAAAGTTAACTTATCACTGACAAACAGTGAGAAAGCCACCCAATTTCAAACAAAGTGCGAGAACAACCCCCATTCAGTCATACGTGGTGTTAGTAACTCTCAACATCTGGTTCCTAGAGAGAGAAAGAGAATACCAGCCATGGGCCGTCTTCCTGTTGGACGAAGATAATGCAGAAATAAGCAAGGGATGGACTAACACATCCTGGAGGAAAACAAACATAAGTTCTTGTAAATCTTTGCTGGCCCATGAGCTGCCCTCTCTAACGGAGGATGCTACCACTACTACAGTAGAGAACAATTGCTGTTTTGCGTAAAATACTATTAAGAACTAATCGGTTATACATCGTTGTTTTCATGTATATTTTGCTTTAAAAGTTGACCAGGAGAAGAGAAAATTGTAAATAATTATGACATTTTCTTCCGGGGACCGGAATATCTGGCCCTTATTGACGGGTCGCTCCTGCTATTTTCTATTTTAATTCAATTCTGTTTGATCATTCAGGAATAAATGAACTCCTTTATTGACTGAAAGACGTTAGCATTATAGCTTTTTAGGGTAACAAAATCTAAATATTATTTTTATATCATGAGCACTAAAATTCGGACACCATCGCCGACTGTCATAAAGTTAATTCGCTTGAACACTAAGAGTACAGTTATGTAGTGAAAAGACAGGTTCTACAACAGTGTTCACCAATAGTGCCGAGTCGAAGTAGTTATCGACTTGAAATATCGTTTGCTAGGACTTCCTTTACCATACAAAAGGCACAGCGATAAACAGAAAGTATGTATTTAAATCCTGTTATTGCCTTGTCATCGTAATATTATTGTATGCATTCAATAAACCATAAATTTTATAAAACGCCATACCTTATACGTCAGAAGTGACGAGTGAATGTA
Source organism: Metallyticus violacea (assembly GCA_030762175.1). Taxonomy (NCBI): domain Eukaryota; kingdom Metazoa; phylum Arthropoda; class Insecta; order Mantodea; family Metallyticidae; genus Metallyticus; species Metallyticus violacea. Next base: position 36,776,069 of record CM060833.1, read on the forward strand.
CCGAAGAATGTGAGAAGTTGGCCTTCCTGTAAATGAAATAGCAAAGCCGCCCAAAATGTCAAGACTGTAAAGCGTTCTATTAGAAGTTTCCAAGATCAAAAAATGCCTTAAAATGACCGAAAATAGGACAACTAAGAAAGCAATCTTAACAAGCGAACCAATCAGAACTCAGTTCCATGGGCACCACAACTATAAACCGCCACATTTTTCCTTCTTCATATATTTTTCTTGCTTTTGTGTTTTATTAATAATTGTTATTATAAAAGCAACCAAATATTCCTAGCAATTCAATATCTTCAATCCTTTGTTATTTCCAAAAACATTTCCTTTTTAATTCGCTATCTTTCCAACTTTCTCTCATACATCCTTCCCAAAAAGTCTCAATTGTACTATGCCAGGTCGCTCTCTGTTTGATCCTTTCTTGTAAAATTAAACAATGTTTCAATATATTTCTTCCTCTTGTCTGTTGATCCCAAAATTATTTAATGTTCTTCCCACTATTTTCTCCTAATTCTCTCTCCTAACTCTTCTTGAGCTATCCCGTCGGGTCAAAATCTCGATACATCCAAAATTAGTTTACAGAAACTACTGTGAATCAAATCGAATATCCCCCAAATCTCAGCCCCATAGTATTCTTGCCTCAACTAACGCTGTATAAACTCTCTCCACCATTTAATTTGCATTTCCGGTAGATTACTCGAAAATTTGTTTACATCTTTCCTTCCTGATACTACCTTTGTCTTTGTTCATCTTATTCTCCATTGCTACTTAATATTACTCCCAGATATTCAAATTTACTTAACACGTCAGTTTCTTTTCCTTTTCAGTACCATCTCTCATCTTTCCATAGTTCATAATTCTTCTTAAATACATAATCGTAGATTTCTTTGTATTAATTTTTAAATTCCATTCTTTAAATAACTAGATATTGTTTCAACTGCTTTCATTCATCCCAAATTCGCTACTGACGCTGTAATAAAATTATCTGCAAAAAGTAACCCAGCGATCTCTTTATTATTAATAATTGGACCATGTTCATTAGCGTTATGCATGATCTCTAGATTTTCGTCAATATTCTAATTATTTACAGCTTTGTCTTACAACAGAGTTATTTGGAATGTTTTCGGTCACCATATCAAATAGTAGTGAGAGGAAATTACGGAAGACGCAAACACAACATCTAAAGCACAGGCAAAGTAATAGTAAAAAATTATAATATGAATAAATTCAAATTCTTGCATTTATAACTACACCATCTTGACAAAGTTGCATCATACGTGAATGCATCAATTCTGTTCTTTCCAACAAAAAGCATATCTATAATGAACACGTATTATTGCTGATAAAAGGCAGTAACCCTTCGCCAGATTTACACGAAAAGGCTCTCTTCTCTTTAAATCCAGTTGCAGCGGAGATAACGTTCGGTTGTCCTTTGAACCATAGTCAATAATTTAGATACATGACGGAACCACAAGGCCAGACGTTTTGGAATGCCAGGCCTCTTCCTGTAACCACACCCAAACAACCCATGTGACATATCTGTGATGCAGATGGTCCAAATATTTTGCCGCGTTTAAAAAGCTGGGGTTTCACTTTTCCATAACCACACAAATCCAGTTTAATTAATTTTAGAAAAGCAATAAATAATTAATGTCTCTTGAAAATTACAATTTGGAAATTAAATGTTTATCCTAATAAAACTTTGATTAATTACAAATGTCACCAAATATTAAATTTTTGTTGACTACAGATATTTTGCCTGTAATAAAGTCATGAAAATGCCGGACTTGTATTGTTTGGAACTTATTAGTTTGTAATATTAATCTCAGATATTAAAATTAAATTGGAACAGAAATCTGCTCATTTTGCGTGCAACAGTAATTAGGGGGAAAAATAACTTTGTACAAAATCAGTTTTTATTTTCTCAGTATTACAAGGATCACTACGAAAGTTTTGAGATGAGGAAAAGTGAACGTTGACCAACTTAAAAGAAATGTGACATGTCGTAGCCCCATCCCTTACGAGTAAAACGGTACCAGGTAGTGATTCTGCCCACTACATTTTTCAGTGAGCAATTCCTCCCGTGCACAGGCAGCCAGTCGTTACGACGGAGCTGGAGAGAGAGCATTTTCAGCTATGCTTTTTAATAATTTCAAGAATAGTTTAAATGAATCCCAAAGCTATGAGCACTTGCAATAAGTGTTTGGGGACCTTGCTGCATCTAGGGCAACAGCTTTCTGCTGATTTGCAGAATTTAAAAGGGGTTCAACTTCAATACAAGATGAGGAGAAAAATGGGCATCCGGAAATGGCAGTGTCTGAGGAAAGCATTCGCGGTGGAAAAAATGGTAAGCAAAAACAATGCGTAACATATAAGGATATCGAGGCAGCCTTCCAGATTGGATCGCCAGCAGTATAAAAAATCCTACACGATCATCTTCGTGTCAGGAAGGTTTACTTCGGTAGATTGGCCCCAATTTGACAGAGGGCACAAAAGCGCAACCGCGTCTAATGGTGCGAAGAAATGCTCCAGAGATAAGGCGTGTTTCTGATGTTATCACTTTGACCCAGAGAGCAAACGACAGTAGGCTGTTTGGATATTTCCAGATGATGATCCACCAACGAAAGTGAAGAGGGTTAAAGTGGTGGTAAAAAATGGTGGCCATTTTTTTTTTCAAAAAGTGGCCATATGGCTACAGTTTCTCTGGCAGAGCAAGGGCGGTTTCTGCTCAGTGGTACATCACTATGTGCCTGCCGAAAGTTTTCGACAAGCTCCGAGAATGCCGTCCAAGGACGCGACTGAGGGAATCCTGCTTCACCTTCTACGTTAACATCATCGTGCAGTTCCTGGAGTCCACAGAGGTCAGACTCATGACTCATCCTCCCTACAGTCCTGACCTGGCTCTATGGGACTATTTCCTCTTCCAGTGGTAAAAAATCGCAAGTCGGAAAGCGATTTTTCAGCCCTAAAGAGGCTTTGAATGCTGGAATTATGAAGCCCTGTAATGAGCGTAATATCACGTGCGGTTCAATGTATATTTCAATATTTAATCAAAATAAAATAATTGGACATAGCACGAAACAACATGTGCGTAACTACTACAAAAGTGCCTTTATCGTACCCGTCCCGTAATTCCGACTTCGTCTATGGCTCCGTGTTAGCATCTCCCTTTCTGTAGTAGTTACATAAATAATTATTACCTATCCGATCATAGCCTAAGCAGATTAGTTTGCACATACAGGGTGTACACAAATGATTATAGCGGTTTTAAACTTATATTTTTTCTCTGCAGTATACAATGTAATTTTGAATCATTACTTAAATTGAAGAAAAACTGTGGAAGTTACCGTAACACAAATTACAAGTATTCAGCATGGGATCCATTTGTGGCACGGCATACATCCAGCCGGTAGTCCATTTCGGGCCACACTGATGTTAGCATGTCTGATGTGACTGGTCCAACTGCTGGAATACACATTTATTATGTCCCCTAAAGGGAAAAATTCACAGGAGGGTCAGATGTGGGGACCCTCGGAGGTCAACGGTGAAAAGCCAAGGCGTCCGGACCATGACAACCAATCCAACGATGGGGAAATGTTGCCTTTATATAGGTGCCTGCAATTGCAGACGATATGGTCTCTGTTGGAGATGTTTTCTTAACACCTTCCACACTTGCATGGTTGGAATTGTTGAGTCGCCCGCCCCTCAGATTTTTTAGAACTGCGCGCGAAAACTGTTCTGACTACACACTGTTATCTGATCCGGGGCTCTTTCCTTTACAGAGACACCCCGTTGTTTGGATCTGATTGTATCATATACGAATGATGTTACCAGCAGGGCTGTTAAAACCAAATCTTCGCCTATACGCCCTCTGGACTGGATTATGTTTCGCGACTTCCAAGACATAAAAAGGTTTTTGTACGCGAGTTGTCTTATTTTGTTTATTTCGTTACCATGGCTACAAAACGAAATCTGCACATGTAAAATTAAAACTTCCACAGTTGCTCTTCAATTTAAGTTATGATTCAAAATTATACAATATACCGCAGAGAAAAAATATAAGTTTAAAACCACTATAATCATTTATGTACGTACAACCTGTATTTTTTAACATTTCTTAGGAATGTTCATTTTAGGTTCTAGTGAATTTCTTATTGTTTATTTTGTTCTATTGGAATTTTTAATTTCAACCTTGTTAGTTTCATTTTAATAGATAATTCTAATCGTTAAATGACAGATATGCAATTTATATTTGCACATACCAACTGTAACGGGTGCATATTCAAAATCTTCCCAATAAAAACATTTCAGAAAATACATGCTCATCTTATGCAAACTGGTTCATTTAAAAGAAACATTTCGAACTGTGGCAATGCTGTAGACCTACAAATACAAATCCTCAAACGTATTGTAAGACCTAGTGAAGCTTTTTTTCTCTCTCTCCGAAAAAGTATTTTGTTCTTGATTACTCTGCATATGTGCCCAGGACCAGCATTTCTATTTGCTAATCATTCACCAGTTAAGTTGCTATCACGTGCAGAAATTACAAAACTTTCACGCATGAACCAATAGGCAGATCAAAATGCTGGTGCTGCTACAGAAGTGAAATATCAGCAATAATTTAGCATTAATTAATAGCAGATTAGATCTTGACACACTTACTTACTTACTGCACATTCATACTATTAATTCTGTGCATTATTTTACTAATTTGCTAGGAAAATTTCCACTTAATGTGACTTGCCATGTGTGGTACATGCTCGATGGTACGCCAGTACATTTTTATGTTATTGCCAGAATAATTTCATATCAGCGATTCTAAAACGAGTTAATTAATCATAGAGAACTACAGACCTAGTCTAATGGTTCCTCTGACCTCAATCCATTGGGTTTCCACTTATGAGGCATTAGAAATAGAGGCAGATCCCAAAGGTGACTAGTCAAATGTGTGCCTAAACAGATGATATAGTCGTTGTAGCCAGGAATAAAAATAAGTTAGTGGAAGTCTATAAGGAACTTGAAAGAAGTTCTAAAGAAGTAGGATTAGAAGTAAATGAAAGAAAGGTGAAGATGACGGCAGAATAAAAATAAAAGGAAAATGGTATTAGAAGAAAAAGAAATTAAATGGACATTATAATTTAAATATTTAGTAGAACTTGCAAATAACAATAATAATTTAAATTAATGTGTAAACGAAAGAACTCAAACTGGGAATGCAGCATAATGCACTTATCTTCAATTACTAAAACCATAATAATTAGTAGAGGGACAAAATGTAAGATTTATAAAACACTAACAACACAAATGAGGAAACACAACGAAGATTTGAAAGAAAAATATTAAGAAGAATTTATGGACCGGTAAAAGATAAAGAACAATGGAGAATTAGATACATTTATGAAATGAATTAGAAGAATTAATACACAAACAAATCATTGTGAGGTCCATAAAGCACAAAGAATATTATGGCTAGGACATATAGAGAGAATGACTGAAGATAGAATTCCTGAAAGGAACGTTGTATTCTAGAAGGAAAAAAGTAAGGGTAGGGGAAGGAAGCAAGATGGTTAGATGATGTAATAGAAGATCTGAGGAAGATGGAAATTAGAAGTAAGATAGACAGATAGACAGTTGTGTAGGAAGATTGCACAGGAAGTCAAAGCTCACATAAGACTGTAGAGCCAGAAGAGAAGAGAAAAAGGAGTCCACATATAAAGAGAATTGAGAATGTTATTGAAAATAATCTAATTGAGCAAGTTGCGACCTTTAGCTTTCTTGGTTTTGAAGTTCATTATAATTCCGATATTCATATAAAATATTTATAAAATGAATCAATTTATTTTTTCTCTTAATATAAGAAAATAAACAAAAATGAATTATATACAGCTATTTTGCTTCTTATTGTTTATATGGAGCAGAGATTTATCCTTTTGAAGTAGAAGAGCAAAAATACTCCAAAGAGCAGAAATTTAATTTCTGAGAAATGTGAAAACAATACGAGTAAAAATGTGAAGATATGAGAAGAAAGTTAAAGCTAAGAGCATAACTGATAGCTTATTGTAAAACGAAAAGGAAAATGTTGCACTCATGAATAATACTAGGATACCAAAGCAAAATTTAAAATATAAACCGCTAGAGAGAGGAATTAAGTTGGCCGAAGAAGAGATGGTTGGGTCAGTTTTGTTGGAGGTGTAACGGGTCTATATAGCCCAATATATGGTTGTGTAACTCAAAAAATGTACTAAATAGACCTCACGTTCATACAAATACACTTTATGTTATTAGTTCCTCCAACTATAAATTAAGTACCCTTCTGCTTATGCAATTGCGTCTTGAGTGGTAGGATTAGAAAATGAAAATGAGAATTTGGTAAATTTATTTTGATTGCTCATCAGTTTGCTTATTTGTTACTCTGCAGTTTGTACAACCTGGAACCAAGTCGTACTAATTGTAACTATTTAGCATTGGAGGCATAAAGAACAATAGAATAATTAAAACCATATTGACAGCATGAGAAGAGAAACGTCATTTCCTGTGCAGCTTGGTTCAGTATTCTAAAGCTACAAGAAAGTCTATCTCTTTCTCTTCTTGCGGTTTCCGTTCATTTAACGTTCAACTGAAGTCTCTTATTTCTTTCTTTCTTTTTTCATTTTCTTAATTGTTCTTGTATTTGTATGTATTACTTTCCAGCTTGATTTTTCAGTGCATATTTCTATACTCTCCCGTAACTTTTTAAGCTCTATGAATCGACCTGTAGAAAAAGCGGGGTATGTTCGACTCCAAGTCACTGAAATGTACTCGTCGAGACTGGTACCAAGGGTTTTTTCTCTGCGAGACAGGAACATAAATAATATTTGCTGACTTTTTTTTTCAGTTTGTCCGTTACTTCAATGAATTATTTTCTTTGTTTCATTGGGAAACAATCTTTAGCTGTTCTGTAAAATCGCTATAATAATTATATTAGATACTGATTTAAAAAAGTATAGGATGAACCATTTCGATAGTAACACGGTAACATTCGGCTATCGCGATGTCTTAAGTTCATTAATTCTGTTCTTAGACACCCGAGGCACCTGGAGTCCCTTCCAGGGGATCCATGAAGCATTGGAGTACAGTTAACAGCATTTATGTTTGAATGTGTAAACACAAACAATGAAATACGAGAAAACGAAATATGATGCGCATTTTCTATATGTATTTATTGAGATAAAGTAAATTAAAACCAAATTGAAGGCGACTATACGAGTGTTCCGGAGGATTTCCAATAGGTAAGCTAAGAACGTGGCCCAGGCAGAACACTCATATGAAATGTCGCATCATAATTTGCCTGCCAACAACGAACTAAGTAGATTGAGGCATTTTCCTGAATATCAAATAAGGACGCGAAACTGTTGATGCCTTTCGTAACAATTTACGTGTGTAAAAAAATCTTCTTTGCATTTGTTTTCTAAAATGCAAGTATGGAAACAATTTGGAAACTGAGAATATAAATTTCTATTATTAAGCCTGATATAGGCTCACGGTTTGTGAGTACAATACACCCTCATCCCTCTCATCTGTTTATTTAACGATGGTCTATAACATCTAAAGGTCATCAACGTCCTATTCAATTCAGGGCGTGAAACAGTCGATCAACTTTTATCACATGCCTCTTCTTTTAGATTTGAGGATCTTTTAGGTGCCGTAAATGGCACCCATGGCTTTACATCGCTTCCGAAGACAATTGTACTTAGCAGTTTTACTACCAAAAAGATCTATAGACCTGGTAGGATTTGTACCCGCGACCTTGGGTTTATGAGGCAAATATGGTTACCACAAGATCGACCCTCTGATCTAGAAATTAAAATTAACGAGTAATGTTGTGCCAGCATACATATTAGTTATTGTTAATATTGATATTTCACGTATTTTATATACTTAATTATAGACATTATTGCTAATGTGTAGGAATACACTGCAATTAAAATACAATTTTTTAAAAAAACGCATTTGCTTGTTTATATCTTTAAACTTTATAAAGTGATGAACAACTATGAAAATTTATAGGATGCAAATTTAGGATTTTAAACTTACTCAACTAAAATTAAATAAGAAAATACATTAACAGAATTTTGAAAAGTTTTTTTTTTCTTTTCATTAAAACATAACATCTTTACTACAATTGTAGTGTAAATAATAACGTACTCGACGTGTTCAATCAAAATCATAATTGTTTTCTTTTTTCACATCATCATTCCTCCTCCTCCTCCACCTCCTCCTCCTTTTTTTAATAGTGTTTAACGCTCCTTTTTACTGCTGAGGCACCACAGACGGTGGACCCTCATGACACAGGAGATGAAATGGTAAACTGGGAAAGGATATTTTTTGCGGAAGGAAGTGTTCCAGGCGTAAATTAAGGATACCTTCCCAGATTTTGCCATCTATGAGGACTGAGAAAAACCTGGAAGGAACCTCAGTCAGGGAGAACGGTCCTGGTGAGATTCGAAACCCAGACCCCTCGCTCAGGAGTCCGCGCCTTAGCGACGTTGGCCACCCATGGCGGTTTTACATCATTTGAAAGTGAACTTCTTTAAATATGAAAAATATCATCCCTTTGAACGAACATGGCATTTGTTATGTTTTGAAAAATATTCACACATCATTTTGCTACATATATAATGATACTACTTCGGCATTTAACATTTTATAATTCAGTAAAATAATTTGACAGCTTCTACACAAAAACTCTATGACGGAGAATTCAATAGCTAAACTAATTTTTATAAATTAAACATTACATCTAAGTATACTTATTTAGTAGTTCGAAAGGTTTTCTATTTATGGTGTAACAATGGCTAAGATGCAACATAAACTCCTTTTCTGTATTTTAAATTACTATAAGTGCTATTTGTTTATACTTATGTTCACTTTCAAAAGGGCAAAACCATAGAGTAATATTTCATTTTACTTTAAATTAACTAGATGAAATATTACAAAAAAAGATTTGCAGATGAAAAAAAAATGTTTTTCTTCAAGACAATGCAACTGCTTTTAAAAATATTTGATGAAAAATATGTAAAAATATAAGAGGTTTGAAGTATGAATTGTTGGAGCATCATTTGGCTCCGTCTGACTTTCATGTCCCGAAAGCTGAAACTCTTCCTCGTTTGTCAGCGTTTTACATTAAACTAAGAGGAGCAACTGTAGAGAAGTGTTTTGCAAACCCTCCGGAAAATCACTTATGATTACAGCATCGTTGGAATAAATATATGTACTTTAGGTAGATTGTGTTGAACATTGTTTTGTAATGGCTTACATAGTCTACCTGTTATCATACATGTTTCTTGATACGTAAGTCCTAACCAAAGTTGCCAAATTGGTGCTTTTGGCACTAGATCTGGTGATTTTGAAAGATATTGGTGCCAAAAATTAATAAATAGCGCTATAGCAAAATTCCGATGCCCTTGCAGTAAATTTAGCGCGTAATCTGGAGCTTTCGGGGGGAGAAAGAAGGAAAAGTATACCTACATAAAGGCTAAAACAATATGCACTGTGTACAACAATGTAATTAGTTGTAACGGAAAAGTCTTTGAAGTCGCCTCTTTAGAAGTAGCTGTTATTGCTCGCTCTCATCTTTCGTTTCCTGCGCTACAGAGTCTGTTAAGTTTATGACTGTTGTATGGAGTGTACAACAAAAGTCTCCAGAAAGCTGACATGGAGCCCCGACACCTCGTAACCTGAAGCCCATCTAATTACGGAAAACATAAACTGAAAAATGTGTGTACTTAAATTCATGATACTTGTCCACTTGACTAGGATGAGTTAATCTTTTTATTTATTGATGCAGACCACGTGTATTAAAAGGAAATAAAATTAATACCCTTAATACTAGTTAAGTGATGGTTTTTAGTCTGCAAGAATAGGGGAAATTGAATAGTTTGCATTTTTTTTTTTTTTTTTTTTTGGTGCTCTAGTGAAGAAGTGCTGTACACTGAATATTTCTGAAGTATTGGGAACTGAACATTTATGCGAATTGATATTTGTGGTGTTTTTTGTGAAATTTTAGTTTGATACTTTTCGGGTGCTTTTGGGCAAGCTATGTTTGGTGTTAATACTAGTGTGTTTGGGCAACGATTTTGCGCTTTCTCATCTCTGGTCCTGACTGTCGACGCTCATGAGGAATTATAGCTGTCATTCTATGCAGTCTTGCTTTTCCAAACACTTATGTTCATTATGCAAGCTGATAGCGCAAATCTAATCATGCTGATGATGCTAGCACGATCCTGTGCAGAGGAACGCGACCTGCGTGACGAAATGTGCACCCTGGGTTGGGCACCAGTTATAGAACCGGATGACTCGTACCATTGCTTATACGGGTGTGCCACCAGAACGTTTCATTTTCGTTATCCAACGGTCCAGAACATTTTGTTACCGTGTCAGCTGACCGTACACAACACAGTAACTGGTTTCCTAAAAATAACGTGTCTTTACAAGCTCCCTGTTTCGTCACTAAAGGGCAGCGGTGAATGTTCCGTCCTTGTCGCCTTGAGAAGTGCACTGAAGGAAAGTAAAAAATAACGAAATTGTCCCCTAGAGGCCATTCGGTGTAGGTGACCACACCTTTGCTGCCTCGGTACTGTACGATATGCAACCGCGCTGTCACTGCCTTCTACTTCTAGATAAGATCGGCAGCGCGGTAGAGAGACCGTGAAACACCTAGCCACTCGCCGTGATGACTGAGTAGGCAGTGCAAAGATGGTGTTAGAACCTCTTCTCAAATTAACGTTTTCCTATAAATATATATGTAATACCAGGGCATTGCATTGTTAATGTTTTCCTTTACTTGTTATGTTTTAATAGTAAATGTTAGAACCACATGGGTTTGCTCTTATACGGCATAATAGCATATTTACCTGAGTATGGTCATTATCCATTACAAACATATCTATAATCAGAACTTCCCAACCTTGCAAGTTTCCGTTGCTCTTACCTCTCTAGTGTGTAACTCCCGCTTTTACTACTGAGGTGGTGGACACTGGTGATACACGATTTTTTTTTTTTTTTTTTTTTTTTTTTTTTTTTGATTTGGTTCATTTACGGGCGCTCGTTAACATCTCAGGTCATCAACGTCCTATTCGATTCAGAACGTGAAACGACCGATAAATTTTGTTCAGAAACTTCTTCTTTCAGGCTTGAGGTTCTTTAACATGCCGTAAATATACGATACGGGACCCACGACTTTACTTCCCTTCCGAAGGAAACCATACTTAGGATTTTTAAGCGCGAAAAAATCCATCGATCCTGGCCGGGAATGAAAACCAGCGATCTTGTGTTTAGAGGGCAGTATGGTTTCCACTACACCATCAGGACCGATGGATGATATACGAGGTGAAATGATAAATTATGAAAATAATCATTTTTAAGGAAGTGGGCGTTCCAAGCTTAGGTTTAGGGTTCCTTTCCGCCATTTGTCATTTATGAATACTGAGGAAAGCCTGGAAAAAAACTTACAGTCAAGGAGGATTGTCCTGGTGGAAACCGAACCCCATACCTCCCCTCATGAGTTTGTGCCTTAACAATCTCGGCTACCTGCACAGGTGGTGTCACTTTCATTACCTATCAGAGACAAAACATCTTTTAAGGCTGAAAGGCTGGATTAACTTACAAAAAATGTTTGCACAAGATACGTCATTTCTAATGTATTTTTGGTACGCTGAGTTCAAATGTGTCCTTGGTTTTATCTTTGCGTAGTCAATTAAAAGTAAAGATACCATAATACTTAGGAATACCCTCATCACAATAAATTGATGTAATTTTGTTAAATTAGCTGATTAACATACCTCGAAATATTGCCAGCTCATACGTTGCTGCTTCTATTTAACTTCCTGTGAGGTTGCAACATACTGGATTTCCATCTTTCTTGTTACCTTTCTGCACTTTAAGGATACCGTGATGAAATCTTTCTTCAAGTTTATCACTGATATATCCAAAGTTCTTCATCTTCAATCAGGATTAGATCCTGCCTGTTGCGATCTCACATTTTTGCTTCTATCATTGTTTTTTCTTGTCTTTAAATTGATCTTCCTGCTTTCGGATTATACATCTACATATCTTTTTGGTATTCTAGCTTCTTTCATTTTTAATTGTTTTACCCATTGTTGTCTATTTTTCCCTAATTGTTGTAATGTTGGTTGCTCCTGCAATTCTTTTCTTATATCTGCATTTCTTACATGCTTTTCTTTTGTGCAACCTTTGACAGATCGTAGAAATCGCATTTCTGCTCCTTGAATGTTATTCTCTTTCTTCTTTTTTAAAATCTAAGCATCACTTCCATAAAAAATAAATAAATAACTGGTAAAGCCATGGTTGTGTAGAATCTTAACAGTGCGCCTTTTCTCCCTGTTTTGCACAGTACATCTAATTGTTCCGTACACAGCTGGAACTTTTGTATTTTTAGATTAACATCTTGATCCTCTTCATTTGTGACATCACAACCTAAACCTATTTCATGAATTAGGAGATTGTCTTTTATTTTTGCTTTTGCTATAGTCCTTTTTAGTTTATAATATACTCTAGTTTCCTAGTTAGGTGTTTGTAAATATTTAAGACATGCTTCTTTTTTCATATTTTACTGTTGTCTGTATTTCTTCATTCCAGTAACTAGGACCTTTGTTTCTTTTTTATTTCTTTTTATTACAAAGTGCCTCTTTTGCTGTTTGCTACGTAATGTTTTCTTATGTTTGATATTCTTTTTCTAAATAATTTTCGGTATTAATTTCAATGAATTTCTGTGTCATCCTATACTGGAATAAATTTTGTATACTAGCCAAAGTTTAGAGAGGGAAAAGTCCACAAAAATATAGTAAGTGAATTCTGAGGGACTATTACGGCCAAGATGCTATAGATCTTGTGATTAATTGTTCATAGATTTTTACTCTAATACTATTTTAAGAATTTCCTTAAAGCCTCTTGCACGATAGCAATACTTCTAGTTCAATATGATTCAGTTTATTATAAAACAGTTGATGTCTAATTAGTTCTGTTATCTGCGTCCCAATAAAAATGTCTTCCTACAACATAGCAACACTGTTTCTTGGAAATGTTTCTTGTAAGTATTTGAAACCTTCTGCAGAGTTATCTAATGCCCTGACAAACTTCTTAGTTAGTTTTAGTTTTGTAAGTGATAGAAAAGTAATTTTAGATCCCTAAAACTATGGTTTAGTTGTGACATTTTTTCATCTTGTACAAGTATCTTCCGAGGAGGCCACACTTTAGTGTCTCTTAGTACAGCAGTGCTAGTCACACAAAAAACAACAACATTTTGAATATCCATTTATATTTCTTATTTCTCTTCTTGCTCAAAGAGTAATAGCTTCTACTGAACACAAGAACTTCATCTCTGCGTTTTCAATTTCTCTTCTAGCCTCCTAATTAGTATCAAATTTTCAATAATAGAACTGCCATTAGTTAATAAAATGTTATGCTTTGCCTCTTAAAGTAAAGCACATTACTCCACATAATGCATAAAGTATAATTCCTCTTTTTGGCAGCAAGATAATTAAAAGTGTGCACTTGTTCTATTATCTTATTTTTTACATCTTACATGATGCTTTATTGGAATGTCATGGTTATGGTCTTCTCTAATGATATTAATTACTTAGCTCTTTGGGATCATCCTTGGATTCACTAATAGCAAGTCTGATTGTCTGCAAACAAATTCTTATTTTATTTTGTGTCATTAATTACAAAATGTCTAGTTGAAATATGTTGACATTTTCAAAATACTTCGTCAATGTAAATATAAATGTGAACCTGGTTTTACTTCTTAATTTGTTCCTTTTATCTTATTGCCTATTATACAAAAGGGGGAAAATAGTAGAAAGAGGGCTTGACACTAACTATTTTGAGAATGGCAACGAACGGTCTCGGACGCTTCGATGTGCAGCTACAGACATCGATATGGATTAACGTCATAGCTACGTTGCATAGCTAGTCAAATATAAAACATATAATTGGCGGGTAAGCAGGCTGCAACTTCCAGTAAATCTAATTACAAGTCAAGTATTGTTACTCAATGTACACTGTACAGGTCTTTGGAGATTTTTGAGAACTACAACGGGTAAGTTTTATGAACAATTATTGTACTTGAATTTCAATTAATGTGGTCTACTAAAGTAATACTGTGTATTATATACAAGAAATTGTTTCTGTTTGTATTTTCAGTTCTCTTGACCATCCATAAATACATTTGTAGCTTTGGGGCTAACGTCTGCGTACAACTGATAATTTGCTCCTATTCTTGAGATGTTCATTTTTCGACTTTCTTTCAACACACAGATTTTGTGTACCTTTTTTCCGCACTGTATATTATTTTTGAAGAAATTCTCTTATTAACACAAAATTTAGGCAGTTGTTGTGCCGTTTAAACGATATCCAATTCAAAATGTTCAAATATGTACAAAGATACCCTGCTTTGAAAATTGCCGTTTTCTATGAATCACGCTGTAGAAACTTGTACCTGAACGTAAACATCGATCTGTGAATTTGATCATTGTTTAACTAAAAAGAGCTACTATAATAATGTAAATATTGTGTCAAAGTTCAGTAAAAAGAAAGTTCTTTTAATCTATTAAATTGTACGGCTCGCTCGTAAAAGTAACAATTCACAATCGATATTGCTAGTGGTTATGTATTATCGACAAGGGCAGGTGGCTATTGTCCATGTGGGTCAAGTGACTACTGGCGGTTCGGGTCAAATGCTGACCAACGCCGGAGGAAAAGTTTTCTCTAAATTATGCACCAAGTCACGAATCTTAGACGTCCGCGACAGCAGCCGTTGTAACTCCGCTGACCTTCATAGAGTTTTGTTGGCGACCTCACTCCCGTTACAGCAAAAATTATCTCGTGATCCGTGAGGTCGTATCCCGAACAGTCCGCCGACCAACACCCACCTCCTGCAGAGATTACTTAACCAGGATGTGCACACTATGTTGCTGTAACATTGCCAGTCTTTTGTTCTCTCAACTCCAGCAGGCGGTGGGTGGTGATGAACGTACAAGGGAGTGGTGCCTTACTGAAGGGAGCTGTCCGGCATTAAGCTACTTGCTGTAAGGTTTATCATGTTTTAATACAATATATTCTGGAATAGTAAAATAGGAGAAGTATAATTAATGTATTAACGTCTTTAACATTGCAATATCTCTTCCATATTTAATCTGATCACTTTGCTACCATTTTGAAATTCCGTTGCTCTTTTATTTATTTCTATTTTTATTAACAGAGGCTCGCAGCTTTACTACTGCTATGTATAAATCGCAAGCTTCTAGGATCTTAACCAGAATTAACACTCATACGTGTGTGGCTGAACATACACAACAGAAAGAGAGAAATAATTTAATAAAAATATCATAGTAATATACATATTTAAACTAAATAATCCATTCGTCCGTTTTTCATAGCAGCAAATCTGTCGATGATATTTTGATTAATATCGGGGATCTGGAGGACAGAATAGAGAGAGCATTATATATTTCCCATGTTTTGAAATCACAATGTGATTGTAATTAATAATTGGAGTTTGTGAACTCAGTATTTTAATTTAGATTTTCTATTCCAGGTATCGCTTTGTATAGTGTCTATTTTCTTTAGTTTGATTATCACAAAATGAAGGAAAGTCTATTGCACTAATGTTTACGAAACTGACCAACTTGCCATTCACTAACAGCTGATTACTAACAAAACGGCTTATTATTGCTGCAGAGATCAAATGTGATATTATTTGATATTGAACTATTAGGTTGATGCATAAGTTCTTAGCGTCTTTGTCATCACAACGCTGCTGCGTTACTAGGACATTGTTTACCGTTTGTCATCTGTCATTCGTTATTTGGAGCGTTGTGCTTGTAAATAAGCTTTGAATTTCGCAGATTTTAAGAATGTTTGCGATGTTTTTGAGCTAAAGAGGATGAAGTGTTAAGTGGGAGCATCCGTAAATAAAGCAAATCAACGAAAAATGGTGTTCTATGTCAACAACAAAAGAAGAAAGGAATGACTGAGCTGTAACAAAAAAGAACACCTCGTGCAAAGTTTCTGCTCATTCACAGATGATGATGTTATGCGTTTTGTGGGATAAAGATGATGTCATGTACTACAAATTGCTTCCCAGGAATGTAACCATAACTACTAAAATTTACTCTCAATAACCTTGTGGCCGCAATTGAAGAATAAATACCTAAAGACTGCAACAATAGCTGCTGCAATACGTGAATGCACACCCACACTCCAATAACATGGCGAAAGTAGGTATCTAGGAGCTTGGTTGGATTTCACATCCCCCCTATTCTCCCGATATTGCGCTCTCAGACTTCCATCTTTTCTGTTCTCTATCCAACTCTGGAAATTGCTTCGATAATGAACATGCTTTAAAGCTTGGCTTAACGACTTCTTCAGCTCCAAACAGAGCTGTGGAATCAAGAAACTACCCCAGCGTTGGGAGAGAGTCACAGGTAATGAACGAGAATATATTACTGATTGGTTTATGATTACTATTCATCTCAAATAAAAATTTTTATCACAGAAAAAAAAAACGCTATGAACTTATGCATCAACCTGATAACTGCATGTTTCCCCATATTTAATGCATACGACTGCTGCCACTAATAGCTATTGCACTATAAATACTATGTATTTTCAAATATTTTATTCAACTTTGTAACACAACTATAATAAGTCAGTATAAAACTTGAGGCAATCAATCTTATCTGGGAAAGCACATGATGAGAGGTGACGTATCAGGTGGTGCATGCACACAAAGACTCATATGGGCAAGAGGTTTTTCCTACCGCTTCCTTTCACCTAAATGCTCCGAGACAATGCCCCTATAGAAAACCGCAAATAGAAACATCAGGTGCAAGGTAGAATTCCTCTAAAAACGGTTTAGATTTACGCGTAAAACCATCAAGCAAGCAATATATTAACAACAACAACAACAACATAATAATAATAATAATAATAATAATAGTAATAATAATAATAATAATAATAATAATAGGAAATTACTGAAATTATGAATAGAAGGATGTGAAAGCATTGTGGAAAAAGGGGTTTTGAAAGAGGGCTTTGTAGGGGTAGCTCAGACGAACAACCTCCTAGAGGAACCATCCTTGACATATATTCATGCTTCGCGGTTACAGCGAAAAGAATACCTTTCCCTTTTCCAGCTAATTACCATTCATATTCGTTAGACAGGTTTATAGGTATAATGATAATGCTAATTATCTTGAAGAAATACACGATGAAAAGAAGAGAGAAACGTATTATATTAGTTTAGATTATTTACATAATTGCATGGAATAGTTTCATCACTGTTAAACGTAGAAACTGTCAGGTTTAATCACATACGTAATTATAATTGTAGTATATAATATACTTATATACAAAAATTTTATCTACAGATTATTACTTAATTGTTGAGAAACTTTGTAGATTGGATAGAGAAATTAAAAAAATGAAAAACACATGTACTCATGAACTCTATTTTGTTTACTTTTCGAATTAGGCTAATTTTTATGTTTTATATGTGCTATACTTGCCTTCAGTAGTAATGTTCAAAGTGACTACTGTGATTTGAAGCAAGAACCTCTTATGGTGGGATTTGCCTTCATAGGTTTCGTGTTGTTCTATATGAAAATGTATTAGGACTCTACATTCGCGCAGACAGTGCCCATAGATTCTGGCCGTCCAGTGTTGCTCTTAGGCTCTTAGCCCAACCTTTCCTCTCAGAGGTGCTCCCATTGGGAGCGTAGACACAAACGTCCAGCCATGAGCAAGGCTAAAGTATCGAAGTATGCTCCTATTTTTTTAAAATTTTCTTCAAATTTCCATCGATCCTACCTACCCACTTGTCTACTAGACACCGAAAATTGCAATGTAAAAATGGAATATATGTGCGCATGTGTATGTGCGTGTGCTAACGCTCTAGCAGTCGCAATTTTTTTTTGCAACGAAACTCTGAATGCAACCGTAAATTAACAAACTATTCGTCCAATTCGTTAACCAGTAAAACTGCATCATTCGGGGTAGGGATCAACCTAAAGCAAAAATTTAAAGAAAAAAAAATTAAAATCGCTATAGCGGCCGCAATTTTTTTTTCCTCCACGAAACTCTGTACGTTTCATTAAAATAAACTATACTTTTTTTGAAAATTAGGGCAATAGGGGTGGGAATATCTGAAAACAGAATGGGGGTTAAAACGAAATTTAAAAATCGCTCTATCGACGGAAATTTTAAATATTTATAGGAAACTCAGTATATGCCATTGAAATAAAATTGAAAAATAGTTGCTGAAAATCAGTGAAATCAGATTATTAGGAATGGGGGTTTATCAAAACCTAACATTTAAAAATCGCTGTAGTGGTACCAACATTTACTTTTCGCAACGAAACTCGGTATATGCCATTAAATAAAATAATAAAAATATTTTCTGAAAATCAGGGAAAACTTGGCCATAGAAATGGGAATTTACCTGAAATCCAAAATTTAAAAATCGCTCTAGCGACACTAATATTTGGGTTTTCACGACAAAATTCGGTATGTGCTATTTAAATAAAATAACAAAAATATTTTCTGAAAATTAGGGAAATCGGGCCATCGTATAGCTGAAACCAAAATTTATAGTGTGTGATATAGAGAAATTTAAAAATCGCTCTAGCGCGTCAGAAATTTTTGTTTTTTTCTCAACATAGGCCTATTGAAATAAAATAGAAATAACAGTTTCTGGGAATCAGTGAAATCAAATATAATTAGTGGTGGAGTTTTACCTGAGACCCAAAATTTAAAACAAATACATTTTATTGCAACGAAATTCTGTATATACCATTTAAATAAAATTAGAAGATAAGTTTTTGAAAAGTGGGGAAATGGGATCTTTAGGATTTGTTATTGTTGATTTGGTTTATTTATGGATGCTCTTTAACATCTCAGGTCATCAGCGTCCCCATTCTGTTCAAGGCGTGAAACGGCCGACAAATTTTGCTCAGAGGCCTCTTCTTTCAGGCTTGAGGTTCTTTTTCGTGCCGTAAATGTACGACACGGGATATACGGCTTTACCTCCCTTCCGAAGGAAGCCATACTTAGGGTTTTTACGCCCGAAAAAATCCATTGATCCTGGCCGGGTTTGAACCCGCGATCTTGGGTTTAGAGGGAAAATTTCACTACACCATCAGGACCGACTAGGACCTTTAGGAGCGGGGGGTATATTTGAATATGAAATTTAAAAAAACACTCTTGAGTTTAATTTTCTCTCTATTGCTTCAAAATAAAAGGACAAATTAATCAGCATATAAACTGTATTTATAACGATGGATATGTTTTATGTTTAACAAAAGCATCGCCGTGAAGATAGCAAATGTGAAATATTAATCTAATATATGTGTGAAAATTATATTTGTATGTAACAGCGCTCTGTAACAGCCGCCAGAAAATGTTTACGTTACATGTTTTCATTACAATAACTTTTAAGTTAAATTTCAAAGCCAATGAAAATCGATGGAACTTTAAATTGTATATTGTTGACTGTGTATATTTTCTTGGCACATTGTAATTATTTTTAAATAGCAACATGTTTTTGTTCCATTGAAACATATGAACGTCTTCTTCTTAAATACGCAATATAACTCGTAACTTTCTGTTATTTTTCTCTATTTTAGTGGAGATGATATGAAGGGCTCGGTTAGTTATTGTTACATTGTAAAATGTTTAATACCTACACAGTATGGCTTTGTTTATCATTGGTCATATATTTCATTTAATTAATAGTATACCATTAATTGTGTAGTTTGATCTCAATAATAATATAAGTAATAATAATTATAAAAATGTTGTTCCTTTTCATAATACTTATAGATTGCAAGAAATCTAATTTTCTTTCCCCAATACCACACAGTAATGCCAGGATTATTTCATTTCATTAATTAATAAGGCCTAAATTTAGATTTTGTACTAATTTTTTAAGTTATTCAAGTTGCTGAGGAATTTTCTTATTGTACACAACTGCTACGTGACAAACTTTTAATGTTTTTCTCTTTGTTATTCATCGTACATGTACAAAAATGCCAAACAAAGCACATGATTGAAAAACTTGTAGCTAGGAAGACCAATGTGGGGTTTAGCTGAAAACTCCACTTTGACATATTGAAAGATGTGATCAGAAATTGAGAAATTAACTTAGACTGAAAGGCCTAACGGTGATTCTAACGGGAATGTAATCAGATTTGCCATATTAAGCTTTGTGCTCCAGATGGTGCACAAAATGACATAAGCCAAGTCAACTAAAACCCGTTTACATGGGAGGAATGTGTCAGTTTAATAATAGTTATTTTAGAGAACAGTTATCCCAGACTAGTCTTACAAAGTATTGTTAGTCAAATTAACATTTAAATGAGAAACATGAATGAATTATCCAGTATATATATATATATATATATATATATATATATATATATATATATATCCAATTTTCACCATTTTTGATAGCACTGACAGATTTTTCCTCATTATAAAAATGAACCTGGACCACCCATATACCCCGTTACTCTCTGAGGGTTACACTAGAACTATAAAGTTGTTCAAAAATCAGAATGCTTTTAAAATTCATGTGTAACTTCACAGAAACATTAAAATTAAGAAAGAAGAAATTTGTATCTTTACAAATACTATGCAAAAACACAGAATATGATCTTTTACCTGGATATTCAAGGAATGATTTACCACCATGTCGTACCTGCACACAACTGTAACTGGGAAATTCTACAGAGGTGTCCTGAAAACTTTCCAAGGCCATATCACATGCAAAAGGCCATTTCCGTGCAACAAGCTGGATAATGCACCACGATAATGCATGGCCACACATCGTAAATGTTGCTGAATATCTCATAAAAACAATATGAATTGTGTCCCTCAGCCTCCGTATAGTCCAGATTAAACCCTATGTGACTTTTTCCTTTTCCCCAAATTGAAGACGCCTTCGTGGAGGGCATTTTCCATCATCAGAGGTGAAGGTTACGCAGGCGATTCTAAAGAATCTGTCAAAATTGTTTCTAGCATGTCTTTGATAACTGTCATAAACATTGGGACACCTGCACTGCATCCTACGGAAACTACTTTGAGAAAGAGCATCAAAATTATAAAAATAAGTAAATGTATGTTGGAAAAAAATCATGATCATTCTTTATTGAACAGCAGTATGTTTATTAGATATATAGATTGCTCGAATGTGTTGGTGGACGATTTGTATGCCATTACGAAATTAAAACTTCAGTTGTGAACCGTAGGGTTTTTATTCAGCCGATCTAACATGGTGTACCGATGCTGACTAAAACACCACCCGCTATAAGATCAGACATGAATGGGTTTAGGTTCTGTTTCGGTCCGCGGGTGATTTTCTAATTTTTAATATTAAATTCTGAAAAAAATGTAGTCAAATAATTAAAGCTTAAAGCAATTCAATTTCAATTGTTTAAAATCCATCATTTCTTAATGCGATTATATGCTATTGAAAAATAAATTACAATAATATGAGCATTTAATTGGTAGATATTATGAAGATAATTATATTCAAAACAATAAGGAGAAAAACTTTCTAAAATTTTTCAAAAGTATGGTAGTTCGTGTAGCTTTATGGCTTCACATAAAAGAACAGACACAACGCAATCCTGTACAAGATTACACCATATAAGACTACAGGCCAAACGAACTTCTTCAGGAACTGAAAATATATAGCATAGCTAAGATATGAGCCAATTTATGTAACTGGGGATACATTTTCGATCAAACCATGTGGTGTAATATCGATATATGGTTCCTTTGCAAATTTCCCTTTGTAGATACTAAACGTCGGAAGAAAGTTTATATAAAATTGTCTTTTATTAAGTATGGAAAATGTTGTCAAAGATATTTGACTAAAGCTCTTGAAACAAAATTTAACCAACCATTCAAAAAAAAAAAAAATGTTTGAAATCTAACTCAACAACTAATTCAGCTATTATGAAAACAGCAACCTCCTCAAGTTCTAAGGTTTTCATTTTTATGATACCTGGTGATACCACCACAGGTCAAGAAAAGAAAGGTAAAATATCCACCCCTATTTTACACCCGATCAGCCTTTTGAACTTAAAAATCCAAGGAAGATGTTCTTTAAGAAATAGAAATCAAACAAATCCTGACCGTCAAATAGTTTGATTGTCTCAAGCCGATAGGGACCGCCCCCCCCCCCCCCCCCCATCAAAAGTGGATTTTTGTCCTTTGGCTAGTACTGTAAGATACCCGTACGGAAGGATCAGAACTGTGTTAGAGAAGGGGAAAGTGGGAAGGAAAGAGTTGTTTTTATAACCAGCGATACAATTGCTCTCAAATACAGACATTTCTACTTCGTGTTATTTTAATTAGAAACGTTTCTGAAAAAGAACAGTGTAAATAATATCCGTGATTAATTAAATTTGATATGCCTTTGTTTGTATAAAAATGTTCACAAGTTAAGAAATGGTGTCAGTTCAGGTTCGAAATTATATCTTACCACTTCTCTTTTTTTATCATTATAATCCAGGAGGCCAAAGATCAGCGGGTTTTCAAATTTCATACAGCAAATAAAATAAAATAAATAGACAAATAAATAAATAAGAATTAGAGAGAAAGAGAAAGGAAGAAGAAAGTAAGAAAGAAAAGAAGAAAGGAAACAAGAAAGGAAGAAAGAAAGAAAGAAAGAAAGAAAGAAAGAAAGAAAGAAAGAAAGAAAGAAAGAAAGAAAGAAAGAAAGAGAGGGGGAAGCGAGAGAGAGAAAGAAGGAGAAAAATGAAGGAAGGAAAGAGGACAGAAGGAAAGAAAGGAAGGAAGGAAGGAAGGAAGGAAGGATGGATTACAAAATGCTTTTAAATAGCTTAATGATTTAATATCAATACCATTTAGAAAATTTAATTCTGTAGTAGTTTTTTTTTTTTTTTTTTTTTTTGCGAGATCAGCATTTAGCGTTTTTTTTTCTTCTGAAAAATAACAATCTTTAAAATAAACATATGAATATGAATTTAAGCTTTATGAACATGTGATTAAAATATATATCTTTTATCCAATTAATTGAGTTAATGGTTCCGTTAGCATATACACAGTGAGGCTGTCTGAGCGGGGCTGACTACTAGGGATGTGCAGCCGCCGCAAGCCTCGCGCAAAGTTAGTAGTTATACTCTTACTTAAAGCACATGAATAATGACATATTTTCAAACCCGATACAATAAACACTAACCTGTATTATAAGATTTTTGTTGATTTGGTTTATTTATGAACGCTCTTTAACATCACGGTCATCTGCGTCCCATTCTATTGAAGGCGTGAAACGGCCGACAAATTTTGCTCAGAGGCTTCTTCTTTCAGGCTGGAGGTTCTTTATCCGGGACCCACGGCTTTATTTCCCTTCCGAAGGAAGCCATACTTAAGATTTTTACTCCCGAAAAAAATCCATCGACCCTGGCCGGGTTTGAATCCGCGATTTTGGGTTTAGGAGGCAAGCATGGTTACCACTACACCACCAGGACCGACATTATTATAACAGATACTGAAAACGATACATACGAAATTCCTGTATTTCATTTAATTTTTCTTCCGTAAGAACGTTGACATTGAGAGATTCTGTCTTTCGTAAAATTTTAACAAGTTCGCAAACCGTTATATTTACCTGGAAAATGATTGCCAGATTATTTTCATACAAATCGTCTTATAATTGATTTTATATGCACATCGCACATAAAAACTTGTTCTTCAAAACTGTATTTATATAGTGGCGGATGAAGAAAAAATTAGCACACAATGAAAGTGCCCAGTGACACAGGAGTGCGCAACCACTCACTCAAACTAAATACCTGCACATACATTATAAAGTCTTGACTGCCTTCTTGCAGTACGCAGCCGCGCTCTTCCGGACCATAACTGTAATAACCCCATTGTAGAGTGACAAATTTAATTCTTTCAAATAATAAATTAACTGTTTAACAATGGATCTATGTAAAATTTCTACACTATTCTCCTCGTCCGATTTCTTATGTCTGTCAAAATAAAATTTACTGCCACGGATGGCCTAGGTCGTTAAGGAGCGGACTCGTGAGCTGAAGGTCTGGGGATTCGATTTCCACCAGGAACGCCCTCCCTGACAGGTTTTTTTTTTTTTTTTTTTTTTTTTTTTTCCCAGGTTTTCCTCAGTCCTCATAAATGGCAAATGCCATTTCCTCCACCCTTTGAAAAAAAATCCAACATATCATTTCATCTCATGCGTTATCAGTGTCTCCACCGTCTGTGATGCATCACTACTTAAAGGAGCATTAAACACTATTAAAAAATACTTTATTTATCGAAAAGGTACGTCTATTGGTTTAATGGCTACTTGAATACTGATTTTTTTTTAGTTGTATTAACAATACAACTGCATTTTGTTGGATACTTATAGCACGTACTCATGAAAACGCCATATTTCCATGATATTTTGGATTTAAAACTTGCGTCTATTAAGTTATCAACTACTGCAAAACGAAATAAATCATTAACATCTTAAAAGAAAGGTGTTTCGGAAGAAGGAACACACTTGAAATGTCTTGTGGACTAAACTTCTGCAAATAAAAATACAATTTGGACGTTTAAAAGTTTTAATGTCACATTTTAAGCAGTTGTGTCATACAAAAGCACATAGTTTACAAATGAGTTAGTTTAAAATTATATTGAACTCAAAAGGTTTACTTCTCTTCCAGTTTATGAAAATACTATAAGATGCCTCTTCTGAATGCAACCATCATTTACAACAAAATGTTCCAACTATATAGTTTCGTTCCTCTATTTGTGGCTTAAATACAGCTCTCTAAGTATTCGTTTGAAGATATTGATTGTGGAACGTTTTGCAAATGAAATGGCTATTCCATAAGTCAAGATATACATTGGTTTCACAACCGAGCCCCGCCCTTGAGAAATGTCAGGGCTGACATTGCCTACACACCTCCGGGCATTGTCGCAACAAGATCCTGGTCCACCACCTCCAGGGCTTCTGAATATCCCAGAGTTGTTTTTCTTAAATACGGCAGTATTACAAAACTCCATGTAAAGCCCCATGTTTATTTACGATAATGTCATTGAATAGAAAGAATAGAAAGTTTACGAAAAATGTAAACCACATCACAAAAATATTAAAAATTGTGAAAATGTTTTGAAAAAGTATTAATGTATGAAACAGAAAGACAAGTCTTAAGATTTAATATACTCTATTTTTATGTATTAAGATGTTATAATATATTAATTAATTTTCTATGACGCTACAATCCGAGATGGGGCCATGGCCTGCCGCAGCGACCTCTGCTTCCTCTACCTCCATTTTACGAGTTCATTGATAGAGACGTATAATCAGCATGCCTATCTCACGGTTTTCTAGATCGATGAACGCCTCCTTTCCATCTGACACCTCCCCAATTATCCTCAGGAGCCTGGGTGGACCTTCTTCCAAGTTTCCATAACTTAGAAAATTTCCTAAGGGGCACCGGAATCAAATCCGGGTCCTCCCGTCCAGCAGTTAGTAATGCTAACATTAGACCAAGGAAGCAGACTAGTTAGATCCATACATTATACTGTTTTAACAGTAATTTCTCCATGTTTTCTGGCAAGGAGCTGTACTGCATGTCAATGAGAAGCTGTGTGAGGCAGAGAGAACTTTATCGTGCTACAGTTTGTATAAGTCCATCCGATTGAAAAGATTGTTCGGTTACCTATCCTCACTCCTTTAGCTGGACTGGGCGGTGTATCTCCTTCCCTTGCTTCGAAATGTACGTTACATTGACGTCCATATCGGAAACTTTTTTCGAGAGTAAAAATCCTAAGTATGGCTTCCTTAGGAAGTAAAGCCGTGCGTCCCATGTCGTAGATTTACGGCATGTAAAAGAACCTCAAGCCTGAAAGAAGAGGCCTCTGAGCAAAATTTATCGGTCATTTCACGCCCTGAAGTAAATGGGACGCTGAAGACCTGAGGTGTTAAACAGCGTCCGTAAATAAACCAAATCAATAACAAAGTTGCTGCCAGCATCTTCTCTAATAATCAACGATATTGTTATTTAGGTTTTTTTTTTTCCTGTATTCCATTTTAATTTTAAGCACATTTTCACAGCATTTTGACCACTTTTGTGCGGTATAGCTTTCAAAAAGTTCCATTAACTTATTTCGCTTCTCTTCTAATGAGATTTAACAGTATCTTTGATCTCTACTCATCTATTGGATTAAGGTCTGCGTGGCATGGTGGGAGGAAGAATATTGTCACGAAGAGTTTTGTCTATAATGTAGGATTTTTTTGTGTGGATTTCTTTGACTAGGAGGAGTATATTAGAATAAAAGTGAAAAGATTTAGCATTATTTGTAAGCTGAAGTTGGTTTCCGGTTAAGCTAGACGCTGTGATAACTGGCGTTATCCATAACCAAAGCGATGTTTGGAATAACCTGATTATAAAGCCATTTATTAAAAGTTTCAAAGTTCATGTCATCATAATAGTCACCTGTCTTTTGATGGAATTTAAAAATAAGAAATCCGTTTTTAAAAAATGGAGCTTCACCTCCTCCTGCATGGCCAATAATTAGCCGATTACCTTTCCTAATAGGTATCGAAGCACCATTTCTTCCGCTCTGCAGATTTATGTCGTCCCGTAACCACAAAAGACGATATACGTTATTTTGAAACTCCTGTGGCCAGACTAGCTGATTCAATAACGTTAAAATACAGCCCGTAATCCTTCTTTATCTTTTTTAAGAATTCCACAACATTATAAAGAATTTCCCGAGCTTAATCAAGGACATATATTTAGACGTACTTGTTGAACACATTTGTACATTCATTTTTAAAACGTTTTGTAAGAGGATGGAGACTGCCACGCCACTTTATCCTTTCTCGTCAAAACCACCATTACAAAATATGTCATAACCGCACGACTCTGCGCTTTAAACCAGAAAGCATTTATCAGCGGAAAACCTAGGTCATATTCAACTACAAATAAACTCTAAAAGATAACTGCGATGTTAAAGGAATTTTTTCCTATGCAAGTCAATATTGGGTGAAAATAGAAGATAACCTTATTTGAAAAGTTTAAAATGTGATTTTACAAAATCAATGTGAAGTGCGTACCTCAACCTTCATATAGTTCAGGTTTAGCGCCGTGTGACTGTCGTAATGAAGATAATTTCCATTGAATTAGACCTTCCTAATCTACTTGTATTTTGCTCATCACAGGATTCAGTCCTATAAACCGTAATGAATCTTACTGAAAATTAGGGCTGAGTCTTTTGCTTTTGAATTTGAGCTGGATTGGTTTCCAACTGTAAGTCTGATTTTATAGTTGCATCATACGAATGTCAGTTAGAAAGTAATGATCCTTATGATCTTTCTCTCTTAATAAAATTCTAAGTGAAATTTATAAAGTATGAAATCACAGCTTTCACGATTCGTTACTCACTTATTAATATTATCTTCGTCCTTTTAAACGGGTTTTGTCCATCTTTTAGCAAGGGCATTATTTTCGCGCGGTAAAAACCACTGTCCTGAGCATAAGATACAATGCAGCGGTAAGCAGGAATGATATAGCAAGGCATAGAGTCACATCGTGTCAGCTTCCGTACAGCATCAAACATGCGTTTTGTCTCCCGCATTCAGGAATTCTTTTACAGTTCCTGTCATAAAACATGCAGTGCTATCACCTTTTGACTAAAGAAGCTGTATTGCTGAGGAGTATAGAAGAATCATGCCAAACTCAAATTTCTCATTTTACCGACTTATATAAAGAGAAAAGAAAGAAATCAATACTTTCTGACTGACCTTCTTAGTTCATAAGAACTGAAATAAAACTGAAACTAAATCATTGCTTGATTAAACATGTCGCGTCATCAGCGCTAGGAAGCCTGGAAATTATTTTTCGAAGACTATTGATTACTAATTCTGATCTGCGATACAGGAAACTGAGTCCTTTAGAAAATGTCTGGCCCACCTACGCCTAGGGCGAGTTTCAGCTCTTAAAGAGTTTGGCCGTATCACGCGATATAAGCTTGCACGTTCAATCCTGGCGCCATTGGGCGTGTAAGTGTCGCGTTTACAAGATAAAAGTGAGGTTAGGGACGTAACATCCGTGTCGCGTCCAGTTTCTTATGGTGCCCTTGCTGAATGACCTATTTTGTTCCGCCCATTTCTTTATTAATTCAAAGGCAAAAACCACAAGTTTGATGCAATTCTCAACAGAGACATGGTTAAAACAAGTACATGTGGAAAATGCTTCTTGATTGCTCTGCAGAAGCCAAACATAAGCTATAAATTGACTTTCGTGGCATTGTATAATATTCAGTCATCTTTAAGGTATATGTCGTTATACGAGGGATAGTCATATGTCATGGCAACTACTTTTATTCTCGCAAATAAAGGACAACACGAAAAATCTAAGCTATAGAATTGAAAGTGTATGGAATGTACTTTCGAATGAAGCCACCAGATAGTGTATGTGAGCAGAGCTACTAAGGCAACTAAAGAGATGAGTATTCACATCCGCCATTTTGGACCCAGTAAATAGCAGCAGACAGAACGAAACATAGTTAAGGCAACTAAGTTTTTGTTGGAAATCTGAACATTCGGAAACCCTTTTCGGTTCTATTTTTGCAATTGATAGCAACGCAAGATGGCATTTTGTGGCCTACCTGGAACATAATGTTTTGCATTATATTTTATAATATTTTCATATTTCATTAAATAATTATACAATACGATTTGTAAAGTTAAATATTCTTTGCCGCACAAATAGAGCTTCCTTAAAAACGATTCAAGCAAATTTAATTGATTTGCACATATTATATATATATATATATATGATTCAAAACATAAGTTATGTTTGTAGGTTAGGTTTACAGACGATTGTTTTTTAATTTTATATATATATGTGTGTGTGTGTGTGTGTGTGTGTGTGTGTATGAAATAAAAATAAAGAAAACACTATTAACAATGTAACAAATTAACACTAATAATAAAAGTAGATAAAGATAAAACACTGAGAAAGAGTCACACTTGAAATTGCAATATACGTCTTTCTAAAACATGAAAACTTATACAAATAATAAAGTTCAAGCACTGAACATATCTTTACAGTATATTTATAAGTATATTAGTATTTTTATTAACTAATATAATCATTTCTCAAAAATACTTACTAGTATGTAAACATACAGTTTCAGCAATGCTAGTTTCCTGCTGCTATCACTATTATCAGCAAAGTTTTATTTTTCCACACTTTTTACTATAAATAATGTCTTAAATTGTTCACTTTTCATTACACTAGACACACTACTATCAATAATATAAAAGTTTTTGATCACTTGCATTAGAGAGATACACTACGTATATATGCTCTGCATCACACGATTGGATCCAAAATGGCGGATGGGAATATCTATATCTACAGCGCTCTAGAGCTACGTGTCTCAGCACGCCTTGAAGATCATTTGGTGAGCGACAGTGATCAGGAATGGAAGTCACGTGCGGTATGTGGAAATAGCATTCATTTCTCCGCGGCAGGAATGCACGAGAATGCCACACAGAGGTATGGGAAGCACTGGGTCCGATTGCCCTGCTCTATTGAACAGAGGCGACAGAGACCTTCCCATCGCTGGCTGTCGATGTACTTGGAGACTACTTCGAAGGCTGCCAAACACCGTGGATTGCCTGAGAGCCCCATTCAGTGACGGATTTGCACTCTGTGCAAGTAATTGTCAGTAACTTTAGCTTGTGCCATAGTAAACCAATGTTGTATAGTTACCTATGATTAGTTTCTTCCCTACTGCTTCGCGTATACTACAGCCTTCCGTTTGATGGCACCACTCGGCAGTACGTAAATGTCATATAATTTCAATCGTATATCTTAGATTTTTCGTGTTGTCCCTTGTTCGAGAGAGAAAAAAATAGTTGCCATGACTTATGACTTATCCTTCATAATATGTCTAAATGTTTTCCAGTATTTTTATTTTTTAAAATTAACTACAAAGTAATTAGCGTTTATCTATGGTATAAATTTGTAGTGGCATTTAAAATTATTAAATGTTTGCTACCCGAAGCATGTCACAGAATAGATGGAGACATTCTTGAAATTTCGCGGTATCTCATTTGTTTGTTGGCAGTTGAAGACGCGCTTGTCATGCATGAGCAACACGCTTTTGATGAGCAGTCCTCATCGCATCCGTTGTATGACCTTATGGAGTTTCTGGAGGATGTTACAGTAGGAATCCGCATTTCGGTTTATCATTGAGGCTAGAATGCGGTGAGCAGTCCCCCTCCCCTCTCCCTGTAGGCGACGCAGGGTGTTTCCACTGCATTGATGCACGCTGTCTCGGTATTGGTGCATCCAAGACTTATCACATTTAACAATTCGTGCTAGTACATCGTGTCCTTCGTAGTGATAGTGATTTGTTAGAGATGCTGTAATACCAAACCCCATTCTTTGCATTTCGTGTAGTAGGGTCAGCATGCGCGGCACTATCGTGCACACACTTTGAAAACCTAGCCTGTTATGCATTATGAGGTAAGTAAGCAATGTCATGTGAAGAACTAAAGGCAGCGCCTATAGTATCTAAAAGACCCTTCTGTCTACTCGGATTAAGTCTTCAACTCGTTGAAAATTGGCCTCTGTGGCTGGTGTTTGTCTTCCATACGTGTACGCCTTTCAGATAAATTCTGCGCCCATTGTAAACAGATACATGCGAAGCCTTTCTTTATGAATATTCTTTAATTCCATACCTTTTCCACACTTCTCGAGGACCGTACACTCACTCAGAAGCACCGCCATCTTGCAACTGCTATTTCGCTATTGTAAACATCGGTTGTCTCGTGTCGAATGTCACCAATTGCCATTGAACTAACACTGCCTTCTAGTGGCAATAGCCTCAGATACCTCATTCAAATATGTTGTACCCCACATAAATTTAATGACTTACTCCCGTGCCTAAATTAGGTACACAACTCACGTTTGTCAACATTTTTGTATCAGAAATGGAAATATTATTACAGAACATATTCAGCACTTTTTTGTTCATCAGGCAAAAATAAAGATGTAAAGATAAATGTTGGTTGATCGACCTATAATATTTTCATAGCATTTTTATGCATCACAGCATTTAAAATAGTGGTTGGTGTATGGTTACTGCACTCGGCGTAACTAATTGATGTTTTCACTACAGAATAATTTTTTTATTAATTGTCTCACGTTTTCGTCAAAGCACTATGCAACATCTCTACAAATTTTGAAAACACCTCCCATTTGCCTCACGAAGTAGGTTCGTGGTAAGAAATAAAAGTTTCGTAGGATTGGTAATTAATGACTACATGGCCTTGTTTAGCATAATTACCAATGGTCAGACTCAGAACGTGAGGATTGTGGGTGCTTGTGGGTGTTTTGTCTTTGCTCTACTTTTTCGTCGCGTGTTAAACAATTGACTAACACAGAACACATATGCAGAAACCAAATAAATCAATCTCGCGTACAGCTGCGGCAACACCGTTCTATTATTGCGCAAGTTGAAGTAAAAGAAACTGGTTCCTTGTCTCGTGAATTGACTTAATCTCACTGACATTTGTTCCAGAGTGGTCCCGCAGTTTTTCCAAGCTATCCATCTTACCTTTTCCACAAGATAAAAGAAGTCCAACGAAGTTGGTCTCCTTATAAATTATTTCAATATAGTGTAATCTTGGGTTTTAATGTCACGCACATTCCTATGGCCAGTCCCGAAGAGTATTCAAAAAGTTTGCCATAGTTTTCTTTTAAATCTGGCACAATTAAATGGTTACACATCAATCCAAAAATATTAATAGCAAATTTTATAAAGTGCAGGTTTGTGAAGAAATCATGTTTACAAATAAGTTTCAAATGTTTTTATGTACAGCCCCTCTTTTTTCAATGTCAAAGAAAAAACAACTATGTCCTTAAGCAATTTGTTTAAAAACTCTGAAATAAAAGCATGTGAGAAGAACGTGGTCAAAGTCGATATCTACTTGAATTATTATAGCCTTACTTCGATCCTTGTAAGACGATACAGAAGACACTGTAAACTTTACAAATATAGTAATGTAATAGCATTCACGTTTTAAGTTTTGAATAATCTTCTACTGAGAAAGTGTTTCATAAATATCTTCCAGTGAGATGTGACTTAAGTTCATTTATTTTTTAAAGTCCTCGGAAAACGATTTAATTTTCTCTCAAAAATATTAATGAACGCTACTGTACACTTTTCCGAAAGAAATGAATCTAGCTGAAGACAAGTAGTAAGTAGCCCACCATGTTTAAATAATATAAAAAAATTATTATTCTCTTAGTTTACGTCAAGTAGCTCCAAATGTTCTCGGTCTTTTTGAAGCGACAGAATTTTTTTTTTTTTCCCCCTTTCACTATCTTCCCATTTACCTCAATTCACGAGGTCTAATAGAGACTGAATACTCTTTTATCTCATCACACAATTGAGATAAGTTGTGAAACAATTTTTCATAAGTACACATCTCGCGTAATTGGTTGGGGGAAAAAAATGGAAGCGCGTATGCGCATGTGTTACAGAACACCAGCAAAGAGCGAGTGGTTGCCAATCGGTTTGTTAAAATAGAGTCGCTTTGTAGCTTAGTGTACTGCTCTGAAATGTTGCTTTCGTTATGTAGAAATCCAATATGGAAGCGAATGCGATGTCCCAGCAAGCATATGACGATGAAGTTTTGCCACAAGTAACCGCACTTCGGTGGTTCAAAGAGTTTAAGAAGGTTCTTGTCGGTTGAGGTACTTCAACCACAGCAGTGAACGAGACAGTCTACGAATAACAATGGATAGACGGTGCATATGTTCCAGAGTTCTCTTGATAGGCATTCGCCATTCTGCAAGATCCTTTTACACATGAGATGCGTCTGTGTCAGATGGGTGCTGAGATTACTGACGTTTGAACAGAATGGACATGTGTCGAGAGCTTCAGTGTATGGTAACGGAGCATGGCGAGACACGCCTGAATTACATCATTGCAGGGGATGAGACTTGGCTTCAGTATTACGATCCCCTTAGCAAACATGCAAACTCATTTTGGAAATCATCTTGTTCTCCAACACCAAATAAATTCTTCGGCAGGAAAGGTGATGGTAATTTTGTTGCTGGGCTGTTATGAACATGAAGTTCCCTGCAAATAACGGTCGATGGGGAGTGTTATAAGACTGTTTTGATCGTCCTGATGAACACGTTCGACAAAAACGCTCTATGTTGCATCCATCTGACTGGCGCCTTCACTATGACAATGCAGGTCCTCATGTTTGCGGCGTTGTTTCTCAATTTTTGGCCAAAGAAGAACATCGAATATGTGCTCCATCCTCAATGCAGCCCGCATCTATTTTCGTGTTACTTTTTATGTTATCTCGTCTCAAGAGCTGCGGGATCAGCATTTTGGTTCATCAACAGCTGTCGTGAAAAAGGCGGAGGAGGTTCTGAAGGCAATGCCAAAAAACGGTTTCCGGCACACCTTCCAAAACGTTGGGGCAAGTGCATATAACTCAAAATATTTTGAAAAAAAACCGATACCAACCTTAACCCTGCCTACTGTGCTTCGTAAGTAAAGAAAATAATTCTCAGGCTTTATTGATTATCCCTCGTATTTATCACATAATGCTTTTTTCATCTGCAGTATGTTGCATTGTGGCTCAGTTCATCTTATCATCAACATTAAATACTCGTATCTTTTCCTGAAGACTTGTTGTAGTTTAGAGGAGAGATAGTATACTGCCGCTCATTAGTATTGCCGATACGATAATATATCATTTTCCGAGGACTTTAGGAATCATGGCGAAGCATAGAGCCTTTCTTTAGAGATTAATTCTTTTAAAAATGTGTTATTGCATTTCTGATTTATTATTTTATTTGAATTGATTTTAATTTAATTCATACACTTTTATTTTATACCACTAATTTATAGTAGTTTATATACAGGGTGTCCCATTTATCTTGTTCATCCAAAATAACTTTTTTCTGATGCGTCAAATAAAAAATTGTTTCAAATTTTTTTTTCAGAAAATATTATTTTGGGTGAGAAAGTAAATGGAACAGCTGATATAATATACAATTAATTCCTGTTATGTAGACGTCTCCTTACCGTAACAACGCTGCAATTAAGATCTAGTTCTCTCAAGAAAAAGTGGCAGATGTAAAAGAATCGCATCTGTTGCATTTAAGATTGCTGCTGCTTCCTCCTTCGGTTGTTCTGTCTTCGGTCTCATTTTAAGCCCTTCTTCCCCTTGATCTTGGAAACATCTAAACCAATAGTTTACAGTCTTCACATTTCTCTGGTTGGCACTTGCTATCTGATTATAGGAAGACCTGCTTTCATATTCCTATGATGAGCACATGAGTCACTTCAAGTGTTTTCTAAAATGTATAATAATTGAACGCATGCAAAGATGTTACGATAGCAGAGCAATACTTTCCGTATATCGCTATGTCGTTTGTTTCCTAAGCGCAGCTCTTTTAAGACAAAAATATTATAAGTCTGAAACGACTTCGATTCGGCAATACTAATGAATTTATTGTACTCAATGGGTGCTAAATATGGGTTGTAGGGTAGGTTTACGAACTCCTGGAAGTCGCAATCCTTCACTGCAATCTTAGCCATAAAAGGCGTATGGACTGGAGCATTGTTATCAGCAGAATCAGGAAGTTAGATAAAATGTCTTTCCTATCTGAGTGGATATATTTAAGATCAATAGAAATAAACGTTTCCTTACATTTTGGGTCGGTAGGGTCAGTTTTTTTATTTATTTTTTGTTTTTGTTTTGCCTTTTGTCTATTTTTAAGGGTTAAAGTCTTTTTTATACATGTTTTGAATCGTTATGGATTTTTTTGCATTTATTTACACATTTTAAAAAGCATCTAAAGAATATGAATATATCAAAAATATTTATGGAGAATCTTGCTGTGCATTATTTCTTTTCAAGCTGTCAAAGTCTTTCTTTTCTACATTTACTTAAACTCTTTAAATAGCAGAGCCTTAATTAGTGAAAGGAACGTAAGGTTACCTGGAGCAGACCAGGAAATAGGATGAGGAAAGTACTATAGTTTTGAATAGTCCTGACGAATGACCTTGTATTCATCTGCGCGAGACTATTCTACGAAATTTATGGTGGGGCTGACTTCTCAGCAGCTCTCATCTTTTTGACTTGCAATTGTTATGCTGCGCCCTCTATATTCGTCTTGCGACTTCATGAGTAGACGGAATTATTGCAAAAGGGAGGGGGGGAAATGATCAGCATACCGACATCCCGCCGGTTCCTATCACACGGCTTCCGAGATCGAAGGACGCCACCTCTCTATCAGAAGCTCCCCAGTTGTCCTCACGGGACTGGATGGATCTCGTTCCACGTTTCTCTAGCTTATAAAATTTCTAAGCAGTTATCAGAATCGAACCTAGGACTCCCTGGTAGTAGTCACAAACCCTATCCACTAGACCAAGGAGACGGTCTTGTTAATCACTTAGTGAGATTATTTAGAGCATTTTGTAATTGTTTATATATAGTATGAACGAATTCACGTACCTGAAAATGTCTAGAAGTTCGCACTTCCAAATAAGTATTTTAACATTTTAGTATGCTGCTAGATGGCACCGAAGAGTTGGGTTTACGATTTTTCTGTAGGTTTAAAGCGTAAGAATTGAATAGTTAGGACAAATATAGAAAAAACAGCGACACTTGATGGCATAAAAAGAAATTAAAAGGAAATATTTACTAATTAATAAATATTTGTAGTTTATTGCTGTGATATTTATACATTAATAATGTTTATAGCACATTGCATTGTTTGGAGCAAAGGAACCTTGCTTACGGTTGGTCGTTTGTGCCCACGCCTCCAATGGGGGGAGGAACTCCGGTAGAAAGGAGCGGGTTCGAACCCGGCCAGGATCGCTGGATTTTTTCGGGCGTAAAAATCCTAAGTATGGCTTCCTTCGGAAGGAAAGTAAAGAAAAGCCGTGGATCCCATGTCGTACATTTATGGCACGAAAAAGAACCTTAAATCTGAAAGAAGAGGCCTTTGAGCAAAACTTGTCGGCCGTTTCACGCCCTAAATAGAATGGGACCCTGATGACCCGAGATGTTAAAGAGCGTCCTTAAATAAAATAAAAAAAATAAAAAAACGTCATCAAATTTCCGGTAGGAAGGGATAAATTGAGGGAGACACCGGGAGGCCAAAATCCACTGGGTAACTACGCAGAGGTATGTAACATGTTTC
Organism: Metallyticus violacea; assembly: GCA_030762175.1. Taxonomy (NCBI): domain Eukaryota; kingdom Metazoa; phylum Arthropoda; class Insecta; order Mantodea; family Metallyticidae; genus Metallyticus; species Metallyticus violacea. The sequence goes on from CM060833.1 coordinate 36,812,368, forward strand.
AAGATAGAACCCCCCGAAGTCGGAGTGCCCAGAAGTTGGAACCTCTCAGAAGATTCACTTCCATACCAGAGGCCGGGGCAGAAACCCTTGCAAATCGCGCAAGTCACCAACACACTGCGCTTTGCACGTCGCCTTGGCACTTACGACTCTAAAACAGAATGAGATGAAAGGAAATGGGAAAGCGGAAATTTCGTGCAATGTAAATATCCATTACAGCATTCACCTAAGTGACCAGGAGAAACCATAAAAAACCCCAAAGTCAATATGGTCTGCCCAACACTGAACAGAGTAAATAGATTTTGGGGCGTTTTTGGTTTTTTTCTTTTTATAGTGTTTAACGCCTGTTTTAACTACTGAGACACCACAGGCGTCGACATTGATGATACATGAAATGAAATGATATATTTGGAAAGGATTTTTTTTTAAGGAAGGAAACGTTCCAGGCCTAAGTTTAGGGTACCTCCCCGGAATTTGCCATTTATGAGGACTGAGGAAAACCTGGAAAAAACCTCAGTCGGGGAGGACGGTCCTGACGGATTCGAACCCTAGACCTTCCGCTCACGAGTCCGCGCCTTAATGACCTCGACCACCCTTGGCGTTATTTCGGGCGTAAAAATTCTAAGAAAGGCTTCCTTTGGAAGGGAAGTAAAACCGTGGTTCCCTTGTCGTAGATGTATGACACGTAAAAGAACCTCAAGCCTGGAAGAAGAGGTCTCTGAGCAAAATTTGTTCGTCATTTCACGCCCTGAATTGATTGGGACGCTGATGACCTGAAATGTTAAAGAGCGTCCGTAAATAAATAAACTATCAAGCCATTCCGCTTGGTATAGGTTGTCGTCGTCGTCATCATCATCATCATCATCATCATCATCATCATCATCATCACCATCACCATCATCACCATCACCATCACCACCACCACCACCACTACGATTACCATTACTACTACTACCTTTTTTGTCTAGTCACTGTAGTTTGTTGTGAGCATTAGTTATGTTTACCTATACCGAGTAATTCAAAGTTCTGCAGGAAAACATACTTTTTCAATATATTTCAATTTCAAAGTGCACTAGCCGCTTAGAAAGTGTTCATACCTTACTATTTCCGTATGCATAACAGAAATGTTCAGCAAAAAGTGATAGAAACCAATATTTTAGATTATATTGAGCTCTTCGCGTTTTCCGTAGTTCATTGTTCCATGAGCTGCTACTGCATTTCTCCCGAGAAATTAAGAGAGATGATAGCAGCTCTGAAATAATTGGCCACACATCATATCATTGTTCCTTCTCTCTCTAAAGTCCATCCTGGTGGTGTAGTGGTAACCATATTTGCCTTCTAAACCCAAGATCGCGGGTTCAATTCCGGCCAGGACCGATGGATTTTTTCGGGCGTAAATATCCTAAGTATGGCCTTCTTCGTAAGGGAAGTAAAGCCGTTGGCCCCATGTCGTAGATTTACGGCACGGAAAAAACTCAAGCCTGAAAGAGAGAGAGAGAGAGAGAGAGAGAGAGTGTGCGTGCGTGCGTGCGTGCGTGTGTGTGTGTGTGTCTCTCTTTGCATTTTCTTTTTCTTTCTTTCTCCCCCCCCCCCCAAAATAACGTTTTATCTGCCTATAAAACAATTTTGTGTTACAAATCCTTTACATACAAGTAGGGGAATGGCAAGATTTTCAGTTTTAAGAAAAGTTGTTTGCAGGAAGACTTCTGATTTCCATCAACTATTAGCTAGTCTGAGATTTTTTTTTTTTTAATCCTTCCTGCATTACAAGAATAAGGGAGTAGGATTAGAATACTTTATATTCCTACAAGTTAAAGCGATTATTATTCTCATTTAATGAATTAGTGATTTTTGTTTTTAAATTGCTCATTTTTGGTGTAGATAATTTGTTCCAGTTCCTGATTGTTATACCAAATATCAAGTGAAGTACAGAGGTACATTCGCTTTGATGTAATATTTTTGTCACTTGCTGGAAACCGCTGCCAGTGAAAGTGTGTCTGTGCCTGGTGCACTAAATGCATGTTGCGTTACATAACTTCGCTTCAAATCTGATAATATTCGCGATGCACGCCAGCCGCCATGTCATTATGGCACAATACCGGTTTGAGTTCTTTGCGCGTACTACTCGGGCACCTCACAGTTTCTTTTGCAGATTAAGTAATCATGCGCTAGTGTCTTATAGTAAAGTTACAATTTTGAAGAATTGGAACCTTTTTTTCTTTTTCACACTTGTAGCGGTTATTTCATCACTGTAAGATGCAAAGGGTGCTGTAAGGATGACACGTTCGGTAAGCCAACACAGATGGAACTTCACTTATGTGAAGTAATGCTAGTAATCTCCGGAGAGACCACCACGGATGGCCGAGGTCGTTAAGGCGCGGACTCGTGAGCGGGAGGTCTGGGGTTCGATTTCCATTAGGACCGTCCTCCCTGACAGGTTTTTTTTTTTCAGATTTCCCTCAGTCCTCATAAATGGCAAATGCCGGGGAGGTATCCTAACCTTAGGCCTGGAACGCTTTCTTCCTTTAAAATAAAAAAATACTCTTTTCCCAATTTATCATTTCATTTCATGTATCACAGTGTTCAACACCTGTGGTTTCTCAGTAGTAAAAACGGGCGTTAAAACACTACTCACAAAAAAATCTCCGGAGAGCCAGTTATTCGTTAAAAATAAAATTACACTCAACGCAACTAAACAAAATAAGCAGGTACTTAATAAAACAATTTAATCCTTTTCCATTTTTTGCCTTTGCTGAACCACACCGGTGTGGTTAACTTCGAGATCGCAAGGGTCTGAGATTTTATTTAATGAGATTATGTTTAGTTTATTTAAAGACGCTCTTTAACGCTTTGCTAATTAGCGTCCCATTCAATCCAGGGCGAGAAACGGTCGATAAACTTTGCTCGGCGGTTTCTTCTTTCAGGCTTGAGATCCCTTTACGTGCCGTAAATCTACGACACGGGACCAACTGCTTTATTTCCCTCCCAAAGAAAAGCATACTTAAGATTTGTATGCCCTAAAATCCAGAGACCTTAGGTCTATGAGACAAATATGGTTACCACAAGATCACTAAGACTTAAAGTTATTTAATGTGCATAGGTTTACAATCATATGATATTGTTATGTGTTAGATTCGCTACAATGTATAACAGAAGTCAAATGGTCTTTACTGTCTGCCTGTAAATTGTTAACAACAGTATTAAAAAATAAAATAAATAAGTCCCCTCCATAGTCTAGAGGTAGCGTTTGCAACTACTAAGTCTGGAGGTTCTGGTTTGATCTGTGGACAGGCCAAGGTATTTGTTTAAGGATTTTTTTGAAATTGTTCCTTACCCCAGATAGCTTTATGGCACCAAGGACTCCAAGCTCATTTGTGCCATCATATATTCAATTATTGCTGCCATTAAGCAACAGCTTACTATTAATCAAACCACACAATATAAACAGATACTCTTATACTGTAACCAATTGACTGATTATTGCTGCTGGAGAATGTCTGCTTGAGAATTTGTTACTTCACATGTAATATTAATTGATATTGAAATAACCACAAGTTTTCCCAAATTTAAAGTAATGCATGATTGTGTTGTCATATGTATGGTTGCACTATAATTTTCTACAACAACAATCGGTCATATAAAATTGAGGGATTTTCTCTACTGTATATGTATGCTATCAGGTTCATTAAAAAAAAAAAAAAAAATATCTTAATTGGAAAAATGATAGACCATTTACAGATAAAAACCAAACCAAATTCAGTTTTTGTTTAAAATTAAGTTGAGAAATTTTATGCTTTATTGTAACAAAGTTACATAACACTATTCTTTCTTGTCCTTAAGCAGAATAATAAAGATAGTATTGCAATTTTCAAATTAATGTTATTTATGTATTAAAATTACTTTTCGCTAATTATTTCTAAGGCTTCTCTTTGCATTTGAACAAAAGTTATGAATCACAGTAGCTGTAATGAATAAATGAGCATGAATCCATCAGCAATTATGGAAATTCTAATTATTATTTAAATCACTTATATTGTATATACCTCATAGCATGTGTATTTGGTATATTGTAACATATCAATAACCAACCTTAAATGCCTATTTTGTTTAAAGGTAACATGCATAGTATTTGTCTGTAATGAGATTAAAACCTGCAAGTGCCCCTGTAGTAAAACATTCTTGTGTCATTGTAATCATATATGGTTTAACTTCAGTAATTAATACTTTATGTTGAGCTATTAAGAAGCTCCAGTTTGTTGCAGTAGAAACCAAAGAGATTTTTAGTTATTTTTCAATAAAGGTATTTTCTCCAAAGTCTCCCCACATTATTTTTTTCAATATATATATATATATGCCTTTTATCATTACTCTCTCTTCCAAATTTTTTTGCATTAACTTATCAGGGTCATTTTAAAATGTTGGTTTACAAAAGCAAGTTAAACACACATTTTTGGAAAATATATTTTTTATTTCTCAATAGTCTCCATTCACTTGGTCCAGAAAAAATCCCAAATTTTCCATCCTTTCAGAAAAACTGGTTTTGTAAAATTGTGCAAATTAATCTTTGACGGCACTGACTGCAACCTCATTTAAAAATATTTCATACCAGCTAGAAAAAATGTTTGAGAAGAGGAAGAAGTCCCTAGGGATTAAGACTAAGGAACAGTGTGACTGAGGAATCAATTTGAAATCCAGTTCATGCATGTTTATCATTATGACTGGCATCTCTCTTTATGCACCAATTTTGGTGGTTTTTCTTTCAATCATCTTTCATTTAGTACAAAAAGCTACATAATGTGATAATAAGCTCTTGCTATTGTTTTATGTTTCACCAACTTGTCTACCAGGATTATTTTTTGAGAACCCCAAATTACCATCACCTTTTATGCTTTAAACAATGCACAATATGAATATGGTAGAACAGATTTTTTTTTTTGATTGATTTATTAATGGATGCTCTTTAACATCTCAGGTCATCAGTGTCCCATTCAACTCAGGGAGTGAAACGGCTGACAAATTTTGCTCAGAGGCCTCTCTTTCAGGCTTGACTCTTTTTCGTACCGCAAAATGTATGACACGGGACCCACAGCTTTACTTCCCATCCGAAGGAAGCCATACTTAAGATTTTTACGCCCTGGTAGAACAGAAAAAAAACTGACAACAGCCAATAGTCAAATTTGAACAAAGTGAAGACCTATTACCTCTTATTTTTAAATTAAACATTTGTATTTAGTAATCAATTAAGAAAGTATAAATAAATCAAAGTAAAATATTTTTAACAGAGCTACAAATATAGTACAATCAAAGGCACTTTTCCATGGAACCATTTCAAACTGCTTGTGGTCCAGGTGTTCATCACATGTTACAATTTTTTTCTTTTCTCTTACTTCCATTCAGATGTTAATGACATGTCACGCTTTTTATTTTCCCTTATTACCATTGTAAACGGTATGTAATATATAAACAGTTGAACTTTAGCCTGGCTGAAGATGGGGACAAAATGTTCTCGAAACCAGTTCCATACATTTATGAAAAGTAAGTGAAGCTTTAAGAGCGTGTAGTTCAACTGAATCATACAATTATATCAATTATTATATAAACATCTTAAAGGCAAAATGTAATTCTGCCTAGATATCACAAAAATTTTATTCATTTATAGGAAATTATTTGGACATGTTTTGAAATTTGTTGCCTTTATACTAAGCACTGATTCATTGTCAACTTTTCTGGGTGGTCTGCAAATTTGTAGGTTTTACAAATTTGGAGACGAGTTCATTGGTTTTGGAAGGTCAAAAGTGACCAGCTTTTCTTTATATTGGTATATAAATACATTTTCCCAAACTGTTAGATCTATATGAGCTGCTTTTAGGAGTTTTAGTTCTTTTTGAAATTCATGGTTTTGTGCTACTGCCGATTTTTCAGTGTGTTATATTTTAAGTTTCTCATGCACTCCTTGAAATGATGAGTAATATTTCTTTTGCATTTATCTATGTATTTCTTGTTGCAGTCATTACAGCTGATTTAAATATATACTTGTCTTTATACCGGAAGGAATTTTAATTTTCCATGTTTGTTTTTTGGAGGTTCTTTAAGTTATGTTTGTTGCAGGGGCCAAAGCAACATTATAACCTTCGAGTATTTTTTTAAACCTCCAGTGAGTCAAAGGATGGAAAATAAAGTAAAAGAAAGATAAAGAAAAACAATTTTTTCAAAAATTCACATTTCATTCTTTGGCAGACAATAAATTTAGAAAAATATTAAAGAAATGCAACATTATTCTAGTAGAGTATATTTGGTTTCAGGAGGATGAGGAAACAGGTCATAGAGCAAGATATTCCTTATCTGTTCTAAACTATTTTTTTGCCCAGTTCAAATTATTTCAAAAAAGGGAGCAAGCAGTGTCCTGCAACATTGCTTGAAGAGCAAGGTGCATGAGAACAGATCAAGTAACAGCTCACTTAAAGCAGAACATATGAAATGAAATGAAATGAAATGGCAGCAATCTTTCCTGAAATTACTTGTTTACAGGTAATAAAGGAATCTCTATTACAAGAATGTGTTGGCTACAGTGGACACCATCTAACTGGTTTAATGTTTAAGAAATTATTATTGTAAAAGAAATGCTTTAAGAAATGGTGCATTTTGATAATATACAAGGGTGGTTCAAAAGAAACATAGACAATGCTGGCAACACTGCAAGCAGTTGATGGTATGGCATGGCTTGGTATCTCTTGTAAGAGCACAGAATATCACCTGAGTTAGGTGTCTGTTGAGTAGAGAAGAAGTTGAAATTACAGTGGTGTACAATGGGGCACGATTCAATTCTTGTGCAAAGAAAGTCCTTCAGCAAGTGGAATCTTTGGTGGAATGCATATTGTCAAGTAGCGTGCCAAGTTTTGAGGTAGGCAGGTATGCACAGCAGATCTCCATGACCTGGATGGGAGCCTTTACTGATGAAGGGAAAGAGTGCTGCTATGAACATGTTTAGGTGGTTACCAGTCAACACTAGGATCAACACTTTAACATTACTGATACATCTTACAGAACCTCCAAAAGGCCATCAAATACAGATGGTCAGGTAAACTGCCATGAGGTGTGCTTATACTCGATGATAATGCACCCTCATACTCTACTGCCAATGAAACAATGGACAAGCTCTGTGGTTTTCCCTGGGGTCTTATGATTCTGAACAGGAGTTTGATTGGAGAGGAGTATTGTTATGATATACTTTAGTATGTAAATGATATCCTGACCAATTGATCACAATTTCAATGATTTAGTATGTTACTTTCATTTATTAATTTGCATAAGTATTATAACTGGTATGGTTGGTAACATATATTACATTGCATTCCAGTTAATTTATTTATTGCTTGTGTGAAGTTAATGTCATGTTGGTAATTTACTAGCTAATTTATATGCCCAATTTTAAAAGTATATTGGTTAATAATAAAAGCATATAACTGTTGCTTTGCAGCAAAGGAAAAACATGCAGAAATAATTTTTGTTTAATTATTAAGCTAAAGAAATAGATTCTGGCTTCAGTTAGGCTGTGCAAACTATGATGTCATTCTGTGATGTAAGATCCCATTTAAATTTGAACACGTGGTTAAATATGAGAAAATTTTCTGTTATTTCCCAATCAATATTACATTTGAAGTAACAATGCTCTAATGCAGACAATCTCCATGGTATTTAGTGCTGCAATAATTGGTAGTAAACTGTTGAATGACTTGCTAGTAAAGTTTCATGTGAATTCTTGAAGTGGTTGCTTTATTTCATGTTGTGTTAATAAAATGTTTAGAGAATGAACACTACACAAAGCTAACATTTTAAGCCTTTTTCTTTGCAACGAGTAAAAGAGAAATTTTGAATTAAAGAGCTGGATGGGCTAACTTTAAGTATTAATTTGAATCAAAATATGATTTCAAAACATAGAGACAGACTTCCTCCTGCAGATTCCAGTCTTTAATGAAAAAAGGATCAAGTTTATTCCCATGAAAATCAGGAGAATGAATTCTGATTTATTTAAATAGATTTTTTACTACATTAAATTCCCTCTTCCTGTTGTGCATGTTCAGCCACTCACTTAGATTGTTAACTCTAGTTATTGTAATTCTAGAAGCTTGCAATCTTATTTGGCAGCAGCGGCGGTGGTGGCGGTGGTGGTGGTGGCGGTGGTGGTGGTGGCGGTGGTGGTGGTGGCGGTGGTGGTGGTGGTGGCGGATTCCAAGCTTATGTTGCTGCTAGTATTTCACTATTAAAAGACTAACATGACAAAAATGTGGTTACTTTTTAAATACTTCTTTACCTTTTCTTGCAATGCAAACTATAGTAGAACTATGATTTAAAAAACAAAACAAAAGACTATGTTAATATATTGAACCTGTTCAAACCAACTCCATTTACTTACATAACGGAGCGTGAATAGGTTGAGTACATTAATGTAGGATATATTACCACTCCATTGTCACAGCTTCCTAAGTACAAGGAAGTACAATTCATTCACTTAATAAAACAAAACACTTTAGTAATAATTACATTTTATTGAAATATCATTCTTCATACAACTCTAGGCAAATAAAGTTCTTCAGATCATAAAAAAATTAATAAAAAGTCTAATATCTTCTGCTTCAATATAGAAATAAACCTATTACAATGCTTCAAGCTATTTCCATACATCAACAACATTAACAGCTTCAGAACATCTTAAAGGTGAATGGTACACACATTTAATCTTTGTTTAATCTCAGAATGACTTTGCCAGTAGTCTTCTTATCACTGATACAGCTGATGGCTTCATTTACTTTATCCAGGGGGAATTCCTTTGAAATGTATGGTGTTACAAGTCCTTGGTCACACATATCTATTGCATCCTGTACGCTTTGCCTGCAACATAGCATTAAAAGGATTCATTTGGCAAATTGACTGTAAACAGATTATTGGATCAATGTGCGACTTTGCAGTTGCTGAGCTTTCTTTACAACTTATTTAATCAACAAATATGAAAACATAATCACTTCTACACTATTTTAAGGATTAATTTACTTCCTGGAAGATTCTTTTAACATACTAATTGTTAAAAGATGCTTACTTATCAAAAGCAATGTCAGTTTTTGCTTCATAAACTGATTCATTAAACTAACAGCACTTTTTGTTAAATATCCAAATCAATTTGGTGTGTACAAATACAGAATATAATTTATTGCTCATTAAAATACTAAGGAAGTTTTAATTTTGGGTAAAAGATGAACATAAACAATAAATTAGCTGAGGAAGGAATTATCATTGTTACAGCACTCCAACAAGTGAAATAAGTTGTGCAATAAGGTGTATCGAAATGGGGAGTAAACATTTTTATTCAGAAATTTCGAAAAGTAGAGTTTATGGGATCAATATTATGTATACCCAATTTAATTTTCAACAGCTGGTTTTTAGCCGAGGCTCACTGGCTTTGAAGTTTTTGTATTTTATTTTAAATTATATATATCTGAATTATTTCACATTCTTCACTTGCTAATATCATACTCATTAAATTTTCATATACTGACTTAAAATGGATACAAAATATAAAGTAAATAATCACATAACTAAATACAAATTAAATAGGTAATTGCCCAGAATTCACCACAAGGAGATGCATGTTGTCAAGATCCCCCGCCCCCTACTTCCATTTTGTTTTCCATGCATTTGTGTGTATAGAAAGTACTACTTTTCTTCTCATATTTATGTATATAATTCTTTCTTGCATGAAGCTTAGAACAAGTGTAGGCATCTATAGCATCTTCCACATACAGTTGAAGATTAAAGACCCTTCTTACCAATTTTTCAATAGCTTGTATGTGGCAGGGAAAACTAGGAATTGCAATATTTTGTGTGTTTTCACCATTTAACATTTTCTGAACATGCTTTATTTTATATAGACTGTCATTGGTAGTGATAGTATACTATCCAGTCAATCAGGTCCACATTATCTTTAGCCATGAAATTTACATCTGGCACGAAAGATGTGTGAACTTGCCAAAAAATGAATTTTAGAAGCACAGAGTGTTGACTCATACTTGTCATTTATAGCAAGCCTGAAATATTTCAAACAGATATTTCTGGGCTGAAGAAAGAAAGTCTTTCTAAATCCAAAGGCACAATGTTAGATCAAATTTGTTTGTATCTGAGTAGAGGATGGCATCAATTTCTTGAAAAAGATGACTGAGAGATAGCTGAATGAAACCTATAAGACAAATGCACCATTGTAGAGATCTTGCAACATATTCTGGAAAAATTGTATTATGCCTCTTCTAGAGCCGACAATAATATTGGTACCATCACTTTCCATGGAAATTAAATGTGAAAGGTTCACATTATTTTCTTCCAAAGTTTTAAGGATTGCCCAAAAATATTGTTTGCAGTAGCTGACTCAGAATATGAATTGTGACAGAAATGTTTATTGGCTGGTTCTTCAACATAGTGCTCATCCATCTTGGTTTGTCTGGGACTTTTATCTCTTGTTTTTGTCAAAATAATTTTTTGCTTTTATACCATCAAAATAAATGCTCTGCAAAATTGTTTTCTAATTACCCTTTACACACAGCACTATGTTTTTACTTCACTTCTCATTAAACTTTACACTTTTCTATTAATTTACTTTCGTCATCTTTAGATACCAATAATCTAAAAATCTTCTAAGACTGCCGAAACAATTGCTGCCATTTTTCTAACAAATATATCTATTTTATAAGTAATTTTGGAAACTTTTGGAAGAAGAAATCTCATCCTTAAAATGCATTTTCACTTTGCAGATCTTGGTGTAGATTCCAGTTGATATTTCCAAGTGAATTCCAAATCTCAAGAATTGTTCTCTCCTGATGTGCTGTGTTTTGTTCAGGTTCTTCTGTAAAAGGGGAGATGATTTTTCTTCCATTTTATTATTCCTGGAACTCCTCTCTTCATTATTTTGCAATTTTCTGTTATAATACAAATCCAATAATTACATTTTTAATACCATTTTTCTGCCTGTCCTTTGATTGGCCAAGTTTTTTTTTCCTACCCTTCTTAGGGTATTTTTCTTAATTTTTCATCCTTAAAATAAAAGCATTTGCATGGTGCAATGTTTCTTTTGTTATATTAATAGCATCCAGTTTAGGTTAACTGGAATTGCTGCTCTTTCATACCTTCAGTTTATTCCTTACTCAACAACAACAACAATAATAATAATAATAATAATTTATTACTGTACTATTTCATGGAAAGTACAGAGATGTAAGTTTGTTGCCATATATGCACTATTTTATTTAAAATTTTTTAAAAATTGTAAATCTTTAAAAAAATATTTCATGTGGAACTAACACAGTGAAGCTCATGTGAATTCAATCTGTTGTCTTTGTTTTTTTAGCTCAAGTATATATAAAATTAAAGGTAAATTCTATACGAGTGAAGAGATGATATATCATTATATCTCGATAGGTAGGTATTAACAAATTCTTTGGGGTTCCAAAACTTTCTCCACTCTCACTGATGTCTTCCTTCTTGTTTTTACTGTTTATTTTTCCATATACAGTATAGGCCAGTTCAAGTTACACCTGAAGTGCAACTAGTGAGCTGGAAGTAAGAGACCTAGCAACAGGAACCAGAACATTTCCTCATTTTCACCCCCTCCAACTCCCTACTTATCCTAACGAACTTTATATTGTGTTGCCAGTTTTAAATTATTTATTCAGTCATCTGTGTATTTATGCATTTATATTACCTAAAAGTTTTTAGTTGTTGTAATAGTAGTATAGCATTTAATGATATATTTAATGATTTACAAAACTTTAAGGCCATTGCACTTTGGTGAAAATTGAAACTAGAGCTTTGATTTCCTTCTCTCCCCGCTCCTAATTACTAGGTAAAATGACAACCTTACCACACTTAACGTTTTTTAATTTTAAAAACCAAAATGTTTAATAAGTGCTATTAAGCAATACAATACAGTTAGCAAGTTGAACAGTAGAAATATTTTGTTTCATTAATTTATGTAACATAATGAATTTGTGACAAAATGAAATTTGCATCCATGTATACATAACTATGCAGAATGTTAAAAGAAGAAAAGAAAATAACACTAAATATACCCCAAAACATATACATTGATCCCAATTGCTAGACTTAAAGGAATATAAATCATACATATCAAGTTTTCTGTTACAAGTGTGAAAGATGCTGAGAATTTTTAACTACTGCTAAGTCAGCTGCCTTTCCCACCACTTTTATTGCTAGCTGTTGGGAGTAGCTAGTATTGTGACAATCTAGGGTGCATTCCTTATCTCATGAATAGTCATATGTCCATAGTGTTTGTGTAAACAACGAGATATAATTTAGAATCACATACTTTTATTTACGATGCATTTATTTAGTGTAGATATTGAAGGAGATATCGCAGGAGATTCATTAGAAAATACCCTATCATCCCGCTCCTAGCAAATCTATGATCTACAGATTAGTGAATAAAATTTGTTCTTCAGGGTGGCTTTTGGACTTGAAGCCAATAAGACAACTGTGAGTCCTAATAGAAAAGAAATTGAATGAAATTGGTGCTGCATTAGAAAGCAGTCCCAGAAAGTCTGAATTTTTAATGTGAAAATTGACATATCACAAATGATCGCAAATGTTTCTAACAAACTTCTGAATTAAAACTGTATAAAACTCATGTGGTGCAAAAGCTTCCACCTTCAAAGTATAAATGATTGCAGATGGTTTCAGCAATCCATTCATGATTTTTTATCCGAGTTTGGTGTTTTATATTAATGAAGTGTGATTCCAGTTTTCTTGATGTGTACTCTCTCAAAACAGGCAGTAGTACAGCTCTGTTAATCCACATTGTTGGAAAGGTGCAAAAGTTGGAGTATGGTGTGTAGTATCTGAAAGATAAATCACTGGTTCCACATTCTTTAAAAGCTCAATACATTCAGAAAGATACAGGCACAAAATACTGATTTCGTTTTTTTCAAGCACTGACAGATTACAAAAAGAGAAATGTGCACTTCATGAAGAATAATGCAACTGCTCACACTGTCACTGACTCTTAGTATATATTTTATATATATATTTGAAGGCAGAATAATTAAGCAGTGATTTGTTGCTTCTGCAGTCCCCCAATTTGAATCCTTGCGATTTTATTAATAGGAAAAATTAAAAGATAGAGTATGTGAAGATAATTTTCACTCTTAAGGAGCTTAAGAACAAATCCGGTATGAAATTGACAAGAAGAACTCCATCACATATCCAGTAATGTGTTCTGAAGGGTTGAAGCATGTCTATGAACAGAAGTTCAACATTTAGAGCATCTGCTGTAAGATAAGGTAAGTTATGGTGGGTGGTTTGTAACCACAACCTCAGCATTTGAGTTGCCTGTGAAGAGATCCATGCTATAACATGCAAAAGTCATGCTGGCTGTGGGATTCAGTTGTGTTGCTAACAGAAGACTCTGCATGAAAATGCAAAGAGGAATCAAGCGAAATGGAAAAACAGAAAATAGTATAAATACTTTACAACTTCTGGAAAAAAATATCAATTAAAATTAAGCCATCTGGTTCCTAGCATTGCTCCATTCACCTGTAAACCTGATGATTTGCCTTTCGGTAATTCCGGAGTGACACTGCCATGACAGAAAATGATGAAGGCAGAAGGTCCATTGTCTTTATCTCAGTGAAAGATCTGGAGGCTGTACCTGCTATTACTACTGTGCCTTCATGGCCTATGCTGAAAACAAAAATAGGTAATTAAATTTACATTGAACAAGAACTAAATGCTACAAAAGAAAAACTGTATCAACTGGACAATGTCAGTGAAAAAAAAACTATAAAAATTCAAGAATTTTAGTGAACTGTAACGTGTGTATATCAATGATTGTGATCAATTACTATTGAATATAGTGAGTTTTGCAATCTCTACCTGCGATATTTCAGAAAAATTACAAACATCAAAGGAAAACCAATCATTTTGGTATATAATAATACTTGAGCACAATTCAAATCAAAAATAAATTCAAATGCTGATTTTGAAAGTATCTTATATATTTAATTCATATATTAACATTTAATGTTTGATTAATTTCCAGTGTGTTCTACTAATACATTTTTAGCAAGTTATTACCATTTTAACAATTTTGGGAAGTCTTCACTATGGCCCACAGCTTCAAACATTACCCTTGCTCCTTGATTTTTGGTCACATCAGCACATACTTTAATCACATCCTTGGGTACATAGCTGAGTGCTGACCATGCTCCCTTTTCTCTAATGAGGGCTGCTTTATCTTCAGTTGCGCACACTGCAATGACCTAGACAGAGAACAGAAAGAGAGAATGACAGCACTGTATAGAAGCCGGAGAAACATATGTGCATCTCCTTAATGCGATTTCTTATTCTGTACATTAAATAATTTATGGCTTTTGTCAGTACTGTATTTACTCACATGCCACATTAAATGTATATTTATTAAATATTAAACTATATATTACAAGTATATTTTTATCCACCACACCATCCAAAGAAAAGAAATACCTAACAGAAACTAACAAAAGTATTAACTGAGGACTAATTCCTATAATTTCATATATATGACTAAAAAATGTCAACTTTCCCTCTCATATCATAGCTTTCTTCTGCCTCTTTCAACAACGGTAATAGACCAGTTCTTTTCCAATTACTGTCATACTAAGCTTCCAACTTAATTACAAGAATCATACTTTGATATATTATCATATTAAACTGTGAATGATATTATACAGATCATAAGTGTGTGGTTACTGGAAACTACATGGGTAAAATGTTATCTAACACTGTCTTTGTGTAGGATGCGCACCTCATTTTTTATGAAAAATTTGTGCATAGTACATGGGTGAGTAATTCTACAGGTATTGCAATTGGATTAGCACAATTTATAGTAAAACCTTGATTATCTGCTATTAATTAACAGATAATCAGATTATTCCATTTTCCTGCTCATAACTTTTTTTCCATAATTAATTGTGAAAATCCCACTAAAAGTTGATCTGTTGCCTTTAATATTATGAGTCTAATAAGGGAACATGTTCGAGGCTGCATGACAATAAACTTGGGAAGTATATAACCCTTCTTTTGACACTTTTAGTCATTCATATTGCAATAGTATTGAGGTTGTAAGCAAGTTTTTCCCTTTATTGAGGAATTTCATGCCACAATATCTTGGATACAGGAATGAAAGTGAAAATTATAGAAAGGTTTGTGATTTAGTGGTTAACTTAACTAAATCATTTAGTGTCAGTTCACAACAATAGGGATACAGTTAAAAATGACAATCTTGCAGTATGTTACATGTTCCTACATTCTCTATGGACTACAGAAAGAAAAACCATGCAGCAGTCTAGTTTCAAGACCTGGATAATGCTAGTAATGGAGTGAAGGTGTTCCAATAACTGGAACTACGCTAATTAAAACAAGCACAAATGTTTAACAACCTACTTATCACTGCAACTGCCATCATTACACCTTTTTCCACATCTACTAGTGGTTACTATGTTTCAAAACTTGTCACAGCATTCACAAATTGTCGACGCCGAGTGTGAGGCTACAATTATTGTGACTCTTGATAGCAGTGGCAGTGAAAAGATAGTGTCCAAATCATGTCTTCTGTTAGAAATGACTCTTGAATTAGCAGAGAGCAGAAAGCATGCAATTTTTATGCAAGAAGATGACTCTTCATTCTCGGGCACCATTTTACTTTGCAAAATTAGAATGGATATCAGGAAATAAAAGTGCTGATAGTAAAGTTTTGAAAAAAGAAACAAACTTTTCAGAAGATCATAGAAATTATGTAAGAAAACTAATTTTACAGTTTATCCATCACATTTTTTGACTAACCACTACTCCCCTTCCCTTCATTGGGGCGAATTATTGAGGTTCTACTGTAGATTTAATGATATTCATACTCTTAACAGGTAATTATTTAAGAAAGATGATGGTAATAATTGCTACTGCCAACTCACTTGACACTTCGAGCATTACATTTTTTTTTTCCTTCTATCAGAAGCATGTAGAGACAGTAGTCTAATGAAGCAAAGGTTGATTGAATGATTGATTGACATTGGAGTGTCTTGACACTTAAGCCCCAAGGGCCTTCTGTACACTTCTTTAATCCTAATTTGTAATTGCAGATCTAGAGCCTTAGTGAGCTCCATAATCTTCCCTACAAGCTTAGGAAATATATCTACTAAATTATCATATCCTACTAGGGACATTCTTTGCCTTTCCAGAGCTTCACACTCTAGTGAAGATGTATTTGTAGTCTCATCAGACTGTTTACATAGACAGCATATGGGATTTCATGGTGTATTCCCTTCATCCATAGGTATTTCCGGAATGACCTAAGTCTAGGAATCATTCAAATACCTTTCCTGGCTTGCTCTCTATGTCTACTCAGTAGGTCTTTAGCCAAGGTGCTATTGGATGTTTTAATAGCAACTTTACTCAGTAATAGGTTTTGGTCCTATGAAGTTGATCTTACTTTTCTTTTTTGCCTGCATATGTGTTGCTTTATTACCTTCTATGCCCTGATGTCCAGGCACCCAGCAAAGTTGTAATTGATTCTTTGTGGAAAGATTTATTAGAACTTGGAGACATTCTCACACAAGTCTAGAGTTCACTTCACGAGATTTAAGCGCATTATGGTAGCTTGATTGTCTGAAAAGAAGTATATATTGATTAACGTCTCTTCTCACAGAAGTTAAGATAAGTCAGAAGTGCAATTACTTCTGCCTGAAAAATGAAACAATTTTCCTAAGATTTACAGAAATCTTTGTTTTTGGAGATAATACATAAACCCAGCTCCTCAAGAATTTCCTACTTTTAAGTCATCTATAAAGACAACCAGATGACCCTTCGGTAGAGTAGGTGAACTTTCTTCCATTATGCCAGATTGTTCTCCCATTCTGGTTCAGAAGGTTGTGTAAAATTGTGTTTTGTAGGCCTGTAGTCAGATGGCAGATGCCTATGTGATAGATAATATTATGGTTCTTATTGAAGAGTGGCCAGTCAGTTGTTAGCAAGGAAAAGTTTTCCTTGTATCCTTTATGCATGAATAGATGATCTCTTATTACAAAATTATTTAGCTACATAAAATATACGAATACCAACCTTTGCTCGATAAACATTAGCAGCAATATCCACTGCTGCAAGCCCCAAACCTCCAGCTCCTGCAGTAATAAGTACTGTATCACCTTGATGAAGCTTTGCTCTACGAATCAGGCCAATAAGTGCTGTGCAATAAGAATCTGCCAGAGCAACAGCTGTGCTACAGCTTATGCTTGATGGTAAATGCCAAACATCCTGGAAATTATGGTGGATAAAAAACAAGTTTTCCTTGAAACGATATTAAAACTATCTGCATGCTAAAAACTTTGCCTCTTTTGTATACCAGCTTTCAGTATTAAGACTATTATTAGATCTTATCATCTCAATAAACTAGCTGTTATTTCATATAAAAAATTAGCAGATATTTGACAACTTATCCTTTACACCATCTAGTTTACTATAAACACCTTTCAACTAAAACAGGCCATATATAGAACTTATTTTTAAGTCTCACCTTTGTTGGCAAAACACAATGCTCTGCAAAACCAGAAAATAATTCCTTGTTTAGACCAACTACTTTGTCATCCATTTTAAATCCTTCTTTTGTTGCTTCTGTGCTTACTTCAATAATCTTTCCACTCAACTCATATCCAGGAATGAAAGGTAGAGTAGGAGTGACATCATATTTCCCTTGACAAATCATCACATCTGATAGGTTGACACTGCAATAGTCTACTTTAATTCTAACCTGCCAACAACCATAGAAAATATTTAAACTAAGTATTTTATGGAAATCAGATTAGTATTTATAACATGATAGGAACAGAATCTATGTAAATTATTTCAGTTCGCAAGAACAGTATTAAATATTCTGATCTTTTAAGTATTCTATAAATTTAAATAAGAAAAATTATATCATTAAAGAAATGTCACACAAAATTTCTTAGGATCAAAATCTTAACAGGCAAAACATATTGAAATGATAGTTCCCAAATTTAATTAAGTCTGTTTTGTTTTAAAAGCTTTAAATGATCTCCTATATATGGTATAATTTTTATATTTTCATTTTGTAATCAAGTATGAAATTATTTTTGGGTTTACTCTTTACTCTTTTTGTAGAGAAAACATTTTCCGTTTGCAAAAGAAAGTAATGAGCATAATCTGTGGGAGGAAATGAAGAGAATCTTATAGACCTCTTTTCAAAAAATTAAATGTGCTTACTCTCACAGATATGTATACAAAAGTTTTAAATAAAAAATAAAAAAAATTAAATAAAAAATTCAGTGTGTGCAGACTCAATATTAGAAACAAAATGATTTGCATTAGTTGACTAATTCATTACTGTTTTCCCAAAAGGTGCTTACTATTTTGCAGTTCAGATATACAATGCCCTACCCAATAGAATTAAATTATTAGGTAATGAATGTAAACTTATGGCATTAAAAAATCACTTACAGAACTTTTGATACTTAAAGAGTATAGATGAATATTTTGTACTTAATTAATCTTAAGTGTGTGTATAATTAGTGTATATTTTATTTTTGACACATTCCACGTCCTAGTGCTCTTGCTCAACTCATGATCTATAGAACGAAATAAATACAAAAGTATCAATAACATAAGTTTGATGAACTGATTACTTTAAAATATGTGAAAACATGTTCGTATTTACTTCTTTTTTGCGCAGTTTTTGGTCCATCTGCTCTTCAATTTTCAGAGGTTTATTTAGTTCGGTAAGGACGGCCGTTTTATATTTACTTTTATACCTGCGTGGACTTAACGTATTGAATGCACCAAATGAGTGCATACTTGGCCTAAGAGAATTAGACGCAAAAAACGCGATTCTCCCAAAATACACAGCCATTTGGATAACTGCTGATACTCTTGATCTGATATATGTTTATAACCCTTTCCAGATGTTTACAAGTTCGTTCTCTCATTAAGAATTTACATTCATTCTTCTGTGACCTCAGTTCGATGAGTAATAGCAGCTTGTCATTGGCTTACTTAACCTCTACACACGTGAACAGCAGCACTTGGAGAAAACAGAATTAATAATACTACAGAATTTAAAGATGTTAATAGCCGCATTTTCGTTCATCAATATGCATGGTAGAAGGAATGAAACAGGATTATGTATATGTTTTTACAAACATTTGTATATTTTCCAAACTTTCACATTTAAACAAATGACCATCAACTTAGTTTGCAAGTCACGCGTGAGAGTGCAGCTGCAGCTACTATACAAAGTGCGTTGCATAGCTGCCAATTGTTATGTTCATACAGTGTGAGAAAAAGTAAGTGTTAGAAGGTAAACAAGATCAAAGTAAGGAGATAAGATATCAACTAATCATTAATTTGAAATGATTTGCCGCCACTGGTAACTGATGAAGTAAAAGGTAACGATGAAATGTGGCAACTCAAATCTAACAGTTGGCAGTTCGTAGTTGTAATTGATGTCAGCTGGAAATGTCTTGGAAATTTTGTGGTTAGGAAGCATGTGAAGCCTCTTTAACCATCGACATAGGAGCCTAATTTAAGGTAAATTAATCTTTAATTTTTATGCCAAATATGAATGTGAAATGTGAATTTCTTTCAGGTCAAGTGTTCACTCCTTGTAGACAGCAACGTTAGTAAATAATATAACCGTTTTCATGAAAGGACGCATGTATAAAATGTTAGATAATTGTGAACATTTGAAATTCTCAAAGATTATCAAAATAACTTTACTTGCAAAATTTATAATTTCAAATCATTAGTTTTTCTTCTTCTCCTCTTAATGCTTCAAGAGTTTCCCTCCTGTTTGGGAGTAAGAAAAGCATATTTTTGTGGATTTACAAATAGCAAGGAGAATTACACAGTAGTGGGAGAAATGTATTAAATGTTGTACCAATCTTGTTGTGAAACCTTTTTTCTTTCTTTCCCTCTGAATGCGTTGTTGCTTTATTGAGTTTAAAATTATGCAGATAGTGTAAAATGTAAAATCACAGTTTTAGCCAGGTAATCGAGTTTTATACACTTTTAATAGCTAGAAATTTAAGGGCTTCATGGTCACTCGGAGGATTTTTCTGCTAAAATTAACTTAATTCTTCCTAAGCTCTAGTACATATTACAGTAAACATTACTGCCAAGCCAAATTGTTCGCCAATTTTTATTCGTTATCAGCAGCCCTGGGAGTTCTGTAGTGTAATATGTGCTGTGAAATTGTCAGTGCCACATTTGAAATTCCCAGGAGTCCCTCACTATAAAATAGAGGCGAATAGTTTCACCACTTCACTGAAATGTCATCTTCCCAACGTGCCTTATAGGAATAAAATTAGTTTTTTGTATCTGGCTAAAAAAAAGTGTGGCTGCGATTAAGAGATTAATGTACCTGGCTTGTTCCAAGAACGGGAAATTGAGGATAACGTGGGAAAGCTTTACTTTTTAGACTTGGCGGATCCTTTCAGATGAGTAATTTTGGTGTCTCTGAATTAAGTTGAAGTGCTATGGATAAACTCTACTGGATGCCGCCAGTAACGATGTCATTTGTTTTTAAAGGTTCATGACACCAAAAATTTTGTTATTAATTTATCAATTTCTTATTTGCTTCACATAGCTTCCCGCCAGTAAAAACTTTCCTTAGATGGGTGGATGGATAACTCTTATGTTTGTCAGAATATACCAGCTGTTTAGTATGTGTTAATTTTGTAAATGCAATTTTTCCAAAATGTATTATGTAATGATGCATAAATCAAGCTATGATGCAGGATACAAAGACGAGAATGGTTATTTTTAGATATCACAGTAAGAAAATGTTTGCTATAGCGAATTTTCGTGCAAACATGGAAATTCAGTTCAAGGCTTGCCGTCAAAAATCTTGCTGAATCATGTGTCTGCATATGTTGTTTTTACGCAAAACAAGTGAAGGTCAAAATACGTAGTAACGCTGCCTCTCCCGGAAGAATTTCAAGAAATTGCGCTGCATACCTGATAAATAATAATATTCCCTTGTGGGGAATCGGGTTATCTTTACGTCAATAGCTATGGAAATTTTAATTATGTTCGCTAAGCTTTTTGCTTTAAATAGGAAAGTTTCATCCAACAAAAGAAACTTGTTTATTTTGCAGTAAAATTTTGGAAATACAGTTTAGAGATAACTTCATATGTCATGCAGAAAGTGTTACGTCAAATAAATGTGGCCATTTGTGGCAGATTATCGCTAAATATGGAAAACGCATGGAACGTTGATTCTATTTTCCATGATACTATTTCCCTAAAGGATAAACTATGAGCGCAATGCTTATGCTCTTGAGGTTTTGAATCATTCCGTCTGGACATGACCAAGGTAAAGCACGTAGCCATTTCCGCTGATTTGTGTTGTCTCGTTTAGCGTGTTTCAGAGTTTGTCACGATGAGTAAGCATGGCGAAAAATTAGCCTTCTATACATAGAGTATTAAAACGCCCCACGGAAGGCTATCTACTCTATCATCAAGATCAAAATTGTTTTAAATGTAGGCATATGTAGTAAGTTAATACATTCTGCAGGACGGTACAGAGATGAACAAATGTGGTTCCCCTCGCACTGCCGCTGAGCATATTATTGTTAGTAGTTCTGGGTGGCATGATCGCAATTTATGGTTCGATTATGTAATAATATGAAATAGTAATCTTCTATGTTTCTCTGATAAACAGGGGGAAAAGTGGCAGGGAATGTCTTGTATTGCATCGCACTGTTAAAGATGTTTCTGATTATAAATTCTCTCTGGAATATTAGGTAATTGCTTAACACTTTATTTTACAATGCAGCAAGCATGACCGATCGGATAAAAAATAGTAAAACAAGCCAAAACTTTGATCGATTGTTATCAGGACAGACGCGGGTTACCATGCCACAAAAACATTTTGCACTGTTATCGCACTGCTTTTTTCACTGATTCATATCAGGCTTTTCTTGTTTTTTTTTTTTTTTTTTTTTTTTTTTTTTTTTTGGATTCGAGTTTCATCCATTACATATTATGGTACATTTGTATTAACGGGATTAACGGAAGATATACTTACAAAAATTGGTCATGGAGTTTCTAACAGACATAAGACTAATTAAAAAGTCGCACATTCATAATCTCAATGCTTTTAACAAAGAATTTCAGAATAACCAGATCCTTACACAAACAACCTGAGAAATGTAACAATTATCTACTGCGTAATGCGCCTTACCAAAAGTAATCAGTTCGAATTTAGACCAATAACATATCCCTTAGAACAGTTCTTTTCGGAGTAAAAAGCCATTATTTTGCAGAACTCAACGGAGAGTAAGCTGTTTAAACCAATAAGAAAGCTAAAGAGCCCTGACGTACAAAATTACCTAACTGATTATAATATAATGGAGAAAATATGAAAGAAATTTTAATTATTTGCAATACCTACTACCTGCATTTTACTTTTTTACCCCTTTCAAAACAAGACAAAACTTTACTTTACTTCTGTAAGAAAAGTTGTATATCACGGCTCTTTTGCTTTTTTAGGCTTAATTTTTATTCTCGGACGAGTCCTTACAATGCAAGATAACATTATTAGGTGAATCCTATGTATAATTTACACATTTACTTAAAACGTATTAATTTTGTAATAATTATGAAGTAACATATAAATCAAATATATTAAAGTTTAATTAATAATTTTTTATTTTGGTTAAGTCAGACTCTGGTATTTAGCTGACTGTCATATAATATAGTAAAATATCTTTTTGTACTTGTTAAATGCCGGGCATCATAAAATACTATAATGAAGAACGTGTAGAACGTCAAAACCTACTAAATCTATTTTCATTTCCAAATGGTACTTAGTTTCTGGTTTCACCTTACCTTTTAACTTGAAAAATGAGGGAAAAAATTACATAATTGATTACATCATACCATCTGCATATTCTGTAATTCAAATATTGTTTGTAATAACACTATCATTGTTGGTGACGACATTCTGTATGAACCATTCAGAAAGACAAACTGTGGTTTTTCCTAAAAATTTAAAACTGCTAATGAGAAGATATGCAGTAATTAGAAATATATTGTTACGCGTTGAAGCAATTAAGAGTTTCTGCAGTCCAGCAAAATTAAAATAAAAAATAAATAAATAAATAAATAAAAACATTGAATTGAGTTTATTAAACATTGACTTTTCTATATAGTCAGCATTATAACTTAATTTACATACTGACTGCTAAATCCATGTCTTCGGTGTATCAGCAGTTTCCTGCTGGAATATCCAGAAGATCCGTGCTTAGCTATATGTAACAAACATGACTGCTAATATTAAATTAAACGTTAACAGTAGACTTCCAGAAAAATTGTGCATAAAGGTAGTTCCTAAATAGTCTAGCATGTTTTTATCAAGATCTGATATACTCAATCCCGGGTTAGTTCCCCATGTTCAAATTAACCTTTCAACTCTTATTTAAAACTTCCCTTCCATTGTCCCCTTTTCTTAACCCAAACCCATTTTTCTTGCACTCCTAAATACACCCCTATCCTTTCACTTTTTTCTACTCCACTTTTTTTTTTTTCTTTTTCTTTTTTTCTTTTTTTCCCGGGCGCTCTTTGACGTCTCAGGCTATCAGCGTTCCTTTCAATTCAGGGCATGGAACGATCGATAAATTTTGCTCAGAGGCCTCTTTTTTCAGGCTTGAGTTTCTTCATCGTGCCCTAAATGTACGACACAGGACCCACGGCTTTACTTTCCTTCCGAAGGAAGCCATACTTTGGACTTTTACGCCCGAAAAAATCCATCGGTCTTGGCCGGGATCGAACCCGCGTTCTTGGGTTTAGAAGACAAGACCCGGACTGACTACCTCACAGTCTGATAACATCTTTATTGCTGTACAGTCTTCTTGTAACATATCCCTCATTTTTTCTCAAATTTCCTTTCTCCGTCTTTCTGTATCCTTGCATTCCACTAAATACTGAAAAATTCTTTCCGTTACGCTACATGTAATACACCCTTCTATATCATTCCCCTTATATTCTTTCAAAAATATTGTATTTGATCACAGTAGAGACAACTTGGTATTTCGCGGGATCGAATTCTGAGTGCCTGTCACGAAATTGGGTGTACTTACTACCTACTTTCTCCTTCAGATGACTCTGCATAAAGGGATAACATATTGAATACAAACCGAGAAATTTATTAATCCATTTTTAATATGTGTGGCATCGAAGCCATAATAATAAGTATAATTACAGTCGTATGCAAGCATTCCGAAACATTTTCTATTGACGCTAAAGTTTGGTGATTGACGATTATGTTGGCACTATCCACTGCTGTGCATTAAAGTAAGTACGTCATTTTCTGATGGTAGAGGCCAAAATGTAATGCTGAATCAAATTCCTCTGAATAATTCCGATCAATGACCTAGAAGTTCTAAGTTTTCATTATTGAAAACTTTTAAAAACACTTAAATTTCCGCCGAATGATAATTAATAGTGATATTGAAACTAATATCAACGTGGGTGATCCTTTATTCGTTGTTATTATTTCTGTTATTGTGCGGCAAATACACTGCCAAAAAAAATAAATACAGAAAAATTAACAACTGGATTTGGTATTAGTGCAGTGAAATTTGTTTCTTGATAATGGTTTTTTTATTTTGTAATTTTGCAAAAAAGTCTCTTAACGATATGCTTTTCTCCATTTCCCTCTTCAGTAAAATAAAATGCACAGTGCTTATTGTTAAAGACGGAAAACCATTTTCAGAAATCGGTCATTTACGATAGCAGAGGTGGTTCCTTCACGTTTTATTTGGTGAGGTACAACTTATAAAAATAACATTGTATAGAATCCACGAATATGAATGTATCAGGAAGCTCTGGGGGGGGGGGGGATCAGTCAAAATTAATTTATTGTACTGGTATTTAAAATTTATTTGACGTAAAATATTCACACGCATTTACTAAAATGAATAATTCACATTCACTTATGTTTCTCATACATTCAGAAACAAGAGTTAATATCAGCAATAGATGTAAATACTTAGGGTGCAAGAGTATATTTAAACAACTGTCCGCCACATAACTTTTTTTTTCTTTTTTTTTTCTCGTTTTTCCGTTTTTCTTTTTTTCCTTTCTTTCTTTCTTTTTCTTTCTTTTCTTTCTTTCTTCCTTTCCTTCCGTGGCAGTGTATTAAAATGTTCAACAAATCGGTGATAGGCAGAAGTATCAAAACTGTCAATTTAATCTCCTAAACCTGCTCTCACTGTCATTTCAGGTTTACTCTTATTTACTTTTAAAAACTTAAATTTTATTTAAGGATACGTTAGTTGAGTTGTCTATATAGTGAACGAGTTTCTTATAGTTTGGATTTATCATAAACCATTGAAATGAAAGAGCAAACAGTTAATGGGAAGTAATAACGTTAACCTTACGACAAATCGATTTACGTGCCCTTCGTAAACCTTCACTGTGACACCCCTCTCATCCCCTTGCCCAACATTTTCATAATAGCTCCTTTTAAATCAAAGCATTCTGCCCTGCTAAGCCAAGACACAAGGAAAATGTTCCCTAGCCCGTTTTAACACATTCACACACCAAGTTGTCTGCAGTGCCTCTCTTGTATGTAGCTGATGAAACATTCAGGGTTTGCGTCTTAAAAATTCTATAATCTTTTTGAGGACAAATTTCCATAAATTATTTAAAGGTATTTATGATTCAAAATTAAAGGAAGGGCATGTCCCCTTTAGCGTGAGCCGCCACTGCGATAATTACAAAACTAAGCTCTTTAACTTAACTTTTTTGCATCCGAATAAAACTCAGAAACGTTACACTTTCTGAGATAAACATTAAGTAGGGATTTAGAGGAAAAAATGAAGTAATAATGATGAAGAGTTTGATTACACTGGTGACCAAAATGTTTGATCGTTATTCAGAAACAACCAATAAACAAATAAAACCGAAAACCAGAGTAAAAAAAAAAAAAAAAAAAAAAGTCATTCATCCGTTTTAATCAATTAATGTTCTAAATAATTACCTGTTATTTCGGACGAATCTACATATTTGTATAACCAAAGTGAGCTGTCTTGGCTAGTTAGTTATGTAGCGCTTTTAGCGAATTCCGAAGGAACATTGCAGTTGTACCCATGAAACGATTTTTAAAAAAATCTTCAAATCTCCTTCGATCCTACCAACTAGGCACAGAAAAAGGCAATGAAAAAGTTATATATTAAAATTTAGGCCGCCCGATAGTAGCTAGTTTCGATTCCCCGCCGAACTCATTTCCGCCCTAGTAGATTTTTGGTTACAACCATTTATTACGTCTAGGCCATCCTGTATCAAAGATTCCTTCCATTTTTGAGTGCTTAAGAAAATTGGCCCTTTGGCAGTTTTTAAAATACTTCTGGCCACTATTGAAGTGACGTCACTTTACACTAACAGTCCCCATCATGAAGGATTGGCTGCTGTTAGACATTTCTTGGACTCTCGAGCACCTCCTCATACCCCCATCTTGCTAATCAGGTTCTCACTCACAATGCATTTAGTTTTGATAATAAATATTATCTACAAATTAAAGACACTGCAATAGGCACCGTCTTATGTCAATCATTAGAGGAGGACATTTTTTAAGTCAGAACCTCTGGTACCGTTATTATGGTTGAGATATATTGATGATATATTCGTGCTTTGGACTCATGGCTCAGAATCTCTCGATCAGTTCCTTACTAATCTTACTTAATTCCAAAATATCACTTAAGTTCACTTCTTCTGTCTCTCTCAATGCTGCTACGTTTCTAGATATCGGTATTTCTTTATGCAATGGCTCTTTTCTTACGTCCGTGCGCATTAAACCATCCAATTTACAACAGTATCTTCATTTTGATAGTTGTCATCCCTTGCACACCAAAAGATCTATTCCTTTTTCTCTTTCAACCCCTGGTCATCGTCTTTGTAACAAATTTTCATATCTTGACACGTATATTAAAAACTCAATTCAAAAGTTCCAAAAATACACTTCCTCTCTTTTAGAATCCTGTACCATCCCAGCACAAAACTTTGCATTGCAAACCTAAAACTTATAATAAGAACTTCATTAATCTTGTTACTACTTACGTATCTGGAATTGAGAGAACCAGACCTATTTTGAAATAATCTCACGATACTTTATTAATGCATTCATCTTTTAAGTTGTTTTTCTAAATCTGTACCCCGCCTTACTACACTCCCTAACCTTAAAAGTAAATTTCCCCGCAAACCTATCTCCTTCCTATTCACCTCATCCCATTGCAGGTTTATATTATTGCCAACCCCCTAAATGTAAAACCTGTACGCTAATTATGCCTTGCCATGCATTCCGCAGCCCTAATTTATTCAGAGAACTTAACATTTCCTCATTTGCTACTTGTTCTTCTAAGAACGTCGTATATATGTTATCTTTTAAGCTTTGTAAAGCATTTTATATTGGTTTAACTTCTATTGTTGTTTCGCTCTGTAAGAACAATCTTAGGCGTTCTGTTAAAAACCAAGTCTTCCTCGCCGGTTGCCCAACATCCCTGTCTAACTGTAAGGATTTTGATGATGCATTTAATTTAACGCGCATTGTGGCATTACCTACTCAGGGCTCTGAAAGTTTACTCACAGATAGAGAGATGGCAGTTATATTTTTTCATAAAGCGCGTATACCACCAGCTTTCTTACGTATTAATGTAATTTTATTTTCTCTCCCTCCCTCCGTCTCTCTCTCACTCACTCACCCACTCTTGTTGCTTGTTTTACCTGTTTGCCTATGCAACGTTATCTTCAATATTCAATATTTATTTTTACCACCTTCACTTGTCTTCTTGCCTTATAAGAACTCAAGAAGTTCGAAGTACAGCGATAAAAAATCTGTTGTTTTTCCTCTTCTCTAATTATTGCTATTTTAGTTACATTGTTCAATAGTGTTACTCTATTTTTCATTTATATATTTATAAATATATATATATATATATATATATATATATAAATGTGTGTATGTGTATATATATATATATATATATATATATATATATATATATATACTCACACACACGTCTGTGTTAACAACGCTCTAACTGTTGTACTTTTTGTTTTTTCAACGAAATTTGGAATATAACTATAAATTAACAAACAACTAATCGAGTTCGTTAACCAGCAAAATTGAACCATTGCGGTTGGCAGTTAACTAAAGCGATTTTTTTTTAATTAGCTCTGGTGGCACTAATATGTTTCTTCACAACTAAATTCTATATATACTAGGATAAGGCCATAAGTTTCCGGCCTCGTAGATAAGGATTATCGCCTTCACAAATTCCTTATCTGGTGTCATGCCTTATCTGTTAAGTAAATAATTGCAGCTGTAACTTCCGCTCCGATGTGTTCAGTTGTTCATGTATAGAAGATTGTGAAGTGTTCAAAATGAAGTATCGCGCTGCTGTTAAGTTCTTCACAAAAGAAGGACTTACTCCAAATGAAATTAAGCGATTGGACAATGTATATGCGTAAGCATCCCCCTCATATTCTACCATAAAAGAATGGGCCAAACTTTTTCAAATCGGTCGAGAAAGCATTGAAGCCAAACAGAGTCCAGGTCGGCCCTTGAAGGCGCTCACTCTTGAAAACATTGCTCTTGTGGAAGAAGAAATTACGGAAGACCGGCGGCTCAAAGTTACAGAAATAGCAGCAAAGTTGGGCTTTTCTAAAACAACAGTCCTTCGAATTATGCATGAACATTTAAACATAAATAAGATTCGTGCAAGATGGGTGCCTTGACTTCTTTCCTCAGTCTAAAAGCAGCAACTAGTAATCTGTTGTGAGGCATTTTTGGAGCTCTGCCGTGGCAACGAGAGAAAAGTTCTGCAAACCATGGTTACAGGAGAGGAAACTATGGTCCTCTACTATGATGTCTTGTCCAAAAGAGAATGAATAGTGTGGCATAAACCTGGTGAAGCACTGCCTCTAATGGCCAACCCGTCTCTAAGATTATGGCCACAATCTTTTCGGACTGTGAAGGAACACTATTCATTGACTTCAAGGTAAGGAACACCACAGTAAATGGGGAGTACTATGCGGGCCTACTGCACAGACTACGTGCTTCCATCAAAGAGAAAAGGCGAGGAAAGCTAAGCGGTGGTGTGCGCCGTCTTCACGACAACGCGCCTTTGCAAACAGCTGTTGTAGAAAAGGAAGCTGTGAAGAAATGTGGCTTCAAGGAAATCGACCATCCCCCATATAGCCCAGATCTAGCTCCCAGACTATTTCCTCTTCTCAGAAGTCAAGAAGGACCTTCGAGGGAGGAAATTTAAGTGTGACGAAGAAGGGATGGATACTGTTCATGCCCAAGACTTCTATGGGGGGGGGGGTTGAAATGTTAATTCAAACACGTGAGAAGTGTATTGCAATAAAGGGTAATTATATTGAAAAGTGAAATATAGTTTTGTTTTTATCATACCTAGAAAATGGTTAGGCCGGAAACTTGGACCTACCCAGAACCATTTAAATAAAATAAAAATAGTTTCTAAAAATTAAGGAAATTGGACCATTAGGAATAAAGGTATACTTGAAACCGAAATTTACAAAGCGTCATGCGTTAAATTTTCTTTTGTTTTAAAATAAAACGACAATTTAATTCAGCATATAAACTGTATTTATAACAATGCATATATTTTATATTTAACAAAAAAAAAATGATAGCAAATGTGAAATATTAATGTAATATGGTTTAAGAATTATATTTGTATGCAAGAGGTCTGTGTAATAACCTTCACTAAACGTTTACGTTGCATGTTTTTACTACAATAACATTTAAATTAAATTTCAAAGCTAATGAAAATCGATGAACATTTCCATTGTTTATTATGTATATTTGCGTAGTAGATTGTAATTGTTTTTAAATAGTAACATGTTTTTGTTTTATTGAAACACATGAACATTTAAATACACAGTGTAACTCCAATAATCTAAAAATTTAGTTTCTCTTTTGTGATACTTATAGATTGCAAGCATTCTAATTTTGCTCCCCTAATCCACCATAACGTATTTCATTTCATTATTAATAAGGTCATAAATTGGATTTTATATTCTTAAAGTTACTCTACTAAGTGAGGAATTCGCTTAGTTTACGTAGCTCCTACGTGAAAGACTTGTTTAAACTTACCTCCTCTCAGAATGCAAAGTATTACCTGTAATTTATTCAGTACCTCGATATTACATTGCTTTGCTATTTGTTAATATGTGTGAAAGAAGTAAAAGTAATTATGATTCCATCGCCATAACAACGCATTTAACTATTTGCATACAATATATTTAAGATTTAAAGTTGTAAAGTGTGTGAAAGAAATAAAAGTAATTATACATTCCATCGCCATAACAAGGCATTTAACTATTTGCATACAATATGCTTAAGATGTAAATACAGAACATTTTGGGTTATACAGTTTGCAGAATTGTATGTGATAAAACAGAAACGGAGAAGGGCAGGGGGAGGGGGGAGTTGAACTCACTGTTATAGATCGTTAGTATTCTAATCTTTAGGCGCATATATTCTGAAATGATGTTTTAAAGGTACGTTCCATCATATATTTCCTGCAATTTAAGGCAAGTTGTTCATATAATTAATTACGTATATTCAAAAGTGATTTTATTTTTGCGTAATCAAAACGTAGCGATTTCCCAAATACATCAACCAAAGGCGGTTATAGCCCCCCCCCTCCAGTTTTTATAAAATAATGTTAAATGTCCCTAACTGTTGTTAATAAATTGTTATATAACTTGTTTTATACAAAACAGCAGTTAATTGAATTAAGTTAATTTCGTATTGATTTTAGAATTTATTTATGCTGTTTATGTTATTTTTAATACATAACGTATTGTGATTAAAAATTACAACCAATAAATTAAAGTTTAAAAGTAACATGTTTAACTTGCTTAAGTGCTCATTTTTAGCTAGTTCGATACAACCAACAATGCTCCTTGCATTTGAAAATATGGTATATTTGACAATGTCAGTTATTCTAACAAGGATGGAAAGTATTTATTGTTTCGCATCCGTTTTTAGTAGCAAATAATTGTTATTCTGACAATACTTTTCTTGTACTGGTTACACACTCAGGCGAGTTGGGAGTCCCGGAAGCGGAATGTCGAAACAAAGTAATGTTTTAAAGTTTTCCCCCCCACTTGATAAGCGCAAGTTTGATACTAATAGCAGCAGTGAAACTAGAAGCGAATTAGAGATTTGACAAAGTCTATTGTATAAAGAGTTAAGTTGAGTTTAGGGCATAAAATTAAGCACCAGTTATGCTTAACTTTTGGAACTTTTGGTTGTATAAACACTAATCTAAGATTATTTCGTACTAACCTCAAATTAAATCTTAATTCGCGAAATTTCACAAGTTAAAGCCCTAACTAGAGTTTAGTAATTGTTAAATGAAACATTTCTCAGAGTACAGAAGCAAAACAACTTCATTTATAAATAAAATGCTGAGTTACATTTATTTTAATTTCATGTCGATAAAGTTTCTGCAATGTTTCACTATTCATTTCCGTCTAATAACAACAGAGCAATTGCGTTCATTTGTTATGTTAGACTAACCGTACAAGCGATATATTGTCGCATTTCTTTACAGCTTTCTAATTATTCCGAAGATGAATTTCGTCGTGTTCCTTGTGTATTTCATGAGAGAAATAATTCTTTCCTAGAACTGAATGACAAAAAATTCAAAATGCGATTTCGCTTAGCAAAAGATGTCGAAGAACTGGAACAGATGTTAAGTCCCCGTTTACAGTCACAAACTAACGAAATCATGCTCTGAATTCGATGTCCATGATGCTACTAACTTTAAGGTTCTATGCGACAGGGAGTTTCCAAATTGTTATTGGAGATATATTCAAAATGAAGTAAGGAACGGCGAGTAGAACTAAACTTGCTAGAGCAATTGCGGCTCTGAGACGTCAGTTTATTAAAATGCCAACCGCAGAAGGTAGTGTAAGAAAAGTGACATTGGCCTCTATAACATTCGCAATTTTCCTGCAGTTTTAGGCATGCTATAGACTGCACACATACCCATTATATCCCCTGAGGTAATAAAGCAGAAGTCTTCAGAATGTAATAACATTCTTTGGCAATTTCTCTCCATATACGTTCTTTATTATTATTATTATTATTATTATTATTATTATTATTATTATTATCATCATCATCATCATCATCCAATTATTTCCTCATATTTTAGCACCAGATCAATATTAATATTCTCGCGTTTGTTAAAAGTTACGCTCGCATTCGCTTTGACTTTTCCTCCTTATCCAAATTTGAAGACGTATTAAGGGGAAAGAAAAGAGAGAGAAAAAAAAACATATCTTGAGACGGGAA
This sequence comes from Metallyticus violacea, assembly GCA_030762175.1. NCBI lineage: Eukaryota > Metazoa > Arthropoda > Insecta > Mantodea > Metallyticidae > Metallyticus > Metallyticus violacea. Next base: position 36,844,799 of record CM060833.1, read on the forward strand.
AACTGATTAATTAGTGATATTCTCAGGTTGAACAGTTGAACATCAATTCGCTCTAAACAGGAAAATAACCTATTATTTCGCGATGTTGCCATAGTTTGACGATTATCCCAAACTCGAGTTTTCGTAGTTTGAGGTTATTTTTATGCAACAGAAGTGATGTCTAACCTCTAAATTACATTTGAAAGTAATCTCCAGTTAGCAACTGTTATACAACTAGATGTAAAAGTTATACTAGCGAAGTTAGAGAACGCGAAAGTGACATTGACTGTGGACCCAGGAGCCGAAATGTATAAAATTCCCGCCCGTAATGAGGAAAGAAGACCATGGGTATTTCAGCATTAAGTACCATATTTTTCTTTGAATCCAGATTTCGTATATGGTTCATTCTTCTGTTTTAATTCTTTGATGTGTCAGGGATCATTGGTTACTGTGTAGAAAATGTTTTGCTCTCAACGTTATCCCGCACTGCATGTATAATTATATGCAGAGTATAAATGTTGGATCATTGTTGTGATCTGACCTCTGCACTGGTTAACCTCCGATGTTCCGTTCATAGATTTAATAACAACACATTTATATAGAAATGGTAGTGCTAATTCTGCCCACTGTATTTTTATAACTCCGGTCACTTTTCCTTTGAATTCTATTGCCCAAAAGTTTTGTTTCAATCCGCTCACCAGTTTTAAGCATCTAGAACCACCACTGACACCAACCTGTGCAGGATAGATTTGAGGCTACGAAGTGCAAATAAATTGCAAATCAGTACCCATTGTCGAGTTTTTTGTTCTTAGGAAATAGATATTCTTAATAAAGCTTTTCGAAACCCGACCTTCGTGCAAAGGTTTATGTAACTGGCAGTTTTATAGAAGGTCATCCTGATTCTGCAAAGCAGTTCGAGATCTTTGCTAGTCATTCACTTAATTGGACTAGTTGTACTGAACACGATAAGATATTTCATCCACTTTCTCTTGCCATATTGGCAGATTTGCGAAAATATATACATTTGAAGTTATTTTTTTCCTGTTTAATTTTCGTTACTAAAACAATTAAAGTGCTGTTTTTATGAAAATAAAGTATTTAAGAAATTCTTATATGGGATATTGCGCTCTCTCTCTCTCTCTCTCTCTCTCTCTCTCTCTCTCTCAAATTTACTGCTCAAGAGAAGTTTTTGTCTCTACGGATTCGAATATTTTTTATTGGTATTTAACGCCCGTTTTTACTACCGAGGCACCTCAGGCGGTGGACACTGATGCTTGGAATGAAATTATAAATTGGGAAAGGATTTATATTTTTAAAGGCAGGAAGCGTTCCAGGCCTAAGTTTAGAGTACCTCCCGGCATTTGCCATTTATGAGGACTGAGGAAAACTGGAAAAAATCTTCAATCAGGGAGGACGATTCTGGTGGGATTCGAACTCCAGACCTCCCGCTCACGAGTCTTATTCATCTCTGCCACTCATGGCTGTCGGATTCAAAATGACAGTGTTTTCTTGTGGTATATTATGCTGTTGGTTGCTGGTAAAGTTAATATAACTAAAAAAACCTTGACATTTAGAACAACATAGCTAAGTTATAAATTTTTAATACATTGATGGAAATTAGAGTAATTACCACAGAAAAATGTAAAATTCTGAACGGTTTAAGTTGTAATCTCTTTATTATTATTATTATTATTATTATTATTATTATTATTATTATTATTATTATTATTATTATTATTATTATTATTTCACAGATACTTGAAAATTGAAAGATAGCAGTGGCGTAGTATATATATATATATATATATATATATATATATGCAGTTTTATTTTTTTAGTGGACTTACAAAGGAAGAAAATCAGCCATTCCCATCTCTTTTTAGGGTGTCATGAACCTTTATGAATACACTCTGGAAAAATGTATAATTGTGTCTATCATAGTTGTAACATTCACAAGCACTGGTTTATTGTGATACGAAAAAATTTCTCGATTAGAACCAGATATTTATGATAATTTGAAACTTACAACTAACTTCTTCTCAAATGTTACCTCTACCTAGTCATTCTTCGGAACTAGGGATCGGAATGATATATCTTGACTTTTACATTCGGTGTTATAATTGAAACAGTTAAATTCTTTCGGGCTGTTTTGCCGTGGTCCGTGGTTTAATATGCTACCAACTTCTGCGGTTGCTCATCATCCACTGATGATGCCATTCGCCGAAAATCGTGAAAGCTATGGTATCCCAGGGCAAAACGACCCGCAAGATTTTAACTATTTTAATTAGGGATCGGAAGTTCATGCCCTAAAAACTGAATGAATATATGCATTTACGCCCTCAAAATTACCTAAATATGTTTCAAAGTATGCTGATTCAATTGGAGATTATTTTGACAAAATAATATTGTTTTAGGTAACTTACTTTTAGTCCATTTTTAAATGGCTGTCTCATTGCTGAATGCTTCATTATTGATATTACAGTTCACGACTAAGCAGTAACAGAGGTCTTATACTTTCATTCTTTGCCTTTTTTTTTTTTTTTTTTTTTTTCCCCTCAGCATGGCATTATAGCATGAAAATTGCGAGAAGAAAGAGAAATGTGCACAATAGTTGTGAGTTATTACTTCATTTACTTCATTTGATCTAAGCGGGATTTTTGGAAAGGACTTGGATACTTTCATCTTCACTTTATCTTTTACAATACCCGGTATTGATATTAAACTGGAGATTGTTCCAGAGAAATCTGATAAAGGCTGTCGTAAAGGAATGCCAATTTCTTCCATTGACTTGATAGTTCTAGGAAGACGATGAAAATCACCTGATATGGCCGCCAAGTCACCTTCTAATTCATTGTTTACACTTTTTTGTTTGTTTACCTGCAGCTCTTAATTTTACTTGGATATGATTAAATGGTGTTACAAGTCATTACAGCGAAAAACGTAAGGACTCAGAACACTCAGAATACAGAAGCATTTTTTACTGAACATAAATGCAATAGAAATCTTGCCTTGCTTCAAGCACGGTGAAATAGAGAGGCTTGAAATGATCAGTAAACGATAAGGGAATTCCTTGAAGCAAATGCCGGTATTATTTTACTATTAATGCTGAACGCATTAGGATTTGTGTATGTGTGACATTTCTTCGACCTTACTGTGACATTGGAATGCTCGAATTGGTCATTCACAAGGGGGTTCACATATCATTTATGTCGTACAAATACCTTATTGCTTGCTTTCCCGCGATAACGTACAGTAAAGAACAATTGTCACTGGAAAGAAAAAAGTAAAAAAGAAGTTTTCGAAAAATGAGTAAATATGTCGTAAAGGAAATTAATTTTAAAAATGTGTTTTTATCAAAACGACTAAATATGCAATTTTATGTAACTTGAAACTATGTATAACATACTTAAAAGTAGATAATTTGTAAGCATATGGATCTGAGCCCAACGAAAAAAAATAAAAACGCAAATTCATAAACGGTTCCTATTCGTAACCAAGGCGGTGGATGCAGTTTTACATCTTCTGGGCTTGAAAGCCGCTTCCCCGGCAGTCAGCAATTCACCAAAGGGAACAGGAAGAAGTCACAAGGTCGGGACTGTAAGAAGCGTCAGGAACTCTCCAGGAAATTAAGCGTGGCTGCCATTGGCTGTGTGGGTAGAGGCATGCATTGGTGCAGTCTGATACCTCTAAGTCCCGTTCTCGGCCGCATTTTACACACCTTTTGGAAAACTTTCGGCAGGCAAACTGTTGTGTAGCACTCTACGGTTACCGCCCCATCTTCAAATGGAATTGTTGCTACATGACCGCTAGTAAAGAAGGATATCACCATTTTCTTCTCTTGACTTTCACTAGGGGTGTGTCCTTTTGAAAGATCCAAATTGACGACTGTTGCTTTGTTTTCGGATCATTTTGATATATGTTTCGCCACTTGTTATGATTATAGAAACGCGGAGAGATCCCTGTTATCGTATCTTTGGAGTGTTTCGTAGCTCTATTCCCATGCGCGAATTTCTGTCTCTTATTTAGGTTGTGGGGAATCCAACGTGAAATTTTTGTGATCATGTAAAATTGAGTTAGTTCCCAAAATTAATTAAGGGATGACTCAATATCCATATTGGTCACTCGGGATCTTCGTTCAACATCTTCACAGCGATGATATTTTCTGCAGTTACTGATGATACTTACCCGCTGGATAAGTTGACCTGCCATTTATTATGCTTCCGTGCAGAAGACATAAACAACATTTAAAGTGTTATGGTTACTCAAAGGTCTTAAGAATCAAAGCATCAATTATCAGTTTGAAACTTTCTGTACGACACTTTCTTAATGGAAGTCAAGAGAAAAGGAACGTGAGAAAAATGATGCTGCCATTCTCCATAAGCGGTCATGTGGCAACAGCTCTTTAAGATCGAGCAGATACCTCAGCGGTACACAATAGTTTGTCTCTCGAAAGTTACATCCAAGTTACTTACAACACAAGTTTCCTGCACCACCAGCCAAGCCCCGCACTATTGTCACTTTTGCAAATTTTAAAGCAAATGCTGATTATTTACCACAAGCTATCTCCACTTAGAAAGGAATGGCGTTTAACGCCCGTTTTTACCACAAGTAATAAACACTGATGATACATGAGATGAAATGATAAATTGGGAAAGGATACTTTTTAAGGAAGAAAACGTTCCAGGCCTAAGTGCCGGCATTTGCCATTTATGAGGACTGAGGAAAACTTGGAAAAACCTGTCGGGGAGGACGAATCGAACCCCAGACCTCCTGCGCACGAGTCCGCGCCTTAACGACCTCGGCCGCCCTTGGCGGTGCTTGGAGTGGACCATCTTACCACTTGCTCTGGAAATATTGGCAACATTTGCAGAAAAAAAAGTACCCTGACTGACCAGTGGGTGTTTCAAGCTTCGAAGCTACATAAAAGTATTAAACGCAATCGTGACTTTGGGAATTTGAAGGTTATTTGTTCAGTACTACAGGAAATTTAACTCTGAAAACACAGCATTATCTTCAATAAGGACGTCGTGTTCAGCCGGGAGAGCTGTTTCGTAATACAAAAATATGTTGAGAGATAATCCAAATCATTCACGACAGAAAAGTTGGCATGTAGATATGTAGTTGTCTACTGCAATGTGCATTTCTAATGTTGTTTTCTAACAAGGAATGCCTTTAAAATACAAGTAAATAAACGAACCTGTTTAAATAGGAATAGCGAACATTATACAAGGCCGGATCACAAAAACCTAAAAATATCGGTTTTAAATACAAAACCTAAAAAGAACTCTTAGAGCCTAAATCGATACCACAAAGTTCTTAAATTACTTATTTTATGCATATAAAACATCTAAAAGAAGGGCTTAATGGACTTAAAATCCCTTGCCACAAAAATGTTTAAATAACCGTTTTTAAACAATTAAGTAACCGTAAAGAAAGGCTTAGAGGGCCTAAAATCCCCTTACCTCATAAACCATAAAAATACTTATTTTCAGCACATAAAGAACTTAAAAGAAAGGCTTAGAGGGTCTAAAATCCGCATCACCAAAATCTAAAAAAATGACCTACTTTAAGCGTATAATAAACTTAAGAGAAAAGCTTGGAGGGCCTAAAATTCCCGGACAGCAAAACGTTTAAAATATATTTTTTAAATACATAAAAAATAGCAAAGGCTTAGAGGATTAAAAATGCGGACCCTATAACATTTTCACTTTCTAGACTTTAACAAACAAATCTATGTTAAAGATGGGATATGATAAATGATACATCCAAAGTCACATGCTACTTATGCTTGGAAAAGTGAATGGTTGTAGTCTTACGATGATAATTAGCCATCAATACGTTGATCATATTTATTTTTGAGTAATCGCAAGTAGATCCTCCCAGAGAATCCTATTCGTATGCTTAAAATAAGTCATATGGTAACATTTTCTTATTTTAAAGCTTACATTCCGGTGGAAAACCGCTGGCAGAACACATGAATAAGGAAGAAAGGGGAAGGAAAAAAAAAAACGAAGACAGCTGTTTACGTGCTGTTTCATGCGTTTCCGCAAATGACTAATCGGAGTAGCCATTGGGAGTAAGCCTTCCTAAGCTGTCGTAGTATGTATAAGGAAACATTTCAATGAAAATGACCGTGCTATGGCGGGTACTTTCTAGTAAAACACATTAGCTAGCACTTTCCTCATGGAATCTGGTAAAAACGTGGTGGCGTCAAATTGTTTTGCATACACACTACATATTAAAATGCTTAAGTACAAACTCATTACACATGCTAATTTATAAGTGGCGGGCGGTTGGATTTTGAGCAGAGAAAGAACCCATTCTTAAGGAAGTACATCTTCAGGTACAAAAAATACATATCTGTGTTGTGCATGTTAATTTGAAATAAACTTTCAGCTTCGAGTTTGTGAAATAATATTTTCAATATCTACAAAGTTAAGCTTTAAAACACCGCAGTTTAAAACAACTCCTACCACGCCCGTTCCTAATTTTGTTGTGTGATTTTAATGAGATAAACTAGTAAAAAATGGTACATATTGCAAGAAAACACATGAATTTAAAGATAATAAAGTTAAAAAAAAACTACTAACTGCTTTATTGAAACTGCAGCTATGACTATATCAACTAGTATCCAAATTTTCTCGTTAGTGTTCTCAAAAGTGTTTTTTTTTCCGAAACTGTTTACTTCATAAGTTTTACAATTTTTTAGATAATTGCATGAAACTTGCACGGACATTCTGCATGTTAAAGTCACAATCTGAATCTCAGTCTTTATCTTACATTATTTAGAAAATAATTTTAAAAATAGAAAAATTGTGTTCAAAATTCAAATTTCAGTAAAAATGTCTACTTTTGCACTGTACACATGTGTACTATTTAGTTTAGAATTGTAGATATAGATGTTACCCTTTTTAATAAAAACCACCATTAAGATAAGTTCCAAATTTTGGGAATATTTTAAATAAATACATTTAAATGTATTTAAAGCTTAAGCTCTTATTAGCTTTAATAGTTGATTTGTACGATAATGAAATAATTTATTTTCAGAAACCTCAATATTAATCTTAAAGGAGACACCGCGTTTTCATTTCTAGGTGAAACTACGTTTATTAAGCGACCCTAAGGAGCAGCACATTGATTCGTTTTATTTAAGGACGCTCTTTAACATCTCAGGTCATCAGCGTCCCATTCAATTCAGAGCGTGAAACGGCCGACAAATTTTGCTCAGAGGCCTTCCTTTTTTTTTTTTTTTTTTTTTTTTTTTTTTTTTTTTTTTCCCCTCAGGCTTGAGGTTCTTTTTTGTGCCATAAATGTACGGCACGGGACCCACGACTTTACTTTCCTTCCGAAGGAAGTCATACTTAGGATTTTTATTCTCGGAAATATTCATTGACCCTGGCAGGATTGACCCCGCGATCTTGGGTTTACGAGGCAAGTATGGTTACCACTAGATCACCAGGACCGACTTTTAACGGAGGGTATGGTGAGTCAAAACAGTTGATGCTACAGCGAAGGCGCCTCTCCTCTACTTTACCTACAGGAGAGCTGTGTAAGTGTGGTTAGTTGCCGCCAAGCAATACTCCAAACACGGTTCATGGAATGTGCGTGGAGCTTCTTGACGTTCAAAGGCAGGACTCTTTTCATCTTAGGGCTTTGAAGTTCAAACCAATAGAAATGCATTTCGAGAGCCTCTCCGGTCTTGTAGGTAGGTGAATAAAAATGCAGGTAACGTATTTTAACGTAATCTTCCTTTACTTCAATGCACTTCCCACATTTCTGGGATAGCATTTCAGTCCCTTATAAAAATTAATCCGAAGCTTTGTCAGCAAAATACTGAAATACAGCCTTCTTAAAACAATTATCATCTGTTAGTCTCCGCCCTTGAAAGTCAGATTTCAATTTGAGAAACAGAGTATAGTCGCAAGGGGCAAGGACTGAACTGTGTAATGAATGATTCAGCTCTTGGGGGCCACAGGTGTCATATGCACTGGTGTGTTGCCCTGCAGCAGACGCCTCTTTACCCATATGCAGTAGCTCAGCATAATAGAGGAAAGGAGCCGAATATCGGATGCTATCTTATAATCAGATACCTTTTTTTTTAATCCCATGAAAAGCTGTTTTTTTAATGAGGCCTGTACTTCACAGAAGGCACGTATAAAAATTAAAGTAAATGTTACTTTTGAAAGGTATTATTATGTGGTGTTTACAAGTGCTGCAACACGAGGGCTGTTCAATAGAGTTATCTTCTTCTTCTTCTTTCTTTCTTTCTTTTTCCGTTCCTTCAGAATCGCCTTTGCCTGCTGCTGATGATAGAAAATGCTTCCCAAGAAGGTGTTTCTTCAATTTGAGGAAAAGGAAAAGTACCATGGGGCTAAGCCTGGGCTATAGGGAGAGTGAGGGACACACTTCTCATTGATTTTTGTGAGATATTCAGGAACAATATTTGCGATATACGACCTTGTATTTTCGTGATGCAGGAGTGTTAATGACCCTAGTAACATGAGTGCTGCTGGGCAGTATTCACGGTGGATGATTGTATTTCCAAGAAAAAAACATGAAAGCATGATTAATACAATTGCTGCCTGCCATCCTTCAGGACCTGTTTGCTGAAATAATGCATTTCAAAAGAAGATCATGTCATACTTGTGCTAGATGGGCATTTCCACATAGGGAAAATGTGGACGTGATCGCAATAGGTTGAAATCGTGGTATTCGTTTGGTATGTTTACCTCCTCATCCAGTCAATAGATTGCAGGCTACATGTGAACCATTAAGGACTTATTATGCACAAGATGTGGAATGTTGATAGCAGAAACACCCATTTCTAGCTGTGATTACCCACCAGTTTTGTGGATTAATGTGTAAAACATTTTCACAAGAAGCAATTATTGAAATAGGTTCCAAAAATGTTGGATTTGTCCTTTCAGTCGCGTTGATTATCCTGCAGCAACACAGCAGCTTCCGTTAAAGCACCTTCGACTTTAGGATTGATAGCCACATTCTGATATGAGTTTTCCAGCAATGAAGAGAGAAAATGAAAGTTCAGGGGGAGCAGCTTTTAAACACAATTATTTATAGTATTTAAAAAAAAAACTCAACGACACACACACACAGGAAAGTTCCTATCGATCTGGATCATCGAAAGAGAAATCTTGTACTTCACAAGGGGAAAGGAAGCTGTCTTTCAGAAATATGTGCATTGTTTCATGAGGACAGTTTACGGGAATGCGAATGGGGATGACGACGAAGCTGTGTTACTGCCAATTATTTTCTAGGACAAGCGGGGAGGTCGTCGGTGTACCAAATGTATGAGATGGTGTCAGAGAAGTGTGCAGATATCGATGACTGGAGGAAATTCACTCCAATGTTAATATTGCATGATATTCGTTATTAGGAAACTATGTAACATTGCAATTATTGTTTTGAAATTGCGTTTGTATGACAGTTGTTTGTATTGGTATTTATAAAATACTATGAAGATTAAAGTAAGCTAGTTTTCATTTAGAAAAATATTTTTGTGTTCTGATGTTTTCCAAAAAGTATCCAATATTCGGCTCCTTTTATCTATAGACAGCGTTCCCTGTTACCTTTACAGTTATATTTCTTTCTTTGAAGTCTTATCATTATAAATCGTCTGAAATTCCCCCTCCCCCAGAAAAGTGTCGCCTTGATCTCCTTCGTGACCATGATATTTCAAGAAGTGCTTCATCCTTCCAACATTCCATTATTCTTTTTTGAAAGAGGGTTATGGAAGAGGACAAAATATTCTGATATCATTCCACGCGCACTTACACATGAATTACTAAAAGAATTCGAAGCACTTATCTTGCATTGTCAATGAAGGATGCGAAGCGTAGTTGTTTTAGAAGTTCGATTCTTGCAGCTCTTTATTTTGTCTTCAGAATCCTGTTACTCACAAGGGAGATGCTTTCTTGTGTCAACACATCCACCGACCTACCTCATGTGGGTCATCTTCAATTCTTTCTCTGCCCCATGTTGATTACTCCTTCACAGAGGAATATGAAGAGAAACTTCCCCATACACACCGCCAAGGTATTGGGTGTAAGGTTTATTTAAAAAATTAATCCTTGCTCTATAACCAGTATTGAACACCACGTAATATTATGAAAATGAATGGCGTGGGTTGAAAGGAAATGCAGTTTAATTTGTACACTGCTGAAACATGTGACTATGAGATAGCACGCACATCGCGACAATGAATCGTGACCTCTGTCCCTCATAAGCATATAGTGGATATGGCGGAAATAATTTTGATTGACTGATGATTCCAAAATTAGAGACATAACACATGTTCAAAACAAATGATAGAATTTTGAACACAAGGACCGAGTGTACATCCGTTTCTATGTGGCGGTAAAATGTAGAGCCAATAGCAACAAAGAGGGGGGATTAGCGGGAAACGCGGAGTAATATTTTACTATAGTGTTACGATAGACCGGTGAGATGGAGACAAGGTCATTGTTTGTCCCGCACTATACGTGTCGCCTAATACGTCGACCCTAATACAACCTATGGACCATACACGGCCAAGGATGAAGTCCTGCAAGTTGAAGAGACTACCGATGTAGAGGATAAAAGAGGGCAAAACCCCACAGAATTTAAAGAACTATAACTTGCAGACAATTTAACTGATGCTATAAAAGATTTAAAAACTTCAACGTGGAAGAAACTTTTATTGCAGAAGCTCTGAACCAGACACGTGAGTATTAGAAGAAAGATGTTCATGAAGCCATGCTTAGAGGAGGTGAATGTTGAGGCATGACTGGAGTCTGATGAAGGTGAACCAACCTATAATTTTTAACAAAAGAGGAAACTATGGACAATGTGATAGCAGGCGAGAGCTCAAGGTTGAAGGAGAAGAGTAGGCCAGCAATTGGTGAAAAATATAACAGTGATACAAAGAACAATCCCTAGATAATGCTGTGTGCAAGTGGTTTACAAATTATGTTCGAGTGCATTGGCAGTCAGAGGAACTGAAATTCAAGACTGGTAGAGCAGCTAGAAAGAGCCTTTTCAGCAAGTTCAGGATGACTAAGACGCCATAATATTATATTGAATGATAAACTTCTGGTGAGAGTCACGGTGCCAATGTTGAAGCCATTGAACCGTTCACAAGACATTGTGAATAGCAGCTCTGAGGACTAGGAAGAAAAATAAAACTGAGTAAAAGAACATTTAAAGTACAAAATGGAATTTGTTGAAGGAAGTGAATATCTGCATACTACGACCATCTGAGACATCTCCGCGAGTTATTAGTGAAGAACGTAGGTTCTAATGTCTAAACTGTCCCGACAGAATATACACATTTATTTTAAACTAGCATATCGGCATAACACATGTATTGTTTTGTATTGCTTAACATTTCATACTGTTGTGTATTTACGCCTACGCTTTAAATGTATGTATTTATTTATTTATTCAGTCTGCAATTGGGCTTACATCGCTGGCAGTGGAGAATAATGAAATTATAATGTTTACAACTTGTACTTACAAGTATAGGTGACAACTAGTTAAATACGTTTCAACGTAATTAAATAAATTTTAGTCTTATTGCTGTAAACGGAGTTTTGATGCATCTTCTACTGTCCTTTTAGGTTATTTCAGTTAATCCGGTCACTGGTGCGAGATTCTACTTTACATAAAATTCTTTGTCAAATTATAGGAAATAATTACCGTATTTACGCGAATCTAATGCGCCATCAAATGTAACGCGAACCCCAAATTTGAAACTTAAAATCATAAAAAAAACAGAAGATTTTGACTTATTGTTTTACGGCATCTTAGAGATAAGCCCATTTGCTTCATAAAACGATCAGAACATAGAATTTATAAGGAGACTTGTTACATCTTCGAGAAGCGCGCAGAACAAATCCATCACTCGTGCTGTTGCCAGGACTGTTATTTCTTACTATGTCACTAGTCTCAGGTTCTTCCTCCTTTCATGTACGAATTCCAAAACTTTTTCTTCAATGTCAGGATATCTTCCTTTGCGAATACCACTGAGTTTCTTCATATTAGCTTTAGTTGGTAATTTCTGTTGCTGCCATAAGTGAACATTGCTCTCAGCTACATTGAACTCTCTTCCTGCCCTTCTGTTACTTTTTTTTCCCCCAGCATAAAGAATTACTTTACGCTTGAAAGTAGCATCTAATATGTCCTTCTCTGTCTGCCTCATGACCACCTACTATTCAAACGCTCTATGCAATAATAGGCCAACAATAAATGTAACGAAGTCGAGAATTACAGCAATGCACAATGACGATAACGATAACTATAAATGAAGTTACCGGCGAACTACTAAACGGATTTCGCATTCGAATCTAGTGCGCACCACAATTTTGAATTCTACATTTGGACAAAAATTCGCGTAAATAGTGTATATTTTATTAAGCAAGGTTAATATGCGCTTAAAATCATTGTTCATTTGCAGATTCTTCTACAGAGTAATAGCCTTGCTAAGAATAGATTTGTATATTTGTTCATAACAAGATAATGGTAATTTGAGAATCTTGAAGAGCATTGAATATTATTCTGGGTTTATCTGACAACGCAATTGTAGGTGAAAGTATTTGATTTTAACAGAAAGTGTTATTCTACAGCCATTTCTCTTCGCTATTATAGACAGCGCAGAGTTGGAACGCAAGGCGAAAGCTTCCGCAATGCAAAGCGAACATTCTCGGTTTGTGAGAGAGTAGCTAGGGCGAGAGATAAAACGCGTGTTGTGACGTCACAAGGCTGAGCGCTGAATGCAGCCGCAGTGACGAAGCACATTTTTCACGTTGTAAACCGTGACGAGCTTTTATCAGGAACACTCCCAAGGTCCACATGTTTCAGGGATTTTCCTTCTCACATGTGAGGTGCCGTTATTGTGTCACAATTGTGTTTGTTCTGAAATTGCAGGTGAAGCGGTGATACAGCAGTTTCTTGAACAGCGCACCCCTCTACAGTGCTACGCTCCGCTCTCGTCAACACGTGTGTTTATGTCTGACTTGTCAGGAAGTAATTATCGTAGTGCAAATATACTTGAAGTAGTTTCAGTGCTGTTGATAACGACCTAGCAGTGATTAGTATTATCTGTCATGCAAGTATTTGCAAATATAGGAAGAAAATTGGATTTTGGTATGACTTAACGAAAAAACAAAAACATTTGTGAGGTGTATAAGTGCTGATGACCTTTAGTTTCACTTTTGCGTTACCATGCTTAGGTATTTAGTCAGTGAAGTGCAATTTCTGTGATATTTATATTATTTCATAAAAAAGAGAAAACTGGCTGCTGTGTTTATAGGTGTGAGGAGATTTTCCGACATATCGGTAAAGGATATAGTGTGATTTTTTTAACAAGTGGAAAAAGGTAACAGCTCGGAAGCTCAAATTATGTGGTGTGCTGTACAGAGTAATTGATTGAGTGTTCAGCATGGATGCAGAAGAAGACTACCTGGGTGTTCCAACGATGGACGGCGCTGGAGCCTCGCAGGGTCGTTGCTTTACCCCGTTGCCGCCAAACTCCACTACGGGGCTCACTGATAAGGCTGGAGACTTGGGGGATATGACATTCTGTATGGCAAACTACATCAAGGAAGCTATGAAGGTAAGATAGCCTTTGTTTATCTTTACAGACCACTTGTGAGCAAGTTTTAAAGGGTTTATCCACTTTAAAATATGCTATGTAAGTGAAAGTAAGTTAAAACTTTTTTTTTTCAAATAATGGTTTAAAATCTTAATTTTGCGATCAAGAAGATAAAAATAATAAGCGATTAAATTCGGCTCGGAGCGAAGTAAAATATTCTAGCTCATACGGAGTGTCTCTTCTTCATTTGTCCCGGCCAGGATCGATGGATTTTTTTCGGGCGTAAAAATCCTAAGTATGGCTTCCTTCGGAAGAGAGGTAAAGCCGTGGGTCCCGTGTCGTACATTTATGGCACAAAAAAGAACCTCAAGCCTGAAAGAGAGGCCCCTGAGCAAAATTTGTCGGCCGTTTCACGCCCTGAATTGAATGGGGCGCTGATGACTTGAAATGTTAAAGAGCGTCCATAAATAAACCAAATCAATCAAACAATTCTTCATTTGTAAGACACCTCCACATTTAAGTGTTTGTTGAAAAGGTTCCTTAACTTTAGTCAATGAAAATTTTTACTTATTTCACAAGTTCCTTTTGCGCATGAACTAATTAATTGATTGATTGATCTGTATCATAGTTGCTTTGTACTAAAACATTTGCCATCAAATCTAGCCTACAAATTATATATACATAAGTTTACAACTCATCTTTCTCTTAGAGGGTTGAGTTTGAAAATGAAAAAAAGCATGTCACTATTTAACATGTCTGTGCCCTTAAAATTACACTGAATATTTGCATGTAAAATGTTCTAAAATGACTTCTTTCAACTCATTATGGGTACGTTTTCCTCGAATGTTGAGAAAAGATGGTTGCTGGGGACGCTATGGCGGATATTGCACAGCTCACATAGCATCGTTTGCAATCTGGGCAGTGTGCACTGGTTCATTGCCCTTCTGAAGGCAAACACCGTGGCTGAGTATACCGCATCGCTTTTCTTTAATTGCTACTCTGAGAAGGCTGCAGTAATCATATGCCTTGACGCCGGGATTTCTCTCTTTATAGTCAACTAACAGAATCTACTTTGATCATTAACCCTGATCTTCCATAGCGGCGCCTTGCCAGGTTTATGCCCCCTTTTAGAAAGTGGATCGTGATAGAGGACCATAGTCTCGTGCACTGTCACAGATGATTCCAAAACTTCCTTCCTGTTTGCTTGACACGAGGCCGAAAACCTTTCACAGCACTTCACTTGATATTGTTTTCGAATTGGCGACAGAAATCGCGGCACCGCCTTACACTGACTGATCTTAAGAAGAGGTTCATGTAAAATCCTTAAGACGGCTGTTTTTGAAAGGCCTGGCAGCAAATTTTTTTTTTTTTTTTTTTTTTTTTTTTTTTTTTTTTTTTTTTCCCCTTCAGTTTTAGTCTCTTGTCACTCAACACACCTTTTCAGCTCTTGATGTGCCAGTACCTCTACTCGGCTCTCGTGTGATTCAATGTTTTCTCGTCCTAATTGAAACTATTTAGCCCATTTTTACTGTTGAATATGAAAGAAACGCTTTAGCATACACTTCGTTTAAGACGTTTTTAATTTCTGCTACAGTAAGTACCTCCTTTTTTAAAAAAAAAATGTCATTACCAACACATTGTACTCAATTTTCAAAGAGCGTCCGTAAATATACACATAAAAAAATCAATTTTCAACTTTACGAGAATTCAAAATAAACATACACGAATTTTGCGCAATTGTTGAATAATAACAACGAAAATTAAGGTAATTTCCCGCGCAAAAGAAAACTATCGTATTACAGAAAAGAAAGAAGGTGTATCTCAACAGAGTTAGTACTAAAGTTTGCTTTAAAAAAATGAGAAATATTGGCTGTTATTTGCGAATGTAGATAAACTTTTCATATCCTGCTCAAATGATACAGAAAAGGTCTAGTAAATACTAGGTAAAACATCTACATAAACTTACTTAATACCTTGCTAACAAAAATATTTTTTTTCCCAACAGCCTGTAGGTAAATTGTGTGCATTAAATAGTGAAGGTGCAAAACTTATGTAAAAAGTCGCATTATGTTCATGTTTAATTATTATATATAATCTATTTCTTATTATTTTATGTTGTTTTCAACTTAAATAATCACTGTTCAAACCTCGCAATTTCTATGTTCGAAAGGCTATAGTACATGTAATATTCGTACTATAGCGATTTCAGAGAATAAACATGTCAAACCCGTTTAACAACATGGGATACAAATGCAAACTTAACTGTGAAATGCATATAAAATTGAATAAATAATGTCAACAATCTCATAGGCTAGTCACACAAGGAAACTCTAAAAAGGAAAAAGAAATTGTATCTGAAAATATTCTCTAAATACTTTGCATTTGGCGATCATTATCAAGTTTTATGGAAAGAGAAAAATACCGAGAAAGTTTCTTTTCACACACATTCGAAATATTTTCCTGGCTGATTATATTAGTAATTTACAATCGGAAAAGTTGATAAAACCAGCTGTTTTTAAAGTTTCAATATTGAACATTAATGCAGGCTGCAGGTGAACAAGAAGAACTTTTGTTTAAAAGTTCATGAAATGACAAAGTTTTAAGTTAAATTTTGTCAGCTTAGTTGGCGTCATGCTCTTGCGAAGGTTTACTGTTTCCAGTTTATATTGAAACCATCTGCTATGCAACAAACAGCTATAGCAACTACGATTCTTGATCAATCTATTTATTATTACACAAATGTTTCTATGGAACTTCTGCTGCAACCTCGTACAATTTGAAGTGCTTCCCTATCCATTGACCTGATCTCGCTCCCTCTGATTACAATCTCTTCCGAAATTCAAAACTTTCTTGGCTAGACACAAATTTAAGCCAAATGAAAAAGTCATACAAGAGGTAAATGAGTAATTTGAGGGCTGGAATAAACTCGCTTCCACGAGAAAACCACGAACCTAGACATGAGTTGGAATAAGTGGGAACTAGGTCGAAAAATAAATTAGAAAGTAATAATAATAATAATAATAATAATAATAATAATAATAATAGCTAAAATATTACCACTTGCGCAATTGGGTACAATTTTATTACATGTATACTTTTAAAAAATAGGATTTTTATAGCACATCTTTTTTGTGGTTTATTATTCAGTACCAGTTATATAGAGAGGAAAGAAACTCACAGTCAGTGCCATAAGTTTATGGGATAAATCCATGCTATAATTGGAACTGAAATGTAAATACCATTTTGGCCATTGACGTTTTATTTGACTAAAACATTTTTATATCTGCGTTTTTAATGACTCGTACCTTTCGATTATAATCATGCATATTCAAGTAGAATTAGAACAAGTAAATGCTTTTGATTCTTTCATAACTCGAAAATGCACCCGAATTATTTTATGGGAATAAATTGTTTGTTCGCAAAATTAGATTTGATGTCACTGAGCATAATTTATTATCATAGTGCGATTGATATTAACAAAAAAAAAAGTATGAGCAACTTGTTTTCTCTAAGGTTATGAAAAGAAATAAATACCCAGTTTCTGCAATTAGTGTATTCTAAATTTATAAGTTAGGCATCCAGGATATTAAGAAGCGTTGCCAAATGTTTCTTAAAAAATATTTATTTTCTGGAAGACTCTTTAAGAGATAGAGGAAAAGGAAATTGTGACTTTTTTGTTCTTATAAAGCATTATCACAAGCTTTATTTATGACACTAAATTCTCCTCTGTCATTTGTATCGGAGAAACCGACATTTTAAGTTTTCCACGATCCTCCTAAGGTCACTTATAAGATAATGACGATTAAATATAGCCTTAACCGCAAAAGTAATGTGATATGGAAATGTTGCGTAAACAGTGACCTGGTTGTCAACTGTCGTAGCATCTTCTTGGGACTGGAACACAGAAAAATTATAGTAACGCATTGTTTCTCAATGTTGTAATATCTTTAGTGTTAATTTCGCGGATTATAGTGAAATAAAGTTACTTTCTCGAAAAAACGGCGCGTAGTCTGTGTGTTCTATTGAACTATTTCTTTTATCGCTTTTTTCAATACTGTCATGACTAGTCTATGGTCAGTTTGGAGGGAGAGGGGAAAAAAAAAACAGAAGAGCTCAAAGTATATTCAACAATAACAGTAAAATAAAAAGTCAACATATACTTGAATTCATAATAAATTTAAACTTCGTTTGCCATGGATGCCTTTCTTATTGAAGAAAACCGTACTAGGAAACAGACCTGCATTTTATATTTTATAAAAAGAGAAGCAATACTTTAATTTTGTGTTTAATGGTGTTGCCGTAACATTAACCTTCCTTTCTACAGTGCTTCCAAATATGTTCATCCGTGAGACGGCTTGAAGCATGCTGTCTGCCGGCTGAGTTGACATACATAGCCCTCAATTCAAGTATATGAATTTCTCATGCAGGTTACAAATACAGCGACCACCTACCATAATCATAGAAAATGTTACAAATGGTGCCTTGTGCCAGCACACATCTCCCACACCTTAAAAACTGCAATTGCTCGATTTAGTTCTACTTGTGAAATTGCTGCACTTTCTCTTCTTATGTTTTCTTTCATTTCTTCCAACGCATGCGGGTTATTCCGTTAAAATTTATTTTTTCAAGTTCACCCAGAAATGGAAATGGTAAACTCTGGGATTGCGCTGGCCGTAACCCCTTACCTAGTATTGACCAAATCCTCAAATTGTTCCTCAGTTTAAGCTAACGAGACATTGCTGTATGCGCTGTAGCAGAGTTTTGTTAGAAAAATGCATATTTACATGTAATATTATGTACTTCTTTGAATAATGTGATTATGTTATCTCTATATCGCAGCGCATTCACGGTATTTTCATAAAATACAAGCCTTGTAATTCTGTAAGCAATTTACTGTGCAACAAACACCGCTTTCTTGATCTGCAGTGACGTTCCGATTTTTCTGCGCTCCGACACCTGTTGTTTAGAGATAGAGATGGTAGTTCTAAATAGCACATTGGTTTCTGGTGGAGACGTAAGTAAGACTCAATTACTAAAAATTATAAACAAAAGTTATAAACATTATAAACATAAACATAAGCTCGACTTAAATTTACAGAAGATGAAAGTTGTGTGTATTTTTGAAGACGTTGTATTGGAAATGAATGGCGGGAAGCTGTTCTCTGTGAGCTAGATCAACTTGCTTGATATCTTGATCAACAAAGATGGAAATGCATCCCTTCAAGAATGAATCATAAGTTGATGTTTCTATAAACGAATGATTATGGTAGTAAGAGTATCTTCTATCTTACTACAATTGAAATTTAATGCATTAAAACAAAGACAAAATGAATTACACAAAATGTTTTCCCCAAAACACGACAAAATACAAGTGTACAATACGTTTTGCGGCGGTTTTTTGAGGGCGTTTATTTATTATTGAGATTGATCGTTGATTTTAATATAGTCTTTCGTTTGAATTGGAATGGGGGTGAATTAACGAAACGGTTTGCTTTATTTCCCGCTGACAGAATCTTGAATCTTCCGAGATGCCACAGCTATTTCGAAGTCGTACTCACTATATCTGGCCGCATACAGATGTGCTGATGATCTGAGGCTTTCTTTGGGGTTCTTTTTGGATTAACCAAGCGAGAAAAGGACTTTGGTTGGGAGCTGTTGAGTAAAACACATGGAAACACTGCACTTGCTAATTTATTCAGCACTTTAGTGGATCCTGACTGACTGAGCTACCGGCAAAGAATGAGATGAGACGTTTTCACGCTATTATTTATCGGGCACAGTTTCCTATTTCACTCGCGCCTCAAACTTGTGATCTAATTAAATGACCATTTGTTTTCTCGGAACCTCACACTAGAATATAAGTTTCACTGTCAGGGCTACAAACAACATGTTTCTATGATTTGAGCTAGCGATATCTCGATTTACTGGCGTTGCACCGGATTACACATAACACTCTCTTCTCTCGCTTCACTACAGTAGCTAATTCTTTTGTGTCACGACGCGCTGCGATTGAGATTACTTGCGTGCGTTTGGCTCTTAGATCTACTGTAAACTACAGAACTTTCAACTGACCCGAATGCCTCAAAATTGGGCTATTTATACGTTCTCGTAACATAACGCTACATGGATTCAAATTTCGGAACTTTCAAAAAGCGTCCTAAACTTTTGTTTCCTTATTGGTTGCAAAAACCCGGCTTCGGAATATTCTAGAAATCAACACCTCCCCCCCTTTGTTTTTCTTTTTCTTTTCTTCTTCTCTTTTGTTTGTTTGCTTTTTTGTTTGTTTTAGGTCACAGCACAAAATGGAAACGCTCCTACCTTCTATCTTACTTTTACTTTATTTCCTCAAGGACTTTTTTAACAGTGGCCATAATAGAAGGGACTCTCGGGAATACAAAAGACATCCTTACGGATGGCTGCAGCAAGTCGCGAACGAAGATACAATTTTATGCCAGATGTACATACAGCATTTCAAGACACCTATTGATAAGCTTTTACATCGTGATATCTTATAATTATATTGTACTAATTCTATAGGAGTCGAATCTGGATATCCGCTACAGTTTATCCCCAATACTTGATACATAATAATAATAATAATAATAATAATAATAATAATAATAATAATAATAATAATAATAATAATAATAATAATAATAATAATTAAAATACCTTAACTTAGAAAGCATGCCAAAGGAAATTTACTTATTTTTACCCACAACTAAAAAATCGTATGTACTTTTCTAAAAAATTATATCCAAATTGAAAAAGTACATCGGAGGAATTTTCCAGGGTTTCACCAACATTAAGAAAAAAACAAGAAGTTTTAATTTCTTTAAAAAATCCAAAATAATGCCGTTCACAATAATAAAATAATCCCGTATTCCTTTTCTTAAAAGTTACCTGCTTGAGCAATTTAAACACAGAAAGTGAATGTTTTACGCTGTCTAACTAAAGCTTTCTTTAAGCAGTCATATACCTTGGTCACTGGTAGTTTACCGCTGCCCCTCCCCCTAAAAAGAAAGAAATTTAAAGCCAAGAATATCAAGGAGACACCATTCACATCACATATTGAAAGACAACCCAGGGATGGATCACCGGTTCACCCAAGCCGATTTACCGCCACGGGTGGCCGAGGTCGTTAAGGCACGGACTCGTGAGCGGGAGGTCTGCGGTTCGAATCCCGCCAGGACCGTCCTCCCTGACTGGGTTTTTTTCCAGGTTTTCCTCAGTCTTCATAACTGGCAAATGCCGGGGAGGTACCTAAACTTAGGCCTGGAACGCTTCCTTCCTTAAAAAAAAAAAAAATATCCTTTCCTAATTTATCATTTCATCTCATGTATCACCAGTGTCCACCGCCTGTGGTGCCTCAGTAGTGAAAACGGGCGTTAAACACTACTCAAAAAAAAAAAAAAAAAACCCAAGCCGATAAACTTTGCCTTTAAAAGCACCGAAAAAGGAAAATGTCCCACACGTCGCATTCAGTCAATAATGACGCCGCTACATGCTCTAAACAATGAGCAGCAATTACTATTTTGGAGGAATTTCCAAAGGAAACGGGGAAATAGTAAAGAAAGATTACGTAATGCGACATAACGACACAGCGAAAATGACTGTAATAAGGATAATGGTATTTCCTGTAACTGGCAAGGAAAGTTGGACCTTCCGCAAAGCCAAACGGCTGGATTCTTTCGAAATGGGAGTATAGAGGAAAATGTTGAAAAATTTTGGAACAGCAAAAGGAACAGACATCTCAATTCTGGAAGAAATAAAACCTGGAATCTCTTTGACAGCAATAGCCACAAAAAACAAAATAAAATATTTTAGCCACTTGACCACAAAACCCGTTTCAATGTAAGAAAGTACGAAACAGGATCGGCATAAATCCATGGCGTTCTACAAATGCATTGAAGCTAGCCGAAGACATACACAACTGGAAATCAGGTAAAGCAGGCTATACAAAACGTAATCTTTCAGGACTTCAGGTTCTGCCATTGTCATAGGTAACAATAAATAAATAATTATAAAAATATGTTTGAAAGAGTGTAAATAGCTCAGTCGTAATACTACACATAGAGGAATGTGTAGTATTAAAGTTCCTTCAGATTCTTAGGAAATAAATTCCGGGAGTTGAAACATCTGCAAGGCTCTAAAAAGCAATTCCTGCAATTAAGTGCGGATTTATTGAATGCTGGAAAAAATAAATTATTTTTTAATGTATCCAAGGCAATGAAACTGTGGGAGATTATTTGATCAAATTTTATGGTAATCTTGCTTTTTGTGTGGTCCTAAGGAATACCTTTACAAAGCTTTGTTCAAAAGTAACTTTATATCAAAGGGTAAGTCTGTGTCAAAATCAACCAAGGAATAAAACGTTAATGTCATGGAGCTTTCTGTACACTTGCACCTTTACTTAATGTGTTTTAATATGTTTAAATTTAAAAATTGTGTACCACTCTTTTTTGACATTAGTTTTCAAAACTGCCTCAAATTCTCAAAAGTTGCTGATCGCCACGTACTTAAAACTATTTGAAGTTTGAAAAAAAAAAAAAATCAACAATTATGTCACATTATGACGGCTAGTCAAAAAAGACGGAGAATGTTTATTTTTACGCATGGAATACAGTAGGCTCGGTTCAGATTGGTGTGGTCTTTTTTCAAGTACTCCCCGTTGAGTTAAATCACTTTGCCCAACGCGTCTGCCAGTCCTGGAACGCGTGCAGAAAACATCTTTTGATATCTTCTTCAAAACCGCCTCAGCTTTTTTCATGATGACCTCGGAAGTACCAAAACCTCCCCCGTAGCTCCTTTTTAGACAGGGAAAGAGATAAAGGTCACACGGGGCTAAGTCTGGGGAGTATGGAGGATGGGGGCATATTCCAAGTTCCCTACACACTTCCACTCGCACCATCTTCTGTTCAGAAAGACCCACCTCGCACAAACACGTCTTATGTTCATGTTATCATGCAAAATCCAAACTGTACTCCATGGGAAATATGTAATACATCTGCAAGTCTGTCCATTGTTATTCTTCGGTCTTAATGAACAATGAAGTCAACTGTAAATCGTGGTTTCATTTAGTACTGTTAGTAGAACACCTGGACCTCCTTGCTTTGTTGTTGAAACACAGCCCTTCTAAAATTCCTGGAATCATCAAAATGCTGTGGACTATGGCAGAACATCGTCACCATATGCCTGCTGCAACAATCTGTGAGCTGCCATGCCGGATTTCTGCAATCGAAAGCAAAACTTCATCACAGCATATTGCTCTTCACGAATCAACTCCATTTTGTATGAAGGCGACTGGCGAATTGACGAAGTTTGTTCGTTTCTTGTGTACACACGCAACCTAACTCACGTAAGGCCCCACTCATAATGAAAATTAAACATAACGTAAACTTAAACATAAAAGCTAGATACTATGTATTGTAATGGAACCATTCACAATGAATCACGTAAAAATAAAAATAAACGTACATTTAGACGTAAACTTAGAAGCTTGCAAGATCAAGATTTTGCGTCTACGTCTAAATTAAATTTAAGCAATCACCCAATCAGACCACAGCAGCTCTAGAGCTCCATGGTAGAATTTATCTATACACGGAGCACGGAAATCAAATGCAACTATGGCTGCTTGCTGCTGCAAGTTCCGAGTGACGGCGGATAGAGCCGAAGGAAATAAAGACTTTCAAGAGAATAGTACCACATACAAAATGCGCTATAAATTGATGTTTATGTGTTTTTTTCTTCTGCAGTCAAAGGAGATTGCCCCCATTATAATGATTTACCCGCCCCTGTCAATTTATATTTACGAAAAAGCACGGGTACACCTGTTTATAGGATTTACCCTGGATTAGCATATATATATATATATATTAACTCGTAAATATAAATTGACAGGGGCGGGTAAATCACTGTAATGGTGGCAATCCCCTTTGATTGCAGAAGAAAAAATGCATAAACATCAATTTATAGCGCATTCTGTATGTGGTACTATTCTCTTGAAAGTCTTTATTTCCTTCGGCTCTCTCCACCGTCACTCGGGACTTGCAGCAGCAAGAGTTGCATTTGATTTATGTGTGCGTATGTTTGCGTGTATGTGAATTGAATTAATTTCGAATTCCAATAAGAGCAGATTTGCCACCGCTACAATATTTTACGCGCCTAACTCCTCTATCTATTTATGTTTAAACGTTACGGAGGAAAACGCATAGGTTACATTAAGTATAATAAAAAATAATAATGCAACATTTACACTGCGGCCACGCACAGTAGTTCGGCTCTCTTCGCTGCCTGGAGATTTGCAGCAGCTAGCAGCAGCACTTGCACTTCATTTCTGTGCTCCGGGTAAGGGCAAATTATAATAGAGAGAACTGAAGATCGGTGACTCTGTAGGCAGAATGGGGTCAGTGGACAAAAGATTAATTGCATTATAAGAAAGCTATCCTTGCTCATATTACTGCAAGCAAATTAATTACTACACTTAATATATACATAAACGCTACCGCCGTATGCTCAGAAGCAGCCATTTTCAATCGGCTGTTAGTTGATCTTCGCTAGTTCTTGTTTTTAATTGGCTAATACGTATGTTTGCGTCTTTAATTGTAAATGTCTACATACTACTAAGTTCACGTATATTGTCTTGTTTTATTATGTTTACGTTTAATTTTCATGGTGAAAAGTCTTAACTCAGATGCATGCGCTAGCCAACTTCCGTTTTTGTCCACCAATCAGAGCTGATCCGTTTTCATCATGCAACATTGTTTCTACAATGTTACTTTGCTGTGCGCTGGAAAAAAATTCTCAATCTTTTTGACTAGCCCTCGTATATACCAAATAAAAGCCTTATTCATAAGCTGTAAAATGTTACCTGTAAAGTAAGTGGAAATTAACTTTTTTTCTGCAATTTACAATCTCATAGCATGGTAAAGGATGTAATTATATATAAATTTTACTAAACATGTGGTAAGACACAAATATACAAAAAAATTAACACCATGCTCCAAAATTAATTTTTCGTCGGTTTATTTGACTTGGACTTACACCAAATATTAAAAAACAACATAAATGTGCATGCTTCAGGAATATACAAAGAGAGCATGCATATTTCTTTAGACAACAGAAAGCAGCCTTTTCTGTATTGTCACACCAGCTTCTAATTCATTTGACTTTTGCTTCGTCGTACTCAAGTTTATTGTGGAGTTGAGAACTTAAGAGAGTAAGTATTAGTAGTCACAGCTGAACTACTGCTGTAGTGTGCTCAAAGACAAAATGTCTCTTCCATTTAACTTTTGGGCTGGTTTTAAAATGTGAGATAAACATACTTGTTCATATTTTCAGCTATAAAAACGAGACCTCTGGATCCCATTTCTCCATAATCACATCGCTAAATGTTTAATTGGAACATATTGCTGATACCCAGCCACGCTAATAAACACGTCTTTCTTCGGTTGTTCTACAGTCGCAGATGCCGCGTTTCATTGAGTTCCCGTATCCATATTGACACTGTTCTTTAAACTCTGCTGCTCAGTTTTTCGTTTTTGGGAAGAGCGTAACGTACATTCCGTTTCTTGTAGTTTTGAATGGCACATAAAAGAAAAGAGTACTGTTGTTCACAATTCTTATATCGTATACTTTTGTTTTTAACCTCTTCGGTAGTGGTTTTATTTCTTTTCTCTTCCTCTGTAACAACAATTACAGGGGATGTGTGGAACTTGCGTCTAAAACCAGACAAGTCCATAATTTAATGATTTTGCTATACTTTCGGGCATTAATCATATCTGCATTGATTTTAAGTTAAACTGTAGCAAATGCCATAAAATTTTATTAGAATTATAATTTACACATTGTCTTGCGAAACGGTATATAGAGGTCAGCAACCTATTTCTATCCTTTTTGGGAATAATAATTTTAAATACACACCCTTACAAATTAAAAAAGAAAAAGAACAATGACCGAACAGGAAATAAAGAAATAAAGAAAGAAATAAAGATCGCGGATTCGAACCCGGCCAGGACCGATGGATTTTTTCGGGGCGTAAAAATCCTAAGTATGGCTTCCTTCGGAAGGGAAGTAAAGCCGTGGGTCCCGTGTCGTACATTAACGGCACGAAAAAGAACCTCAAGCCTGAAAGAGAGGCCTCTGAGCAAAATTTGTCGGCCGTTTCACGCCCTGGGTGGAATGGAACGCTGATGACCTGAGATGTTAAAGAGCGTCCATAAATAAATCAATCAAAAAAAAAAAAGACAGAAAGAAAGAGAGAGAGAGAGAGAGAGAGAGAGAGAGAGAAAGGGAGGGAAGGAAGGAGGGAAGGAAGGAAGGAAGGAAGGAAGGAGGGAAGGGAGGGAAGGAAGGAAGGAAGGAGGGAGGGAGGGAGGGAGGGAGGGAGGGAGGGAGGAAGGAAGGAAGGAAGGACACAGTGACCGATTCGGAAAACATCGGAAGCTTTCACTGACGCTGGGTTCTCAACAGGAAATATATTTGTTTAGACCTTTTGCTTTGATTGCTGAGCGGACACAAACAGGTGTCTGTAATAAGACCTACCTAGGTTCGAATTCTTCTTATGCTTGAATATTTTCTTTGATATTTTTGCAAGTAAATTAATATTTCATATGCAGCAATTATATATATATGAATTTGAAGGGATTTATACTCAAACACAAAAACGTAAATTCATTAGCTCAGTGTTGAAAATAAATATCACATTAATAAGTCTAAACGGAAAAAACTAAAAGGAAAATTAAAATTGTCTTTATTTCATTTGAAAATAATTAATTTCCTGTTTATTTTGAAAACAAAGATTCCTTTACAGACAAATTAATACTTCGAGAATCTGCTCTCTCTACCTCCCTCTCTCTCTCTCTCTCTCTCTCTCTTGGTCTTAGGGTTTGTTGTACAAAATAGCAACCACCTCTTTACTGGATGGGAAAACCAAATCATATTATTAAATATCTGCTGTTTACAAATGAACAATATCTACACCAAACGTTCTGCTTATTTCATCCTCGAAAATCCCTTTCCTTGACAGGTCATTATTTCAATAAGATAGGTATAAGAACCTAATAGTTGCAGGATTCTGGCATTTCATTTTGTGTTGTGTATGGTTTAGATTACTGGCGGGAACACAGAGGCTTTTCTAAGCAACCTAGTTATGAACCAACTACAGTATTGTAAATTTTCGACATTGGAACCAATGAGTACCATTAACTACGGGATGACAAAGAAACTGTATGGAAGTTGAAAGAGAAATTTAGAAAAGAATAAAATATATGAAATAGCAAAAACAGCATAAATTGTTATTATCACAAAATTACCAATTTTCAAATGTCATTTTTTATTTCTGAGTGTAATTTAACTATATTCATTGTATGATAGTTTTCTTACAATAAGTTAACGACTTACATTTTTATGAAATATTCTGCTAAATAATAATAATAATAATTTAGGAATTTAATTATTTTTAACTAAAAATAAGTATGTCTAGTTTATTTCCAACCAATTTGAACACGCCCACCTCTGTCAATCAAACCTGTACGTGTATTGATTTTTTACAATAGTTCAAG
Source organism: Metallyticus violacea (assembly GCA_030762175.1). Lineage (NCBI taxonomy): Eukaryota > Metazoa > Arthropoda > Insecta > Mantodea > Metallyticidae > Metallyticus > Metallyticus violacea. Next base: position 36,871,928 of record CM060833.1, read on the forward strand.
AGCATTTTGTTCCACTCAGAATGTGATATATAGCACTAATTTTAAGTGAAAATTCAATAAGCTCACAAAATATTAAATTCATAGTATTGATATGAACACTTGGATTGTGTTAAGACTGTGCACATAAATTTGTAGAACCACCGAAGTAAATAGACATTGAACAAATGTTTGTAAGCATGTTTAAATTAAAATAGACAAAGAAGGCGAACAATTTAAATTAGGCCGAGGTAAATTGTACTTTTGCAAAACCTTTCACCTGCTATTTGAGGGCATGATATGGAAATCTCAACTGGGAAAAGAAACACTACGAACGAACTTCAGTGACAAAAGACTCTACAACCTATGTTTTGCGGAAAGTAATTGGAAAAAATGTCTTCAGAAATGGACTGAAAATAAATTCATGAAAGATTAAAATGATGACAGTGCGGACGAAACCTCTGTCACAATAGAAAATTCCTTCTCCAACAATACATAGTGGCAGGCGCGAATCTAGAAATATTCGACCACCCCACATGGATATATCAGAATTAAGGTCATACTAAAGCAGTTGTTAACTAAATATTTAAGTAAGTAAAAGAATATTGAAATTATCAGTTGTGATGCAGATTCTATTTGTAAATAATGAGCCACAGGCCGACAGAAAATTTTTATTTTTTTAAAAGACAGACATTGTTTACTTCCAAAAAAACGTGACTGTTGTATTAATTCCATGAATACAATATGTAAATAAAAATAAATTAATTGCACCCAGAAAAAATTGTACGGTAATAATAATGTTGTAACTTAGAAGCTGTAACCTCTTGGGATGTTTTCTTGCGAAAAGATTAACTACTTCCCTGGAATCACCTCATTGTTGCAGTGAATATTAAGTAGCGCCAAACCATTCAGTCTATCTTGCATATTGGATCTTAGATAGGTTTTCATATGCCTTAATGTTGAACATGACTTTTCGGCCGTGCATGTTGTTACTGGTATGACGCACATGATGATTAGAAGTTCCTGATGTCTGGATAGAAGTAGCTTTTGGTGTGGAGAAGAAGAACTTCAATAGCGTTTTCGGTTTACTATGTTGAGTTTCCCGTAAGTTTTTAATTCACCTCGAAACTCTGTAATAGTTCCTGGCAAGTCTTGTTCGTAAATGCTTGCACCTTTTACTAAACGTCACTATCTGGATTCAGGTCATTCCGAAAAGCTGGAACCAAGCACTAAGTTTAAGAATGCGGTTGTGCTTATCACGTGAGAATCTAGTGAACAATTCATTGAAAACGTAATCCAAGAATGGAAGAAAAACATTAATGCGATATGATCTTCTGAAGAAGTTGTAGTAAGAACATTGTTTCGATGAGTTTGTCTGAATGCTATTCGAGACATCTTAACTTCTACATTTAACATCTTTTGCTGGTTTCAAAAACAAAATAAAACGTTTGATTTTCTCCACGATCTTTTAAGGTATCTTTAACTCCTTCAGTCTTCGGTAACACTGAACTAGACCAATGCTCAGATTTTGTAATTATCTGGAAAGGCTTACAGTTATTCCTAATATTTCACCTATGGTAATTAGAGCAATTATGAACTCGAACTTTAGGATAGAGTTCAGTAAAATATGTTCATTTTTACTCAAAGACAAAAGTTCCATCTTCTAGGAATAACACGATTTCAGGAAAAATCTCCCTCAATTGTAAAAAAGCATCGTGCCGCTCAATCCACCGAGTTTCACACAATGATATCAATTTAGTATTTTTTATGCTGAGAGCACAACTGACTGATTTTATCTTTCATGAGCGATGGCCGCTCATTATACTCCCTAACGAAATTCAAATTTCTCCGATTGTGTCAAGAGCTTGTCTAATGGAAGTGATAAAACACGCTTTAGAAACCGACATATTTAGGCAATGCGCAACACAATTGAAGTGCTAAAATGCGGGCTTGTACGCCACGAAACTGTCATGAAAAATTTGCACCACAATCGTATCCTTGACACAAACTTCACCACTTAAATCGTGCGTTACAACAAATCCTAAAAATTCCTCCCTCATACAGCACTTTTCTAGATCAGCAAAACGCACGCAAAATGTTAATCGTTCATTTGAATTGATGTACGTAGTTTCATCAGGTAGAATAGAAAAATATGTCCCTCTCTTAACATCATCTATAATTTTGTTTTCAATTATGTCAGTGTAACAGTTTATCAAATCATTTTGTATTCTTTTACTTGTTTTAGTAGATTTTTAAGTGCCTTTGCAAGATGGCCTCTGAGAATTTCATCCCCCAGCGTCAACTCGAAATTTAAGTTCCTTAAAATTCCTCCTGTTTTCACCTTCAATCCGTGCTCTTAATCAATGACACCGTCAGCCCTCGAAGTGGAAAGTTCTGGCAACCGCACAGAACAATGGTCTTCACATTGGAGACCAATTTCATGCGATTTTCATTTACGCTTTTATTCATTTCATTGTTCAACTGAACTTCAACATTCTGTTTTTCCCCTTCAAACTCTCTCCTAAAATTCTCACTTTTAACGAGGGCTGTTTTATAATCACAGTTCCCCGAATGTTCCCTGAATATTTGAAGCACCGTCTTAATTGCATTTAGAGGCTTAAAACCTAGAGATTGTAACTGAACTCTACTACAACCCCCCCCCCCCCCTTCCTTAGGACTTAATAGAACACACACCCGACAGTAAACACCTTCATCTTTTTACCATAAGTAAGCCATGGGAAGTTGTCTAAACAGAATTCTGAAAACGCCGGCAATGTCCGACTTCTAAAGTTACCGGAAAGTAGCTTTTTGGACGAGTCGGGCTCAATAATTAGTATCATCAATGCGAAAATCTTGGTTCATAAAATATCCTATGTCAAGTTCATCGCAATCATTAGATACACTTCCTCTTGCGGTACACACCTGTTGCCACTACTGGTACTGGCATTCAAGTTTGTAACACAATCACTATTCGGTATGTCCGATGTTTACCTTCAGCTTCAGCACATGATCTTTTAACGAACTGTAATAAATTAGTCTGAATTTTGCATTTCGACATCTTACAATAACAACGGACCATCAAGAATCGAATTTCGAACTACACACTTCACTCTAATGAGCACTACTGAGGGAAGTTCTTGCAACTTGAATATGTTTTTGAATCAACAATTAACAGATTCACAGTTTGAGCCGTGAGATTCAAATCAATGGAATCCGCGCCTGCATAGAGGAGTATGCTTCTCTTGGAAAAGTGTGTCCTTTAATAGCAAACATAATGAAGAGAATCAATCTTGGTCTAGAGCAAATTTTCAACTCTAAAATGTATTCTAGTATAAAAGGAATACGTTTAAAGTTAAAAGCTTATGTGGTAGAAAGCTACACTGCAATAACATGCCAGATATGGTCGCTCACAACGAGGCAAACGTCACAGATCCAAATATGCCACAGGAAAATGGAGAGAAAGATGATGAAGATAACTCTAGGTGACAAAGTTCCAGGTGCAAAAATCGAATTGGCCTAATAGATGTAGTTAGCAAGCGGAGCAACTCAGTTGGAATTGGGGTCATCTCTCTAGGCAACGAACCATCAAATGGCCGTTTGCTCTAACGATGAGAGGACCTGCGAACAGGCAAAGAAACAAAGAGGACCACAAAGCATCAGGGTGACACATAGGCTGTGAACCAGAATGGGCATGACTTCGAAAAATCCTTCGACATCATGATCTAGAGGAGAGCTGTATAATTGTAATGGAGAAATTTGTACATTAATTAATTTAGGACTGAAAAGAAAAAAATATATGAGTGTGTTTATAAATGCTTATAAGAAAAAGATGGGCAAGAAACTCTAGGCCAGAACAAGGAAGGCTGAACGTAATGTAGAATTAGGTTAGTTAAGCAAATAGTATGCGGGAATATCCATTTGGAATGGCTCACCGTATGACAGTATACCAGCCTCCCCCTTACCCTTAAGGGAGTATTGTTTTTCCCCCCACATCATATAAAATTAGGATTGCTGGGCATGTCCAGTTTTAAGCTCCTGGTGCTCATTTGAGCGTTGAAAAAAAAGCACTTGAAGTTATATATTGATCATAATAAACTCAGTCCCCTAACGCGTTAGGCATCTACACTTGCTCAAATAACAAAATCGACTTTATTGGTAAGCTGACCAAATATTTTAAGTACTGCAATGTGTAAACATAATTTTATATGCGAAAAATGCTGCACAATTGTAACAAAAACGGGCATACGATATAAGTTGCGAAAGTTCCCGGTCTTACTCTCAATATTTGCACCAATTTTAAAATCATATGTGACATACGAAACCTATGAAGATCTTAGTTTCAGCTTCTACATGCGCGATTCATTTGGAGATACTCCTTTAATTAACAAGTGGCGCTTAAGTTCGTGATAAATTCTACACAAAGAAGGGCTTCTCGTTCATATTCCATTGTGAAAGAATAAACTAAACAGTTTCGCTTCGGAAGAGAGAGTACTGAAGACCATTTTTTATGATATCTCTCTTATTGAGGAGGGACAACTCTATAATCGATGGTTGAAGCTCAAAGAAATCTCAGCAAAATTGACACCTCTTACAACCGTCTTTCGAATCATTCACAAAAAACTTAACATAACAAAGGTCAGTGCAAAACTGGTGTATCGATTTCTTTGTGTAGTTCAAAAGGAGTATTGGTTATATGTGCCACAGATTTGTGCATTTGAAGTCACGGGATGAAACCATAGTTCTTTATAACGCATTTACGATCCTCTTTCCAAAATGGAATTCGTGGAGTAACGCGAGGCTAAGTATTCAGTCTACCAATAAGATCATGGCAATCTTTGGAAATTGTGGACAAATTCTCTTAGTTTACTTCAAGATAAGGAAGTGAAACAGAAATGCTAAGGCATTATGTTGTTAAGCTTCATGACATTCATACGGCTGATAGTTGCGGTGGCTGCAGCGAAGGACTATTACTTTCAGGAGATCAAACACACCCTGCAGCCCAGATCTGGCACTCGGTAAGTAACATAACTTCGAGAAAATGAGAAAATGATAATACACTTGTAAATGAATGAGTTGTTGATTCTGATATCACTTGTCTCGCTTTTTTGGTCTTGGTTAGTTCGGGCTCTTCCAATGGAGGATTGTTGTTTTGTCTCAGAGTCATAAGCGTACATCCAGCTCTGGTGATGACCTTGGACAAGAAGGTTGGGTCTTCGAATACGGCCTGACGGAGCTCCGTGCAAACTTCAACACGCTGCGACTTCTGATCAGTAGTCAGGATCCTTGGCACAAATTTTGCGGCGACACGATGCATGCCCAAGTCATCAGTTAAAATTCGTTGGCATGTCCCATAACCAATTCCCACTTCATGAGCAAGGTCTTCAATGGTTCGACACGTGTACGGCTCATGCTTTGTCCCCCAAATACTTGTTGAATCATTGCGAGGGGCTCAATAGCATTTTTCCCGAGATTTGCACAGAATTTGATGCACACTCTCTGTTCTCTGTTCTAATCTTGGATTCGTCATAAGATCGCAACACACTACACACACAGCTGCATGAAACTTTAAACACTCACCCATCAGATGTGATAGTGTTTCTATCTAGCAGTAAAAACTCTACTGCAACTACTGTCGAGATGGCAGCATCATTTCCGAATATTGAGGATACCACCTCTTATTCCGCTTTAGGGAACAGAATCGTATTATTGTGCGCGCGCGCGCACACGCACGCACACATATGCAATAGCAAAATATTCCTAAAATATATTTCTGCTTCTGTTGTACTTGTAATTTTAGTTACATTGTTCCAAGAGTTTATTTTTAATTTTGCTTGCATGGTCCAAAGTAAAACTCTTGCTAAGAGAGACAAAATGTGAGTAGAGAAATTAAAATGCAAGCGTTACGGCAATATACACTTATGTTTTTTTTTTTTTCTTCCTTCACTCCTGAACATAGGCGCCGACTTCTGTCTTATGTTGGGATATTTATAAATACACGTCAGCGATATTAACCACAACATAAAGTTTGTAAATGTTCATCCCGCTGTAATTATAAATTAAATCTGTATTAATGATATGCATTAATAAGCAGACAAATTAATATAAAGTAATAAGTTTATGATGTGCAGTGATCTGAAATGAAGTCTATGAATTTGTTCAATTATATTTTATTAATTCTTTAATAAGTTAGGAAATGTTGAGCATATTAACTTCAGCTTGTTAGTGGTTAATATTGTCCAAACACATCATAGCACAAGCACAAACTCTGTTTACGATACGTGCGGTACTGGTGAACAATGTGCTCCTCTGACAGGCCATCTCTCCAGTTCCCAACAGTTCGTCCGTTTCTATTTATATTTTCCTTTCTAGCATATAATCAACTAACATGCATGCAAGGAATTAATGAGCTCAATGAGCGCAGGAAGTTATGTAAACATTGTACAGCCCCGCTAATAAATGTAGACTTTTCTAGAAATTACAATACAACTTAGGTCATGTGAACATCGAACGTTATGGCCAGTAATGAATCTCCGTTCGGAAAATACTGCAGACAGAGCACGCTAGTTTCAACACTTTTTGACAGCATGATTTAAAGTACTTCTTGGTTTAGCAAACTCCAATTTGTGAAACTTTTTCAATTAAGTACTAATTTAAATCTGCGAATTAGTAATCTTGACAATTAGTTGACAAATTACTTTGTCAACTTCCTGCTGTTGTTGGTACAGCGTTTACTTCATAGTTACCGTTTAGTAATATACTAAGATGAAGATTGCTTGCGAATGTGTTCCATATTTGAGATTCAGTCTCAGAAAACGAGAATCAAATGAGATACTCCTTTAATATCCTTAATAGTTGGTTGGTACATCATTTCAGCATCAGTTTTTTTTTTTTTTTTACAAAAGCATTGTTTTGTCAAAGCAACATAACAACAAATAATACTTATATATATAATAAGTGTGAGATAGTAGAAAAAGCATAATAATATTGCAGTAAAAATTCCCAAATTTCTAAAGAGTTCCAAAAACTGAACTGTACAATATTCATAACGGTTAAACCGAATCGGGTAGCTCAGACGGAAATGATACTCGTATTCGGAACTCTCGGGTTCAGTTCCCGTTAGGCCGACCATTCTGACCAGTCAATAGGTGAATGCTGCGATGGATATTTACATTTCATTCCGTTAGTTCTGTTACAGTGTCGAAAGTGCCAGGGGAGGTGGTGTTGCGCTTTGGAAAGGCTCGAACAACTTGGGGACAGAGGGGTTGTTTCCAACGAAGTCGCGGTGTACTATCTGAAAACATGTTAGAGACCCCATCTGAGTCCGCGCAAACACCGCCTATAGATCTCTGGTCCGTCAACTTATCCTTCCTCCCGAAGGTGCCCCTATTGGTGACATTGGCACAAAGGGCCAGCCGTGAGCACGGCTTAAATACCGAAAGTATCCTCTTCCATCCCAGACCATTAAATAGAAACTGCTTTCATACACCACACGTGTCAAGGTAAGATAAATGTTCCAGTATGGTACGCAATGACTTATTTCAGAAGTGTTCGGAGGAAACTGTTTTGGAGTTCTGTTATTGAAATAACAACACAAACTTATTAATTGCAGTTACATATACATTAAGAGTACAACACAAACTAATTATATTATTTTGTTTACCTTCAGAAATCCTGGAATAAAAACACGAAAATTTGTTTGTTATAAATATAAATAACAATGGCATACTGTTATAACAACTGAAGTGACATTATTAGAAACTTGGTATTTATGCATTTAAAATGATATATCGCAAATGTTGTTGCTAAATAACTCACAGAAAGTGAAGCGTGTCCTTCATCTATAGTCCAAATATAGCCCCGTGTGACGGTTTTCCTTTGGAGAAAGGAAAACCGTGGGAGATATTAACCATCATTAGAAACTGTGATGATGGTTGCGGAGGATACTCTGAAGGGGCCAGTCAAAAAACTGGCAGGAACGCTCTGTCTGGTGCAGCATCCAGCTGGGACTACTTTGAGAAAGATCATCAAAATAAAAGGATGCGTAAAAGTATATCCAGAAAGCATGATCATTCTTTATTTAGTAGCCCTCGTAGGAACTTCCACACCGGGAACACTGTTGGAATGTATGGGATGAGGACATCAGTCAGGAGCGTGACATATTCTTGGGGTTCATCTTTGGGAACCCTCTATCAGTTGACTGGTTCATCCCGCAGGTAAATCTACCCAAATGTTCTATTGAGCACCATTAGAGTCATATCGGCCTCTTCCAGACAGCAAGAGTTGATAGTCCTGGTCTTCTGGAATGCAAAACTAACTTATTCGTTGCTTTCAATGAGTTTCTTGGCAGCGCGACGACTCTGCAACCCAGCATCATGAAGTCGCTTCGAGCGACTGTAGTCATCACACGCAAACCTGCATTCATCGCAGACTGCCATGAATTCTCCACCATGGCACCTGCTACTATAGAACAGCCTCTTAATCTGACGTAGTCATTATTTTTTTTTTTATTTATTATTGTTTTTTCACCCTCTTTACAGATCCTCTTCCTTTTGTTGCCAGGCCTCTCTCCATCGTCACACTATCTCGTGAGTGCGACATCTGGAGTATCATTTCTGCCAGGACTACCTCCCTGACTGAAGTTTCTTCCTGAATTTCCTCAGTCCTCATAAATGTCAAATGCTGATGAGGTGCCTTATATATAGGCTTGGAATGTTTCCTTCCTTAAAAAATAATCCTTCCCCAATTTATAATTTCATCTTGTGTATGAGGGGCGTTCGGTAATTATTTACAACAGTAGTTTTTTTTACCTTATTTATTATGAACATGGGATTTTTCAGTATACTCCCCACTAACGTCATTGCACCGTTTCAATTCTCATTGTTTTGGTAACTTCACTATGGCGTCGCGAAACCATTGTTTGGAAATACTACGCCATTCGTGGACAGCTACCAGAATTTCCCCGTTGTTGCCGAATTTTTTTACCTCGCATGGAGTTCTTCTGTTGTCGAATAAGTGTCGGTCCTGGTGGTTCAGTGGTAACTATACTTGCCTCCTAAACCCAAGAATGCGAGTTCAAACCCGGCCGGGATCGATGGATTTTTGGGGCATAAAAATCCTAAGTATGGCTTCCTAATAAAGGCAGTAAAGCCATGGGTCCCGTGTTGTAGATTTACGGCACGATAAAGAATCTCAAGCCTGAAAAAAGAGGCCTCATCAAAATTTGTCAACCGTTTCATGTCCTGAATTGAATGGGACGCTTATGATCTGAGATGTTAAAGGGCGTCCGTAAATAAAACAACTCATTCAAATGTCGAATAAGTAATAATCAAACGGAGTGATAGCCGGTGAATGTGGTACCTGCGGCACAACAATGAATCCCAGCGATGCCAACTTTGCTGTCACAGTGCTGTTGGTGTGGTGCCGCGCATCATCATGTTGGAGGAACACTCCTGTCGACCATTACCCCTTTCACATTTGCTGAATCCTGTTTCTAAGTCGTGTAAGGGTGTTGCAGTACATCTCACTTCGACAGTCGTTCCTTGATGAAGCCAATTCATTAGCAATATGTCTGAAATGGCCCAAAAGTCGGTGATCCTCTGCTTGCCCGCAGATGGAGCAGCAAAAAATTTCCTGGGCCGGGGACTCAATTCTTTTGCCCTTGCCTGTGTTAAGTTCCATGGAACCCAATGTGCGCACATTTTTTTCATATTCAAATCGTCGTGAATAATGAGGTTTAGGATTGCGAGACCTAGGCCTATCTGATCTTCCAGTTCATCAAAAGTTATGCATCTATCAGCCATGATCAATTCAGAAAAAACCCTTGATGTTTCTGAGACCGCGATGTCAGTGCTCGCGTTCTTGTATGCAGATTCCTTGCCAATGGATTCGCCATTGACCAGTTGTAAATTGTCTTCTGTGTAGGAACTTCTTCACCATATACCGCAGTTAATGTCTGTGAATTTCTGCAGTTTTGACAAAAAACATTTCCACAAAAACCATTTAGTCCATCTTTGTTCAAGATAGGTTGAACAAAGATGGCCATATTGTTACATCTTTCTGTACTTGACAGCTGTCCTTTCGCTACACACTGTGCTTACAACGGCCATCTATCGTCTGCTTGTTTACTAGCATTAGTCCATCGCATTACGAATGGATGTGCCCATAGATTGCGCGGTATTCGTAAAATACCGATATTGTAAATAATTTCTTAACGCCGTTCTTAACACTGTTCACCGCATGTGGTGCCTCAGCAGTAAAAACGGGCGTTAAAAACTATTTAAAAATATTCGTCACACCGTATCCTCCGTGCTGTTTCTTTTGAGTCCAGTTGGGCTACCCACATGCCTACTATGCGTTCACAATTGATTGCCTATATCACCGGATTCATATCAGTAGTCACTGAAACGAGAATGAACACTACCAATTTATGTGTCTCGCCTCGACGCTTCTTTCAATCTCTCCACATTGAATAACGTCCATTCAGTCGTTCAACTTATATATACATGATAAGGGGCGGGTAGTAATGTAAACAAGTGTTATAACATATGCTAAAAATGATTACCCTCAGCGGCAATACATTGTTGGCATCTGCGAAGGAAATATCCTGTATTTCATACAACTTTTCTCCCATAAAACACGGCGATTCGGAATATGTTTCTTTCGTTGAGAGATCCTGTTTCTCGTAACTTCTTAACAATTTGACCTCTTGTCTACACTGGCGTGATTGAAACCGAATTTACGCTATATTTGTTACAGTCTTTTCCTTAAATTGCATTTAACTGAATATTTTACGAATAGTAATATTTCATTACTATACAAGTGTAGTAAAGGATAGTTTCCAACCGTCCAGGATTAGCCGGGATTGTCGCTTAATTTATTCTTTGACCCGGATTCCGGATGAAGAACAATAACGTCTCGGAATTTTCTGTCAATGATCCTGTAGGCCCAAAGCACATACATAAGCAATTTTGTTCAAGAGAAAAAATAAGTACAGAACGTACTGTACACGGAAATTTTTTGTCTGTAGTGAGTGAACAGAGTGAATTTATACGAGTATGTGGTTGAATTTAGAATGAACAGTCAAATACTCTTGAACCATAAGGTATATATATAACAATTACTAGAGCAGCAGAAATAGACAAAACTCTTAATAATCGGACAATTTTCGCTATATTTCGAACAGCACGTGTTTTTTAAAGGCAGAAGACTTTCACTTCTCTTCTGCCTTTGAAGAAAACGAAATGTTTTATCTATTACTGCTTCTTTAGTAACTTTGTTCCAAGAGTTACTTTATTTTTCATTTTATTTCATATATTGGCGGTGTATGTCAACCAATTATGAACCAAAAGCCCAATAATACACAATATTGTCTTCTAAAACCGTTTTAAATTAATACACTATTTTATTTATAGAAATAGTTCTTCCATATTAGCCCTGTGTAAGATATTAGTTTTAGTTGGAAAGGAAGAATCAGAGTTGAAAAATTCAGATCACGGCGGGATTTCCAACCACGGATCTTCGGCCTTTCTTGCCCACGTTCAAACCAACTGAGCTATCATGTACTCCAAACACGAAGCCGCGAACTTCTCAAATCTGATTCGATTTATCCCAAAGACCTCCCTAAAGAGAGATTTAAGTACTCGTAGCATTATTAAAAATGGTAATAATCGCCTATTAAGGACAAAGATTTCGAATTTATCGATGTAAATTGGCCATTATTTTCAAGATTTATTATTTTGTTGACCACATGTATTACATCTCTTTCATTAAATTAATAATAATAATAATAATAATAATAATAATAATAATAATAATAATAATAATAATAAACATATTTAAAAAGCATTTTCGTTCATGGCAGAAATTAAAACCAAAATATTTTATACATAATATAATGCATTTTTCATACTACACGTGTTAAAAAGACAAACATATAAATAATGAGCTAATTTAGGATTAAAGAGGCCAGTCAGCCAAGCAACATTTATTTCCGTACACGCTAACATTAAAACAAAAAGTATTTAATAGATAACTTTTGAGTATCTATGTTGGCAGCTCTTTTATTTTTAATACAGTATAGTTTTTTTTAGTTCTCTCGCCCTTTGTAATTTAAAGACATGGAACAATTCGATTTTATTTATAAATCACACACTTTTCTGCTAAGCAAATTTCTTCGCGTACCCCATTCTTTCTACTTTTTCATTTAACGGATATCTGGCCATTTTTCTATCAAAATATCCGATATTGATGATTGAACTTTCATCCTGCAGCCGAAGTTCCGAACAACAGTGGAGAAGGGTGCATTCCGCCAAACGGCAATGTTGAGTTAGAAAGTGTTGATGTAAAGCTAAATTATTTTTCAGTCAAACCAAACTTAACTATCCTAACCTATGGAAAAGTAACATCAATTCTATTAAGAACAGTGTAGACGAATTATGATTGCAAGTGAGAAAGCACCCTGCGGCCGAAGTTCCGAACGCCAGCGGAGAAGGCCGGATTCCACCGATGGCAGAAAATTTTTTTGTTACACCTAACCTACTGTAGGCAAATTATAATTTGAAGAAAGTGAGAGAAAAAAAGTAACCTTTATTGTATTAAATATAGTGTAGAGAAATTATGAAGATTACAAGAGAGTGAAAAATATTATAAGCCAGAGAGAAATAAAAGGTTACCGAAGAATTGAACACGCATCTTCACTTCGCATTGCTATAGTCGACATTATTCGCTAACGTAGTGAACTCCAGTTGCAAGATCCTTCTGTCTGTACGGATAAGTTATTCATTGTTCATGGATTTTCAAACCTGTACTTTTCATTCGGCTTCTATTTGTTAATTGAGCTTAAAAGGAGATAATTTTGGCTCATAAATTTGTTATACAAAACGAGAATAACAATGATTCGTAAGGAGCCGACGCGCATAGTATTCAGCCAAGAAGATCTGAAAAACTACGAAGCTCTTAAGAAGAAGCAAGCAAATACTGATAATACAAATGATAAATGCAATACAGAAGCAAACAAGGCGAAACTTTATAAAGAGTAAATCAATCGGCGCTCTGTATATTCGCAACTCACCGTCGCTGACAAAAGTGTAAGGGCCAACTTATTCACAGAGAAAGTCGGGCAATCTAGCAGAAAAAGCGAGGTTATGGAGTCTTTCGCAAAGCAAGATAACATTATTTTTAAGTTTTTGTGATACATACTATTAAAGTAGCGGTACGTTATATTATATATTGCTATTTTATACATGTAGTGCATATCCATATTAGTTGCAATGAATATGTAAGGTGCGTTGCAAAATTTTGAAATTCTTCATGTAAAGAGAAAAAACTGAAATAAAATATATTTAACATAAGTACATCATATTATATAATCATTACCGTATGATTAGCAAGCATTCCTTCAGAGACTGCCGAATATAAAAAAACAGTCCGTCGCAAAATAAGACCGCTTGTTATTAATATCCCATTAATTAATCCTTTTTCAGCAATCTAAATCGCACGATCCGTCATAACCTCTCCATACTTCTGCACACTGGCATATTACATCCTATTGCGATAAACTGACCAGCATAAGATTCTCCATAGGGTTTAGGCCAGGGAATTGGGAGCCATTACATGACTAACACTTTTGTGACAAAACCTTCCCTTGTGGATCTGGCAATGTGGATGGTTATATTGTCCTGAAATACCCAATTTTATGATTCAACCTTCTCTACAACAGTTAAAAAGTGCTCTTCAAGCAGTGTGTGCTAGTATGAGCTTTTCATACAACCTGCAGGGAATGCAAGATGTGCCTTCACTCCATACCCGAATCTAGACCATTAGAGACTTTCCTCCTAGCTGCCTCATTGCAAACACTTCCTCCACTTTTCTGAAGTCATGCCAGCAGTATGCCCAACCATTAGGATTATTCAAGTTGAATTTTATTTAATTTCTAAATATATGCTTCCATTCTTTCTTCCAGATGGTGTGTTTCTTACCAGTGAACCTGTCTCTGTTTATGGTGGACTATCAGATGGGGTTTTTCCCTTCTTTTACTTGTATTTTAATGTTTGTCTGTCTGACTAGCTTGGACGTAAATTTGTGAACATTAATAGCAAACAAAGTGACCCAATCAGATCCACTAGCACTGGGCTTTCTGATCACTGGCTTCTTTTGTCGAGGTGTGAGTTTTTGAGTTATTTATCATACTTGGTAACCTTCCAAATCTTCTTGCTATTTCATGAGATGAATATCCTCCTTTGTGGGGCTTTAACCTGACTTCATTTGAGGCTGGACAACCATGCCTTCTGAGCCATATTTTGTGCATTCTTCACTAACACAGCACACAAGGCTGCTCACTCCACAGCTGCAGAAAAGCATTTACATGTGAAGGTCATGAAATATCATTTTGCAACAGGACTATTTTCTGTTTTCTAACATAATGCATATGTTTGTAAGTAGCCCTTTGATAAAGATTATATGATCTGATATATTTACGTTCACATATTTGATTTATATTTTCTCTATACATGACAAGTGTCATCAGTTGGTCATATGATTTTGTGGCACACTTTATTTATTGTTTGAATGTTATGTGTGCTTACTCTTACAATCAACATAGTAAAATAAACAATCCATACAGTTACTTGTTTATAGCATAACAAATAAATACTTGAGATTAGAAAGACTAGACCAATATAATAATTTTCTACCCAAATGATATAAAGTCTAAAAAAGGGCACATCCTTTCATGCCATGTCTTTAAATGCAAGGATGCTTACTTTTGGAATTGAAATCTTTATTTGGTCATGGTCATAAACATTGTGACAAGACTTCATCAGGTTCTACAAATACATTAGTATGACAAAAACATTTGGGTTATTTGACTTAAACACTCTTATTGCTCCACTTAATCGCTATAAAATGTGGTACTGGTTTCAAAGACCTGTGCCTTCATCCAAGATCTTGAGTCATTCTGTAAGTCAACATAATCCAAATGTTTTTAATTGTACAGTTGACTTTACAGTGATAGTTCCTTAAATAGTTTTTAAATAAAATACATTAGTGTTGGCTTGGAATATAAAGTAAATATAAGCAGATGAACACACGCATGAATACAGATTATCACAGTAAAATACGGTGTAATACATCAATTAAACTGTGATTACACAGATTATAATATATTAAGCATGCAATGATTTTATCATTCAAATTTCAGAATATAATAAGCTAGATACATGCATATAAAAGTAATCACAGCAACACACTATCCACAATAATAAATAACCATATGCAGTGATCATACAATATCTAGTTACACATATTAGCTACATACTCATAAAGGTTGTCACATAGTTTTTTCCTAAAACAGTTGGAGGTTATTATTTATTCTTTATGTATCCTAAACTTAGGTATTCATTTTTTTACACTAAACTCCATTTACTTACATAAAAGTAAGATGCGTTTCTGGAGAATCTCACCCATCTTCAGTTGTTCACCAAACCGCCGTTACTCGAAATGATGACTGGACACCCGGATGTTTCTGTGGTGGCCTCTGTTGGTTGAAGTACAAAATTGCTGAGTTCATCCATAGGAGGAAACTCAAAATTCATTAGGTTTTTTCCATTTTTTAATATAAATTTTTTTTTCCAAGTGGATAACTCCAATGGGTTGTGACTGTTTCAGCAGTTTAATTTCCGGTTTTATTTCATGGTTTTTGGTCCAAAAGTGAGCTGCTACCGCTGATTTATCCACCTGCTTAAACTGAATATTCCTAAAATGTTCTTTCTTCCGAATTTCCAAACTTCTCTTTGTTTTGCCTATGTAACTCTGCTCACAATCTGCACATTTTACTTCGTAAATTCTTGATTTCTGTTCTGTTGATATGGAGTTTTTTTACTGTGCAATCTAATAAATTCTTGATCCAAAGAACAAATGCAACATAAAGAATTTATTAGATTGCACGTAAAAACTCATATCAACAGAACAGAAATCAGGAATTTACGAAGTAAAAGGTGCAGAGCGTGAGCAGAGCTACATAGGCAAAACAAAGAGAAATTTGGAAATTCGGAGGAAAGAACATTTTAGGAATATTCGGTTTAAGCAGGTGGATAAATCAGCAGTAGCAGCTCACTTTTGGACCAAAAACGAGGAATTAAACTGCTGAAACATCCTCACAACCCCATTGGAGTTACCCACTTGGGAAAAAATTTTCATATTAAAAATAGAGAAAACCTAATGAATTTGAATTTCCTCCTATGGATGAACTCGGCAACTTGCTACTTCAACCAACAGAGGCCACCACAGGAACATCTGGTTATCTAGCGATCGTTTCCAGTAACGGCGGTTCAGTGAGCAACTGAAGATGGGAGAGATTATCCTGAAACGCATCTTACTTTTATGTAAGTAAATGGAGTTTAGTGTAAAAAAAAATGAATACCTAAGTTTAGGATATATTGCCACTCCATTGTCAACAGCTTCATAAGTGCAATATTTATTCTTTATGTGTTAACGGTTGTGTTTCTTTCCAAATAAAATATTGGCAATACCATTAAATAAGGTTAGAAAACTTTAGTACTGGTTCCAAAGATTTCTAGGAATATCTGATATAAAAAATATACAAACTGACATAAGGGTAATGTCATTCCTGAAAATCACAGTAAATATGCTGTTAGAAATTAAGCTCATGAAGTTAATACAGTTTATAATTGTTTAAGTATTTATTTTATACGTAGTCTTGAGACAATTCAAAATGTTATTGGTAGTGTGTAAGAGCTTTAGATGCCATTTGGGTTGGTTAAATTGTTGTTTGTGTACTTTTGGGCAAGAAGAAAACTAAGTATTTAGTTAGAAAAAACTGCCTTTTCAGTTCAAAATAAATTGCACATTGTTTCTAAGTTTGCTTGCTGGTAGTGTGTTAAAGTTAAGAAACTATGTAAAGTGACGATCACAAACAATTTTTATTTACATGAAAAAATTATCTTAAAAAGGTGCTTAAAACTGAAAAGTTTTACTTTTCTGCCGAAAAAATATTATTTTTGGTTGTGAATCAACTGAATATTTTTAAGGATAAAAGGAAAGCAAATCTTAAGAAATCTAATAATCCACAATTCATAGCTACTCCCTAAAGAGCAAGTAGAGAAAGAACTGGAATAAAATGAGTCAAGCTTAAATTATAAAACAATGGTAGATAAAAAGAAAAACAGAAGCACTATATTCCTCTTAACAATGTTATTTTAAGCACGTTAATAGATAACGTATTTGTTAAATTATTGAAGCTATTAACAGTGAAGGTCTTGTGACCTTGTGACCTGTGTGAATGTAAGTGAAGTGTATAAAAATTACCCACAGTGTATCAATCAATATGTTAATAGATATTGAATATCAGGCGAATTAAGTATGCAGATCAGTTATTAACTTACTTTATTTGTGCCCTTTCTTCAGTAGTAGGTAAATCACATTACATTAGTATAGGATAAATAGCTAAAGGTTTTGTTTAGATATTTATTTAATATTTTGTGTTTGCAGATGATGTTTATGATGCGAAGTCATCACATGCTAACAGATGTCATTTTAGAAGTTGGGCCTGAACTTTTTCATGCACATAAAGTGGTGCTTGCAGCTGCAAGTCCTTACTTTAAGGTATATCATAAAGATACAAAATGAATATTTACATTCCATGCAAATTATAAAGACTGAGGTTCAAAATTACATTGGAAATTAATACTGCTGATTGAGTACAGAATTTCATGAGGTACAGTGTTCCATTCTATACATAGTACTTGTACATTTTTAGGCAATGTTCACGGGTGGTCTCAAGGAATGTGAAATGTCACGTGTAAAGCTGCAAGGTGTCTGTCCAACTGCAATGGCAAGGATAATGTATTTCATGTACACTGGACAGATACGTGTAACAGAAGTGACTGTGTGTCAGCTGTTACCAGCAGCAACGATGTTCCAGGTAGGTGAACTTTTTGAACACTTTATACTGGGTGAGCAATACTTTACACAACAATGGGACCAGCTGGCAGCGCTATGTTGGCTCCACAGCGCAAGGCTTCAGTGTGATTAATCTTGCACAAGTAGCATGTGTTCGTTAGACGATGCAATACAGTGCATTGAGTGAAAGTGTATCAAGTGAAATGGGGCAGTACAATATTATATTACCCAAAGAGTATTCATATATGATTAATATATGTGTACAGAATCAGCTTGTACCGCCTGTGGTGCCTCAATAGTAAAAACGGGCATTAAACACTATTTAAAAAAAAAATAGCTCATGCTGTAAGGAGATTATTTCTAGAGGAATTTCCTGATGTTCATGTTACTAATCAGAGTTCGATTCATCGATTAGTAATAAATTTCATGAAACAGAAAATGTTCTTATCTCTGGAATTGGGGGTCATTAAAAGAGAAAGTGTACAAAACAAATACACACACTTTAGATGAACTTAAAACTAACATTTGTCAATAAATTGCTGCCGTTTCTCAGAGGAAAATGCAGAGTGCAATGAGCAATTTCCTAAGCAGGTGTCAGAAGTGCTTGAACAATGAAGGGAGGCACTTCCAGCATCTTCATGCTTAATATACTGAGTAATTTACTTTTCTTTCTAAGTATGTATGCATGTTAGAAGTAACTTACGTGACAAACTGTACTATATTTATTGCAGACTTCCTGTCACCTGCATTGCTGACACAGCAGCCTGCCTCGCCGGTCGGCCCCATATCCTAAAACCAGTTGCGTGAAGGATTATTCACCCCGTATAGCACTATACAGTTTCATCAGTTTCTGAGACTTGAGACTTGCTGAATAATATTAAATATTATAGAAAAACAAAAATAATTAAAGATTCTATTTTAAACAAGCTAGAAATGTAATGAAGATAGCCTTGCTTTATGTTGTAGGTAACAAATGTGATTGATGCTTGCTGTGTGTTCTTAGAAAGACAACTGGACCCAACAAATGCAATTGGGATTGCAAACTTTGCAGAACAACATGGATGCAAAGAACTATATCATAAAGCCAACCAGTTCATAGAACAACATTTTACACAGGTATAATGGCATAATATTTTATATCTCATCAAAATGCTGACATCATAAGAAATTTAAAGAGTGATGTGAAATGATATACCAAAAAATTATGCAGAAAATGCAGACTTAGTTCCATGTCAGCAGAAATAGGAAGTAAACATGTATGGTCTCTATTTGTTATGCGAATTTCAATGCCAGAAAAAAAATTACATTAAGAGCTGTTGATGTTGTTTCTTACCAGAACCTTTTGTCTTTGCTCCTATATTAGCCATGAAATTTAATGCAAAATTCATCTGCTCCAGCAAGAAGTCTGATAAGCAATAATTTGGTGAATGCATGTAATGTTTCTACAGTAATGGGGCATGCATATGAATCCTTAATTAAAAAATATGTGTTTGAATACCTTAGTACTCACGCACTTAGTAAGGTAAGCATACTTTTTAAATCTGGAACAAGTCAGCTTCCAGTATTTTCTCAATAAACTCCAGATCTTATGGACTTTTTGCAACTAATTCTCTTTGCATAAGTGATAGAAATTATAAAAAATGAATGATCTAAGTAATGTTAATAAATTAGAGGAAAAAGCAAATTATTCAAACTAACCTAAAAGAACATCAAATGTACTATTAATTAATGGATATCATTGTATGATTCAGTTGAACTACACACTCTTAAAGCTTCACTTACATTTCATAAATGTATGGAACCGGTTTTGAGAACATTTTGTTCCCATCTTCAGCCATGCTAAAGTTCAACTGAATTAATTACTACTATTAATTCATTTTTATTGCATCATTTAGTAATAGTGATAATGATTGTGTCATCTGATACACAGTTCACCACCATGGTTCAAGCACTAGTTGAGCATTTATAGCAGGCACAGTTTCAGTTTCTGATAGAAACAAGTTGCACAAGTGAAATTTATGCTGGAGTGACTAAAAATGTTAATTGGAACTTTTTCAGTGAAGCTAATCATATAATTAAGATCATTGTATGATTGGATCGAACTACACACTCTTATTGCTCCACTTGTTTATAATATATAGTACTAGTTTCTGGAACCATTGAGTGTGTAGTTCGACTCATCATATAATGATCTTAATTATTTATGCTAAAGTTTTATCTCTCTCCCTGAAAAATTAAATGCTAGGAAACTGTAGATTTAATGCCAAATTGAATTAAAATACATTAAAAGCTCTCATATCCAGGAAAGCCAGTGACACTGGTTTTGCTTGATAACTGGAAACTACTTTTATGGCCTATGTAAACAAATACTGCACAAACACTTTCCATGCACAAATTGAGCATTTTTCATTGGATTTATAAAAATGAAATTTTATTTTCAGTACTTAACACTGTGCATTCATCTGTTAGTTCATAATGAAAAAAAACATTAAAATTACCATACCGATGACAATGAAGCTAACATCACTACCAGCTGTAACTATGAAGATGAAAAAGTTGTAGTGCACAGTGATTTTCCCATTAACTGTGTCCTACTAACATCATTTTTGACTTTATCCACAGCTCCAACTTATGTTTAAAGATAAGAACATTTCATTTGCACTTCATTGAATACATCGTGCAACAGCTGATTTATTTTCTTTAGCTACCATCCACATGTGCAGCAGTGTGCAACTGCCTCATTATCTTGCTCACTATTGTGATATACACTGTGGAGTGTAAAACCACACTGTGTTGATGATATCATGCTCCCTACTGTAAGTCACATTGCATCCATACACTGCATCTATGATGCTGTTAGATGATAATGAAAATTTCACCATATGTGTAAAAATTTTTCTTTCTTTCTTTCTTTCTTTCTTTCTTTCATTTTTTTTACTTTAATTTTTTTTATTGAAAAGTGCTGTTGATTTGGTATTGCCAGTTATTTGGATGCTGAATATGAAGGATTTTACTGTGCGTATTAAATATTCTTCAAAGGGGTCTGAATTAGAATAATTCAGAGTAATAGACCCACTGACTGTTCTCATAAATGTTAATTTAAATATTATTATCCATTTAATAGTTGAAAATCTTAGAATTGTATAAAAATGAAGAGAAATAATTTTTTGCTTCTACAATAGTGTGAATTGAATTTCAATTCTTCATAGATACATACATGTACATGAAAGTGGTGAAAAAAACCTTTAAATACTTACAAAAGACTGCACTTGTTTTTTAATTAGTCTTTATAACTAAGAAAAAAAAAGTATATAAATAACATGAAAACCAGTACAGTTTCTCCAAGGTATCATAGTATAGTGAAATATAGGAAAGATAAGGGAACTATTTCGGTTGGGCATTACCGATTCAATTAAACTGTGTAGTATGCTAAATTTAGATAGATTTCCTAAATTTAATGATGGTAATAATTTTTCCCATAAAAAATCAGTAGTAATGTATAACAATTGTTGAAAATAAGTAGACAGCTTAAGATGGCATGGCACAATCAACTAGTAGTGATGTTTTATGGCATTGCTTTATGACAATTGTTTATAATATGTTTATAATACAATATTTAGAAAAAATGTTAATACAATGAATATTTTTAATATTTTAGTGACTAGAATTAGGTTTAAGTTTGCAAACAACATTAAGGCAGGTACTGAAGACCATCAGTTTGCAAACACTCTGAATGAAAACATGCAGATGACATTAGATTTCATGAATGGAAATTATTATACATTGCAGAAGGACTTACACTAATGTAAATAAAAGTGAAGATGAAAAAAATTAAACAGATGGAAGTTCCAATGGCTATGCATCATCTTCACAGAAACACCCTAAAAGATGGATGTTTTATAGAGCTATAATGCACAAACTATAAATATAGGATTTAAGTTGAAAACGAACTGAAATCATATGCACAGAAACTTAAAAAAGTTAGGCTTCTAATACTGTGCATACTTGTAAGGTCTAAAGCTTTCTTGGTGTTGGTTATTTATGATGACTTCAAGGGTCTGCAGCCAAGTAAATCTACAAGATTTAAGTTGTAGACCAAGTTTTTGGCTTGGCTCCTAACTCTGTGGCTTTCCTCAGGAACAGTTCCCTGAGGAAGGCCACATAGTTAGGATGTCAAAAGCTTGGTCTATGGCTTAAATATTACTCAACTGCAGACACATGAAATCTTCATATTGTGAAAATGTGTTTGTAACAGAAGTTAAACTGTCAGGGCTTCTCCTGCTTTATAAATATAAATATAAAGCAGGGGAACCCCTGACAGTTCATTTATAAAGGATTTATAAATAAAAAAAAAATTCACTGCTAAATAAGAAATCTGCAGATTCCGCTCATCTTGTCCATGATGTTATATTTTTTGGGTAGTTGTGCGAAGTTCTAGTGACTGGTCAAGCTGGCCCTTCTGTGAGAGAATCCATTTTCACATATTATAAAAACCTGTTCAAGACAATTTATGTATTAGAATAACTAATTTTTAATAATTAGCAAACAGCTTATACACAATGAAAACACTGAGTATGTATGCATTTATAAATTTGATTGGGTTTACACCTGTTGGCAGTGAAGTATAATGAAAATATAATGATTTACAGCAAAATACTTAAAAAAAGAAACTAGTTAACTTAATTAAATACATCCAACCTAGCACTAAGTAAATGAATCTAATTTAAATACGCTTCACCTAACTAAAAGCATGTCAATCTTGTTAAATACCTATCAATCTATTTAAATATGTCAAACTAATTAAATACATGTCAATTTAATTGTACACATATTAACTTAAGTACATTTATAAAATCATTAGCTTTATCAAATTTAATTCAGCAAATTTAGACAAACTCTGATTGGCCTGACTAATAATGTAAACAAGTTAAACAAACCTATACTTAGGTATTCATTTTTTACACTAAACTCCATTCACTTACACAAAAGTAAGACGCGTTTCGGGAGAATCTCTCCCATGTTCAGTTGCTCACTGAAGCGCCGTTACTCGAAACTATGGCTGTACAATATTTATATACAAGTTAAACAAATTTCAATATTAATTCAATTTGGAATCGAACACAGTGAAAAACACACTAATAATCTCTTCTGAGCCAGAATATTACAACACTCTTTATGATTTCACTTAAATGATATTTACTCAGGACACATGTTTCGTGGACATTTTTTCCACGTCATAAGCTGTTCAAGACTAATGGATCATTCGTAGAAGTTGGGTAGGTAGAAATCCGGGTAGACTCTGATGGTCTTGTGTTGAACTTAAATAAAGTGTTGTATGCTTCTGGAATATCAAAATTCATCAGGTTGTGCTCATGTTTGTTTTTACATAAATCCTTTCCCACATATTTAGTTCTTTTGGTTGTTGAACAGTTTTTAATAACTTGATGCCTTTTTCTATTTCATGGTATTCATTCCAAAAATGTGCTGCCACTTATGATTTATCTATTTGTTTATAACAGATGTTTCTCCAATGTTCCTTCAACCCAATGCCTATATTTCTCTTTGCCTTTCCTACATATATCTTTTTACAATCCTTACAATTAATTTGGTAAATATCAGATTTTTCCTCTTTGGGCCTGGAAGGGTTTTGTTTTGTTTATTGGTCTATTTAAGAAAATGGTGCTATCAGCCAACCTAACAGAAGAACACATCAAAGAATACATTGAATTCATTAAACTGTGCATAAATCAAGCATTTTTTTAAATTTGAGGAAACACTTTTTAAACAAAAAGCAGGACTTGTAATGGGCAGTCCATTATTAGCTTTCCTAGCTGATTTATCCAAGGGCTATTTTGAGGTACACATCACTAAGGCTTTTCCCCACATTTTTAAGGTTTGGCACAGATATGTAGATGATGTATTCGTCATTATAAACAAAAAGCATATGGAAGATGCACTAAAACTTTTAACCTACAAGAGCCTTCTATTAAGTTTACCATTGAAACAGAAGCAGGACAACATGTTAACATTTTTGGATCTGAAGATAATAAAATGTAAGAATAAACTTGAATTTGGCATCTACAGAAAGGACACGCATACAGACAATTATATCAAAGCCCATGGTTTCAATCCAAGATTACAGAAGGAAGCAGCATTCAACAGCATGATATACAGATTAATACATATACCACTGAACAAAGAAGAATACAAAAAAGAATATCGACACATAATAGAAGCATCTAAATCTAATGGGTTCAACAAACAGATGATTAACCAAAAATCAAAAGATTCCAAAAACAAAAAAGAATTAAACAAATAACAACTTTGAGTGATTCAACAAAGGAAAAAACTATTAAAAAGTTCACTACCATCTGTCAGCTAATAAGAAATTTCAAAAAAAATTTTTAAGCAGTACAGTATTATCTTAGCACCTCAAAATAGATACAGTATAACAAATTTATTCAAATTGAACAAAACCGATTCCAGGTCCAAAGAGGAAAAATCAGGTATTTACCAAATTAATTGTAAGGATTGTGAAAAGATATACGTAGGAAAGACAAAGAGAAATATAGGCATTGGGTTGAAGGAACATTGGAGAAACATCAGTTACAAACATATAGATAAATCAGATGTGGCAGCACATTTCTGGAATGAAAACCATGAAATAGAAAAAGGCATCAAGTTATTAAAAACTGTTCAACAACCAAAAGAACTAAATATGTGGGAAAGGATTTATATAAAAAAACATGAGCACAACCTGATGAATTTTGATATCCCAGAAGCAGACAACACTTTATTTAAGTTCATCACAAAACCACCAGAGTCTATGAGGATTCCTACCTACCGAACTTCTTTGTATGATCATTAGTCGTGAACAGCTGATGATGTGGAAAAAATGTTCACGAAACATATGTCCTGAGTAAATCTCATTTAAGTGAAACCATAAAAAGTGTTCTAATATTCCGATTCAGAAGAGATTATTAGTTAAACAAAACTAGTCAAAAATCATGTCAACACATGAAAAATCTCTTGATGTTCCACTTTTTAAAAAACTTATTTAAAAATAAACTGGGACATGTTTCGTGAGGCACTCACTCACATTGTCAACCATTCAACGACTAACGGATCTGATCAGGTGGGAAATGTGACTGTGTTTGCTCTGGTGGTCTGTTGATGAACTTATATAATATATTGTCTGCTTCTGGTATGTCAAAATTCATGAGTCTGTGTCCATATTTTATATAATTTTTTTCCATATGCTGAGGTCATTTGGTTGTTTAATTGCCTTTATGAATATGATGTTTTTTCTATTTCGTGGTTTTGCTTCCAAAAGTTAGCTACCACTGATGATTTCTCTGTCTGTTTGTATTTTATATTTCTCCAATGTTCCTTTAGTTAACACTCAAATTCCTTTTTGTTTTTCCTATATACATCTTATCACAATCTCTGCAATTAATTCTATGTATGCCTGAATTTTCCTCTTTTTGTCTGGGTTATGTTTTATTTAACTTCACTAATTTGCCTACACTATTATCTATTTATAGGTACCAAAGTGGTGATGTATTGCTTGAATATTTTTTGAAATTTAAATTAAGGTAAGGGTGGTAGGTGAATTTTCGATAAATCTTTTCTTTAGCTAAATGACTGAGTATAGTAATTTGTTTGTCTTTTTTTTTCTTCTTTTTTTTTCCCTTTGAATCTTTTTATTTTTTGATCTACCATTTGTTTATTAAACCCGTTGATTTTTGCTGTATCTATTATGTGTATATATTCTTTCCTGTATTCTTCCTCTTTAAGTGGTATATTGATCAATCTATATATCATGCTATTAAATGCTCCCTCCTCATGATGTTTATGATTGAAACTATGAGCTTTTATATAATTGTCAATATGTGTAACTTTTCTATATATGCCAAACTTTAATCTGCTATTGTTCTTTATCATCTTCAAATCCAAGAAGGTTAAGATGTACTGCTACGGGTGGCCGAGGTCATTAAGGCGCGAACTCATGAGCGGGAGGTCTAGGGTTCAAATCCCGTAAGGACCGTCTCCCTTGACTGAGATTTTTTCCAGGTTTTCCTCAGTCATAAATGGCAAATGCTGGGGAGGTACCCTAAACTTAGGCCTGGAACTTCCTTAAAAATATCCTTTCCCAATATATCATTTCATCTCATGTATCATCAGTGTCACTGCCTGTGGTGCCTCAGTAGTAAAAACAGGCGCTAAACACTAATGAAAAAAAAAAGTTAAGATGTTATTTTCAATTTCTATGGTGAATTTTGTTGTTGGTTCCTGTAAATTTAAGAGTTTAAGTGCCTCTTCTACATATCTGTTTTTTACAATGGCAAAAATATCATCCATATTTCTATACCATATCTTAAATATGTGTGGGAAAGCTTTGAATATATGTATTTTGAAAAAAACTCATAAATAAATCTGCTAAAAATGGAGAAAGAGGGCTGCCCATTACTAAGCCCAATTTTTGTTTTGAAGAACTTTCCTTTGAATGTGAAGGAGGCCTGATTTATGCATAATTCTGTGAGAATGACATATTCTTCATTGTGAGTTTCTGTATGTTGAGTGTCGATCCTGGTGGTGTAGTGGTAACCAAACTTGCCTCCTAAACCCAAGATTGCGGGTTTGATCCTGGCCAGGATCAATGGACTTTTTCGAGTATAAAAATCCTAAGTATGGCTTCCTTTGGAAGGGAAGTAAAGCCATGGGTACCATGTTGTACATTTATGGCATGAAAAAGAACCTCAAGCCTGAAAGAAGAGGCCTCTGAGCAAAATTTGTCAGCCATTTCACACCCTGAATTGAATGGGACGCTGATGACAGATGTTAAAGAGCATCCATAAATAAACCAAATAAAAATAATGTAAGTTGTGTGAATAGCAGCCATTTTTTTAGAAGAGTTAGGGTTTTCGTTTTTGGAATACCAAGAAAGAAGGCTTTTGATATATGAACACAGACTTATGAATTTTGACATACCAGAAACAGACAACATATTATATAAGTTCATCAACAGACTACCAGAGCGAACACAGTCACATTTCCCACCTGATCAGATCTGTTAATTGTTAAATAGTTGACAATGTGAGCGAGTGCCTTACAAAACATGTCCCAGTTTACTTATCAATAAGTTTTTAAAATTATGGAATATCGAGAGAGTTTTAATGTATTAGCATGATTTTTAAGTAGTTTTATTTTTAGTCAAAACCAGATTTTATGATAGTTTCACTGTGCTGATTCCTACATTCAATTTTAATTGAAAACTAGTAAATTAAATATTCCAAGTAGTCCAGGAAAAACTTTAATTATATCAATGAAATATTTCTACACATTCTACACATACAATTTTAGGTTATATTAAATTCATTTATGGCTATATTTACAAAAGAGAATTTACCTACATCTGTTCTGTTGCGTACAATTGTTCCTACCATAGTTTGTTGGTTTTTCTAATCTAGTTGTGATATCCATGCATTTTGTTTTGTATAATGTTATCCTTGCTTTTTTATGTCTCTGCTAGTGATTCCCAACCTAATGCTTTAAATTTTTTGACCCCATGTTCTTTTTTTATCTTTTATGAATTTTGCTCTTCGACGCTGGATTTTTTGGGGAAGATATTTATTTGATATATCTTACATGGATTCCAAAAAGCTGCTCATATTTCATTAAAGGCTGAATTGATGATAAATAAACTATTTCCTTTGATTATGGACTGCTTTGTTTTAGTAAAGTGTAAGCTCATCCATGCTTTCCTCATAACAGTATCAATTTGTTCATCCCATGTAAATTTAGAACTTTAGTGAGCTCCATTGTAGTTACAGCAGTTTTCCTGGGGAATTTCTACTTCATATAATTAAGATTAATTTTTTCTTGGCTTTTATAAAATGTTATTGTCTTACTCTTAAACTATTTATTTTCATCCTACATTTAACAGCCCAATTGGAAATATTAAGATTGCTTTGTAAAATCTTCATATCGTAACTATTATTAATTTTTCTATAAACTATACAATTGTTGGCATTTGCTTTCAGTTTAAACAAAGATTGTTAATATAAATAATAAACAATAGTGGACCAAGAATGCTAATATATGGAAATCTGATGTCACCTTCCGGATAATTCACATTTCCTGACCTATCATAGCTCTCTGGGTCTACTCTTCTAAAAAAAAAATTTAATCCAAAGTAAAGTCATTTTATCTATTTTTAGTTCATTCAATTTATCTACTAATAAGTCATGCAATACTAAAACAAAATCTTTTGAAAAATCAAATATACTGTATCAATCCTACCTCCAACGTATATCTCTTCAGCCTGGTCCTGAAACTGTGTTGATGGTGGGGTGATAGAACCAGTCTTTGTAATTAAGGAAACTACAAATATATTGGCATATAAAATGTTCCATAACTTTACATATGACAGATATAAGCTGAACCAGCCAGTAGTTTTTAAAATCTTTTTTTAATACTGCCCTTATGAATAGAGACTATGACATCAGACTTCCAGTCTTCTGGTAAACTAGAATTATACAGAGATATGATTAACAAGCACATAAGGTATGAAATGATAATCTCCCTTCAAGACTTCCATATCAATATCACCAAGTCTATGTGACTTCCGATGATTTTTTGTTTTTAAATTTTTTCTCTAACTCATTTTGCTGATATTCCCTTTCTTCTATGTCATTGTGATAATGCCGTTTGTGTTGTTGTTGTTGTTGTTGTTGTTGTTGTTATTATTATTATTATTATTATTATTATTATTATTATTATTATTATTATTATTATTATTATTATTATTATTGCTATTTTTATTTTGGCCTCTGTTTTTTTTTTTTCCATTTTCATCATTCAACAGTGTCATTTCTTGTCTTCTCTTTCATACATAATTATAAAATATACTCCAATTTTCATTGCCATATACTTTTAATACTTGTTTCAGGAAATTTTCTTGTGCTTTCTTTTGTTCACACTCCAGATCTGTAGTCGATTCAATATATTTGAGTGCTCAGTGCTGTGTTTACACCTATTATATGTATCCCTAGCCTTTTCTTTAATTAACAGATATGTTGAATGTAATACTCTGGATTGGGGTTATTTTTTATTCTTTTGTGAGGAACACATTTGATCAGTCCCTTAAAAATTGTGTCTGTAAATTTACTCCAAACATCCTGCAGATTTCCTCAAGTCCTGAGAAAATCATCCTATTTTGCTAATAAAAACATTTATGGCGTCTCGACATCTATTTTGTTGAGATCCCAAACTACTAATGGATTTGTCCTTGGTAATTTTTTATTTTAGCAACTGACCTCCAATAGAATGCCATTATGATCTAATTTTCAGTAGCACTTTTCAGGTAATGTAAAGTGACACAGGTCTGACTAGAGATATATATAATATAGTGTTTTCCCCATGGTTGGATCAGGAGTTTACTGAGTAAACCCATTTCCCCAAAACAGTTCATTTACTATGTTTGAAGCTTGGACTTTGTACCGGACAGGTTTAAATCTCCAGAAATTATTATCTTATGGTCATGTGCTATTGAACTTGAGTTTTTCTTGTAATTTGTGTAAAGTTGAATAAATTTCTTAGTTGATCTGTGACATGATGTAACACATGAACAGAGAGTTACTCTCTGATGGAGCGTTTCACAAACCAACTACTATCTGTTACCTGCACATGAATTACTCAGCCTTGACAACTGGCTTCTCCCAGTATGTAGCCAAGCTTTGCTGGCACTTATATACTACTTACTATAATTTCCAATTAATTTCAGAATTTTGTAATATCTATAATGCATCCATTTCAAAACATTACAAAAATGAGCTAAAAGCTGTGTGTATTTTTATCTTATTTTACAGATTTGCCAAGAAGAAGAGTTCCTTCAGCTGTCAGCTATTCAGTTAGTAGCACTCATCAAAAAGGATGAACTGAATGTTCAAGAAGAGCGTGAAGTGTACAATGCAGTACTCAAATGGGTTAAGTATGATGAAGAGAAAAGATATCCCAAAATGGAACATATTTTATATGCTGTTCGCTGTCAGTATCTGACACCAAGTTTCCTTCGGGACCAAATGAAGAACTGTGATGTTTTAAAAAAATTGCCAGCATGCAGAGAATATCTTGCTCAGATATTTAAAGTGAGTAAAAAGCATGTGAACAAAGTTGTAGCTTACTTATTTTATTTTTATATGAATCTTATAATTATTTTAACAGTTTAAGCAGGAATTGCAACTACTAACTTCATTAACTTGTTAGTAAGACTAGTTTGCAGGACAGTAGTCCTTCAATTGATTAGTCTATGTTAAGCCTAAAATAATGTTATAATTTCCAATGTTATTTAATAATACTGAAACCAAAGCTACTAAATGTGTACATGTTAAGAAATGCTATGGAAGTAGGCATTGTCATAGCACTCATAATTCTATTGATGTTCACAAATTTATGACTTTAAGTTTCAGTTAGTAGCAATCGACGGGTAATAGGACATTATTAATTTAAGTATAGTTCTCTCTTGATTTCTGATGGCACTGTATTAATGATGTTTGTAAACAATGTTCAGAATCTACATTTCTTTTCCCTGTTTCATAAAATGTTGTAAGGATATTTGCGTTGATAAATCAGTAACTTAATTTAGCTAATTACATTTTGATAATTTCTAACATGTAAATGAAGTCTTAACATTTGATATGCCTTACATTAATAAGTCAGTTGCACAAAACCAATTTCTTTTGTTGGTCCTGGTGGTGTAGTGGTTACCATACTTGCCTTCTAAACCCAAGGTTGCAGGTTCAATCCTGGCCAGGATCAATGGATTTTTTCGAACATAAAAATCCTAAGTATGGCTTCCTGCGGAAGGGAAGTAAGTTGTGGGTCCCATGTTGTACATTTATGGCATGATAAAGAACCTCAAGCCTGAAAAAAGAGGCCTCTGAGCAAAATTTTGTCGGCTGTTTCACGCCGTGAATAGAATGGAATGCTGATGACCTGAAATGTTAAAGAGCATCCGTAAATAAACCAAAAAAAAAAAAAACTTTTGATTTGAAAGTGAAATATATATTTAAGTTAATAATGTCTAAATGCAACTTTCAGGACTTGACATTGCACAAAAAACCATGTGTAAAAGAGCGCACACCTAACACACCTAGAATTATATACATTGCTGGTGGATATCTGAGGCATTCTCTAGATCTACTAGAAGGATATAATGCAGATGAGAGAACATGGACACAACTTGCCCGACTAACAGTAGCACGCTCAGGTCTTGGAGGAGCATTCCTAAAGGTAAGAGACAAGCAAAAATCAGCTTTGGAGCGCTGCTATAATTGAACTGTATGTAATATAAAAGCAAATTCAGTAAAGTACAGACATCATTAACTCTACAGCCGGTTAGTGATAAGATGCATTATATGTAATTTTTTTGAGATCAGATACATGTTTGTGACAATATCAGTAGGTTTTCAAATTCTGGAATAACAGTGGTGCAGTTAAATATAACATTTAATTTCGTGTCGGAACCAATACAGTGAAGCGACTATTATGTTCTTAATTACCTAGTGAGTCCATTTTAATAATCTTATGCTCCAGTTCGACTTGCAACTGAGGATGTAGGCAAAAGCCTGCGAAACTAGTTTTGCATAATTCAACAGTAAGTGGAGCATAAGATTATTAAAATCGACTCACTAGGTAATTAAGAACATAGTGGTGCAGTTGTTTACATTAAATATAGAGCAGCAGGATTACACTACCATAAGGAAGTTTGGTAAGATAGTGTTAAATTCATTTCTTGATTTTTTAAGGTGATTTAGAAATATTTTAGAATGTTCATTCATGTTGTTAAACAGTCCATTACCTTCCTGAATAAAAGCTAGGACACTGGCAGTGTTAGAAATAAAAAAGCACAAAAATGTTTCATTGTCCTAACCAAGGAAAAATCAAGTGACATTCAATATCACTTGGAAGTCTCCCTTACACAGCAAATAACTATTTCTTACAGTTCATCCGAAGATTTACAAAGTGCTTAAAGTTAAAACCTTATAATGTACATCAGTTCAGCAGTTATGACTGGATAATTCTGTAATTAGACATCTATTTTGGAAGTGAGGAATATAAAAGTACAAATGACAAATATTGGATAATGGAACAATCTTCTTGAAAAGCTCTTTCAAGACAGTCTAGTACAATGAGTGGTAAGAAAATGAGGTTTTCATTCCTCCTCCTCTTCCTCCTCTTCTTCTTCTTCTTCTTCTTCTTCTTGTTCTTGTTCTTCTTCTTCTTCTTCTTGTTCTTCTTCTTTTTCTTCTTCTTCTTCTTCTTCTTCTTGTTCAATACTCTAAGGTATGTGAACATTTTTGTTTTCATCTTGATAAATTCACAGAGACTAGATTGGTTTGTGAGGGTTGGAGGAGGATAATTAAGTACTTAGCCTTGCTTAAGGGTTTGCTTTTTGTGCATACATCCCTAATAGGGGCACTTCTGGGAGGAAGGGTTGATGTCAGGAAGACACTGGGCACCCAGGATCCATGGATGTGAGGTCTGGACATAGATGGTATGCTTAAAATTGTTTTTAGAGAGATCATTTCAACGTTAGTAGCACTTTTCACCCTGTAATAGAATGGACAAAATATGTGAAAAGGGGTAGCAGAAAATTTGTGAAAAAAAAGCACCCATTCTGCCATTTCTGTAAGTGACATGGGGAAATTACAAAAAACCGAGTTCAGGATGGCCATCTCCAAGGGATTTGAACCTGGGAACTCCCAAAATTGAGTCCTAAAGGTTACTGCTTGAGTCATCATACTCAATAGTTCACAGAGAGGTTACATAATTTTGTCATTTCCCAGCAGAATTCTGCAATATTACAGGACAAACTCGTGCAGTGTTTGAGGATAAAATGTGAACATGAATATGTGACCCTCTTGATCTCGGGCCTGCCACCACTGTGACTGTAGAAGCTAAAATGTATACATATTCTGGAAGGAATGAAACAAGTAGCTTCTTAAACAAAATGTTTGGAATAAAAAGATAAGTGTTCCCTTTCTTAATTTGAGTAAAAAAGATTATTAAAAGAATAAATTGTACTTAATGAAGCTGTATATAATGGAGTGGTAATATATTCTACATTAATGTATTCAAACTGTTGACACTAACTCCATTTACCTACATAACATTGGACATGTTTCGGAAGCTCTTTGCTTCCATCATCATCAGTAGTCTGCTAAACAGCTGATGATGGAAGAGCAAAGAGCTTCTGAAACATGTCCAGTGTTATGCAAGTAAATGGAGTTAGTGTGAACAATTGTAGGATATAAAAAGATCATGTTTTAGGTGTTTATATTTAATTATATATTTTCATTTAATAGTATATGGTTCATTGAATCAGTGATATAGCACTATCTCCGTAGTCAGCATATGACAGTGATCAAATAGCTGAAATAAATACTCCATTATCTGTATGTAATTAGTTGACAGGGTATTTTGAATTAGAAATTTGTTTTTATTGGAATGCTTGGTAGGACTGAAATGCTCCGTAGTACAGTAATATTGTCATGGTCTGGCAAGTGAACTTGGGAGCATGGCTGTGTTAAGGGTCTCCCTAACCAATATAGAGGTAAAGCAATGAATATTTATTTTGTTGGAATAATAAGGCTGGCTGATCCCATGTATGAAAAATTAGAAAGGGGTCTTATTACTTCTAGAAATCTGACTAATGAGAGTCTTATTTCTCTAGATGGGCGGGGATGGAGGGAATAATGTGTACAGGTCCTAGGGAAGATCAGGATTTCTAAACAATTTCTCCCAAATACTTGGACAGGAATCCATCTAAACTATTTCTTCTTATGTTGTCTCAGG
The DNA here is from genome assembly GCA_030762175.1 of Metallyticus violacea. Lineage (NCBI taxonomy): Eukaryota > Metazoa > Arthropoda > Insecta > Mantodea > Metallyticidae > Metallyticus > Metallyticus violacea. Next base: position 36,905,678 of record CM060833.1, read on the forward strand.
TTTCCACAAAATGTTGGTCCTGGTAGTGTAATGGTATCCATACTTGCCTCGTAGACCCAAGATCGCAGATTCAATCCTAGCCAGGGTCAGTGGATTTTTTGGGGCATAAAAATCCTAAGTATGGCTTCTTTCAGAAGGGAAGTAAAGCATTAGGTCCCCTGTCATAGATTTACAGCACGTAAAAGAACCTCAAGCCTCAAAGAAAGAGGCCTCTGAGCAAAATTGTTAGATTGATTCACTACCTGAATTGAATGGGATGTTGGTGACCTGAGATGTTAAACAGCATTCATAAATAAAACAAATAAACAACAGCAGGTTTCCATAGTCAGTGTCAGCATCTGAATTATGCCACAACCTAGCAATAAAAGTTTTTGCTGATGTTTCCTATGTTTCTTCAGAGATTTTTATGATGCAAGAATACAATTCTCCTGCAGTGTTTTGTATACTCTACGTGATGTGAACCTCCATCCTTGTTAATACTATTTTTGTTTTTATATATCTCAATAGCCTCTTGAATACTTCTGTTAATAGATTTTTCAAGTAGTGGCAAAATCCAGAAGCTGAATTGAGTTGTCTTCACATTGTTACTCTAATCTTAAACCTGCTCACGAGATCACATTATCATCACACTATGCATCCATTGCATGTGAACCTTTCACTCAACAAATTGTGCAGAATATTGTTTTCTGTATTAGTGGCTTTCTAAAACTTTCAGACATGAATGATGACTAAGTCAGTTTTTACTGAATATTATCCAGGCATAGTAAAATGTTGTTATTATCTGAGCATAGGCTCTAAAAGCTTAATAAAATGTACTTTATTACCAGGGCCTGGATGTTGTTGATTATGCCATATACTATCTAAATTGTCTTAGGTAATGCTAATATATACATAAATCCTGAGTGTGGATTTGTGGATGTAAAAAAATTTTTAAATGTCCTTTTTTATTATTTGGTCATTTTGATTATATTTAGTAATATAAACAAAATAGTATTTATATATATATATATTTATTTCTCTCTTTTTTTTTTTTTTTTCATTTTCTTTTCTGTAGCCTTCCTCATTTTAGCAAAGCTAGGGCAATATTTTTAAATGAGACATGCCATAACCTTGAAATAGATGTAGTAGTAGAAAAAGGTGTTGGGCCTTACAAATTAAGTTCACAATTTTACCTAGTAACTAGCCAGGAAGTGTTATTTAACACATACTGGGAATTAAGGAGTAAGATATGACACAATGGACAACCAGAGTCTCTCGTCGAGCAGCCTTTGAATCAGATTGCTGCTAATGTAAATATTATATGTCTAGAGACAGCTGTTTACAGCATTCCAGGACAGTTTTGTTTTTAACCCTCCTGTCCCTTTTAGACAAATGGCAAACCTAGAAAAACAAATTACATTCATGGCCTGCAAATTAGCTGGTGCTGTAGGATCCATTTTAGTTGCAGTTCAGTTGCACTCTAAAAATGCAGAAAATAAAGCCACATAAACAGTATCATTTAAACCAAATAGTTTCTGAATTTATTAAAGACGTGTTAGCAACTGAGAGTTTTATATTATTGTGTAAGGTTAGTGGAGTTAAGGTGATAACAGAAAAGGGATCTACAATGCAACAGCACATCAAATGCAAAAAATACATATGTGCTCCTGAGAATGGGTCCAAAAAGAAAACATCAGCACAGTTACTGTTAACACAAGCTGCAGCAAGTAATAGTAAATCTCCAGCATTTTTCAAAGCATTGTGTGACATTCTAGTTTCAGTGAATATTCCTCTATGGAAACTATGCAATGCAAAACTCCTCCTGCATTGCTAAACTGCCAAATTAATTCCCAGTGAGACAACTTAAAGAAGAAATATTTCTTAATGCTATGAGGGTACCATAAGAATATTTAGACAAAAGGTCAAAGATTATAAGATCTTTGTGTTAATTGATGAAACTAATAACATTGAATGCTCCATAGGTCACATCATAGTGGGGACTATAGAAATCAGCAGCCTTTTGCTGAACATCGAAGTTTAGGAAGCAGTTAACCATTCAACAGTCTTTCAGCTGTTTCACTACTCCATGCCTCTACTGTAGCCTGAAGGAAGTGCATATTTTGAAAAGAGCACTTCAAACATAAGAGTGTTCTTGCCAATAATTGGCACTCCTTTATTTTGAGAATCTATACATTACACTATAATTTACGGCAATGCAGAATGAGGTGGCTACATTTTTACAGTATAATTTTTAGTTCCTTTTTGTTACTATAAATTAATGTAAAATATATGTTTATAAAAAGGTTGGTAACATTTAATACCAACCTGCATTAATTTCGTGGAATTTAAAAAATATTAGGCAATTTTTGGGTTATGAACATCTGGGTTCTTTTTATTACATATTAAATAATACATTTAATAAAATTTTAGTCTCATTCCTTGACACTTGGGTTTGTATATAGCAACTAAACAAAAATTTTTAACATCTGCTGTTATGAAAATTTGGATTGTTTTTATGTGATATGCTTTGTGTATTAGTCATCACCTTCATTCAGTTAGGGCATTAGTAGCCAAAGTCGGTCCTGGTGGTGTAGTGGTTACCATACTTGCCTCCTAAACCCAAGATCGTGGTTTCGAACCTGGCCAGGACCGATGGATTTTTCCGGGGCATAAAAATCCTAAGTATGGCTTCCTTCAGAAGGGAAGTAAAACCGTGGGTCCCGTGTCATACATTTATGGCACGAAAAAGAACCTCAAGCCTGAAAGAGAGGCCTCTGAGCAAAATTTGTCGGCCATTTCACACCCTGAGTTGAATGGGACGCTGATGACCTGAGCTGTTAAAAAGTGTCCATAAATAAATCATTCAAAAAAAAAAATTAATTAGTAGCCAAAGCCTATCACAAAAGTGCTAAATCAAGATCTTTTGTAGAAGTTTACTATCTAGGAGTTTTCCTTAAAATCTTATTACTTTTGTTATCCAGGCCATCTAATGCAATTCATTCCTCTTAATACCCAAAACCATTATCATGAAGATCAAAGCAGTTATCAGGGAATTTTCAGACTTAAAAAAATATTCCATAATGTAAAATATTATTAAATGCTCTCTCTGAGTAGATCCTGCTCATTTTGAATGTTGGCAATATGAGCTAATGCATCAACATAGCAAATTTATAGCACATGTGAAAAAACTGGTTCCATCTAGGTTGCACTTCTACGAAGTCTTATTATTAGAAAATTTGTCAGCAAGATCGAATGGGATATATTAAGGGAAAAAAACATTGGTGAGAAAATTAAACAACAAATTAAAATATTATCAGCAGAAAATTTTGATGGGCAATCAGATGGAAAAAAATAAGGCCTTGATTGACTTTGGCTTATCTAGAGCTACTAGTATGCCCTCCCCATACACAACTTCCATGTATGAGAGTTTAAAAATTAGTTAGCCTAGCTATTAAGGAGGTGCCACAGCAGAATACATTTGGCACCATTTTGAAGCTTGACCCTGTACTGTTTGAGCAATAGTGAAGTCATTCGCTATCTGTTTCTGAAGAGCATGTCAGCAACCAAAATTCTTGCTTGTATAAAGGCCATATTGAGGAAATGGATGTGGAAGGTTCAATCAACAATGGAAACATGCCACATTCAAAGAAGTTTACTTGCAGGCATCAGCAGGGAAGGTGATGGCATCCAATCTTCTCAGACTCGCAAGGGTTCATCTTGTTTGATCCCTCCATAAAGGGCAAACAATCAACTCTAATATTTCTGCAACCTCTTAAATTGTGGAAAGGGTGGGATGTAATTACGAGAAGCATCCTGGAAAAAATGGAATGTGACATGATCTTCCGAGACAATATGCCCTGTTGCCGATTCATGCCTCCTGGTGCTGACATAGTTGACTGAGGTGTAAAGGCACAGGTTTGAAAATGGGAGGTCCAGGGCTCCATTCCTGCTAGGACCATCTACCCTGAATGAAATTTTTTTCAGGTTTTTCTCAGTCCTCTTAAATTGCAAAAGTCAGCAGATACTCTAAACTTAGGTCTGGAATGCTTCCTTTCTGGGAAAAAAAAAAAAAAATCTACGTGATTCATCTCACGTATCATGTATCCCTTCCTGTGGCACCCAATAGTTAGTTGGTTGCTAGTGGCCATCGGGGATGCACATATTTATCATTTTTTCCCTAGCTTCCCAATAAAGAGCTTGCAAATTATTTTTCATTTGTTTGTTGCTATCATATTGGCTGCATTTCAGTGATGTTTTTGTTTAGGATATTATTCATACCTGCAAACAATGAATAGTAGCTTTCCTTGGTTCCAATAAAAGAGGTTTGAAAGTTTTTGGATCTTCATATGGTTTTCCTTTAAGTTTTTGCTGATATTCTGTTGTCCTTGTTCAATTATTAATCTTTTCATGAGTTTCAATGTAGAAGGAATTTCTAGTTCAAAAAATGGTTTTAATTTAATGGTGACTCCTATTTTTTTTGCTAAATTATCAGCAATCTAATTCCTCTTTAATTCAACATGGCTTGGGATCCATTGTAAAGTTATTTCTGTATTCCGTATCTGAATTGTATGATATAGTTTTTTCTTGTTTCATTTAGAGTGTATTTTGGTGGGTAACTGTAATTCATTATACTTTCCAGTACTACTTTGGAGTCCACTTAAGATAACACTTCTTTTGTTTATTTTAAGGTCTATACAGTAGATTTTATAAAGCTACTGTAATGGCCATTATTTTGACATAAAAACTGTTAACATACTGTCCCAAGGTGAGAGAATTCTACACAGTATATTCCAAAGCCTGCTTGTCCATTTTTAAGTGATTCATCTGTATATACTCTAAGCCATGTATCAGTAAGATAACAGTTATTTTGTATGCCAGGTGCTGTTCGTCTCAATACTTTAGGTATTGTATTCAAATTAAGTTTTATGTTGATATCTATATATTGTAAAGAGTAGATTGGTATAATGGCATGTTTAGTGCTTATTTTTAAAATTTTGTCTAAATCTTCTTTCTATATGTAATTTTTGAAGGTCTGTCATGTTTAATTATTGTGTGCCGTCAGAAATATGAAACCCCGTTATTCCAGTGTTGATGACTTTTTAATTTCTGTCCAAGTATTCCCTTTTTAAATCTAACTCTATTTTAATTGGCAGGTCGTTAGTTATGCTGTGAAATGCAGCAATAGGTGTTATTTTTATGGTTCCTGATATTGTATCCAATAACAAGAGCTCATAGATTGTATTATATCCAGTTTAGTTTAGTTGGTTGTTTATTGTGGATACCATCTCATTTCCATAGAGCAACTTGGGCTTTATGTAGCTTTTGTATGTGTTATTAAAGAGCCCTATGGATCCTGCCCATTTGATGCTTGCTAGTCTTCTTAATATGTTCTTATTTACACTCTTAGTTATATAGGATCTATTCAGATAAGTTTTTGTCAAATGTTATTCCAAGATATTTAATGTTTTCTTTCTCTTAGCTCATTAATAATTTTAAGTTGCAAATCATTTGTTGTGCATTGAAGACTGAAAAGCTGGAAAACCGCCTTTTTAGTGTTTATATTCATATTGTTGGTGAATGCACATGTTTCCATGTCATTGATAATTTTCTGCATTTCATTTACTAGTTATTTTGTAACGTATTTTATTCTATAAAATAGTGAACTTTTGTAACAGTGGTGTCAAATATTAACATTTTAAAAAATTGAGTCGAAATTGTAACATACACACCACTAAAATTCAATAAAATGGAATGGAATTTTATTGAATTTTAGTGGTGTGTATGTTACAATTTCGACTCAATTTTTTAAAATGTTAGTATTTTATTCTGCTTGCTTTTTGAGTAATCCATATGGCGATATCTGTAAGCAATTCCAGATCTGTGGTACCCCAGTAGTAAAACTGCACATTAAATTCTATTCAATTAAAAAAAAAAGCCTCCTAGCTGATAATCAATTGGGAATATGGCTTTGCAGTAATTGCCTCACCCACCTTACTTACCAGATTTGACACCATCCAACTTTTTCTTCCCAACACAAACATAATCTGAAAGGACAAGGATTAAACAGTGATAATGCTCTCATGGATGCATATCAGGTCTTCATTTTATTTTTTCCTGCACACTGACTGGGTTCAAAGCTGGCAGGTCACAGCTACAAACACTGACAGTTCAAGATGCACATTGCTGCTGATAAGGATAGTTAGTGCGTGTTTAGATATGGAACAGTGAGATCACTGTTTATTATGTTTGATTTCTCTGTTTGCATTGGTTCAAAGATTTAATATAGGACAAAGCATTTTCATTTACTTTAACTTTTTAAGACATGCAGAATTTCAAGAATGTTTTTCAGGAATTCATCCACTTGACAGATCTACAGTTCATAAAATAATTCTTAAATTCAAAACAGCAGGATCAATGTTAGACAAGAAAATACGATGCAAGGCATCATGTGTTAGCAGAAAAAAAACTGGATGATATAGCTGCTCAGTTAGAACAATCACTGCTAAAATTTCTTGCAGAGTTAGTGCAACAAGCAAGGATAAACCATAAACAGTGTATTCTGCTGAAAACTGCTAAAATCTATTTACACAATACAATGCTTGCCTTAGAGCAAACTAGGAATATTTTCAGGATTTTTTGTGAAATAGGTAAGCACATTTTCAGTATTTGCAATCACACAGCAGGCCTGGTATGGGCAGCTGTGCTGTGTGCTCTTGGCTGCTGACTTGATTTGTTTTCAGGGAAAAACAAAATTAAGACCCAAAAGATTCAGACAGCATTTGAGAGCTAGTCATGTCCTCAAGCTCTCTGACTCTCTGATTCCCCTTTCAGATTTTTCGCATACCAAGGCTAACCAAAAAATTATATCCAGTAGTTAGATAATATTAAAGAGTTCAATATGCTTAACTTACAGTGATAAGAACAAAGATAAATCATTGCAATTTCAAAATTTTATCTTCTAATTTTAGTTTCAGAGTGATATATATATAAAATAGTATTCAACAGGAAGGCAGGATATTGCAATTGTCAAAAGCATGTAATCATATGTGATGATGTTAGTATAGTTTTTTCATATATATAAAACAACCATGTGCAGTTTAAATAGTTAGGAAGTGATAATATAAATTTATATACTTACTGAGAAAGGAAATTTGGTCTGATTTAAATGTTGTAGGTTGGCTATCTATGCAGCAGTAGCTCAAACTTTGCTGGTTTTATCTAAGTGCTTTATTTTATTACTATTGCAGGGCATGTTTTATGCAGTTGGTGGAAGAAACAACTCTCCTGGTAGCAGCTATGACTCAGATTGGGTAGACAGATATAATCCTGTGACAGATCAGTGGCGCCCATGCAGTCCAATGTCTGTGCCACGCAATAGAGTGGGTGTTGCAGTAATGGATAGCCTTCTGTATGCAGTAGGTGGTTCAGCTGGCAGTGAATACCACAGTAGTGTAGAAAGGTAATGGCTCTAAAGCAGTGCTTTTCATTGTTTTAAATGATGACAAAATCAAAATGAGTTAGGCTACATATGCAAGAACTAGAAACAGCACTAGAGCAAGTAAGCAACCATATCGTAGCTATAGAGCCAGAAAATTATGTACATCTATCCAATACTAAAATATGGTTCTTTTATGTAATGTAAGCAATTTTTGCTATTCAGCGGTAATTTTTAATGGAGCTTAATGAGTTTTGCACATTTTTAGATTTATATATATTTTGATTAAGCATACTTCTCTGTATTTTATGCAGTACATTCTAATGTGCAAAGCCATATTACCAAAAAGCAGTGAAGTGGCTGCACAAAATGGGGGTCAACTTCTTAAAGAGTTCCAGTATTTTGTTTTACCTTCAGAAGAATAATTTTCTGTATGAATTTTTTACTTTTATTTATTTATGTTTTTAATTTTTTATTTATTTTATTTATTTTTTCCCCTTCTTTCGCCTCTTCTGGTGGTAATAGTTAATGGTGCCACTTTAATGCACATTGCACTTTTAAAACTGTGTTTCTTCTCCTTTTGCTCTTATTTCTCTTCTTCATTGCCATATAAGAATGTTCAGTAAATTAACTGTAGATAATTTGAAAATAGATCACTTTTATTATCAGTTTTTATTTTGTTAACATGAGACCAGGATTGCATTGGTGCATGTGAAAAAACACCAGAGCCAAAACAGAGTTTATTTTCATATAACAGTATTCAACAGGAAGACAGGATATTGCAATTGTCAGAAGCATGTAATCATATGTGATGATTTAATATAGTTTTTTTATATATATAAACAAGCATGTGCAGTTTAAGTAGTTAGGAAGTGATAATATAAATTTATATACTTATTGAGAAAGGAAATTTGCTATGATTTAAATGTTGGTAATGTAAATGTACAAATTAGTCAATTCCTAGTTACTGTGATCCGTAATTACAGTATAGAACTTCTGATTAAAGTTTTTTCTTGTTCTGTCATATATATATAAAATTAAAAAACAAAAGTGGATTACGAAAGAATAGTTGCTTGAGGAAATCAATAATACCACAAATAATCCAAATGTAAAAATTCCTTTAAACAATATTGTAGCACTCTAAAAAGTTATTTCAGCAGGAAAAGACTGGAAAATATTAGAATTACAAAGAAAGTTATAATAAAGGCAAAGCAATGTTATTCTTATTTATAGAATTTGGTATAAACAAGATTCAGGACTTACTACGGGCAGCCGCTTATCTGCATTTTCAGCTAATATCTTCATGAGCATATCTGAAACAAACATCAACTCAACATTCTCATACATATTTAAAATCTGGTACAGATATGTTGACAATATATTTGCCATAGATAACAAAAAGCACAATGCCATAAAACTTCTGAGTATACAAGAAAAAGTATATCGTTCACATACAAAAACAGACAAATAACATGTTATCATTTCTGTACATTAACATAATAAAACTTAAAGGTAACTAGAAATTTGGAATCCACAGAAAGAACATGCACACAAACAATGACATCAAAGCTAATGAATTTAATTCCAAAACATATGACATCCAGTAATCAACAACTTAATATATGGGCTAATTAGCCTACACTTTAACAAGGAAGAATGCTCTTAAGAATACAAACCGACAGAAAGAAAACCAATTAAACATAGATTTATTAAAGAACTAGCTCACAAAAAAATACAGAAATTCAAGAGGCACAAACTTATTTAAAAAACCACAATACTTTTAGCAGAAAAATATAAAATAATTTTTAAAAAATTCACATGGGCTATGCAAAAATTACAAAATATTCTAAAAGATTTTAATATCAGATTGGCACCTATAAACATTTAATTTTAAAAATCTCTTAAATGACATAATTCCATTGGAGAAAAGAGCAGATATTTGCCACTTAAGTTGTGTAGAATGCAAAAAAGTCTGTATTGAAAAAAACAAGGCATACGGTTAAAAGAATGCTTCAGGAACATAAAACACAAACAAATGGAGAAATCAGTAGCAGCATCTCGAACCATGACATTGAATAAAGCAAAATTATTAAAGTCAGTACAAGGTCCTACAGAGTTAGCAGCATGGAATAAAATCTACATTTATAAATATAGATACAAATCAATGAACTTTGACACTTCCGAGGATGAACATAAACTTAACCTCATCACACCTTAACCAGAGCAAAGTATACATCTCCAAAGCATAAGGAATTATCCAGCAGTCAATGGATAGCCAATGATACGGTCAGTGGTCTGTGAAACATGTACTACATTTAAACAAGTAAGTGGAGCCAATGAAAGTATGTAGTTTGACTGAATCTACAATAACCTTAATGACTGTATTATTTAATGAAATATCACTCTCAACTGCACAACATAAATGCTTGACTCTGTCAAAATCCTGTTTGCAACTGACTAGAAGAGAGAATGGCAACACTGCACCATGTGGGTATCTCAGTGATTGGATAGGAGTAGGTCTACCGGTCGACCGATACAAGTTACAGGGCTTTAAAACTGTCCTCACTACATAAGCAAGAGAAAGAGTAACACTAGAGTGTTGCATAAGAGATTAACAAAACACTATAATGTTGCATAAGTAACCATGTAGGCAAACCTGGAACAATGTCATACTGGAAGAAAATCAGTAACAGTTGATCGCATCATTATGCATGCATAAGTGCATACTATATGTTCTTTGAGCAGAAAAAATAAACATTTTAAATAGCAATTTAGTATAATATAGTTAAAAACATAATGTATTAAGAATGATAAAAAATAGAATTTTAATTTATAATTTTATCCCACCAAAATATATATTGGTAAAATGATCTTTAATTTATTTACAAATATTAAGCGCTATCTAAAAATAGTGTGTGATACTGGCCTCATTTTTCAAAAACTCTACTCACAAAATAAAATCCTCTTTTAACACTTGTATCATAAATAACAACTATGATCCTAAAGTTTCCCTGTTAATTTTTTAGGTTTGATCCTGAAGAAGATCGTTGGATGAGTGTGAAACCAATGCACACCAAGCGTTTAGGTGTTGGTGTAGCTGTTGTAAACAGATTACTGTATGCAATAGGAGGCTATGATGGCCAGGAAAGGCTGAACACTGGAGAATGTTATCATCCTGAGAATAATGCCTGGAGCATGATCACCCCAATGGCAACTCATAGGAGTGGAGCAGGTGTGTTGATTTCCAGAAGCTGAGTTTAACTGTTATCATTTTATTGCCTCTTATTGTATTATGGGAGAAACCACACAAAAAGCAGTAAATGTGAGCAACACAACAATTTTTGTCATTGCAGAAAAAGTCTATTAATGAAGCAAAGTAATGTGTTATAGCTAAAATATATAGCACAGTTCTTTTACATTACTACAAGTTATTTATATGGAATTACAGGTGTGGCTGCCTTAAATCAGTACATCTTTGTAGTTGGCGGTTATGATGGACATTGGCAGCTGAATAGTGTAGAGCGGTATGACACTGAGAAAGATACTTGGCTGTTTGTGGCGCCCATTAAAGTAGCTCGCAGTGCACTTAGTGTCACAGTATTGGATGGAAAGCTTTATGCCATGGGTAAGTTTGATGTTGTACTGTTAGGATAGTGATTTTTGTACGGGTTAATGTCAGAGGCAAAATTATTTCTTGCTATTACAAATAAGTAGTAGAGAAACTCTACGAAGATGGTGGCTGTAGTAGTAGTAACATGATCAAGCAAACAAAATTTACATTCAATGGGAAGCAACAAAGTAAGAGATATATCAAGTGAACATCTCACAGTGACTAAAAGTACTAAGGTAACAAAGGGAAATGAAGAAGAAGCAGAGGACAATATAAACATGGAGTTTCCTGATAAAACAAGTGTTCAAGAGCAATCAGACGCAATTGATTGGACACCAGAAAGGCAAACATGTGGTCATAAATTTACTTAATAGAGTTCTACAAAATGATAAAAAGGAGGTGGGCATACTAAAAAAAGGAGAATGAACTTAGAAGAGGGAAGAGTGTGATTGTGGGAAAGCAACATTCGCCATAGTAACCAAGAAAGACTAATCAGAATCTACATCAAAACAAGGCAGTTTTGGAATTGAGAGCAATAATAAGTTTGAAATTTTGGGCAAATTACAGGATAGTGTAGGAAGTGAATGGCAAGTGGTGAATCAAAGTAAGTGTGAAGTGGAAACCAAAAATAAAAAAGTGCTAGTAATGGGTGACTCAATCTTAAAATTTTATGAAATGTATGTAGGGAAAGGGGTTATGAAGTGAGATGCTTTCCGGGAATAAAGATGGAAGAGCTACAAGAAAAGGTGGAGAAGATTGACTTTAAGGAGCAAAAACCAGATGTAATGCAGATTACTGGCAGGTACAAACAATATTCAACATGGGGTAATGACAGAGGATATAATGGGCAATATCATGGATCTAGTAAATAGCATTAGATTGAAATCAAAAGGTACTAAAATCATAATAAGTGAAGTTCTTTGTGGATGCAGTGTAAATGTTAGTAGGATTATGAAAAAAAATCAAGAACTAAATTGGTTATGTGAAATGAAAGATTGTCTACTGGTTGATGCAAATCATTGGCTAGATAATGACTTTTCTAGAGATGGGGTGCACTTAAATAGAAGGGAGTCTTTTAAATTTAGAAATTTGATGAACAGGGTGATAAACTCAGTACTAAAGGAAAACTAACTGGCAAGATGGTGGATGTTGAAGCAAACGTAAGTGTCCCAGTTATTAAGACAGGTTATGCTCCCAAACCTAAACATAATAAAGTGTTATTAAATTCAAATTCTGTAAACAGTAATAAAATTCCCCATATATATCTTGGTCAGACCCTAAACATTTATCACACACACAAAGTATTAGAAATAAAATGCTAAACATTGAGGTTATGTTGCAAAGTAATAATTATGACATCTTATGCATTACGGAACATTGATTGACGGCATCTGAGCTAAAAGCAATATACTTACCAAACTACTCATTAAGTACATGCTATTGTAGGTCTTCAACCAAACATGGTAGCTCTTGTATATTTATCAGGGACAGTATTAAAGTAAAAGTGTATACTGGATGTTATAATATTTGTATCGATAGTCACTTGAGTCATGCATGATGGAATTAGTTGAGCAGAACATAATAGTCGTGTGCATTGATAGAACTCCTGAAGCAAATATCGATTTACTTATATCTAAAATGGGACAAGTAGTAGAAGGAATAGCATATACAAAGAATGTTTTAATAGTAGGTGACGGGAACTTTGATTTTACTCCAGGAAAACTAGATAAAAAATTTGCAGATTTCATGGTGTTACATAACCTGTTACCTGTTATACATGTCCCTACTCGAATAACACCAACATCTGGAACTATTATTGATCAAATTTTAGTGAGACAGTCATTCCTTATAGTCAAAAACATTTAAGTTTTTGATTTCGGATTCTCTGATCATTATGGACAAGAATTTAAAGTAGTTAATAATACCCAGAGGAAACATAACAAACACTATGAGAAGGAATATAAAATAAGAAGGTTATTTAATAATGATAATGTGGAAATTCTTAACAAACTGCTAGCTAATGAAACATAGGACAATACGTATAAAGAAAATTATGCAAATATAGAATGTGAGTCGATTTTAAAAGTAATGCAGCCCTACCTTAATATGGCTATACCAAAACAGAGACTAAAATTAAATCAGTATATAGGAAAATTATACGCAAGGCATAATAAAGTCCTCAGAAAAACTGAAATTTCTTAGCAATATATGCAAGAAAAGTAACTGCAAAAAACTTAAGACCTATGTTAATAACTACAGAAAGATAAATATATATAAAAGTTTTAACTGCTGTAAAAAAATACCATAATGATAATATTATTAACTCTTCCGGAAATAAATCAAAGGCAATGTGGATGGTAGCTAAAAAAGAAATGGGACACAAGAACAAAAAGAGGTATACCATCTCAAGAGTGAGTCAGGTGAAACATATAGTAAACCTAGTGAAGTAACTCATAAATTTAATGAATATTTTGTTAGCATTACCAATAAAATACATAGATATGATCACACAAAGGTATATCTACCACATCCAGTTCAATTTTCATTTACCCTGTTACGTTATGTGAGCTAAAAACTATTAGAAAGAATTTAAAATCTAAGTATACTTGTGGAGTTGATGACATACCAGATATTATCTGGAAAAAATTTGAAAATATTATTAATCCTTTGTGTTATATTTATAAATCTCTCACTATTTTGTGGAACTGTTCCAAAGTACTTGAAAACTGCTAAAATAATTCCAATATTTAAGAAAGGCAAAAAGACCAAAATTGATCACTATAGGCCAATATCATATTCATAAAAAAATTATGAAAAAGTAATGTTTAACTGACTGATTTTTTTTTTTTTTTTTTTTTTTTTAAATACAGAAAATTCTAAAAACTGCACAGCATCGATTTATAAAGGGGAAATCCACAGAGACAGCAATCCATGTCTTATTAGAAAATGTGTACAAATCATTGGATAAAAGAGAATATAATAAGGTCTGTTCCTGGATTTATCAAAGGCCTTTGATTTAGTTTATCTTAAAATTCTTATACAAAAATGGGAATGCTATGGTGTAAGGGGAATTGCAAAAGATTGGTTTTCTTCATACCTCAGTGATTGAAAAAATTTATAGAGATAATCGGTAGAAATGAAAGTACAAATACTTATGAAATCCACAGTTCCACTACACAATGTCTCATTGTAAGTTTTCCTCAAGGTTCAGTGCTGGTCCAATGCTGTTTATAAGCTATATAAACGACTTATCAAATCATATAAAAATATCTCAGATAACCCTATTTGCTGATGATACAAATCTTTCCCTTAATGATGACAAAAATCAAGTACATACAAATATAAGTGAGGCAAAGAGTCAGCTACCAAATTGGTTTCAGAAAAACAAATTTGTAATTAACATAGAAAAAACTCATGCAATGTCTTTACGGCACCTAAGAAATACACATTCATACCTACCTTCTATAGACCTTAAAAAACAATCCTATGTAAACAGTGTAAAATTCTTAGGAAAATGAATGGATGAAAATTTGCAATGGAATATCCATGTTGAGAAACTGTCCTCAAAACTGAGTCAAATATGCTTTCCCCTCAAAGTAATAAGGAAAAGGGTTAGCCAAACTCACTGAGATGTTTGTACTATTCTTATTTCCAGAGCCTCGCTAGATATAGGATCATATTCTGGGGTAAAAAATCAGATATTTTAAAATGCAAAAAAGGACACTAAAAATAATTACGTGTAAAAAGAAAACTGAATCCTGTAAAATGTATTTAAATCCTTAAAAATATTACCTGTTCCCTGAATTTAAATTTGAAGCCTTAATGTACACTAAAAAGCATTTATCAACATTCCAGTTGAACAAAACCAAACACAACTATAACACAAGAAACAACCATCAGTTAAGCAGCATAAGTCATAATACTACATTATATGAATTGTATAATTATATAATTGTACTAAATTATATAACCAACTGCCACAAACCTTGCTAGATACTAGATGCCCAAAAAAATTTTAAAATTGGTATGGAATTGTTACTGCTTGAATATTGTTTTTACAGTGTAGAAGTATATGGGGAGGCACGTACTACTTAAATTAATATTTAAAATTAAACATAAATACACCTATTATCCTTATCTACAAACTATAAATGCTAAGATTTTTGAATAATTACAAATGTCCACCATATTTAACTATAAATGCCATTTTGAAATTTCTGTATATTTTGTTTGTTTTAATTTTCAAACTATGATTTTGTCTAATTAAGTAAAATTGTACTTATGAAGCTGTAGACAATGGAGTGGTAATATATCGTACATTAATGTATTAAACTTGTTAACACTAACTCCACTTACTTTTTAAAAATTGGACTAGTTTCGGGAGAGGTCCCTCCCATCATCGGCTGCTGTTGTCTGAGTGTTGTTCAATTTTTTTGGAGGGGGGCAGATTTATTTATGGATGCTCTTTAACAGCCTAGGTCATCAGCGTCCCAATCAACTCAGGGCGTGAAACGGCCAACAAATTTTGCTCAGAGGACTCTCTTTCAGGCTTGAGGTTCTTTTTCATGCCGTAAGTGTACAACACGGGACCCACGGCTTTACTTCCCTTCCGAAGGAAGCCATACTTAGGATTTTTGCGCCCGGAAAAACCCATCAGTCCTGGCCGGGTTTGAACCCACAATCTTGGGTTTAGGAGGCAAGTATGGTAACCACTACACCACCAGGACCGACTAAGGATACCTGTGTGTTCCTGTGGCAGTGTCTGGTGGTTTTAGTAGAAACTTGCTGAGTTCACCCAGCAGCAGAAACTCGAAATATAGCGGTGTTAAGTTGTTTCAATAATTTGACTTCTGGTTTTATCTCATAATTTTTTTTCCAAAAATGAGCTGATTTGTCTACCTGTTTCAACCGAATGTTCCTAAAGTGTTCTTTTCTCCAAATTTCTAAATTTCTCTTTGTTTTCCCAATGTAGGTCTGATCATAATTTGCACATTTGATCTCATATTCTCCTGATTTTTGCTCTGTGAGGATAGTGTCTTATATTGTACAATGTAATAAGTTTTTATATTATAATTGTTCTTTGGGGCTAACATTATTCCATGTTCTTTGATATCTTCCTAAATTTGTTGTGGTAAGTTGGGTGGTACCAAAACAAATTTAGGAAGATATCAAAGAACATGGAATAATGTTAGCCCCAAAGAACAATTATAATATAAAAACTTATTACATTGTACAATATAAGACACTATCCTCACAGAGCAAAAATCAGGAATATATGAGATCAAATGTGCAAATTATGATCAGACCTACATTGGGAAAACAAAGAGAAATTTAGAAATTCGGAGAAAAGAACACTTTAGGAATATTCGGTTGAAACAGATAGACAAATCAGCTCATTTTTGAAACAAAAATCATGAGAAGTCAAATTACTGAAACAATTTCACACCCCAATAGAATTATCCACTTGGGAGAAAATTTTCATTTTAAAAAAAGAATAACCTAATGAACTTTTGAGTTTCTGCTGCTGGATGAACTCGGCAAGTTTCTACTAGAACCATCAGACACTGCCACAGGAACACATGGGTATCCATCAACCGTTTCGAACGACACTCAGTCAACAGCAGCTGATGATGGGAGAGACCTCTACAGAAAATAGCCCAATTTTTAGAAAGTAAGTGGAGTTAGAGTTAACAAGTTGAATGCATTAATGTATGATTTTGTCTATTATACTTTACTGAATATTTTGTAAGTTTTAATTTTCAAACTATTATTTTGTCTACTGTACTTTTCTATAAGCTCTATCTAATCATGTATTTGATCTTTACGCACGAATGACTATTGACTCTAGAAGCCTTAAGGAAATAAGCTTGCATTCAGGTTTGCTATAAATATTGGAGCATAACAATTATTTTAAATCTGGTAAAATTTAGTTTCTATTTCATTGATGCTAATATTGTGCTTTTGCTTATGAGAAGGGCCTGTGGCAGACAGTATCACTGTTTAGATTCCCCTGCAGACTTGCCTGTACATTATTATGTGATTGCACATGGTTACTGGGAACTGAGTGATGAAATATAATTTAATATTATCTGTTCATCACAACTTTATAGTAAAATTTTACTTCACATTTGCTGCTTTGCTCTTCCCATTTGTTGCTATTCGCTCTTGAATTTACCACCACACAGAAATGCATGTGAACTCATGATTTCATCATCTGTTGTGGACTTTATATAATGCCTCTTTCATAAAAAAACATTTTTCTTGGCAGAAATGCAAACCAAAATCTCTATATAATAAAATGTTTCCTTCACACTTTAAGTAACAAAAATAAAAATAAACAGCATACAAATATATGAGTATATTCAATTAGTATAATAAATTTGCAAGTTAATTGGGAGTAAAGAGGCTGGTCAGCCAACCAAAATTATTTCTTCACATGCTTTTGGTTACATCAGCAATAAACTGATGATGGACAGACCATAAAAAAGTACTCAAATACAGCCCTCACATAAGATGTGCTTATCAAATTTTTTGGCAAGTATAGTGAAACCTAAATAAAATTTGTTATAATTTTGTGCCTGATATTCTGGCATTTTAAATCATAGTATTCTTCTTGGTCTCTATGTAGAGAATTTCTCTGTCTCAAATTTTTTCTTGTCCAGAGCAGTTTTTCTGTTCAGGATTAAGAAAATCCCCAGTTTCTTAAAACATTGACAGCTGGTTTTAAATGTTGGGGAAAAAAAGTAACAAATTTGCAGAATAACACCCAAACTTCTTTGTTTAATTTTTAGGCTTGTAATGTAATAATATCTGTTTGCTTCCCTGTTGGGTTATTTAATAAATGGTAATCAACATCATTATTTCATAACTTATGTAGTATTATCATTGTTGCACTATACAACAACTCCTTAGGACCATATACAGGTGAGATAAAATTATTTTTTTTTCCAAAAATTCATGTTCAGTTTTCATACTTGCTCATGCATGAACATTCATCATTAGAGTTCCATGTGTCAAGTAACAGTAAAAACATAGTGTGAAGGTGGGGTTGGCAATCATTGCATCCTACCTTGTTAGATTGTAACTATTTTGCATCAATAATTGGACTCCCCCCCCCAGTAACTGAGTAAAATAAATTGCAAATTGACCACAGAGTATAGTGTTTTTGTGCTACATCATTGGTGGAACCACACTAAGAATACAGAATTTGGTGATGGCAGACTTTGGACAGAAATTTCCTGGTATTCAACCACCAACACATCAAGCAAAGCAAAATTTGAACAAATAGTTTGACCAAAGAGGTTTTGTCGTGCACTTATCATGTAGCGGTCAACCATGAACTGTTAGAATAGAAGAAAATGCTCATCTCATTGCTCAAAGTCATGTCATTAGTCCACTTAAGTCCTCCAGAAAAAGGTTTTCTCTAATTATTATTTAATCTTACACTTCAAGAAGTCTGTTACATGATCGGAAATTGAGATTAATTGAACCAGAACTTTAGCAAGTGATTAATGATGATGATTTGAACCATTGTTTACAGTTCTGTGAATAGTTCCTTATGTGACATGAAGCTGATTCTGACTTTTGAAAAATCATTTTATGGATTGATGAAACCTCCTTTAGCTGAACAGGCACATAAACTGGCATAATTATGTTGATTGGGCTGGTGAAAACCCATATCAAAAAAGTATGATCTAAACACGCCTAGTGACTGTTACAGTCGTCATTTGGGGTGGAAGAATTCGTGAGATTAGTATTTTAAGGAACAATTACCTGGAAACAATCTCTTGAAATGTTGCGACAGATGGTTATTTCAGAACTTGAATACCATTTTTTGCCAAGATGTAATTGATATGACAATAGGCTGAAGCACAGCGTCATTATGTCTTAGAAGTGTGTTAAGTCTTAAACAAGTAATTCAGCAATGAATGAATGATTTATTCCAGCAATTAATTATACATTCAAATTTACATTTTTCCTTGCTACCTTTGCAACTATTTACATAATTTTATAATTACATCAATTTGTTAATTATACATTTTCAATCCATTTTCAGCAGACCACATTACAATTTAATTTACATAAACATACATGGGCATTAAAAATTGGGCAGTACTAAAACTGAGGTTCTCCCTTCTCAACCATCAGGTTATATGTAAGGTAAAGAACCCCTAAAATAAATTAATAGTTTTTGCCACTGTGTGTGCCACCAAGCTCCTTCTTTATATGTCAGTCCTGTAGTGGTAACCATATTTGCCTCCTAAATCTAAGATTACGGGTTCGATCCTGGCTAGAACCGATGGATTTTATTCAGGCATAAATATCCTAAGTATGGCTTCCTTCGGAAGGGATGGAAAGCCGTGCATCCAGTGTCATACATTTACTACATGATAAAGAATTTCAAGCCTGAAAAAAAGAGGCCTCTGAGCAAAATTTGTCAACTGCTTCACGCTCTGATTTGAATGGGACACTGATGACCTGAGAAGTTAAAGAGCATACATAAATAAACCAAAAATCATCATCTTCTTTACTATACTTCTCCACTTATCACTTAATTTTCCTAAAAATTCCCCTATCTTATTCATTTTCTGTACTCTTGTATCTGATAACATTTTTGTTGCTACTATTTCTTGTAATTTGTCCCATTTTCCATCCCAAATACTATACCTCCATCTTTTTACCCTTTTGTAATCAATTAAACAATGAAATTGACTTTTCACTTTTGCATACATAATGCACCCTTATTTAAAATTTATGCTTAATCCTTTTGGAAATAATACCCCTGTATGCATCCAAGATTTCTCACACATAATGCATCCTTCTTTACAATTTATGCTTAATCCTTTTGGAAATAATATCCCTGTATGCATCCAAGCATTTCTCACACATAATGAATGCATCCTTCTTTACAATTTATGCTTAATCCTTTTGGAAATAATACCCCTGTATGCATCCAAGCAAAACCTATTCTTCCAAATTAATCACAAATGTCTATATTATTTCTCCCATCCTCAATTTCTTTTAACTGCTTTATAAATCTAAGGAATTTTTATCCTCTAAGCTAGCCCAGATCTCTTGTTCACTGGTCTTCTACCCTGTCTCTCACTTCTTTCCAAAATCCTCAAACATTATTTTCATCCAATCCCCAAACATCTCCATTCCAATTTTTTTTAATAGTTTTCCCACCTCTCCAAGCCAGCAATCTCTTACCAATACATCTCTTTGGTACTTAAGACATTCTTTTAGTACATAATTATTGTCTAGTTTCAAACCTTAGTGTCATCAACCTTTGTCCATCCCTTTGAGACTCCCCAAATTTCCACTGCATCCATCATCTTCGACTCAACCATAGCCTCATATAATCTTTCTAACCATTTCATTAACAAACTTCATACAAACTTATTCTAACAGCTTTCATAGCTAATTTACCTTTTGAATGTGCACATTTAGACTGGACCTCCCACCTTCCATTTCTTGTAATCTCACCCCCAAATAATCAAATTCTTTCACTTTCTCATAGGATATCATGTATAATAAATGAAATATTACAGACTGGAGGTTCTAACTCCCTTACATCTCAATTTGTAAACCAGTACATCCCCATTTATTGTATCAAATGCTTTCTCAAAATCTGCAAAAAAAAAATGTATGCCCTACCACTTTTATTGTATATCTCAAATAATTACCCACTATAGTATGAATTATAATTATATTATCTATTGTTCTTCTTTCTTTCTAACACCTGCTTGAAATTCTGATAATTTACGTTCCATTTCTGCCCACTCATGCAACCTTCTGGCTAATATACCAGAGTATATTTTACTTATCATTGATAGAAGACAATTTCTCAGTATTTACTCAGGTTATTTATACCACCTTTCCCTTTATGTTTTGGAACAATCATGCTAACTTTCAACATTCAGGTATTACCTTCTTCTCCTTAATTCTATTAAATAATTCTGTTAGTAGCTTAATACCTCCTTGCAATTCCCCCAAAACATTCCAAAATTCTCCTGAATTCCATCTATTTCGGCCGCCTTTTTCCTCTTAAAATTTTTAATGATACCCTACCTCATTCATAGTAAACCCTTTATCTAAGCTTTCTATCCTGTACACAGTACTATCCAAATTTAATTCATAACTCAGGATATTCAAGCCACCCAATAGGTTTCTAAACTAATTTTTCCATTCCCTTGGAGTTATCTTATCCTACCCTTCTCTTCCTTCATACATCCTTCACAACTGACCATATATATTTACTATCTTTAGCTATCACTACACCTTCAATTTTTTTCACCCATTCTTTGTTGCTACTCTTTCTTTTTATCCGGCACTAGAAACTTATATCCCCTTTTTATGAACAAAAAAGGGCCTACTTTCCTCTTCTGACCTTCTCCACCTTATTAAATCCTTAAACACTTCTTTCTTTATAAATTATAATTAATCTGTTGTATAACATACTCTTATGCTTCACTTTAAATATGGTGGGACCGGTTTCGAAGAGATATCCTCTCATCTTCAACCAACTTAACAACTGGTACAAGAAACTAACATCTATGAGGACCTGTGACTCCATCCTGGTGGTGTTTTTTTCTTTATAAACTGGAAACTGGTATTACATTCTCCTATAATGTCGAAATTCATAAGATGATCCCTTGTTTATGAATGTAAATCTTCTCCCATGTGCCCAATTCTGTACATCCGTGTGCTTCTTTAAGTAACTTTAAAACCATCTGTGTGCGTATCCTTTCTATAGGTTCCAAATCCTAAATTTACATGATTATTATTAATTTTTATATCTAAAAACGGCAACATTCCCTTTGTTTCTGTTTCCAGTGTGGGATATATTCCTATCTTGCATATTTAAAAGCTTCAAAGCATCTTCAACAAATTCTTTTTTCACTATACTAAAAATGCCATCCACATATCTGTACCAGCATTTAAAATAATGTGTGAAGGCAAAAATTGTGAGAGTTTCAAATGTACTCATAAATAAATCTGCCAGAAAGGGAGACAAAGGATTTTCCATTGTGAGTCCTGTTTTCTGTTTATAGAATTCTCCTGCAAATGTAAAATATAACTGGTTTATACACCTTACTAACATTTGCATAAACCAGTCATATTTTACATTTGCAGGAGAATTCTGTAAACAGAAAACAGGATTCACAATGGGAAATCCTTTGTTCCCCTTTCTGGGAGATTTATTTATGAGTACATTTGAAACTCTCATAATTTCCCCTTCCCACATTATTTTAAATGCTGGTACAGATACATTGATGTCATTTTTAGTATAGTGAAAAAAGAAGTTGTTGAAGATGGTTTGAAGCTTTTAAATATACAAGATAGGTATATATCCTTCACACTGGAAACAGAAACAAAGGGAATTTTGCCATTTTTAGATATAAAAATTAATAATAATCATGGAAATTTAGAATTTGGAATCTATAGAAAGGATATGCACACAGATAACTATATAAAATCAAATGGGTTTAACCCCATAGCTCATAAACACTCAATTTTAACAGCTTAATATATAGACTGGTGAATTTATGATTCAGTAAAGAGGAGTACAAAAAAGAATTTAAGAAGATACAGGAGATTGCCATTATAAATGGTTTTAACAAAAATTTAGTAAACAAAAAACTTAATAGATTCCTAAAGAAAAATTGATCAAGAATATCACCACAATATTAAGTGAAAAAGAGAGACCTATTTTTAAAAAATGTACCTACCATCCAGTAGCTAAGAATAAATTCAAAAAAAAATTGAAAGATATTAACATTAAATTGGCACCTGTTAACAGATACACTTTGAAAAATGTTTTAGTGGACAACAGTTTTAATAACATTCCACAGGAGAAAAAGTCAGGCATTTAAAAAATAACATGTAAAGAATGTGATAAGATATATGTTGGAAAAACTAAAAGGAACATAGGAACACGGTTAAAGGAGCATCTGAGGAACGTTAAGTACAAACAAATTGATAGGTCAGCAGTGGCTCACCATTTTTAGAAAGATAATCACAACATAAAAATAGAAATAAAGTTACTTAAAGAAGCACACGGACGTACAGAATTGGACACATGAGAGAAGATTTACATTCATTAACATGGGGATCATCTTATGAATTTCGACATTATAGAATAATGTAATACCAATTTCCAGTTTATAAAGAAAAAACACCACCAGGATGAAGCCACAGGTCCTCATTAATGTTAGTTTCTCATATTAGTTGTTAAGTTGGTTGAAGATGGAGAGGATGTCTCTTCGAAACCGGTCCCACGGTATTTAAAAGTAAGTGAAGCATAAGAGTGTGTTAAATGACAGATTAATTATAATTTACATTTAACAAGCTTCACTGTGTGAGTTCGAACAGAATTTTTTAAAAATGTCTTATTTTTCGAAAGTTCTTAAAATGAACTTCTACACCCTCCATCATACCATCCATAACCTTTTGCCCTTCCTCTGATTTACTTCCATCTTACTTCCTGTGCACCTTACCACTGACTTCACCTTTTCCAATGCTCTCTCTTCTTTCCTATTTTCAGTGCCTCAAGGATTCTATACTTTCTTATTTCCCCCATTTTGGAATAAATTTTCCCAGAAAAGCTTAGCATATTCCTCTTTCATCTCAAACATTTTATATATTTCATTTCTATGGCTTCTTCCTCCCTATAGCATTTCCCTAACTCATCCTCATTTTTAGCGGAAAGTGTCCACTACTTGTTATCATGTCCAGGACTTTGAAATCTACCAACAACTGATCAATTCCTTCACAACATACCATATAGTCAATCACACTCTGACCATTTATATTCATAAATGTAAATTCTCCTTCTTAGTCTTTACTTCTTAAACCATTGCACATAATTAAATTATTCAACTCACAAAACTTGATCAATTTTCTACCTTCCTTATTTAGCACTTTATCTCTACTTTTCCTTACCAACTCATCGCTTTTCACCCATACACATTCTCTAACCCCATAAATCTTATATCATGTGTACTTACTCTGGTGTTAAAATTGCCAACTATATTAAACTCTATACTAGGTTACTGTCTATTTAATTTCTCCATACTATCATTTAGTTTAAAGTACAAATTTTCTAAAACTCCGATGACTCAGGTGGGTTGTACACTATACCTAATCCTAAGCATATTTAATTCCTTTCATCTCATATATCTTTTACCACATTATTTGCTCTTCTTCTGCAAGTAACACTTCATTCACATTGATTCCACAACTCTTATTTATAAACACCCCTATACCACCAGAAATCCTCCCTCTATTACTCTTCCTTACACCATGATCACCTATATAATCATGACCTTTCCTTTCTACCTTTTCATCTTTGTCCAATCAAGTCTCAACCATTACTATCATGACTCCTATCTTTAGCACATCAAACACCTCACCACATATCATTTTTGGCCTAAAACCCTGCACATTTCATAACACCACCATCCAGTCTAGTATTTGTAGATGTATTTACAAAAACAGTCTAATGAACTTTGACACTGCCAGGGATGAAAACATAAACTACAAATTTATCACACCACCACCAGAGCAGAATACACATTCCACAGCTTAAGGAATTATCCGATAGTTGAATTTTAGCTTAGCTGATGATGAGAACGAAATGTTCTCGAAACCGGTTCTATATATTAAGACAAGTAAGTGAAGCATTAAGAGTGTGTAGTTCAACTAAATCATATAATAATATCAATTATATGATTGGCTTTACTGTGCAAGTTCCAATTTACATTTGAATTATATCTTACTTATGTTGTAAGAAAAGTAAATTACTTTGTAAAATATTATTTTGAAATATTTCCTTTTACATACTCCTGCACACAATAAAATGAATGTATATGTATAAACTTGCTTAAATTATTTCAGAGCAATTGAAGAAAGTTGTATGTTAAGCAAATCTGGCAAACTATTGTATAGAGTTAAAGCTTTCTTCACATAGGGTTGAGTTATAAGTTACAATAAATAACTTACCTTTGTTGTGGGTATTTTAAATGAGTTTGAGAGTTTGTATGAAAACTATCTAAAATATTTTTCATATGTAACAGCATTTTGTAAATATACAAAGATGGCAAAGGTAGCTTATTTTATTCATTTGCTTAAATGATGGTCTACAACTACTTTTTGATAGTTTCTTAACCATGTAGTTGATAGCTTTTCTTTATCTTAAAAATTAAAAATTTTCTTGCTACCCTAGTAGATGCCACCATAATGTAGCAGAGAGTGAAATTATGAAAAGTAAAGAATACACAAAGAATTCATATTTAAAATATTGGTTGCTATACTTACAGCAACATAGCTTCTACACAGCTGCAGTGTAAGGGACTTGGTGTGTACATGCCATTTAAGTTTTCCTCTACATCAGGGGTGGTGAAAGTACGTCGAGCCCAGAGTCACCAGGATGCAACCTGCTTATCAGTGGAGTGAGAGGTGTGGAGAGTTGCTCAAATGTACATGCTGTTTGTGCAGTTACAGATTGTTTTTATATTGCATAATGGATAAACATTGTTTATGCTAACTAAATGTAATAGAACTTAACTCCCAAATGCATCCATTCATAATTACACTATGTTAATGTTATATTCTGAGTGATACTGTTAATAATGAGCTTAATTAATCATCTGAAAATTTATTTATTAGTACTAGGGAATACATATTTTGAATATGATTAGGCTTCAGCCCAGGCTCTTATTCAGATGTATTCAATACATAATTCAATATCTTTATATAATTATAACTCTTTCTTAAGAATTACCAAATTACTAAATATGAATTTACATACAATTTTGTTTAAGCTACCACTTTTTTCAATGACCAATGTCACTTTTTCTTAACTTTACTAAAATACTATCCTATGTTTCTATTATCCTTCATGAAAATTTCAATTAGTCTTTTTCCTGTCTAATTTTTACCATTTCTGCTTTAGTAACTCATTTCTTCATGAATTCGTCCCTGAATCTCAAATAACAAATGGGGCACTGATTCTGTGAAATACCCTTCCTCAGTCCTTTTAATCTCCATACAACTGCTCTTAACCATGCAGTGCCCTGCCTTTGCTCATTATTTATGCAATCAAAGAATATTTCCCTTTCACATGATTTCTTCATTGGCATATAAAAAACTGGAGGACCTTTTTTCATTTATCTCACTAAAAAGTTTTTGAATTCTTACATCCTCATACCTGCTTGCTACCTTCAGAAAGCCCTTATTGTTATTATTTTCTCTTTTCCTCCAAATTCCTCATAACCCATTCTAATCCAACTCATTCTGAAGACTATTAATCCATCCAGAATTCCTAAAACTCTTCTCTTGATATTCTAAACATAGTTTTCCTTCCTTCTAGATTCAAAATCCTAAACCAATATTTTAGGGCCAGTTTCATAATTATACCCTTCATTGACACTCTTTCAAGTTCAATTTGGGCCACATCCTTAACCATTGCACTTGGCAGGTCTAAGACTTCCCTATAAAACATCTTGTGTACAGTATCTATAATTTCCTCTCTGTTCATTCCGCACACATCAATTTGATTTTCAGTTCAACCACCATATTTTAGATTCTTTCTAGCCACATAAACATCAACATTAAGGTAACCTAAACTTAGGTATTCATTTTTTACACTAAACTCCACTCACTTACACAAAAGTAAGACGTGTTTCGGCAGAATCTCTCCCATCTTCAGTTGCTCACTGAACCGCCGTTACTCGAAACGATGGCTGGACAACCGGGTGTTCCTGTGGTGGCCTCTATTGGTTGAAGTAGGAAGTTGCTGAGTTCATCCATGGGAGGATGTTTTTACTCCAAATTTCCAAATTTTAGGTTGCACAGTAAAAGTCTCCATACCAACAGAACAGAAATCAGGAATTTACGAAATAAAATGTGCAGATTGTAAACAGAGCTACATAGGCAAAACAAAAAGAAGTTTGGAAATTCGGAGGAAAGAACATTTTAGGAATATTCGGTTTAAACAGGTGGATAAATCGGCAGTAGCAGCTCACTTTTGGATCAAAAACCATTAAATAAAACCGGGAATTAAACTGCTGAAATATCTGCACAACCAATTTTAGTTATTCGCTTGGGAAAAATTTTTCATTTTAAAAAATAGAGAAAACCTAATGAATTTCGAGTTTCCTCCTATGGATGGACTCAGCAACTTCCTACTTCAACCACAGAGGCCACCACAGTAATATCTGGTTGTCCAGCCATCGTTGTGAGTAACAGCGGTTCAGTCAGCAACTGAAGATGGGAGAGATTCTCCCGAAACACGTCTTAACTTTTGTGTGAGTGGAGTTTAGTGTAAAAAATGAATACCTAAGTTTAGATTATATTGCCACTCCATTTTAACAGCTTTGTAAGTACAATATTTATAACATTAAGGTAATTTATATTTACAGCTTCTAACAGCTGCAGTGGCTCCTTTCCCTTAAGTCAATGCTTCTCCCATTCCCCATCCATTTTAACTCCTAAATAAATGTAATCTTGAACTACTCTATAGTCTTTATTCCCTTTCTTCCACTTTTCGTATTTGCTCAATTTTGCCCCTTCTTAAAAAGTGCCATTTGTGTTTTCTCCTGGTTTACATCTAGATTACATTCATCGCAGTAGTTATCTATTTCCTATAAAAATTGTTTTAAGCCATTTAGTGTTATTGATCCCACCCAGATCATCAGCAAAAAACTTTATTATTTATAACTGGCTTAAAGTTATTATTCTTACTTACCCCTAGTAGTATATGATCAATGAATATGTTGAAGAGAACTGGACTTAATTTACAGTCTTGCCGTAATCCCTTCCTTTATTTTATCTCTCTAGTTATTACTCCTTCCCCAATAATCAAATTAGTACCCAGTATTGTAATATTTTAGTCATCCTTTAAGGTCACTGACTGCAAATTAGATGTTATGTTTATAATGCTAGATTTAGCTTATCAAAGGGATGACTGTCTGTCAGTCAATCAAGATTTACATTGAAACTTTACCTTTTTCATAAGACTGAACAGTTGCACAAACATAGCTTGTAGCAAACATCATTTCCATATAAAATCCAAAGCAGCAATGTTTATAATATCTAGTTTGACATAATCATTTGAAACTGTCTTACTTTGGATTTCATATCTAGATCATCATCTTCTACATTTAAGTTTTCATCAATGCTACAAATAAATATGGCCAATTGAGTTGTATCATTGATGTCTGTACTTTCATCTATGGCAGCTTCATAAAAGTTTTCAGTTTTTCCTCAATCTGTGTGTTACATCAACAGACATGAGTTCAATGTTCTTTGCAATGATTTGACAAGACAGAGTAATTGTTAAAAATTAGGAACCTCTTGTGGACACAATCTCAGCAATCTTAATTACATATGTTTTTAAAAACTGTCCCTCCTGAAATGGTAATCTCCCATGCTACAATATAAATATATCTTCTCTCTGTCATAGTTTGTGTAGTGGTAATAGATTCGCATATATTCATAAGCTCCAGTAAATAGTGAATAAATTGCCTTGTAGGAGGTATTTTTACAAATCAGAAATCAAATGATAACATTTACTAGCACAACATAATAATAATAATAATAATAATATTGTACTTGCGAAGCTGTTGACAATGGTGTGGTAATATATCCTAAACTTAAGTATTCATTTTTTACGTTAAACTCCACTTACATAAAAGTAAGATGCGTTTCGGGAGAATCTCTCCCATCTTCAGTTGCTCACTGAACCGCCGTTACTGGAAACGGTGGCTAGACAACCTGTGGTGGTCTCTGTTGGTTGAAGTAGGAAGTTGCGGAGTTCATCCATAGGAGGAAATTCAAATTCATTAGGTTTTCTCTATTTTTTAATATGAAAATTTTTTCCCAAGTAGGTAACTCCAATGGGTTGTGAAGATGTTTCAGCAGTTTAATTTCCGGTTTTATTTCATGATTTTGGTTCAAGTGAGCTGCTACTGCTGATTTATCCACCTGCTTAGATTTATCCACCTGCTTAAACCGAATATTCCTAAAATGTTCTTTCCTCCGAATTTCCAAATTTCTCTTTGTTTTGCCTATGTAGCTCTGCTCACATTCTGCACATTTTATTTTGTAAATTCCTGATTTCTGTTCTGTAGGTGTGGAGTCTTTTACTGTGCAACCCAATAAATTTTTTATGTTGTATCTGTTCTTTGGGGCTAACATTATCGTATGTTCTTTGAAAATTTTCTTCAACTTGTTGAGGTAAATTGGATGGCAGGTGAAACTTTTGAATTTGTATTCTTCTTTTGTGTTTTTCAGTGTGGAAACTTCCCTTATCCCTTTTTGTCTTTAGATGTATTGATAATTTTTATCACTGTGTCTTTGCTGAAACCATTGATGTAGCTGTCTTTATTATTTGTTTGTATTCTATTGCACTCTGCTTCTGTGAGTGGAATATTCATCAATCTGTGTGCCAAACTGTGAAACACTGCATATTTATGTGGAATGGGGTTATAACTCTCATTTTTATGTAGTTTTCTGTGTGTATTTCTTTTCTGTAAATTCCAAAGAGATTGTTTGAATTTTGTAATTTACAGAAAAGAAATAACGGTGGTTCAGTGAGCAACTGAAAATGGGAGAGATTCTCCCGAAATGCATCTTACTTTTATGTAAGTGGAGTTTAATGTAAAAAATTAATACCTAAGTTTAGAATAATAATAATAATAATAATAATAATAATAATAATAATAATAATAATAATAATAATAATAATAATAATAAAACCCTTAATGCATCATAGGATACTTAATGTTCACTAAAGTAATATTCTTTTCCCCTTGTTGCTTGAAGCTTCCACTCTCAAATTCTATGTTTTTTGGAGGTGAATGGTTTTGACAGTGATATACCAGTTCACCATCTGCAACCACCTTTATTTACTTAAACAGACTGATGGCATGGACATATGCCAGCAGGAGAGCAAAGCTGACATTCATATTAAACAGAGCCACCAGTACTTACAAGTCAGACTTTGCCATGTATGCTCTACATGAATTTCCAGAAACTTTATAGCACTAGAACATTGTATTAACCTGCCATCAAGGTTTAAGTTTAATAATTTAAGTTCTTATTTTGGGCATGATACAAATTGCCACTATTTTGTTTTCATTAACTAAAAGTTTCTTTCAAACCATTCTAATATTTGACTGAATGAATTGCCTAAGTAGCACTGTAAGTTATTAATATTTTCTATTTTCTTCTTTAATGAAAATGCTTTTATCATTAGCATTGCCTATATTTACTATTAAATCATTCATATACACTGAGAAAAGTATTGACCGCAAAATGGAACTCTTGTGTTTGGATGTATTACTTTGGTTTCATCATTTTTATATACAATTTGCACCATAATACTTGTATTCCCATTGCTTGCAATTTGTTCAATTGAATATTGTGATCTAGTAAATTGAATGTCTTGCTTGGATAAGTCTCAAAACAGCCTCATACCAATTTCTGCTTTATCTACTCTCTCATAGACATATTTCAGAAAATCTGTTGCTGTTATTGTAGACCTTCCATTGCAATATGAAATAATATTTTTAAAGTAGTTTGACAGTCTTGAATAGATAACTTTTCTATAATTTTTGAATGACAAAATAGTTTTGTATAATTGTTTGTGACTTACTATGAACTATTTTTGAAAATGGGTTTAATCACTGTCAATTTTAATTAATCTGGAAATTTGCCTGCGCTTAGCTGTATAAATGCAGTGTTATGTATTATTCTGTGGAATAGAAAGTTATATACTTTACAAGGACTTGTGTGCTAATACACATGTAATGCATTAAACCATAATTTTGTGGAATAGTGCCCAGGTCATGCAATTTCGCATCATGTTATACTTTGGGGTATTGTAAAAGATGAAGTTTTGTGTGTGGAAACGCTGTGATCTTTATATCTTGCAATAGTTGTTCCAAGATGTGAATCATCAGTCATATGCTGCAATTTGGATATGAATCATCACTTATATTCTGCCTTCTGAGAATCAGTGCCCAAATGATATCAACAATCTGGTCTTCATTTTGAACAAACTTTGTTCTTTGTTAAAGACTTTTAAAGAAAACAACTTTTATCTCACTCTGTATTAGATTTACATTTGCCCCCTTATACATGTAGTAAGGCATTTTATTGGTTAAAAGTAATCTCAGTATTGTATCCTGCATTAATGTATTCAAACTGTTCACACCAACTCCATTTACTTAACATAAGTAGAATATATTACCACTCCATTGTATACAGCTTCATAAGTATACTTTTATTCAGTATTATATATTTACGCAATTGTACTTTGATGTGCAGGTGGCTATGATGGACAGAATTTTCTGAGCATTGTTGAAATATACGACCCTGAGAGAGATGTCTGGGAAGAGGGACAGCCTCTCACAAGTGGACGCTCGGGACATGCATCTGCAGTGTCATATCATCAGTGTTTCATCCATTGTGAACAGCATGACCATTCCATGACATTAGATAATCCAATGCCACGCAGCAAAAACCGACAAGGAGGTGGTGGTGGAACTTTTAACACTTGATAGTGGATAAGGCTTATGGCTGTCTTATAGCAAAAATGAGAGAAAATACTGCCAACATATGAAGATATGAATATATATATTGTTTACTGTGTAAAACTAATACACAGCATTCATTATTATGAAACAATAAACATATAGATAAATTATAATTTAAAAAGCCTTGAGCACTTCTCATAAACCAGATTTCACTGATAGAGAGCTGTTAACAATGCAGATATTGGTTCTGCATACTACTAAGGATGCGCTTGAAGAGAGCTTTAATAAAGGTTGTACTGAAAATTAATGCCTCCTCATAATTTTTATTTTTATTTGATACAGAAGCAGGGAAATAAACCAGTTAGGAACCATTTTGCAGCCTTTTATGCATCAGTGGTGACTTGGAATGCAATTAATATGGCAGTATGCATGATGCATTGTGCCATAATTGCATTCTCAGCTGAAGAGAAGCTATAGGTGTTTTGCAAAAGAATGTCACAGATTTTTATCACGTTTGCTAGCACTGTTAAGATGCAAAACAAGACTTCAAAGATGTCTGCAGATGAAATAATCTTTGCATTAGTCACTATGTTAACTTTCAGATACCTATCAGGAAGAAAGATCTATAGGATTTCACAACTTGGTTTTACTGTGTACTGTGTACGAGTATTCTAATACTGACTTAATTGCATTTAATTTCCATCTGTTCCCAAAAAATGGGAGTACCTTATAGGACATTACTTTGATTTGAATAATGTGATGCCAAAGTGATAAAGGTGGTGGCCCCACCATCAATCTGAGCAGTTCTAAACATGAAGATATTACAGCATTGGCAGAAATTTGTGAATCACCATGGGGATTTGTACAAAATAAATGCTTAAAGGCAAAGAAGTCCTTTTACTCATTTTGGTTTTAATAAAGAATATGCTCCTGATCTCATGAAAAAGAAATAACAGGTATTAGTTTTTAGCACACTCTCACATTAATAGTTTCACTTTTGCAAGATGTTGATGTGGAAATGAGGAAAGCATCGGGTTCATGATAGGATGTTGTTTGTCACAGATGCAGCACATTTATTTCTTCAGCCTGAGGGCAATAAATGCAGCATAGTCTGTGCATTTGAATTGTAAGAAATGTGAGGTGTATTCTTTTCCAAGCCCTGGAACTTCTATTGCCAGTTCCTAACATTGTTATATCCCATCTTGAAGTACTTTATGAAAGTGCCAAAGTGAGTGAGGATATTAAAATGTTTTATATTTCTTAGGCAGTTTCATAAATAATATAAAATTGACATCTATTATGTATGTACATATATTATGTAACATAATTTATTTCTTAGATAAATAATTTAAAACCTAAAATTGGGTTGTATTTATAAAATATAATTCTTTCATATTTAATCTGAATTGTTTGATGGCATTAGATGATTGTCAATGTATTGTAATTTTCTATTTATTAAGTTAACAATTCATATACATTTGAATCATTGTGTGTGCTATTCAAAATGTGTATTTCAAGATTTAGAGATAATGGGTATGTGAGTAAACTATTCTCTGTTAGAGAAATATCTGATCATTTTTAAAGTGAGTTCCACTGTTTATATTGTTTACCACCATCAGGAAAGTTAATACCACATTCCACATGTTTTTAACTCTAAACGTCATATATTATAGAAGTTAAGCAATAAGCTGAGAACTGTTCATAATGTAAAATAATTGGTTTAACCAATGTGCATATCATAAAGCTTAGAGCTCTGAGGCATCTGCTAATTAAGGTAAAATATATAAAATAGAGGCAACAACCCACAATACAGGTTGTCCACTGGTTTTAAGTCTTGAAAATATGCAACATTGCAATGTCTTAAAAGCAATATTACTTTATTTGCCATCTGTACATCAGCATTTTCTCGTTGAATTCAAGGCATGCATTGTATGCTCTCAGATTTCAGTCAGTCGATCCTGATGGTATAGTGGTAACCATACTTGCCTCCTAAACCCAAGATTGCGGGTTCAACCCGGCCAGGATCGATGGATTTTTTTTTTGGGCATTAAAATCCTAAGTATGGCTTCCTTCAGAAGGGAAGTAAAGCTGTGGGTCCCATGTGATACATTTGTGGCACGAAAATAACCTAAAGCCTCAAAAAAGAGGCCTCTGAGCAAAATTTATCGGCCCTTTCATGCCGATAAATTGAATTGAATGGAATGCTGATGACCTGAGATGTTAAAGAGCATCCATAAATAAACCAAATCAAACCAAACAAAAAAAAAACAAGATTTCAGTCAGAAAGATGGATTTTTACAATTTAAAAGAAAAATGTATGATCACTCAAAACCTAATTCAAATTTTATCTCAAAGCACCAGATATTAAAATCAACAAGGCTGAATGTGCGGTGCTGTGGTAGTTTTGATTTTTTAGTGGTATTTTAACTTTTGATGGTATGTATTATATGGGAAATGTGCAGAAAAAGCAAGTTCAAAACTGCATTCACTGAATTCATATTGGTTCTGAACATAAAGACACTCTTGTTACAAGAGTTACAAGTATATGCCATACACATATACTGGGAAAATCGCATGTTGCTGAATTTTATTTTCATCCTGGCAGCATCCATTGCCAAAATATCCTTAGGGCAATAAAATAACTTCTGTCTAATTCTCCAACTAAATGTTTAACATTTTATTATCACTGCACTCATAACACTAAGTTGCGACATTTCAAAGCTAGTACAATCTAACCCTGACCAGCTACTTCTGTACCGCCACGGGTGGCCGAGGTCGTTAAGGCACGGACTCGTGAGCGGGAGGTCTGCGGTTCGAATCCCGCCAGGACCGTCCTCCCTGACTGGGGTTTTTTCCAGGTTTTCCTCAGTCTTCATAACTGGCAAATGCCGGGGAGGTACCTAAACTTAGGCCTGGAACGCTCCCTTCCTTAAAAAAAATATCCTTTCCCAATTTATCATTTCATTTCATGTATCATCAGTGTCCACCGCCTGTGGTGCCTCAGTAGTAAAAACGGGCGTTAAACACTACTCAAAAAAAAAAAAAAAGCTACTTCTGGTGAATGCACAAGCGCTGTTGCTGATTTCAGATGAGAGGCAATAAATTATGCATAGGGTTGGATATTAACTCTTACATTTTCGTTACCTATTTGTTCATTTAATATAATTATTAGGTCATTTTTGCTATTATTTCTATTCCTATTAACTTAGAATTATAAAAAGAACCTCAAGCCTGAAAGAAGAAGCCTCTGAGCAAAATTTATGGGCCTTTTCATGCCCTGAATTGAATTGGGTGCTGATGACCTGAGATGTTAAAAGAGCATCCATAAATAAAACAATCAATGTCATCAGTGTTCACGGACTGTTATGCCTCAGAAGTTAAAATGGGCATTAAACACTATAAAAAAATATTTCATTATGTAAGTCTGCCATTGAGTCGCCAATGTTCTTGGAGGAAAACAGACACTCAGAAACCCAGGCCACTCAGCTCCCTGGGTGAAGTATGTGCAAGTTATTGCAAGACTGCTGTTTGTTCCACATGGAGTTGAAATACATGCGCCAGTAGTTACTGTGATTTCTCATTTGCTATGATACACTTGCTTATGTCATTGTTGAATATGTATAATTGCACCCTTAGAAATGAGCTATCATATCATGGACTCTAATAAAGAGGTTTGGGGTTCGAACCATCCTTTCTGACTGAGGTTTTTTAAGTTAGTTCTCATAAATGGCAAATGCCTGAGAGGTAACTTAGGTCTGAAACATGTGTTCTTTTTTAAAAAAAAAAATCCTACATAAAGGCAAGTGGATTCAATCCAGCACACAAACATGCAGTACTCAATAGCTTAGCACATAGACTCATCAACATACCTATGAATGAGTTTGAATACAACAAAGAATACCATCATATTATACAAACAGCAAAATTCAATGGATATGACCAAGAAATTGTAGATAAGAAAATCAAGAAATTCAAACAAAAGAAGAGGTTAAAGCAGGTTACAACATTGACAGCAATAAAAGAATCCACCATCCACATTAAATTCACTTATCCTTTGGCCACCAAAAAATACTCAGAGAGTTTGGGATTATTTTGTCACCAGTGAACAAGTTTAGCCTAAAATATCTGCTCAATTCTGGTGATATTGATAGAATACCGGAGGAAAGGAAGCCAGGAATATACAAAATCAACTGTTCAGAATGTAACAAAGTATATATTGGAAAAACAAAAAGAAGCATTGGAATCAGGCTGAAGGAACACTGGAGAAACATAAAGTACAATCAGGTAGAGAAATCAGCAGTTGCACATCATTTTTGGAGAGATAACATGGTATAGAAATGGGAGTGAAATTATTGAAATTCGTAAATCGACCCATTGAGCTGGGAATATGGGAAAAAATTTATATAAAAAAATATGAGGATAAGGATCTCAATAACTTTGAGATTCCAACA
This sequence comes from Metallyticus violacea, assembly GCA_030762175.1. Classification (NCBI taxonomy): domain Eukaryota; kingdom Metazoa; phylum Arthropoda; class Insecta; order Mantodea; family Metallyticidae; genus Metallyticus; species Metallyticus violacea. The sequence continues at coordinate 36,941,696 of CM060833.1, forward strand.
GAAGATAAATTAATCCAGAAGTTCATAAAATATACACGAGAGCTACACCAAATCCTCCAGCCAACTAACAACGAAGCCGACAGTCGACTCGCAACTGAGGATGCAGGCAAAAGCCTGCGAAACTAGTTTTGCATAATTCAACAGTAATTGGAGCATAAGATTATTAAAATCGACTCACTAGGTAATCAAGAACATTTCTTTTTCTGTTCTTCTGCAATCTTTATTGTCTCTCAGATACTTCATCTCTGTTGCAACTTTTTTTATTCACTGTCAGAAAGTTGTTTGTACTGCCACTATTATAAAATGCTAGGCAATTTCTACTTTAGTCTTTTTTCCAAGTTTTCTTTTTATGATTCCACATAATGTGTGAACTTAAATATTTAATTTGTTTTCTAAATCTTTGTCATAATTAAAAAGTAGATCACATCACAAAGATGGCACTCTTTGATTATGGAAGCCTCATGGATTGGTGACCTGCAGAGAGCTGGCATGCTGATCACATGCCCCCCTGCAATACAGCCCTCTATCAATGAAGCCATAAGATGGAGATAGAGGAGGCAAAGGTCAAAGCGACAGGCCAAGGCTGGGGCTGTAGTGCCAAATGAGAAGAAGAGAAGAAGATGTAACAAATTATTTATGAGAAACTCACTCAAATTTCGCTAGTTTTGTTCCACTTACTTGGACATATTTCAAAGGCAAATTTCCTTCATTGTCAGCATGGTTCCACTGTCAGCTTTCCAAGTGGTATTAAGATGTGGCTTTGGATTTTATAAACTTTTTGATGAGGTTACTGTTTTTGGAAGATCAAAATTAACTAAATTTTCTTTCATTTAAGAACTTTTAGAAAAATAAGACATTTTTAAAATATTCTGTTGGAACTCGCACAGTGACGCATGTTAAATGTAAAGTATATCTAATCTGTCGTCTAACACACTCTTATGCTTCACTTACTTTTAAATAAGGTGGGACTGGTTACGAAGAGCATCCTCTCCATCTTCAACCAACCCAACGACTCTCCTCTGGAGTCGTGGAGATATCTGCTACATATTCTGTTAAATTTCTTGAGTAAATCTATGCAAGAGTTGAGACCTATATTTAATAGTTGTAATTCTTTTTTTGAACAATGTTGGTTTGACTGGTTTATGACATTGTCTATTGGTTTATTCTGGCTTTCATCCCTAGTACTAATCTTTCGTTGCTTTTTTCTAAGTCTATCTAATTTCTTGTTTATCATCTTCCATTTTTGTTTTGCTCGGGCATTTCTAACCTCAAAAAAATTACTCTCAAAATTTTTCCATACCATATTTCCTAATTGCAATGCTAATTTTAAATGTAATTCATAGGTTCTTAAGTCCAAATTACGGTTTTGTAGTGTTGCTTTTTCTATTTCTAAGACTTCCTTTGCTGCAGCTATTTGTGTTTTGCTGTTTCTGTTTTGTTTCACTACCCTCCTTACAAATGTAGGGATAAAAAGTATAAAAATGATAACATACTGAAATTTGGCACATTCAGGAAGGATACCCACATGGATAATCATGTAAAAAGCAACGGCCACAATACAAAACAATATAAACTTGCTATAATCAATAGCCTAACATTCAGATTAACAAACATACCAATAAGTGAAACAGAATATGAAATGCAGCACCAAAAAATCATGGATATAGCACAGAAAAATGGCTACACAACAGATTTGGTCAAAAAAAAAAAGATAGACAAATTCAAAAAACAAAAGAAATCACCATACTGAAAGGTTACAAAGGAGATACATGGGCACACAAAATTTCACAATATTTTTAAAGATGCCAAAATTATTTTGGCTCCAGTGAATAAATGCAGTTTGACAAGCCTCGGAAAAACCCCCTAAAAACAAACACAAAAGACAAAATCCTACTAGGAAAACACTCAGGCACTTACGAAATCAGTTGCAAAGACTGCAATAATAAATATATAGGTAAAACAAAAAGGAACATTACCATGCGGTTTAAGGAACACATAAGAAATGTAAAATATAAACATATGGAAAAATTCGCAGTAGTATACTATTTCTGGCAAAAAAACAAACAAACAAAAAAAAACATGAGTTCCAAAATGAACCAAAACTCTTAAAAGCTCTTCAAAAACCTATAGAATTTTCAGTGTAGGAAAATATATTCTTGAATGAAAACAAAGAAAATTTTGATCTTCCAAACAACGGTAACCTCATCAAAAACTTTATAAAATCCAAAGAGTGACATTTTAATACCACGCTGGAAACCACAGTGGAACCATGCTGATGATAAAGGAAATTTGCCTTTGAAACATGTCCAAGTAAGTGGAACAAAACTAGTGAAATTTGAGTGATTTCCTCTTAAATAATTTGTTATATGATACTATGATTTACTGTAAATCCCAAACTATTCAAATCTACAACAGAAGAATTCAGATCATAAATAATTAAGATATTTTTAATTTTATTTTTGTTAGTGTTTAATACCCTGCCAATAACCAAGGTCTTTTGAGACAAATGGTATGGATGAAATGGTGGTGAAAATGATTCTAGAGTTCATAGTGTCTAATTTACATGATATTCACCCTTCCAGGATAAGAGAAAATTCTGGAAAAACTTTATTCAGCAGAGCAATGAGTCCCAACTGGGGATTGAATCCAGGCCTGCCTGTTGATAATTATTACAGCCTAAGTGAGCCATTTCAGTGCACACTATGCTTCACTTGTGCAAGAAAAGGTTGTCTACAACAATTTTAGCTATAATAAATCTTTTCCTCAAGATTCCCTTATTTTTTGATTTATAATATTTATACCTGTTTAACTTCCTGCTTTCATTTATTTATGTTATTTATATTAATATTAAATGTTGAAACTAAGCTGAATACCTTTTTTGATTCCTTTATTAGTCACTATTTCTTGTGTTGTTTTAGAATCTAAATCTTATTTAGTAGTTTCAAAAGTACTATTATCACCAGTTTTAGATGCATTAGATATACCCATTCTCTTCCATTATTTTCCACTCAACATTGTCAAAATATGTTCAAGATCTATAAAAATAAAGTATGTATATTCTAATATAAAAATTATTTATGAAGAAATCACTCAAATTTCACAAGTAAACAGAACAAAACTAGTGAAATGTGAGTGATTTCCATATAAACAATTTGTTATATTTCACTTTGAAAATCCCCACTATTTAAATATACATATTATTAGGCTTACAGTATTCTTTTATTACATGTCTTATTACAAGTAACAAATCACTTGTGGATGTTCTTTTCTAAAACCTATGTGTTCATTTACAACTTGTGAAATTGCCCTTAGTTTGTTTTTTTTGTTTTTTTTTGTTTTTTTTTTTTAAGACAATATTGCATATAGTCTGAATTTTTCTTTGTGGCCATTTCCCTTTGTGAGTTAAAAAGTGGTGGGGGCCATCATACAAACATTTAGTAGAAGAGGTAAACATTATCTTAGCATAGTAACTATCCCACATACCCTCACTTTTCGTTATTTGAAGGAGATTAACTTATGATTGACACTGTACAGTGTGATGATAGAAATTTGGTATAGAAATGAAAAGGGTAAGACCAAACTTTCATGCAGGATAAATGTTGATTTGTGGTACAGTAGTGACTATGCACATGCAATTGTGTACTGTAGAGCATCAAACCACAATGTTTAACAGAGTTCTTGGACAGAAATCAAGTAGCCACCTGCAATAATGTTCTAGTTGAAATCCAGAATGATTAATCCATCATAGTGCGAGTAGAAAGTCAGAAGGAGCAACATCTCACAGCTGAATGTTGTAATATATTGCTTTTGGACATGTCACTATGCAAAATTACAGCTACAGTTCAGAAAATGTAGAACTGCTGAGGCTGCTACAGTTAAGTTTTAGGTAAAAAGAGTTTAACTGTTTCTCAGATTTTTTCATTGTGCAAAGATGCAATATGAGCAAGAGATGTATTGTCACAGGTGGCCAAAGTATTTAAGGCTCAAACTCTTGAGTGGGAAACTTGGAGTTCAATACACACCAGGGTGGTTCTCCCTTTCTGAGGTTTTTCCCAGGTTTTCCTCAGTCTTCATAAATGGCAAATGTCTGGGAGGTACCCTAAACTTAGGCCTGGAACTCTTCCTTCCTTTAAAAAAAATCCTCTTCCAGTTTATCATTTCATATCATAAGTAATCAGTGTCCATTGCTTTTGGTGCCTCAGCAGTTAAAACGGGCATTAAGCATTATTAAAAAAATTCAACAGTTATGTACTGATATTATTTCTAGCCACAACTGCAAAGGTTATGCAGTTGAACTGAGTAAAATCAAAGACACCATTTTGTTTCAACTGCTTGCATGTGCTATTGCAATGTTTTCACCTTTATTTCATATTATGAAATACGTTATCTGTGCCACATATGAAACCCATCAAGTTACTTTGTATGCATACCATAATTTGTTGCATTGGTGTACCATGTTTTGGTAAAACATAAGAAGGTTCTATATCATATTTTAGAATGAAGGGAGCATAGCTTTGGCAGTTTGCTAGCTAGAAGATAGTCAAGATATAAGTGAAATTATTAGTGCAGGAAACAAATTTTTGAGAAAGGCTGTATACCTCTTGCAGCTAATAGTCTTAGCAAGGTGCAGAAACTGTCAAACATCTACCTGAACAACCATTTGAAGCTACGTGCAAATACTATAAATTTAACATTAATTGGAGAAGGTGAATGCTAGCCTATTGCCGCAATCTGGTATAGATTGCATTTGAAAATGAGGACTGAAGTAAGGGGAACTAGAAGAATCAAGATGGAAGCTATGAAATTTGCATGTAAGTAAAGTACTCTTTGATCACAATTTGCTCCTTTTTGCTTGAAAAATAGAATTTTAATCAGTAAATAATTAGCATATAAAACCTAGAGGAACATATCAAGTTAAATGCTGAAATTTAGCATTGATTACAGTAATATAAAAATAAGTTATTCCATAGTTTTGCATTCACATAAATGGTCATCATTGCTCTTTCAAATAATTTATATAAGCTATCATGTGTAATATGTAATGCATATATAATCACAGTATGTGATTGTAACAAAATGTATGTTGAATTAAAATATGTATATAGAATATAACAAATTTGGGAAAATAGCCTTTTAAAATGTAATGCTAATCCTAATAATACCTAATTATTGTCAATAAGAATTTGCAGAGAGATTTTGGCCTCTTTCGAGAAGGGGGTTAAGCTCACACCATTCACCAGCTTTGTTGATGGACAAGTTTTCCTCATATTTCTGCTTGCACAACTTAGATAATAGCATGTATACATTATTAGTTTTATTTCATAAAGAGTTACAGGTGTTGTTTTAAGTGATGTCCAGCTGCAGTCACACATTTCTGTACATTTTAACGAAGTTTGCATTCACTTGTAACAACTGTACCTCCATATTCTTCCAAACTGTCCTTCTATATTCTTCCAGTATCTGCCTGATATTTTTCAGCTCCTGTGCAGAATTTATTTTTTCTTTGTTTTAATAGATAACATTTCAATACACTACAGTAAAATTTATTTCATTAGAGTGATGCAATTATTAACATTGGCATACTGTAAACCTGCAATAAAATCTAATAACACAGAAGTATTGCTTGCTGTCATAACAGCACACTGCAACTATGGTTCATGTGCAGCTCCACTGCAGTATGGAAACTGCCTCTTATGATAGGCAATAGGCAATGACTCCACTGTTCTAGTTTGCAGATGCAGGTATAAATTAACTATTAAATAATATCAAATGAAAATTATTTTCTGATTTAATTCCATATACTATCATCACATCTATTTCTTGTATATTAACTACTTCACAATGATAAAGAATTTTTAAAACACCTTGAGGTTATACTTAATAAAAATGTTTCAATATTTAGTTAAATGGCTTTCCTATGGTGCATTGTCATATGTAAGGAGCTGGCAGAAAAACAACAGTGGTTAATTTCCTGAAAAACCTTGGCAGTAAGTGAGATTTCTGTATATTTATCATTGAGTATTTGCAGTAAATTTTCATATGTTTAAATTATATTTTTCAAATATATTGCATGTTCAAAGAGATTTTAGTAACTTTCATTTTTAAAAAAATATGCAGCATCCATCAAGTAATATAAGTTAGATTATTATCAAGAATTGCAATGACCCAATTTTAGGGTTAAGTAAAATAGTATTTTAATGCATATATTTTTATTATTCTATTTAATAATTCCATTACTTTATGATTCCAGTGACTTAGCAAAGAATTCCTTAGAACAGTACGAAACTATTTATACCATTTCATTACACTACTATTCTTCTTAGAATTGCACTAATGTATGTACTATTTTAGTACATTTTTATTAAGAATTCACTCAAAATTCACTTATTTCGTTTCACTTGCTTTGACTCTAGATTTTATAAATTACTGATTGTTACTGTTTAGAAGTTCAAAAGTAACTAAATTTTCTTTTTGGCTTTACAGCCAATACAATTGCAATATTAATTCAATTTGAAATATAACAATGAAGTATGCATTAATAATCTCTTATGAATCAAACTATTTAGCATACTCTTTATGGCTTCACTTACTGGAGATTTATTCGGGACATGTTTCATGGGCTCTCATCCACATCCTCGGCTGTTAAACAACTCTCAATAATTAACAGCCTCACTTTCAATTTAACAAACCTACCAATAAGCAATACAGAATAAAATCAGAATACCAAAATATCATAGATATAGTGCAGAAAAATAGCTACACAATTGATCTGGTCAAAAAGAAAATTCAAAAACAAATAAAAGAAATTGCCACACAAAAAGCTACAAAGGAGATTATATATACTAGAAATTCATATTCCATTGGGCACACCAAAAATTCCAGAACATTTTTATAAGTGCAAACATTATTTTGGCTGCAATAAAAAATGCAGTTTTTAAAAACTTCCTAAAAGCTAATACAAAACACAAAAGTTTGCCAGGAAACAACTGGACATTTACAAAATCAGTTGCAAAGACTGTAACATGAAATGTATAGGAAAATCAAAAAGAAACATTACCTACAATTTAAAGAACACATTATAAATGTAAAATATAAACTTGCAGAGAATGAGCAATAGCATATGATTTCTGGCAAAATAACTATGAAATAAAATTAACCAAAACTCTTAAAAGCTCTTCAAAAAGCCATAGAATTAACAATATAAAAAAATGTATTCATAAACAAAAATCATGGAAAATTTAATAACTATAACTGTTAATTGGAACATTGTACATTGAAGCTAATCATATATTAAGATCATTGTGTGATTGAGTAGAACTAACACTCTTTTGCTCCACTTTGTTTAAATATGTAGAACTGGTTACATGAACCCTTTGTTAGCATCGTCAGCCCCATTATCGACTGGAGGATAAAACGTAATGCTGTGGGGATTTATAATCTGCTCTGGTGAAGGTGTGATGAACTTGAAATTTATGTTTTCATTACCAGAGGTATCGAAGTTCATTAAACTGTCTTTGTACTTGTAAATGTAGATTTTCTCCTATGTTGCTAATTCTGAAGGTCCTTGCACTGATTTTAATAATTTTGTTTTTTCAATATGAAATGGTTTTCTGTTCAGAAATGCAATGCCTATGTTTCTGTTTGTTTTTTTTTTTCTCGTCCAATGTAGATTTTTAACATTAAATCTGTTTACAATGCTAACCTGATGTTAAAATCTTTAAGAATATTCTGAAATTTTTTGTAGCACATGGATATGTGAATTTTTTTAAAAATTAGCTCATCTTTTTTTGTTGAAAGGGTTGTGGTTTCTTTAATAAATTTTTGCCTCTTGAATTTCTGTACTTTTTTGTGTACTAGTTCTTTGTTATAACCATTTTTAACTGTTGTTCTTTCTATTTGTTTATATTCTTTAAGGTATTCTTCTTTGCTAATTTTAAGGTTAACTAGCCAGTATTAAATTGTTGATAACTGCATGTTTGTGCATTGTGGGATTAATTGTGTGCATGTGTATTCTTTCTGTATATTCAAAATTCTAGGTTTTCTTGACGTTTTAGTATTTTTATGTCCAAGAAAGATAACATGTTATCTTTTTCAGCTTCATATGTGAATGAAATGTTTTATCTTGTAAATTCAGAAACTTTATGGTGTCATTAATAAGCTTTTTGTTCACTATGGCAAATATATCGTGGACATATCTGAACCATATTTTAAATATGTATGGGAAAACTGAGTTCATGTATGTTTCAAATTTGCTGATGAAGAGGTGAGCTACAAATAGAGAAGAGGGACTGCTGTTGTTTATCATTTGTCTTTGAAAGAAAAATAGGATTGGTTTATGCAAATTTCTGTGAGACTAATATATTCTTTTATATGTGCATCATTAATTTCACTTGTTCTTAGCCAATCTTGCAGATAAATTAGAAGTTTATTTTTCGATCTGCTTGCAAACAGCAATTCTACGTCGAAAGATATTAATATGTCAGAAGGTTGCAATTTTATGTTCTTAATTTTTACTATTAACGGAAATGAATTATTTATACTCCTGCTTTAAATTCAGAATATTCTTAAAGATTTTAATATCAAATTAGCACTTGTAAACAGATTTAATGTTAAAAATATCCTGATTGATAATGTTAGTGACAGTATCCCATAAGAGAAAAAAGCAGGTGTTTATAAAATAGTTGTGCAGAGTGTGAAAAAATCTACATTGGAAAAAAAAAAAAAAAAAAAACATAGACACACGGTTAAAAGAACATTCCAGAAACATAAAATACAAGCAGTTGTAGAAATCAGTGGTGGCATCGCATTTCTGGACAGAAAACCATGACATTTGAAAAAAAAACATAATTATTAAAATCAGTGTAAGGACCTACAGAATTAGCAACATGGAAGAAAATCTACACTTACAAGTACAAAGAAAGTTATGAACTTCGACACTTCCAGTGATGAAAACATAAACTTCAAGTTCATCTCACCTCCACCAGAGCAGATTATACATCCCCATGCATAAGAGTTTATCCTCATTTGACAATGGGGCTGAAGATGCAAACAAAGGGTTTGTGAAACCAGTTCTACATATTTAAACAAGTAAGTGGAGCAAAAGAGTGTTAGTTCGACTCAGTCATACAATGATCTTAATATAAGGAAAATATAATTATTTTTTATCTTCATCAGTAAATTCATAAAATTTTCAGAGTGACACCTTAATGCCACACTGATAAAATGACAGTGGAACCTTGCTAATGATGAAGGCAACAGTCTTTGAAACATGTCCTATTAAGTGAAACAAAATTAGTGAAATTTGAGTGAATTGTAAAAAGTTGCAAAATTACACTATATTTCCTAAACTTAGGTTTTTTTTTTTTTTTTTTTTGTCGGTCCTGGTGGTGTAGTGGTAACCATACTTGCCTTCTAAACCCAAGGTAGCAGGTTCAAACCCGGTCAGGACCAATGTAATTTTTCGTGCATAAAAATCCTAAGTATCTTCCTTTGGAAAGGAAGTAAAGCCGTGGGTTCCGTGTCGTACATTTACGGCACGAAAAAGAACCTCAAGCCTGAAAGAAGAGGCCTCTAAGCAAAATTTGTCGGCCGCTTCACGCCTGGAATTGAATGAGACACTGATGACCTGAAATGTTAAAGACCATCCTTAAATAAAACCAATAAAAAAAAAGTATACATTTTTTTACACTAAACTCTATTAACTTACATAAAAGTAAGACGCGTTTCGGGAAAATCTTTCCCATCTTCAGTTGCTCGCCGAACAGCATTTTTTGAGTAATGGCTGTTCGGTGAGGAACTGAAGATGGGAGAAATTCTCCCAAAATGCATATTACTTTTATGTAAGTAAATGGAGTTTAGTGTAAAAAATGAATACCCAAGTTTAGGATATATTACCACTCCATTGTCAACAGCTTCATAACTACAATATTCATACTATATTTCACTTTGAAAATTCCCATTATTTAAAACTACAAGTATATACATAGTTGATGACAATGGCATTGTTCCTTTAAGCTTCTGAAACTTTAAGTAATATTAGAAATTATAGAGCAGGGAGCAATTATTGTATTATGGTTTTTCAAAATAGTAATGACTTTTGTATAAAACTTTTCATATATACCTTAACACAAAAACAAAATGGTCTGACTCTTAATGGCTGAATGTATCCAGTTCTTCTTTGGTACAATGCCATGTTTGCATATGAAAACTACCAATTGTTTTATGTCCAATAAGCTGTAGAGTTGTGATGCATGCTGTCCTCAGAAGCATTTTCCATGCATGAAGTTATATAAGCAGTATCATATGTAGTGCAGGAGGTCATAGGTTTGATTCTTGCCTGGTCTCTTTAATATTTTAATTTTCCTTTTTAAGGAATATGTGAATTCTTTCTATATAGCAATTTATTTAAAAATCTTTGTAGATTTTACTTTTTCATCTATATGTAATACAATACCTGAACTATTTAGTTATGGAATGACCTGTTTTTATGGCATTTTCCCAATTATAACTACAGTAAATTATAAATGGAGACCAGGTAAAAAATATGTCATACGCATGACATTCACTGGAAACATAGCAAATGAAAACAAAATTGCGCGACTTTGAATCCAACTTTATCAAGTGCTGCTATCATTGAACTAATTCTGGAAACACCACTTTTTTGTATGCAGGGGTAGTGTATTTTTTTTCTGTTAAAGAGTAAAAGGTAATACACACACGCACACATATGCCTTCTGTAGCTAGCTAGCATAAATTACCTTCCTCCAAGCAGCCTGAAAATCAAGAATTAACAGGATAAAAAACTATACAACATTGTTATACACAGATTGTAACTAAAATAGAACCAAACTTTGGGATAGCATTTCATAAATTTCAGAGGCTAATATAATGAACCACTTTGCTAATGAGAGTTTGTTCTTTAATAAAAATGCTGTTTTAGCTCAGAAATTACAGCCTTTGGCTCTGATGCATTCCAGGATTATTTTGTTTTGACTTTGTTGTTGCAAGATACTCTATAAAAAATTAAGTTGGAATAAACACAATAATAAAATTGGTAGGAGAATATACTATTTACTTATTTAACAAATTACTCTGACAATAAAATATTAAAAACACTGTATTTAATGGTTTATTCACATTTGTTATGTGCTATGATGAGTGACAAGCATTAGTAACAAAATAAGTGTTTGTTTAGTAAAAGAAATGTTTAAGAATCATTAAAATTTAATATAACAGAGAAGTATAAGGCAGAAAATATTTATATAAGAAATTTTTTGTATCGGGGATTTTCACAGTGAAATGTAGTATAACATGACAAATTATTATTTGGAATCACTCAAATTTCACTAATTTTGTTCCACTTGGACATGTTTTAAAGGCATTTGCCTCCATCTTTAGCCTGGACATTTATGAAGATGGAGGCAAACACCTTTGAAACATGTCCAAGTAAGTGGAACAAAATTAATGAAATGTGAGTGATTTCGTAATAATAATAATAATTTGTCGTATTATTTATTTAAGAATCCATAACTGTTGGCATAAGATTTGTAATACAGCTTAGCTATTTAATATAAGGTACTTGTACAGGGATTTCACATAAAAACTATCCTACATTTGCAGTGCAATGTTTTCAATCTCACCTGCTGTGAATGGTATCCCCACTCTTTCGCCTACAAGCAAGATAGTTTTTATAAGAAAGCTCTGCATTAAATATATGGTCTACAGAAGAAAAAAAAAATGAATGCCCTGAATTCAAATATATTTTCATTTTTATTCTAATGGGCTAGGTTTTTAAACATAATCACATCAAATATAATTTAGTACTTATATTTTTTTATGAAATATAAGTGTTAAGACATACAGCAAAGACAAAACTGTTTTTGTAGGTTTCATTTTAAATTAAATATTAATGAATATGTTGAAAAAAGAAGCTGTGTGTCAGTACTTATGGATTTCCAAACATTTTTCATTAATAGGGAAAAGAAAATTTTTTTTCAAAACTGCGACATGTCCTTCACGGGTGTCTCTTTTCAAACACCAACAGTAATCAGTCATTATTGATATCCCAATGGCCTTGATACCAGGTTTCCATTATTTTAATATCATTATGAAACTGCTCACCTTGTTCTTCACTCATTGCACCAAGATTTGCAAGGAAGTAGTCAATGTGACTGTTGAGAAAAGGTACTTATACATTCATTGTACATTCTAGATTTCTAAAATGTTGTAACATTTCCTCCACAATTTTTTATAGTTCTCAGATTTCTTGTTGCCAAAAAAATTTTTTTCACTTTTTTGTATGCCAATCATGGCGACTTCTCTAACTTGGACATCAACTGAAGAAAGGTCTCATCGTGCATAAAGTTACAAATCTGGGGTTCATCAAAAATACCTGCTGCTATCTTAGCTTTAATTTTCTGTGAGAACTTTGTAACAATAAAGTTGAAACAATCACTACTCTTATTCAGAGTAGTAACAAATTTCTTTATCAGGCCTAACTTAACATGAAGTGGTGGAAGAAAATTAGATGGTTGATATGTCACATTTTGTTTTTCTATAGGAACTAAATTGCTTCTTTGTGGCCATTTATTTCTGATCCAATGATCTGATTTAGCCCTACTATCCTCTTTACAAAGTGAACAATTTATTATTTTGTATAAGTCAAGCTCAATGAACAAATAGTAAAAAATATTATATTCTATAATATTACTTTTTGAAAAACAGTAGCCTGATGAGACAAAACTAAGGCTGGTTTGAAAGATTCCATTTGGTAAGGAATCAGAAAATATGAACAGTTTTCATTCAGCAAAAATTTTGTATCTGTAAAAGTAAGATTACAATTAAAATTCTAAGGAAAAATTAAGATTTTCATTCCCATTTTAATATCTAGAAAATTTTATTTAACAAAGATTTTTATTTTTTGCTTCTACTCTAGTTGTTTTAGAACTAAATTCTGGCTAACATATTCAGCTGCAGACTCTGACAGTCTTGGCCTGAGAGCAATCAAATGGCGACTCCAGCTTAGGCAGCTTTCAAAACCATGCATTTTACGTTGGTACTTAGTTATATGCAGATATGAGACTTAATATATGAGTGGGGGAAGAGATGGCAGCTCTTTTAATAAAAAGTAAAAGGTCCAAAAAGTTTTGAGACTTTGCTGAAATTGCAGTTAAAATATTAAGTACCAAATCACTGATAATGTGTCATATCTTTAGATGACTTTATATGAAGTAAAATATCTTGTATACATCTATCAACAGGAACAATAAAGATTGCTAAGTCTATTCATAGAATTTTATTTTTATAAAGAATCGTAGTTTTTAAAAGTTAAATGGCCATTCTGAACAAAATTTTTCACAAATACTCCTTAGAATTATGGATTTAATGTACCCAAATATGGACCACTGGAAGCCAACCAATCAACTTTTTAGAATAAGGATAAAATAAAAGCTGCCTTAAAATTTAAAAAACCAGAATATCTTTTAATTTCATACCCTCTGACACATGAAAAATCAAATCTCTCCTTTTGAGTGTTCAACCAATTTAGAATTGCTCTTTAGAACCATGTGAATATTTTCACTACTGATGCATCCCTGCTGTTTCTTAATTTCAGCCAATTAATATAGGGAGGTACTAAAAGGGATAGTAAACTGTGCATCCTTCTCTCTCATTAAATTTGATAAAAGATATTTTTGGTTATGAATAGGAACATATTAGAACACACTGCCACTTAAACAAAGAGAAACTTATCATCATCATCATCATCATCATCATCATCATCATCATCATCATCATCAGCAGCAGCAGCAGCAGCACCAATATAACATCCTATTGATTATAATTACTATTTTTTCTAACAACATATTTATTTTGTAAGAATTAACTCCCAGAATAAGCAGCTAGTCTACAAAAAACAGCAAAGTGACATTATGAATTCATATGGTTTAAATGCATATAAAATATTGAACACCCAAAATTGATTGCAATGACCTAAAGAAAATAAGGGGGAAGAGAATAATGATGAAATGTGTTTTATATATTTCCATATTATATTTCACAAATCAAATAAAATGAAAACAATAAGGTAGAAAGAAACTATGGAAAACTTAGCTGCAGAGTATTAAAAACTGGTATAAAAAAAGATTAAAAGCTTTCATTAGTATTTTAAATATATTCTTACGAAACCTTGATTATTATTTTCTGCTACACTTTTCTTCCAAACTGTTGATAGCCTCCAAAATTGCTGCAGTGGCTCCAATCTTGAAAGATGAGTGGTGAATGAAATGTCCCAACTTTGACATTGGGTGTTATATCTATACAAACATGTTACTGAAATGTAGAAATACTTATGTCAGTTTGCTTTTCTTGGAGCTTTAATTATAAATCTTGTCCACTAATTTGGTGTTTTATGTCTTGACTAATAAACATGTCACAACTGGTAACTACACACTCTTAATGCTTCACTTACATGTTCTTTATTCATTAATTCATGATTTTCTGTCCAAAAATGATAGGCTACTGTTGATTACTCTATTTACTTGTACTTTATGTTCCTTTAACCACGTGCCTATGTTTCTCTTTGTTTTTCCAATGTAGATTTTTTTACATTCTACACAATTTATTTTGTAAATACCTGCTTTTTTCTCTTGTGGAATACTGTCATTAACATTGTCTATGAGTAGGTTTTAACATTAAATTTGTTAATTAAGAGTGTTTAGTTCAACTAAATCATGCAATAATATCAATTATATGATTGGCTTCACTGTGCAAGTTCCAATTTACATTTTAATGATTTTGTTGTCGAACATTCAAGATTTGTGCCAGTTTTATCTAATTTTTCCTTGTTAAAGCTACATTTTTGTTAGTGGTTCATTTTTTTAAATTTCACTGAACCAGAAGATTCAAATTTCTGCATGATGTAATGAATGTAATTTTGAACTGAGGCAGTCAACCAGGGAAATTCTGAATAAATTCCACACACATGCACACCTTCACTCACACACACAAAACTAATATGTGTTAAGGCATTGCTATAGAGGCAACGTCTAACCATCTATGCAACTGTTATGAGAATGGCAAGGTACTGTTCAGAAAGTTATGCTCAAAGAAATGACATATGTAGAGGAGAGAACAGGGGTGCTATCAGTTGTGGTAGCAAAGACATAAACACTGCAAGACCATACAAGGGTCTATAATTATAAATGTTTTAAACAGAAATTACTATAAGATTGATTTTGCATAGCATATAAAAAACTAAAACTGAAATGCACTGCATATATCTAGTGTCTTGTAATCTTATGATGCTTTATCTGTATATCAGTGTTGGTCCTGGTGGTGTAGTGGTTACCATACTTGCCTCCTAAACCCAAGAATGCGGGTTCGAACCCGGAGGACCGATGGATTTTTTTGGGCATAAAAATCCTAAGTATGGTTTCCTTAGGAAGGGAAGTAAAGCCGTGGGTCCTGTGTCATACATTTACAGAACGAAAAAGAACTTCAAGCCTGAAAGAGAGGCCCCTGAGCAAAATTTGTCGGCCATTTCACGCCCAGAGTTGAATGGGATGCTGATGACCTGAGATGTTAAAAGAGCGTCCATAAATAAAATCAATCAATGTATATCAGCACATGGTGCAATGCTGACAGATATTGTGTTTCAGAAATATGCAACTTCATGTTGATATAGAATCAGTTTGGTCACACACATACTTCACCTGTTAATTGGACATGTTTCGGGAACATTCATTCCTATCATCAACAGAAGATCAACTGGTAGAAACATACTATGTAGGCATTGTAGAAATTTGTTGATATATCCAACAATACTGTCTTAAAGCTTATGATGTGGTTTTTATTTTTGATATGGTAAATTTTTTCACAAAAAGTTAGTTCTAAAGATTTGTAAGTGTTTTGATTTTTTTTATTTTATTTATTTATTTTTTAAATCAATTTCATGATTTTCTGATCAAAAGCAGGTTGCCTCTGCCAATTTATTTTCTTGATCAGGTATATATTGGAAAAATGAAATTAACATTTCAGAAATATCCATTACAAACAGATTTGTAAATCCTATGCTATCAGTTGGTTTTTTCTGATTAAGGGAGTGAAAGTGAAAGTGAAAGTGAAAGTGAAAGTTCCTGAAACATGTCCAATTAAAAAACCAAGTAAGTGAAGTATAAGTGTCACCAAACCAAATCTATATCAACATCATTTTACTATTTCGCTGTTAATAGCTTCAAGAGTATAAGTTCATATGCAACTTCATGTTTGTTTTCAGCTCAAATTCTGTGGGATACACAAGAGATCCAGCATCTTCTGAAGATGAAATGACCTGAACATTCTCTTGTCATTCTTCTGCTTCATTTGCTGCAAAACATATCTAACTGAAAGAAGAAGTGTTCCAAAAATCTACACAAGTCTTGTTATGAACAACTGTGTCAAAATGTAATTAAGAGATGTCTTTGATGATAAAGTGGGGGCAAAAGTTTACTCATGGGTACACCAGCATGGTTTATGATGTTTTTCAATTTTGCAAAGCATTTGTGATTATCATATGTATGTAAAATACAATGGATAGCATGCCATTTAAGACTAGAAATCTTATATTCAAAATAAATATTATAAAACACTTTAAAGCTCTGCATTATATAAACAATATGCTTTCCTTTACACCTGCAGTATATTCTTTTATGTCTGCTTGATAAACTTATTTTTTCCCATTTACTTATAATGGGAAAAAATTAGGTTGAATACTATAATAGGTTATGTAAAGAGGTGCAGGGAACCTTAGCATTCTTCTGTGATATCTATTTTCTGTTGTCTGAGATGGAAAAACTTTGGAGCAGAATTATGGCAGTGCAATCTTCTGCAAAGATTCTTACTCTCCAGACAAATGGACATAATGCACAATGTGATAGCAGAGCTAAGAGCTACATTACAGAAGTTGGCTAAGTTTATGGAAGCACAAGAATAGTGAAGGAGATAGAAAATGAAAAACCAATTTTGTAATGTTTCTTTCTCTGACGTAAAGTTGAGTACTTTTCAGGTAGACCTCATGCGAAAACAAACCTATTTCAATTTTCCTACAAAATTATAGGCAGTAATTGAAAACTGTTAGCATTATCGGTTAGTAAAGGAAGGTAAGACAGAAGATATAAAAATGTAAATATAATAAATTACCACTTTCCTCTGCTTATCTTTGCCTTTTAGACTTTTCTTGCCTATCATAATCTACCTTTGTTTTCTTCCTTAATTTTTTTTTATTTATAATAGCCTATATTTCCTTTTAATTCAATTTTTGCCTATTATGGCCTATATTTCCCTTTTGCTGCAATTTTTGCCTTCCTTTTAGCTTCATTATCCCCCCCCCCCCATATAATAGCCTATCTTTCCCTTTTTGCTACAATTTTTTGCCTATTACAGCCTAATCATTCCCTTTTGCTATAATTTTTGCCTATCATAGCCTATCCCTTTTTGCTACAATTTTTTGCCTATCATAGCCTATCTTTTCCTTTTTTGCTACAATGTTTGCCTATTATAGCCTAATCTTTCCCTTTTGCTACAATTTTTGCCTCTCATAGCCGATCCCTTTTTGTTGCAATTTTTTTTTTTTTTTTTTTTGCCTTTCATAGCCTCTCTTTTCCTTTTTGCTACAATTTTTGTGCCTACCATAGCATATCTTTTCATCTTTTCCTTCCGAATTAGATCTATTTTTGCCTTTTCCCCCCAAAATTTAGCCTATCTTTGCCTTTTCCTCATAATTGCACCTATCTTTGCCTTTTCCTTCCATATTTAGCCTTTTTACGTTTTCCCTCCAAAATTTACCCTATTTATGCCTTTTCCTCAAAATTTTAGCCTACGTATTTTTGCCTTTTCCTTCCAAAATTAGTCTATCTTTGCCTGTTGTAGCCTTTTCCTTCCAAATTTAGCCCATCCTTGCCCTTTTCCTCCAAAATTTAGGGAGGAATAGGCTAAATTATTTAGGAAAATGAAAATATAGGTTATTTTTTGCTGAAATAGGAAGAGATAGGCTATATTATTTATGAAAAGGAATAGATAGGCTAAATTTTGCTGGAATAAGTCAAGAGTAGGCTAAATTAAGAAGGAAAAGGCAAAGAATTTGGGAGGAAAAGGTAAAGATAGGCTAAATTTTATTAGCAAAAAGGCAAAGATAGGCTAAATTTTATTAGGGAAAAGGCAAAGATAGGCTAAATGTGTGAGGAAAAAGCAAAAATAGGAAAGATAGGCTAAATTTGGGATGAAAAGGCAAATATAGGCAAAATTTCCTTCCAAATTTAGCTTATCTTTGCCTTTTTCCAAAAAACGTAGCCTATCTATGCCTTTTCCTCCCAAATTTAACCTATGTTTGCCTATCATAGCCTAATTTTTCCCTTTTGCTACAATTTTTTAACCTATCATAGCCTATCTTTTCCCTCATTTCCTTCTGAATTAGGTCTATTTTTGCCTTTTCACCACCCAAATTTAGCCTATCTTTGCCTTTTCCTCACAAAATTAGCCTATCTTTGCCTTTTATTCTCAAATTTAGCCCATCTTTGCCCTTTCCCCCCCCCCCTACTACAAATTTAGCCTATCTTTGCCTTTTTCTCAAAATTTTAGTCTTTGGTTCCCTATTTTTGCCTTTTCATTCCTAATTTAGCCCAACTTTGCCTTTGCCTTTGCCTTTTTCCTCCAAAATTTTGGGAGGAATAGGCTAAATTATTTAGGAAAATGAAAAAGATAGGCTAAATTTTGCAGGAATAAGTCAAAAGTAGGCTAAATTTGGAAGAAAAAGGCAAAGGTAGGCTATATTTGGGAGGAAAAGACAAAGATTAGGCACAGATATGCTAAATTTCCTCCCAAATTTAGCCTATCTTTGCCTTTCCTCCCAAATTTAGCCTATCTTCCCCTTTTTGTTATAATTTTTTTTAGCCTATCATAACCTATCTTTCCCTTTTTGCTGCAATTTTTTGTCTATCATAGCCTATCTTTCCTTTTTCTCCTATCCCTTTTGCTACAATTTTTGCCTATCATATCCTATCTTTCCTTTTTACCTCAATTTTTTTCTATCATATTCTATTTTTCTCTTTTGCTTAATTTTTTTGCCTGCCATAACCTATTTTGCTTGTCTTTTGCCTTTTTTTTCCCAAAGCATATCTTTGTCTTTAGCTTAA
Organism: Metallyticus violacea; assembly: GCA_030762175.1. Classification (NCBI taxonomy): domain Eukaryota; kingdom Metazoa; phylum Arthropoda; class Insecta; order Mantodea; family Metallyticidae; genus Metallyticus; species Metallyticus violacea. Next base: position 36,960,862 of record CM060833.1, read on the forward strand.
TTTTGTTTTTGTCTATCATAGTCTAATAATCTTACAATTTTTTTCTTTTTTTTTTCCCCTCTTTCTACTGCTTATAATTGTTACATACCTCAGGCTTACTTAAGTTATTTTTGGGTGTGTTATGTCTAATTTTCCCCCTTATTTCAACAACTTGACTTTTTTTGTATTGTTAATTGAGCTTTATTTAATTAAAAATGAATGTAGGTATCCACACAGAGAAACTATCTTGTTGAATTAAAAGTACAACTACTAAAATCATGTCAACACATTAAAACTCTCTTGACCTTTCATATGAAACAGTAAGTTGGGGCTAGTTTTGCGAGTCATTGCTCATATAAACTGCCACGGGTGGCCAAGGACATTAAGGCCCGGACTCGTGAGCTGGATGTCTGTGGTTGAATGCTGCCAGGACTGTCCTACCTTATTGAGGTTTTTCCAGGTTTTCCTCAGTCCTCATATATAGCAAATGCCACGAGTTACCCTAAACCTAGGCCTGGAATGCTTCCTTCCTTAAAAATAAATCCCTTCCCAATTTATCATTTCATCTCATGTATCATCAGTGTCCATCCCCTGTGGTGCCTCTGTAGCAAAAACGGATGTTAACACAATTCATTCATTCATTCATTCATTCATTCACTGCTCACATTGTCACCCAATTGACGACTAACGGATTACTTCAAATAGGATGTATACTTGGCTGTGTGCGCTCTGGTGGTCTGTTGATGAACCTGTACAATACATTGTCTGTTTCTGGTATATCAAAATTCATAAGTCTATGTTCATATTTTTTTATATAAATCTTTTCCCATATACTAAGTTTCTTTAGGTGTTGAACCACTCGTAGCATTTTTATATCCTTTTATATTTCATGATTTTCATTCCAAAAATGTGCTGCTACTGCTGATTTTTCTATTTGCTTATATCTGACATTTCTCCAATGCTCTTTCAGCCTAATACCCAAACTTCTTTTGGTCTTGCCTATATACACTTTATTACAGTCTTTACAGTTGATCCTATATATGCCTGAACTATCTTCTTTTGATCTGGGTTCAACATTGTTTAGATACAGTAATTTGCCTATACTGTATCTATTTACGGATGCCAAAGCGATGTTATATTGTTTGAATATTTTTTTAAATTTGTGACTGATGTAAGGGTGGTACATGAATTTTTGATAAGTTTTTTTCTTTATATAAATTACTGAGCTTTATTTATCTTGTATTAAGTTACACCAGTCAAACTTAAACAAAAACCTTTTGCTATTTTGCACTATGAAAAAATGGATCATGTATTTTTATTTTCCATCACTCTGAATGTTTTTTGCTCTTCTTAATTGCCAGTCCTTGTGGTCTAGGGTAACCATACTTGCCTCATAAACCCAAAATCACAGATTCAATCCTGAGTCTGAGCAAAATTTACTGGCCGTTTAAGACCTGAATTCAATGGGACACTGATGATCTGAGATGTTAAAGAGTGTCTGTAAATAAAATAAATCATTCATTCTATTCTTGATTACATAAAGGAATACTTTTTCTTTTGCTTAGAGGGAAAGTATCAAACCTTATACACCAAACCTACCTCGGAATTTAAGTTACCAAAGCAATTTGTCTTTAAAAGTTTTAGGGAAAAAAATCAGCTGCCAGTTTTACTGTAATACTGAAAGTTGCATACAGGGGTGAAAACAGAGGCCATGCTGCACTTCACTTCAAGCAGGGATGTCCATCTGCATTGTATACTGCACTGCTTCGCACAATTTGAAAATGAAATGACAAATTGCTTATGTAACTGGAATTTAAACATAGGTTTTGGCATGCAAGGTTGGTAATTTCCCTTTGTTAGTTTAGCACATTTTAAACATCCTTGTCACTGAACATTATGTTGATTAAAGATATTAGATTATGAGTTATATAACAGGAAGTTCTCCAAGCTAATTTGATAATTCTTGCTTTTCTTGCTTAAGAAGTTAATAACATTTGTCTCATAAAAACTAAGACATAAAAGCTCACATGAGCTTCGTGTTAGTTCCATATAAAACTTTTTTTAAAGATTTACAATTTTTAAAAAAATTTAATAATAAAAGTCTTAGTTGTTATTATAAGATGATTTATAAGAAAAAATTCTTGATGTGGTGAAGATGGTGAAATCATCTTAAGCCTATACAATTTCCTCGTTAACCAGCAGCTTTTTTGATTTTACGACATTGGTTGTTGCATTATTGAGCATACTGTTACATCAAAAGTGCACTGCTTCTTTTAATGCAGGTGGTTAATGATAAAAATGATGACTATACAGCTAGGTAAATATTTTTCCTTTCAACATCTATATTTAGGAATAAGTAATTCTTCCTTTTCAGTATTGCTACTAGATTTTTACAATAATTGTGTTTTCATACTCATTTTTGCTCCATCTTATTATAGAAATACTTTATTTTTTTAAATTCCTTTACAGTAGATTCACATTATATTTATCCTGGTTGAGGTCAACAGCTGTAAGCTTGATTTCTTCCATTTTAACTAGATCAATACATAGGTGCATTACTGAACTAATCAACATATTCTTTAAGTGAGAATTAAAGAATTAATTAACCCCCACTTTCTAGGACATCAGACTGAGAAGTTAATTCTCCAAGGTTTGGAACAAAATAATTGGTTATTTCTGCAGTCTACTTCTCATTTCCTCAGGTATGTGGGTAAGAGCATCAAGAATGTGTATGGTTCTGTGACCTAGTAAAGCATCTGGTTAAGGCCTAAATTAACTTTAAATCACTTTAATTACCCTCTTTATCACAAACTCACTCATTCCTACACATCAGATCAACCAGGGTGTAATTATATGGTAATATATATTAAAATTCTTAATGAAGTATAAAAATATATAGCATTTATCGTCTTTCATTTTGCTCCTATTGATTAACCCCCCTCCCCCCACAAGAACAACTGCATTTACAATCATAATTCACAATAATAATTATGAATTATTTTGTGAAATAAAATTCAATCAGTATTTTTCTTTTGGCTGATACTGTGCTATTCCTTTTAACCTACAACTTCTGCAAATGCAGGTATTACAAATACCTTTTTATATAACTAGAAATGTTAACTGGAACTTTTATAGTGAAACTAATCATATAATTAAGATCAGTGTATGAATGAGTCAAACTACACACTCTTATTGCTCCACTTACTTCTTTATAATATGTAGTTCTACAGTTAGCTGAGGATGTGAACAATGATTCATGAAACTAGTGCTATATATTATAAACAAGTGGAGCAATAAGAGTGTGTAGTTAGACTTTAACATACATTGATCCTAATTACCTTTTTATATACCAAAGCCATTGCACCACATTCGTCTTGAAAAGCATTCATTATAATTCATTATAATCTAAGATATGATCTTGAGGATGAGAAAGAGCATTTCAATCTTTCCCCAACCTTAAACATTTTGTATGTATAGAGAGTACTGAGGCATTACAGTAATGGTACCTAAGTACCTATGTATATTCATTGATATTCCCAAAAATACAATCTGGTGGTATGGCTTTGGAGGGAAAACAACTTAGCATTTGCTGAAAACAGTATACTTTTTTAATTATATTATTAATATGATCAGCATTTTTGTATGTTTATTTATTTGTTTAAGAAGTAGGAATCAGATCAGAATAACAAATTGAAGGATAATAGTTTATTTCTATTAACTTTGTAAATTTATTTCCATGATAATTTTTTTTTAAAAAACTTTCACTACCAAGGTTAGCCCAGTTCTTATTGCAGCATTCAATTCTGACTCAAAATTTAAAAAAAAATTAATCAGCAGTATTGTGAATATGCCCCTCACTTACTAGTTGAATATTAATTGAATTTGGAATGACAGTTTTGTATAACGAAAGGAAAAACAGATTTTTTTTTTTCCAAATGTTGCAACTGAACAAAAGCATATATGTAATGAAATAATTGCTTAGCAGTAAATTTACATAATAAAGATGCATTAAATAATATACAAAAGAATTTATGCTCTTTTTTGTTGTTAGTATTGCCTGCAGCTTTCTCAGCATTTAATCTAAATTTTATTATGATTGTTTGAATCAAATTTCATAGTTATATTCTTCACATGTATATATTTATAACATAAAGTACAAATTCTGGAACAATTCAATTAAAAAGTCAAGATTATTTCATCAAACACTAAATTTCTATTTTAACCTTATCTTTTTTTATTTTATATTTAGTGATATTAACTCACTTTTCAATGGCTCAATCATAATTACAACCACTATATTTTTATTGTATATTTATAATAATTTATATTAGAAAATTCATTATACCAATAAGTCATGCAACCATACAAAAACATCTGTACCTTCAATTCTGTTAACAATTGAATATGTAAAAGGTTTGTATTATGAATTTTTACTTCATCCAAAACTCACACTGCCTGAACATCCTGTACAATTCCAGAAAAAAGTAATGGCCCCAACTCTTGGAGTGCAGCTTGATTTATACAATAGCATTTACTGTCTGTAAATTGGACCCAAATCTTCATGGAGAATGGCATGTAATTCAGAAGCTTGGTTTTTCCATCAGATGGCTGGGGCATTTCCATGTCTTGCAGGAACAGGTTTGAGCCCTATATCTATGAAATGTTTTTTCCTAATAAAGTTGAAATACATTTGCAAAAGCAAAGTCAAAAGACAAAGCAAAAGCATTTGTGGAGGTTTATACTATTTTGGAATTTCTCATACCCTTGGACAATGTGGAGAAAGAAAAATCTCAAATGAGAAATTCCAAAATTGTAGAAATTTGAAATACATTTTTACAGAGTATTCAATGTTTCTGTCTGTTAAAAACATAAAAATGGAATAATTACTACAAACTATTGCATGTTAACTTTCTCAAATAAAATGCAGAAAACAAGCTGGATTATGAACAAAAAAAGTGAACCTAATACTTGTTCACATGCCAACTGCTTCTCTCACAACCCTGATTGTTCTGGATGTTTGATTTACAAGCTCATGAAAATAGTTTCATAATAACCCCAATTGTTATTCACCACAATCACTCAAATAGTTCAGTACCAAAATGCTTGGTCACAGACTATAAGGTCCTGAATTCAGAACCTGTTGAGGAAGGATTTTTTTTCTCATTTTATCCAGTTTATATTTAAATTCTCATCATTCTATTATACTGAATGATTTAATAAATATTCACATATTACGACTGATATTATTGTATGATTTAGTTGAACTACACACTCTTAATCTTAAGAGTTGAATTTTAGCTGGAGATGAGAACCAAATGTTCTCAAAACCAGTTCTATACATTATGACAAGTAAGTGAAGCATTAAAGAGTGTGTAGTTCAACTAAATCATACAATAATATCAATTATATGATTGGCTTCACTGTGCAAGTTCTAATTTACCTTTTAATTCATATATTATTTACAGCAAATTAGCTTTCTCGCATTTCTGCATGTGTATTTCAAAATAGGTTTCCATAACACCCAAAAAAGAATGAATTTCAATATCTTGGTTAGCATTCACTTGTGTTTCTCTGTTGGGTCCTGGAACATGCACATTGACTTATATGTGGGACTTTACAGCAGGCCATTACTTTTTTTCTGGAACTACACATACTAAGTTTTATTTATTTATTTATTTATTTTTTTTTAAGTATTTTATTCTGACCAACGCCTAATCAACTGAGACACTGAGATGCCTACCAACTTTGAAGACTTTTATTTAATAGTGTTTAATGCCCATTTTCACTAAGGCATCATAGTAATGGGCAGGCTCTGCAAAATTTCAAGTTGGAAGTCCTCAAGCATCCTCCATAGTCTCAACCTTGCTCCAAGCAAAGAAGCATTATCAACAAGGTAACAGAACATATGAAAGAAGTTGTAAATGACAAAATAGATGCTTATATAATAAATGAAGCTCATATCTGCTCTCAAAATGGATAATTTGATTAACACACCTGGATGCAACCAGCACAAATGCAGATAAGTAATCAGTGAAATCCTAATAGGCAGTAAAATTTTCTCAGTTCCCAAACAAATGTATAAGCATGACATGTTTTGAAATGCTTACTGTCATTCTTTAATGACTTATGGAGGAAATTTAGTAAATGCTAAGCAAATATTTCTTGTACAAAAAAGAGTAGTAAATATGATGGCAAGGACAATATAATCAAATCACTCACTATTCAAAACATTTGGAAGTTTACCATTAGCTAGTGAGTACATTCTAACTGTACTTTTATTTGTAGTAGATAACTCAGAAGTATTCATAAAAAAAAGCTTAGATAAACACAACAAAGAAACCAGACACATACCGCAGACCAAGTAACAAGTTGCAGGCACTTCAAAATAGTATTATTTAATTCACTTCCACCATCTATAAAGGAACTGCATACTAATAAAAACAAGTTCAGGTTAGCATTAAAAAGATACCTTTTCACTCACACCTTCTATACAGAGGAGGATTTCATACAATCAAAATATTTTACTTCTAGTGTACTAATTTTTCTTCATTGAATTTATTCAGCTTTGTAAATATACTAAATATAAATACTTAAGTCACCATTTCTAAATATTCTAGAAGTAAATAATTTATCATTAATATTTTTTTTTTCCTAAGATGGCATTTTAATGTAAGATAAAAAATGTCTATTTTTGACAAACTCTTCTCCAGAGTTAAAATTTGTAAATATGAAGAGTGTGACAATTTCATCAAATGTACATTATGTATGTATTTTCTTATTAAATCTACATCCTACAGTTAGACTAACTCTTTTAGAACTGGCTAAACTTATTATATGATCCATAGATTGAAGTGATATATAATATGATATGAAATAAGAGAAATCATTGTATGGAAACACAATCACCATACATATCTAAGCATACTAAGGCACCATACATATACATATCTAAGCATGCAGAAACACACGAGGCAAATAGTTAAGATCCAATAGCAACCAACAAAATAAAAATGCTTTACAACCTGCAAGGCCCACCAATATATCTTCATTATAACAGATATGAACAAATCTCAAATAAGGATGAAGCATTTTCTGGCTTGTAGGCCATGAACTGGAACATATCCTTTTTTCCAGACATTTCTTTCATTACTGTGACAGAAACCATCAGTTGCAGTGTCAAAGTGTTCTCTGAGATTTCAGTGATGATTGATATGGAGCCTGTCAGTGTTGCATGGTTTATGTACTCACAAAAATATACTAACATAAGTTTTAATAGTTTAAACAAAACATTGGTTGTATCTATAAATGGAGAGGCTATATCTTGGAAGTTAAGGTTTGCATATTGCGGCGTAAGGTTTAGCAACATGCTATCTGTAGCCCTAAAGTAGTAAACAGGAAGTTTAAGAATGAATTAGGGAAATCGTCTGAGTAGCAGAAAGAAAGAGAAAGTCCCATACAGTATTGGCAAGGAGAGTTGGGGGGGGTTAGGAAAGGAGCTGGTGGTGTGACCACAAGATAAGATTTGATAAAAACCAAAAGCTACGATGAATAACGACAGTAAGAGGACAGAGTTGAAATAGTGAGGTCAGGAACATACCAGGACAGCAGGCGCACCCTAACACAGCCACATCAACTATGAAAATATATATACCAAGATAATTTGTAACATAAGATGATTTGTTCTGTTGAAAGTAATAACCCATGATTTGACTTCCTTTCCCCTTGAATTAATTAAGCATGTTGAAAGCTTTATTCAGGTAGTTAGGGATTGAAACCCTGTCTCGCATCCCTTCCTCCGGTTCAGTAGCTCTGGTAAAGTGGGTTAGGTGTTAGCAAACCTGGGTAGCATGACAATATGTTGCTCTGACTCTAAAAAAGTAATATTTTATTTATGGAGTTGCTTTAATAGTTTAAACAAAACATGGTCTTGTATACAGACCCGGAAGGATCTTGTTCTTGATTGGTTGTTGTGGCTTTCTGCTTGCTGAAATTTGGGTGAGAGGCTCAGTAGTCTGGACTGGGTTGAGGAGTGCATGATTGATTATAAGTGTCTAAGAATTGTTGTCATTTATTCTTCTAGCTGTCTGCAGTGCAATATGGTATTGGTTGGGTGTTTTATAGACTGCTCTTATTTGGACTTTCTGTACAGCAGGATGTGCCATACCTTGTTTAATTTGCATGTTTCTTCTTTTTTTGTTGAAATTGTTCCAGTGTTTGATGATTTCTATGGCTTCACAGATAAGTTGGACATGGTAATATGATGCAGAAGATAAAATGTCTATGTCTCCATATTTTATCATGTGTTCACTTTCAGCCAACACAGCATGTTCTGCATCATATATTATCACTGAAATATCCAAGATAGTACTTTGACCCACCAGTGAAAATGTTCATTGCAGCTACAAATGAAGCATTTGGAAAGAGATGTTCCTTCAAACCCAGAAATCCTTCATCCTATTGACTCCAGTAGTGAAAGCCTGTGAAGCACAAAAACCCCTATCCATTGCCTCAATCAACCTGATAATCTATCAATCCAAAAAAACAAATGGCTCATGGCAAAAAATACAATTCAGTGCAGAAGAGTTTGGCAACAATGTGCTACCATATTGAATGGTTGCCAGATAGATCAAGGCATTTTGTGCAGATTGGGAGGATTCAGCAGACTGGGTCTATCAATATTTCCTCCAGCATCATCTACAATTGGCTAAGTACTGCAAACATCTGCACTTCCTGAAAGGCACTATTTTGCATGACAATGCTTATTGTTATGTGGCAGACATGGTGATCCAATTGTTGCTAGGTGGCATTGGGAGGTCTTGGAATTACCACCATATTTGCCAGAGATAGTAGAGAATCCCTCCTCGCATCACCAGATACCTAAGCATTGCTTCTACCCATAGGCTTCCCATAAGTTAATAGCTTTTACTTTAAACTGACAACCCCCCTCCCCCAAATTCCTCTGTGCAGACAGTTGTAGACCATCCATACCAATCACCCTGATTCCTTGAAGGATAGAAGCATACCCTGCTTACCTATAGCAGATTATGTATTCCATTTTCAAGTGATTCATTGGTAAGATGACTATTCTAGCATCGACATTTCCAACCCTCTAGCCTGAACGTTTTTAGGTAGTTTTAAGAAAACATCATTAAATGCCATCGCTAATAGAATCAAAGTAGTCAAGATTTCTATATTTTTCATTTGCAGTTTTTATTCACAGCATAGACAAGAACCTTAAAAATTATTGAGGAAGTATTCCAGTTAATGCCAATGCAGAATACAATAAAAGTTAACAAAATGAAATTAATGCTCGAGGAAGGAAAGCTATTTAAATTGAAATTGCATACTTGGTTAAAGATAATGTATATACCATGGTGAATATAAAAGTATTGATGCTGGAAAACTAGAAGTAAATATTATTCCAATTATATGCACATCATGGCCATTTTTTAAAACCTACCAATGTTAGTAAAAATTATGTATCTATATTAATTCCTAAGGCTTGAATCACAGACAGGGCATAGTAGCTCAAATGATTATAGATCAGTGGCAGGTTAGCTGAACATCCATCTCCTGGAAACATTGGTTGCTTTTTATACAAGCTTTTATCTCTGAAAGGTAACTAGAATTTTCTAGCACTTATGGTCAAAGTTTCTAGTTAATCACAGTGTAAGCATTAATGTTTATATATATATATATATATATTCAGATGGGAGGTGTTCATAGCTGTGGACATACACGATAGCTTTAACTGTTACAGCATCAGTATAGTCAGCCAAAGAATTTGTAATTCATTACCTGCTCATGACCTCAAATTTTTCCCATTTGACTTTGATTTGAAATTCTAGCTAACTTATGTGATTTGTGTGAAAATCAATCTAAAATATAAATTGCAGACAGTTTATTGCTGTTTTGCTTTTCTCAAAGATACGGTGAACTTAATGACATTTTGTATCATATTCAAATACAATTGCTTAACTGTGGATGCATTTTGAAACAATGCTGGGATTTGACATTTTAGATGTTCCTCAAGAGTAAAAGCAGAACATCTCATTCTTTGATGAAGACCAAAATGAGGAAGTCACTGATATGAATGATAATTTTAAGGCATTTCAGAGCAAACTATAGTTTTCAGAAATTCAATTTAAAGCAGGAATCTTTCCTACTTCCCCATTTTGAAGTTTGCAGTTCCTGCAGAAGAGAACAATCAACTTTTCTGAAAAATTCAAGGAAATTCACTGGACAGCATTGGAACACCCTCCTATAGTTCAAGGCTTATTGCTTAGTGCTTACCATATATTTGGACCATTAAAAGATGCATTGGGAGGTCTGCAATTTAACAGTTACAAAAATGTTGAAGCATTTGTGCACATCTAGATGGAAATGCCAATAACACCCTACTCTTTCTTTGATAATGGAATTTTGAAGCTGCCCATCTGCTGGGAAAAATGTACCTGTCAATTGGAAAAGTGTGTAGAAAAATGAGATGTATCCCATTTTTATTTAATTTGGTTTCAATAAATTACACAGAAAAATTCTGCTTCAACTACCTTCACACCTTCACCTTCTTCTGCCTGAGAAGAAAAACACGAGTTGTTCAAATATAGCAAAAAATTGTAAGACTATTTAAGCGTTATATTTCTGTTTCTCTAGTTTTTGTTATTAAAGTTATTGTTACTCTGTTACATTGTTACTCTGTGTGTGTGTAATGATGAAAAGTAATTATATATTATATATATGAATTGGTGAATGTTTTATTATATTTCCCATCTATAAAGGGAAAGGGAAAGATGGTGAAGCAAATCTCAATAGTTACCGAGAAATAGCACAAGTCGATCCTGGTGGTGTAGTGATAACCATACTTGCCTCCTACCACCACAGGTGACCGAGGTCATTAAGGTGCAGACTCGTAAGTGAGAGGTCTGGGATTGGATTCCCGCCAGAATCATCCTTCCTGACTGAGGTTTTTTCCAGGTTTTCCTCAGTCCTCATAAATGGTAAATGCCAGGGAGGAACCTAAACTTAGGCTTGGAATACTTCCTTCCTTAAAAAGAAACTTTCCCAATTTATTATTTCATCTCATGTATCAGTGTCATCCCTATAGTGCCTCAGTAATAAAAACTGGAGTTAAAACAATATATATAAGCTTACCTCCTAAACCCCAAGATTGCAGGTCCAATCCCAATCCGGATTGATGAATTTTTTCGAGTGTAAAAATCCTAAGCATGGCTTTCTTCGGAATGGAAGTAATGCCGTGGATCAGATGTCATAGATTTATGGCATGTAAAAAGAACCTCAAGCCTGAAAGAGGCCTCTGAGCAAAATTATTGGCTTTTACACGCCCTGAATTGAATGAAATGCTGATGACCTAAGATGTCAAAGAGTTTCCGTAAATAAACAAAATAAACAATGATTTGCATTAGTCTAATTTTGACAAAATGTTTATAAGAGTAATGGTTAACTGGATTTAATGTTGGACAGATGAGAATTAAAGTTTATTTTTTGATATTTCAATTTTGATTCGTCTAATTTTGGCAAAATATTTACAAAAGTATTGGCTGATTGGATTTTATGTTGAACAGAAGAAAATTAAAGAATTTATTGATGTTCCAATTTGGGTTCAAAAGGGTATAAGATGATCATTAATTATGATAACCAAAACATAGACTGATAAGAGTTTGTTAGCAAAATAAACACAGTATACATTAATAATCTCTTCTGAGTAAAATTATTTAAATGCACTCTTTTTGACTTCACTTACTGGAGATTTACTTAGGATTGTTTCATGGACCCTCGTTCATTTATTCAGCTATTAAATGACTGTTGGATCATTCATTGAAGTTGTGGTGAACTTGTGATAAACTTGAATAAAGAGCTGTCTGCTTCTGGGATATCAAAATTCATTAAGTTTTACTCATGTTTTTTTAAGTAAATCCTTTCCCACGTGTTTAATTCTGTTGGTTGTTGAATTGTTTTTAATAACTTGACGCTTTCTCATATCTCATGGTTTTTATTCCTAAAATGTGATGCCACCACTGGTTTTTCTATTTGCTTGTAATAGATGTTTCTCCAATATCCCTTTAATGTTATGCCTATATTTCTCTCTCTCTTTTTTTTTTTTCCTATGTATTTTTTTTCACAATCCTGACAATTAATCTGGTAAAATTCCAAAAATTCTCTCTCTTAGGGCCAAATCTGTTTTGTTTAATTTTGATACATTTTTTTTACAATGTATCAGTTTTGAGAAGCTAAGATGATGTTGTACTGCTTGACAATTTTTTTGAAATTTCTTATTGGCTAATGAGTGGTATGAGAATTTTTAAACATATCTTTCTTTGCTAAATCACTTAAGAGTTGTGATTTGTTTAATTCTTTTCTGTTTTACATTTTTTGTTAATCATTTGTTTGCTGAACCCATGTAATTTAGAGGCGTCTATTATTGTGTGTAATATTTATTTTTGTTTTCTTCTTTGTTCAGTAGTTTATTTACTAGTCTGCATGTTATGCTGTTGAATAATGTTTCTTTATGTGACCTAGGATTGAAATTTTGGGACTTTGCTGTAATTTCTGTATATGTCTTTTTTCTGTAGACAAAGTTTATTATAATATTTTATTAACTTCAGATCTAAAAATGGCAATATTTTTCTGTTTCAGTTTTAACAGTGAATTTAACTATAGGCTCTTGTAGGTTTAAATTTTTTAAAGTATCTTCCACATGTTTTTTATTTATTATTTATCATTCACATATCTGTAGAAAACTTTAAAAATGTGGGCGAAAACCTTAATTATGTGTCTCTCAAAGTAGTTCATCAATAGGTTGTCTAATTTCCTATTTGGAAACTGAGAGGATTAAGGAGAAATATCCTGCAGGATATTTGCCTTATTTGAGGGAAAGATGAGAATGCTGTGCAATTTTTTTATGGAATGCAGTGGAACAGAGAAATAGATGTGGTCATTAGATTAGAGTACATGTTGGTAAATGTTATGAGGATAAGAGAGAAATGGAGAGGGGAAAAGGGCCTTCTGGTTAGCCCACAGCATTGTTCCTCTTATTGGTTTATTTAATTCAGTGTCACTGCCTGCCTTATGAATATCCAAAGACAAGGACTATGCTTATAAGAAAATACAGCAATAGAACTTAGTAGTTTATGGTTAAGAGGTTACTAAGGTGTATCAAGATAACTGACAGTGGTGGCTCATAGGTTCACACAGTGGGGATGCCAGGGAGGAGGGAAAAAATGCACAATATTAGTACTACAAAATGCTAATAACTTAACCAGACTACACTAATTTTAACATCACATACTTAATTTATTAACTCTGCAAACTAATGTGCTGAGCATTATAAAATCTCAGGAGATATTCTTAAAGGGAGCATGGTTGATTTCTTTGTGAATATAATTCTGAATTTCTTCTTACATATATTTGATTAGCTCATTATGAAATATTTTCAAATGTTCCCCAAAGTAACCCACTTACTCCAATGTTCTTTTAGCTCTACATTTCTATTTAACATCACATGAAATATATCTTTGAAACTTCCAGAATTATTTCTGCACTTGATTACAAGTGCCCTCTAAGGGAGAGCTTTTGTTTGAATAACGTATTAGTAACATTAACATTTTTAAAACATTCCTTTTTCCTCATCTCTTTAATAAGCTGTAATTCTAACAATTTTTTTGTGCTCATTAATTAAGTCACAAATGTTGAACATTTGTTTAGACAAAGTTTTAAACAAAAGATAGGAATTTATGTGACTTTTATTTGCTCCCTGTCTCCCAATACCTGAAAAGTTTTTTTTTTTTAAGTCATCATACCCTTCAGTGGACCACAAATTATTTTGCTGGCATTAAGGGCCAGCATAATAATTTACCCTTCAAAGTGCTTCCACATAACAATTTATGATTTTTGTACCAAGTGCCTTGAAATGACCTGGTTTTGCCTCCAACGTTCTGAAGCAATGATACTTTTGGTGTTAAAAGTTCATTTCTTTCATACTCTTGTTCTTTTTGAAAAGAGAATCTCCAACAAACTAGTTACAATATATTTACTATTAAATTCACTAGAACTGAACTAGATTTGCCATTTTCACTTAATAATGAGTGTAAATATACGATAAACTTAATACACACACCACATTGAATTTATCAACAAATCCACTGTTTGAAATAAAGCATGTAATAAGAGCTCTCACTTTGCAACCTGATTTCATGGGCCTCATGAGCCAACTTCACAAGTTGGGAATTGGTATATGAATTTCACTCATAACCATGGCAACCATAAGTCACCTTAGTAAAAGGCAGATTTCTGTTGGGTCTCAGTCAGCTACTATCACACAATATCTTCAGAGAAGTGACAGCTCACTCAAGAGAATTACAAGTATATAAAAGCAACATTAATGGAATGGTGAATGAATGCTTGAGACTAGTAAAGCAAAATGTTCATGTTTAAAAAAATGGTCAAGAGACTTGGCTTACCCCCAGAAGTCACCCTTTAAACTGTTTAAAAATTTGACTTGGAATGGAATCTGAGCTGAACCAAACTATATTAATGTTTATAAACTTCCAATAAATAAATATATATTATATATGCTGTCAATATGATAAAAATACGTGTTATTAAAGGGAACAGCACGTGTCATTTTTGTATTATGTAGATTTGAATTAAATTCTGTATGTTAAATACATGTCTTATTATTTGTATTCTGCACTGGCTCTCTACTGGGGCTCAGATCTCATAACTTTACAAATACTGTGTCAAGTCATGATCTGTTGTATAAAATTGTTTTACATAATGTTTGCAAATCTCGTGTAAATATAAATCTGTCTGCTGTGAATATTTGTCATGTAAAAAAACTGTGTTATTAAGTAACTATCTACAATGTTTTACCAGTTTTCAGTATAAAATACATTTTTAGTATATTTCTTTTATTTACATATTAAGCTCCCCACCACCACAACAGTCATCTTGCTGCTATAACATTTACAGTTATTATGAGTTTGCTACCTATTGGCTGCTGTGGGTATTTGCTTTTGTGTTTCACACACTTTTCCCCTACTTAAAAACTTATAATTTGCTTTAGACTCTCTGGGAGTTATAGTGCAAAAACCAGTAGCTCATCAAAAGAAGGAAATTTTTTATCTCTGCCATCTTCCAAAAAAGATTATAAATCTACTCTTATTGCTTCATTCTAGGATTGATTGCCATTTATGACAGAACTATGTCACAACACAACCATTGAATGCTTTAATTGGCACTAGAGGAGTTTACATTTGTGCAGAAGTTTGCACAATCATGGTAAAATAGCCCCTGAGCTAGAAGGTCTGAGCAACTTGGTGTCAACTTTTAGTGATACTGGAGAGCGAGTGAGCTCAACAGTTACTATACTAAACATTTCCACCACCTGAAGTGTTACATAAGGTTTATCATCTGTTCGGTTCCACTCAATGTGCTGTGCTTGAACTTTCTTGTCTTCCACCACACAGGTCACTTTAGCAGGAAGATGCTGGAAAAAAAAAAAAAAAAAAAAAACCACGAACATTATTAATGCTAGGAGTACTTGCTTGGAAACAAAGTCTGAATTATTATGCAAGCAAATTTTTCATAAAAATTTTTCAAAGGTTGTCTTAATATGGAAAGGAGTAAATGGTATCCCAACCATTTGTACCAATAAATCTGTCTATTGACAATATATCCCATGAAACATATTTGCACCAGGAGACTTATTATTTATACCAAAACAAAATTGGTCCAGGATTAGTTGTCCCATTGCAATATCATTCGAAATAAATGCTATTTCTATATAACTTTGTGAGATTCAAATTAAGAATTGTGAGTTGGAATGTTGAAGGTTTACTGGAAAAGGTGTGTAGGGTGAAATTTTATGAATATTGAAAGTGGAAGATGTGATAGCAGTAGTTGAAACATGGTTAGCAAAGAAATAAATATAGAAATCTCAGGGTTTGACCTTTTTAGTGTAAGATATGTAAAAATTTAGAATAAAGGGAGGGTATCGGGTGGCTTGGAAAGCTTTGTGAGGAAAGCATTGCAGTAAGGGAGGAAAAAGAATTAGAGAGTAACTCACTGTTGTGTATGTCTTTTCTCAATATTAAAAAGTGGCTATGTATGTATTGTATTGTGTATAACCCTCCTAGTGCATCAGAGTACTATGCTACAAATGTGTTTAGAAAAGTAAGCTATTCTATTGAGGAGCTTTGAATTAAATTTGAAGTGGAAATGATGGTTACTTTAATGCAAGAATAGGAGAACAGATACAGTTAAGTAGCTTAAATGAAGAATGTGATATGGATTTTGAATAGAGAAAAATATAGAAGAACAAGGTCTTACATAAAGGGAAAAACTCCTAGATTTCTGTGAAGAAAATAATCTTATGCCATGTAATGGAATGAGAGGGTCTGATTTAGTTGGGGAGTTTTAAATTTGTAAACAAAAATGGACAAAGTGTAGTAGATTATATGTTGTGCTTGCATATTATTGATAATTTGATTAGAGATTTTGAAGTTATAAATATGGTAATAATGACCTGTCGTTTCCCACTGAGATTAAAATTGGGGGAAGCAAGGGGAGAGAAGAAGCAAGCATTTAGAGGGAGCTTTTTTTTTTATTGATATATTTATGGACGCTCTTTAACATCTCAAGTCATCAGCATCCCATTCAACTCAGGGCGTGAAACAGCCGACTAATTTTGCTCAGAGGCCTCTCTTTCAGGCTTGAGGTCCTTTTTTATGCCATAAATGTAGGACATGGGACCCACAGCTTTACTTCTCTTCCAAAGGAAGCCATATTTAGAATTTTGACGCCTGAAAAAATCCATCGGTCCTGGCCGGGTTCGAACCCGCAATCTTGGGTATAGGAGGAAAGTATGGTAACCACTACACCACCAGGACCGACATAGAGGGAGCTGTAAGCATATTGAGGTATATACATGGAAGGAAGAGAAATATGATTCATTCACAGTTAAACTCGGAAAGAGGTACAATTTTACAAGTAGGAATAGAGAGCCTAATAAATACAAATAAAGTAGGGAAGGTAGTTGAGAAATTAGAATATACTGTGAAATGGGCAGGGAATGATATGAAAGCAGAAGTATATGATGATGACAAAAGGAAATGTTTTGATAAAGATTGTCAAATGGCAAAGAAAAGAGTAACTCCAGAGCTAAGAAATTGGAGACAGTCAGGGGAAAAAGAACAAAGAGAAAATTTCTCAGTACTTAGGCAGGGATTGAGGTGCCTCACTGAGGACCAAAAATAGAGGAAATGGGGTAAAAAAAAAATAAGCCAAATGTTCAATGATGCAGGAAAAATCTATGATACAAGGAAAATATGGTCAGTAGTTAAAAGTTGGTGCAGAAATAAGATAAGGGGAAAAAAATGTAACTTCAGAAAGTTGGTGGGCTCATTTTAACACACATTAAAACAGGAAAATTTAATTAAAGCAAAAATAGATTTCCTAGAAAATTAGGAAGTTGATAACTTAGATAGAGAGATTACTGAGGAAGAATTCTATAACCAAATTAAGAGGTTAAAGGTGAAGAAAGCAATTGGTTCGTATTGCAGGTGAATTTTGGAAGGTTTGGGCTAAAGAAGATACTAGAAGAAAAACAGTGGCTAAATTGTTTAATAAAATAACAGAAGTAGGGGAGATACCCAAGATGTGGAGAACAAGCATGATAGTATCCATATATAAAGGGTAGGACGATGTAAATAATTCAGTTAATTATAGGAGTATAAGTCTTCTTTCCATTTTAGGAAAGCTTTTAACCAGAATTCTAGCAAGTAGATTACAGAAATGTTAGAGAAGGAATATCAGAGTTTTAGAGCAAGGAGAAGAACATAGGATAATGTTTTCGTAATAAAGACATTTGTGGATAAATATTTAAGCAATAAAAGAGGAAGGGTATTTACAGACTTTGAGAAGCATTTGATACCATCAATAGAGAAGTATTATGGTTAAAATTAAAGAGGAAAGGAGTAAGCAATACGTTTATAAAACTATTACAAAAGATACATAGTGAGAACATGTTTTGCATCAAATTTTCAGGTAATAAAGTAAAGGATTATATGCAGAGTAAAATAGGAGTAAGACAAGGCTGTAAATTAAGTCCAATAGTGTTCAAACTCTATATGGATGACATTTTGGATGAGACTCAAAGAGATAAGATACATCTACCAGTAATAAACAATAAAGAAATTCCAGGGTTGCTTTTTTCTGTTTATTTAGTAATTGCGTCTATATTCAGTGGAGGATTAAGAAGGGCAATTGAAGTGGTGAATACTTTTTGTAAAGAATGGGACTGAAAATAAATTAAAGATAATGCTTCTTAAAAGAGGTTATAAATTGAGAAAAGATGAGAAATGACAGTTAAATGGGAGAGAAATAGAAGGGGTAAGGAAAGTTGATTATCTAGGGACAAGATAGTTCTAATGGAAGTTGGAATGAACAGAAAAAAATGGCAATAGTAAAAGGAAAACCACCTATAAGTGTTATAACAGTATGTTTAAAAAAAATTCCAGATATATGAGTGAATTGGCTGAAAAGAATTTACACAGCCAGAGTAGAACCAAAAATGTTATATGGGGCAGAAATATGGAGTGTAGAGGAGGCATGGAAAGATTTGATAAAATAAATAGAAGTTTTTATAAACTGATCCTAGGTTTACTGACAGCATTTCCAAATGGTGCAGCGCAGCTAGAATTATATAGATATACCGCTAAGATAAAAATTATAACAAGAATTATGAAATACTTATTTAGAATTCTACCACATTGGAAGAGAGTGATACTATTAGAGAATGTTTCAGTATCCAAATTTTACAACAGATAGGTTTAGGAAACTTGCATATAAATAGGGAATACCAAAACAAGAGGATTCTGGAAAGAAATAAACCTAAGATTGGAAGAAATTGAATGACAAGAAATATTTGGTACTATGAGAGAAGAGTTCATTGAGATTTTATAGGGAAATAAAAATAGTATGGGGTAAAGAAAAATATATAGAACAACGTAATAAGGCAGGTTGGGAAAGGTATGCATGGGCTAGAAATGGAGTTATGAATTTAAAAGGATTAGGATATGATAAAATGGTAAAAAATTGTCCAATATGTGCAGAAACAAGTCAGATTTTCATTGCTTATTATACTGTAGGCAAACAAAGTTATAGAGATAACAGGTTTGGTAACAAAATTGGAAGAATTTAGATGGGGAAATTTTAATTAAAAAGATTTTAACTTTAAAAGGAGAGAAGAATATAACAATGATACGAAACTATTTGGACAAAGTTAGAGATATATGGATAAGAATGAAAGAGGAAGATGGAGGGAAACATACCCTTAGAAGTACAATAGGTCAGATGAGTACAAACAAGGATATGATAATACAGCAATATGATGGTTACCAATACACCAATAACCTGCAGTTGTGGGATTAGAATGCAAACAAGCAACTCTAGAAAGAAAATTTCTAACAAGTAAGATTAGTATTATTTTTGTGTACTTTTAGATCTCATGTTCCAATGGATTGATAAAGTATATATAATGTGAGTCGTCAAGTTGGATGAAGATGGAGAGGATGTCTCTTCGAAACTGGTCCCACCATATTTACAAGTAATTGAAGCATAAGAGTAAGTTAGATGACAGATTAGATATAATTTACAATAACAAGCTTCACTATGTGAGTTCCAACAGAAATTTTTTAAAAATGGCTTATTTTTTGTAAGTTCTTAATTGAAAGTATATATATTTGAATGTAGCTATTATGTAGCATATTGAGATATTTTCAATAAATTTTAAATTTCAATATAACTTTGCCCTTTCAAAAATTTCAATAAAGGCAAAGGTAAGGAAAAATTTATTTGGAAAGGGTACTTGTATACATAGCATAGACAAGGGAATAAATTAAAATGGAAATGCAAAAGAAGAGATTGTTCTGCTAGACCCCATTACAAGAAGGTAAAAATTATGTTGTAAAGGAAAGTGACTATATACAAGGACTATTTTTTTCAACCTCGGTTGGGAGATAACAAAAAGACAAAATGGTTTCATTACCAGGAGTCAAGTATAGTCACAGTTACTTTTCCACATAGTCACCTTGAAAACTAATTTGCCATTTTGGTAGACAAGCTTTCCACAGAAGATTACCACCAACATATGGAGATAGGCCTTTTTTGGGAACCCAGCATGCATAAAGTTTCTGATATCCTAGACGTTCTGTAACAATCGTGTACAGAGCTGACCTTGAAATGTTCACAAATTCCACAACTCACTAGTAGTAAACCTCCATCTCTATCGAACCACTTGATCAACTGAAACATGATCTTCACTAGTGACAGACCTGCGTCCTTGTCCATCTTCATCATGAACATCAGTTTGGCCTTCTTTAAATTTCCTACACCATTCACACACAACAACCTCACTCAAACCATGTTTATGGTTCATTTTGCAATGAATTTCTGCTGCACTATTCCCTTTTGCCTGTATAAAATTAATGAAGCTTCACAACTCGCATTTGGCAGGAGAATTAATCATGCTGGTCATGTTGAAGTGCCTGTAGCTCCTGACGTATTGAACCATTGGCAGATGTTATGGTGGGATAGTAGCACAATTTTTCACCTACCTTTGTGTCAACTGATGAAGTTGTTGTTATTAATGTTTTTAAAGAAGTTTTCCCAAATACTAAAATTTCAGCATGTTTATTTCATAATCCTCAGATCTTGTGGCCAAATTGCAAAGTGCAGGGATTGCTCCAGTTATATGCAGGAAGGATATGTAGATTTGTGCTTACAGTTTCATGCAATCATTGCTTTGCCTTTCATACCATGTAATGAATGCAACAATGCTCAAGATATTAGAAATGCATTCAATAACTTCTAACAGAACTCAGTTCAGCCCTTGTTCCCTGTGCTTGAGCATGTTGAAATAAATTATCTGCTAAGATGAACAGTATGTCAAGGATGCAAGCAATCTACATTTACCATTTATTAGTGTGTATAAGTTCCTAAGGAATAAGCAACCATCAATCGCAACTAGAAATTTGGCCGAATGGGTTCAATTAAGAAGAAGAAGAAAAAGAAGAAGGAGGAGGAAGAAGAAGGTTTAGTAGGAAATATAACTTAATATTGTATCAAATGAATAAATTACTTTTAATGTTGCATTTTGTTTTTGGCTGGATCAGAGCCCGGTCCCCTGGATATTCCGGTAGGTAGCTGCTGATGAATCAGGGACTGGGGAGGCTGAGCCAATCAAATTGGAATAAATTTTGATTGGAGTTAGTGCCTTCTGAAATTGCCAAAGGCACTGTTCCTAATTATTATATTTAAAAATAATGTTTATTTTATTTGTGCTTATTTTGTTAAAAAAATTCTGTATTTTGATGCATGAGAAATAAATACTACTATTACTACTACTATACCCATTTGGAAGAGTTACAACCGGTTCTCAGAGGCCTTTCCAGAACAATCAATCAGTATTTGCTTGCTCCTTAAGAGAATTTCCACATAGCTTTAATAAGAAGTGGTAGAAATTTCTAGGCAAATAGTTGTCCCTTATTGATGGATCCCATGAAAAGAGGAGAAAATAATATCAGGAACAGGTGTATTAAGTGAAAAGGAATGTTTCTTGCTACCAGCTGGACAAAGAAAATGGAGATCTTCAGCAATATTTACGAGCTCTAGGACACATTATTTCTGGAAATTTTTTTAAAATTAACTAGTGTGCAATAAATTACATATGCAGAGTTCAATATTTAGTTCATGTTGCATTACACACATATAATTTGTAGAGCAAAAGTTTAGAAATTGGAACTTATTTGAAATCTGGCATAAATTTTGAAGAAACATATTTGCAATGGTACAAATTTAATGATGGCACCAATATGCATTGTAACACATTTTTTGTGACAGCTATCACAGTACAAACTGTTCAGAACAAATTGTCATACATACTACCAATTAATTAAAATATCAAAGACAACTGAATCTATACAATGAAGCATACAATACTCATTTCGATATTATATCAATTATAATTAAAAATTAAAGTAATAATGATTTTAAAAATATAATATTTATAGCTTAACTCACTGAAATAACCATTAAAAAACGTTTATGGTACATGTTTTTACTACAATGCCATTTTTAATTAAATTTCAACACCAAAGAAAATCTATGGAACTTTTTAATGTATAATACACTGTATAATACTTTGTAATTGTTTTTAAATAGTAATACAGTTATGTTTTATTGAAACATATGAACATCTAATTGGTATTATTGTATGATGCAGTTGAACTACACACTCTTAATGCTTCACTTACTTGTCATAATTTATAGAACTAGTTTCAAGAACACATGGTTCTCATCATCAGCTAAAATTAAACTGTTGGATAATTCGTTGAGCTGTGGGAATGTGTATTCTGCTCTGGTGGTGGTGTGATAAACTTGTAGTTTATGTTTTCATTCCCTGTAGTGTCGAAGTTCATTATACTGTCTTTATATTTGTAGACATAGATTTTCTCCCAGGTTGCTAGTTCTGTAGGTCCTTGTACTGATTTTAATAATTTTGCTTTATTCACTGTCGTGATTTTGTGTCCAAAAATGATATGCTACTGCTGATTTCTCTACTTGCTTGTACTTTATGTTCCTGAAATGTTCCTTTAACTGTCTGCCTATGTATCTCCTTGTTTTACCAATGTAGATTTTTTCACATTCTGCACAATTTATTTTGTAAATACCTGCTTTTTTCTATTGTGGAATACTGTCATTAACATTGTCTATCAGTAAGTTTTTAACATTAAATCTATTAACCGGTGCCAACCTGATATTAAAATCTTTAAAAATATTCTGAATTTTTTTTTTGCCCATGGATGATATGTGAATTTTTTAAAAATTAGCTTATCTTTTCTTGTTAAAAGTGTTGTGGTTTCTTTGATAAGTTTTTGTCTCTTGAATTTCTGTACCTTTTTGTGTACTTGCTCTTTTTTAAAACCATTTTTAGCCGCTGTTTCTTCTATTTGTTTGAATTGATTAAAATATTCTTCTTTGCTAATTTGTAGGTTAATTAGCCGGCGTGTTAAAACTGTTGATAACTGCATGTTTGTGAGCTGTGGGGTTAAAACTGTCAGCTTTGATGTGATTATCTGCGTGTGTATTCTTTCTGTATATTCCAAATTCCCTTGACGTTATTAAAATAATAAAACATCAACAATCAGCAGTAGCACATAATTTTCGGGCATAAAATCACGACATAGTGAATAAAGTAAAATTATTAAAATCAGTACAAGGCCCTACGGAGCTAGCAACCTGGGAGAAAATCTACATTTACAAATATAAAGACAGTCTAATGAACTATGACACTGCCAGGGATGAAAACATAAACTACAAGTTTATCACACTGCCACCAGAACAGAATATTTCCCACAGCTCAACAAATTATCCAACAGTTGAATTTTAGCTGATGACGAGAACCAAGTGTTCTCGAAACTGGTTCTATACATTATGACAAGCAAGTGAAGCATTAGGAGTGTGTAGTTCAACTGAATTATATAATATTATCAATTATATGATTGGCTTCACTGTGCCGTTCCAATTTACATTTTAATTTTAATATGAACATCATCATCTTAAATACACAATGTAACTCAAAACTTTCTGTTATTTCTCTGTATTAAAGTGAATTTAAAGATGATATCAATATTGTGCAGTAGAGTCTAATGGCATTATGCAATGACACATGATTACATTTTTCTAATGCATTTTTGTTTCATTATTTAATTTAAGAAAAAAAAAGTCATTCAGGCAGCTTTTTACAAACAACTATGAAAGAAAACAAATGAGAATAACTCTTTAGATTCATGTATCCTATCTCTACAAAATATGAAACTTACATTTGTATACACTCTCTGCACTAATCCTGTGCTGCAGATGATTACATCAAAAGATAAATCCTTAACATCCATCACAACTGCTTCTTCAACCATTGGGCTATGTAAGCCAATATACAAAGAGAGATAAAGTTCAGAACTCTGTTCACCAGCTCGCTTGGCAAGGTACTTTTGTTTGTTACAGTTTGAAGCAACCCTGAAAATAATATAAAGAAAAGGCATAGCTTATTCATTAAATTTGGAATCTACCTCAGTCTACAAGCTAATAGTGGTGCCATTACATTTTTGGAATACAAATCATGAGATAGAAAAAAGTGTCAAAATATTAAAAGTAGTTCAACAACTAAAATAATTTAACTTAAGGGAAAGGACTTACATAAAAAAAAAACGTGAGCAAAACTTAATTTTGATATCCCAGAAGCAGACAACTCTTTATTCAAATTTATTGCAAGACCATTAGAGTCAACCCAAACACCAACTCAACTTTAATGAATGATCCGAGAGTCGTTTAACAGCTGAGGATGAGGGTCCATGAAACATGTCCTGAGTAAATGTCCAGTAAGTGTAGCCAAAAACTTATTTGTTCCCATTTCTGTATCACTGATGCTTACACCAGCTATGTAAAAATAGTGTTACACTTTTATGTGTACTTTATATAATGGGCTCAAAAATTAGGATTTAACCAAGCTGAAAGGAACTTCAGAAAACCAATTTTTAATAAGGAGCAACATACATCATCCAGAGAGTTAAAAATAAGGTAATTTCATAATTATTAGTGTGTTGGAGCACTATTTCTTGATGAAGGATTATTAACCACAATCATGTTCCCCACCCATCCACCAAGTTGGTCCATTACTTATATAGCTGTAGGCTCCTCCTTCTAGTGACAATATCACTCCACCATTGAGAAAAGAAGGATGAGAAGCATCTAATGGAGTTTTATCAGGTTTTTATTGTGCAAGTAATTCAAAAGTGCATTAAGCGCAATATTTGTCTGAGTTATTAAGGTTTTAATGACAGTTATTGTAAAAAAGCTAATAACTAACCTGATCTTACTAATTATTCTTTTTACAAGGATCCTTATGAAACTTAAACAAACATAGGGGTTATATTTTCAGATTGTTGTGATCCCAACATTGTTAAAATATAATACTTATGCTAAGTTTAAACTATTGAGTTGCATTTGCCACAGAACCCACTATGTTTGAGAGAAAACGATTATAAAGGTAGCAAAACTGCTTTAACTACTGTTGCAACTATTGTAGCACCGTCTAAGTAGCACCATCTAGTTGCATTAATTGTAAGTTTCACTTGGATAAATTGGCATAATAAAGAGTATTGCATAGGAAAAATTTCAGCTAAAAATGAGTCAAAACATTGGTGCTGAGTGTTAAAAATATCATAAATGAGTAATGCATCCTTTATTTTTGTGAAATGTGTTTTTGTAGCATGTACCAAAATGCAAGAAATGTGTTTTTATAATCTTTTAGGTCTAATGCATCTATACCCAAAAATAATTGTAAAATGAGGCTTTACATTTTGTAACTGTTATGAGGAAATTGCTCAAATTTCATTAATTCTGTTCTGCTTACTTGAACATGTTTTGAAGGCTGTTGCCTGATGCTGATGATGAAGTCTTTGAAACATGTCCAAGTAGGTGGAACAAAATTAGTGAAAATTGAGTGATTGCCTCCTAAAAATTGCAAAATTATACTACATTTCACTGTTAAAGTTCTCACCATTTAGGTTTTTATTATTATAATATTTTTAATTTAGAAAATTGTAAGTTTTCGTACAAAAACAAATTAAAACATAAAATATATTTTAATTGATACTCCTGTGCCTTTATTATACTAACTGTAAACTACTTATTAAAGCTTTTGACATGACAATGAATAATGAAATACTTTAAGACATATTTTCAGGAGTAAACTCTCTTATGTCTTCCATTAAATCTGCTTAAATGTAAAAAAACTGCACTCCATGTCACATGATATAAGGGTGCAAACTTCATGTTGGAATTTCCTTAGGATTCCAAAGCAGTTCTTCTTGTATCATCTGACCACAAAGAACATAATCCACTTGTTCCATCCTCTCCAATCTGGATTGCATGCTAGAACAGCCTCCAACTTCTTGGCAGTGGATGCCCCATTGGTCAGGAAACCATTTTGAATGACTTCAAGCATTTCCATCTTTGGCAGAATTGCTTCTTCCAATTTTTTAATTGAAAACTTAAGATATGAAAAAAAGCCTTTATGTAGGTCAACTACTGTAACCAGAATTTAAGTGCAGCACTTTTTTGCATTTACAAATGAGATAGCCTCATGTTCATCCAATACATTGATGACTTCCAATAATGCTTTCATAATTTTCTGCATAATATATTGCATCTGAAAGCCAGGTCGCCACCATATTGTTACAGAGTGTGCGGGATATTGATGGAAACTTTTCCCTGAAGGCAAGATTTCACTGAAGAAATTATTTTGTTGACTGTGTGATGCTGCTCCCAAATTTCTTCAGTTATTATGTGAAGCCAATGAGCTAGATAGGTGACGAGGGTGGAAAGCTTTCAAACACTTGCCTGCTTTTAGCCTGTAAGCTGCACTGTCTGTCATCAACAACTGCAACTTACCCTCTTTTTCTAACTGGCCACAAGCTACAAGTATTCATCATTGCAACAGCTACAGTAGAGTGATGTGTTAATAAGTTTATTTTTGCACAGAATGACCTAGTTTTCTCATTTGTGAACTTGCCCAAGACAATGATGGCAGTATAATTATCACGACATTTGCTGTTTTATCTAGACTGGTTGAGATGAGTTTCTGCCCATATTTTGCCTTTTCATATAGCTGGGACAAGTATTTCCTTTTTAAAGTGAAGTCTTCTGGTATTTTTCTGTTGCAGAATTCTTCTAAAAATATTTTCAGGACTTGTTTTGAGGGCTGCAACAGGTATATTGGCAACAGTGAAAGCTTCCCATAAATGCAGTTAAATGTGTTTTCTGATCCTCTACTCACTTTGAAACTTAAGAAATTCCATTTTGTTTAGACATATTCCTCCTTTCAACATTTGCCAAATGATTAGCTGACTTCTGATACAGCAGCATGTGGTAGTGACTTTCTGCTGGCACCTATGAAGAATTTCGCTTAATTGTTGGGCATGATTGCCTGTCAGAACATTTCTTCAAGATGAAATTAGTCAAAGAGTCACTGTCCATTATGTAACGGCATGAATACTATCCTAAACAAAAACATCTATTTCAATGCAGCTAACTTGATAGCAACAAACATGAAAAATAATTTGGAAGTTCTTTATTGGGAAGCTAGGGAAAAAATTATAAATATCAGCATCCCCAATGGCCATTAGCAAACAACCAACCTATGAACAAGAAAAAAGTAAAAAATAGTGTAATATATCCTCTGAAAAATACTTTATTAATATTCTGGGAAGCTATCATAGAAAGAAAGCAAGCTTTAGTTTATTTTAAACATTTATGAAAAAAATATGTACTTGCAATAAATAAACCTTACCATTTTATAACTTATAAGAGGAATTCACTGAAATTTCACTAGTTTTGTTCCACTTACTTCATCATCATCATCATCATCATCATCATCATCATCATCATCATCATCATCATCATCATCATCATCATCATCACCATCATCATCATCACCACCACCACCACCACCACCACCACCACAGTTCCACTGTCAGTTTCCCAGCATGGTATTAAGATGTTGCTCTGTGGATTTTATGAACTTTGTGATATGGTTAGTGCTGTTTTGAAGATCAAAATTAACTGAATTTCTTTCTTTCTTTTCCCATTCATGAATATATTTTCCCACACAGATAATTTCATGGGTTTTTGAAGAGCTTTTACGAGTTTATAATTATGAAAAAATAAAAAATGATCCTACCCATAAATGTGTTAGTTCAGTAACTACTAAAAATTATAACCATTCTAAACAAGGATTGAAAATAGAATATTATATTAGACAACCCTTCCATGTCCAGAATCTATGGCCTATCACAATATATAAACCTAATAATAAAATGAGGCCTATAGTAAATACAATAAATTCACTCACATACAATTTAGCCAATTACCTTTTAAAAAAATTCAATAGTTTATCAAAATACAAAACCCGAAGCATAAAAAAACTCATCAGAATTAATATAAAAAAATAAGACATGTGAAACTGGAAAACAGGAATTTGCTAGTTTCTTATAATGTCGTCTCTCTGTTACGTAGCATCCCCAAAGAAAAACTAAGCAAAATATCATTAAAAAAATAGCTATCCTCTCCAAAATTTGCATCAATCAAACCTACTTCGCATTCAGAAAGGGAAAGGGAAAGGGAAAGGGGGGCGTGCATGTGTGCGCCCAAACACACAGTGTGTGTATACCCACAAAAGAAGGGTTTAGCAATAGGAAATCCACTCTCCATTCAGATATGTGCATGAGTTTATTGGAAACAAAATTTGTTGAGGCTTTCTCACTTATATACCGTTATGTTGGTGATGTCTTTGCAACAGTAAATGAAAAATGAAAACTACTCAATATACTAGACAGCACCATTAAATTTACAATAGAAATGGAAAACAACAAGGTTTTTCCCTTCCTGGATATAAAAATTATAAAAAATGACAATATACTGAAATTTGGCATATTCAGAAAAGATAATTATATAAAAACAACAGTCACAATGCAAAACAATATAAACTTGCAATAATCAATAGCCTCACATTCAGATTAAACAAACCTATCAATAAGCAAGACAAGAGTACCTAAAAACCATAGATATAGCACAGAAAAATGGAGAAAATAGAAAAGTTCAAAAAACAAATAAAAGATATCACCACACTGATTGATGATTGATTTATTTATGGACGCTCTTTAACATCTCAGATCATCAGCATCCCATTCAACTCAGGGCATGAAATGGCTGACAAATTTTGCTCAGAGGCCTCTCTTTCAGGCTTGAGGTTCTTTTTCGTGCCATAAATGTACAACACGGGACCCACAGCCTTACTTCCCTTCCGAAGGAAGCCATACTCAGGATTTTTACGCCCCGAAAAAATCCATCGGTTCTGGCCGGGTTCGAACCCACGAGGCAAGTATGGTAACCACTACACCACCAGGACCGACTCACCACACTGAAAGGTGACAAAGGAGATAATATATTTATAATAAATTACTTTCCATCCATGAGCACAACAAAAATCCCAGAAGATTTTTAAATCATTATTTTAATTCCAGTAAACAAATGTAGTTTAAAAAACACCTCCCAAAAACCAACACAAAAGACAAAATTCTGCCAGAAAAACAATCATGTAGTAAAAATGGGCATTAAATACTAATATATATTAAAAAATATATATATACCTTGGTTTAAGGAACACACAGAAATGCAAAATATAAACACACAGAAAAATCAGCAGTAGCATATCATTTCTGACTGACTGACTGACTGACTGACTGACTGACTGACTGACTGACTGACTGACTGACTGACTGACTGACTGACTGACTGACTGACTGACTGACTGACTGACTGACTGACTGACTGACTGACTGACTGACTGACTGACTGACTGACTGACTGACTGACTGACTGACTGACTGACTGACTGACTGACTGACTGACTGACTGACTGACTGACTGACTGACTGACTGACTGACTGACTGACTGACTGACTGACTGACTGACTGACTGACTGACTGACTGACTGACTGACTGACTGACTGACTGACTGACTGACTGACTGACTGACTGACTGACTGACTGACTGACTGACTGACTGACTGACTGACTGACTGACTGACTGACTGACTGACTGACTGACTGACTGACTGACTGACTGACTGACTGACTGACTGACTGACTGACTGACTGACTGACTGACTGACTGACTGACTGACTGACTGACTGACTGACTGACTGACTGACTGACTGACTGACTGACTGACTGACTGACTGACTGACTGACTGACTGACTGACTGACTGACTGACTGACTGACTGACTGACTGACTGACTGACTGACTGACTGACTGACTGACTGACTGACTGACTGACTGACTGACTGACTGACACACACACACACACACACACACACACACACACAAAAATCCAAAATGAACCTAAACTCTTAAAAGTTCTTCAAAAATCCACAGAATTATCTCTTTGGGAAAATAAATGAAAACAAACAAAATTGAATTAATTTTGATGTTCCAAACAATAACCTCATCACGAAGTTCATAAAATGTACAGTGACATTTTAATACCAGGCCAAGAAACTGACAATGCTGATGATGAAGGCAACAGCCTTTGAAACATGTCCAAATAAGTGGAACAAAACTAGTGAAATTTGAGTGAAATCCTCATAAATAAGTTGTTATATTGCACTATATTTCACTGTAACAATTCCTGCTATTTAAATCTTACCATGGTTGACAATATATATCTCTCCCATTTGTAAAGTTGTTATCGGTTCTAATACAATCTCGCAGTAGACCACTTCTTGAGGATTTATATCTTTTAATGCAAAAATTAAAAGAGACTATATCATGTAATATAACACTATACCACAGAACAATAACACTTTCAAACTGTTCATGTCTCAATTGAACAAAATAGTAGCTATGTTTTCATTTGTGTGATTGTTATGAATTGTCAGCATAAATTGTTTTTAAAAAGTTGTCTTGTCAATTAAATTGTTTCTGCCAAATGTGGTCTTTTATTTAGCTGCTTAAACATATTGTTGAGAACTTTCTCAGTTATGATTTCAGATTGCCAGCTACTTATTTTAGCATTGTATTCATTATTTTATAGCTCAATGTGTATTAAAACACATAAGTATGTTCACATTTTTTTTAACAGAGTTTAACTACTGGAGCATCACAGGCAGTAAGGATATAAATATCAAATTTCAGGTCGAAACTGATTACACCCGTTTGTTTCTTACTTAAGCTATATATATATGTATGTATGTATGGATGGTACATGAGATGAAATGACAAACTGGGAGAGGATTTTTCTATGTTAAAGGAAGTAAGAATTCCAGGCCTAAGTTTAGGGTACCTCCCCATGATTTGCCATTTATGATGGCAAACCTGGAAAAAATCTCCGTCATGGAAGATGGTCCTGGTGGTAATTGAACTCCAGACTTCCTGCTCATGAGTCCGTGCCTTAATGACCTCGGCCACCCATGGTGGTCTTTGTTGCACTGAATTTGAACAGTAATTCCAATATTAAAATAATAGATCCATAGATTCAATTTCCAAATTTAGTTTTGGGTTCTAATAGCCAATATGTCTTTATAGCCCTATATAATTTATATAATTAGTTATTTGTTGGTACATTAAAGGAAAAATCAACAATGATATTTTGCAAGTATGAACATAGGGTCAGAAGAGGTTCAAACCTAAGAATCCAGGGATTAGATATAATATGTTTAACATTGACATGAATTTGCAACACATGCTTAAATTAGTTTTGCATTTTCTTGAATAAATCCTTGACTGAAGTCCTGAAAATAATACAGGAAACTTACCAGAAAGCAATTTTATAAAAAATCATATACTTATACCGCCTGTGGTGCCTCAGTAGTGAAAACGGGTGTTACACTACTAAAAAAAAATAAAATATATATATATATACTTATAAGTGGCACAGATGATTTAGGTAAGGTAAAGAAAAACTTCTCCAAAAATGATATACATCTGAATACTACTGGTGCAATACTACTAGAAGATTATAAATTAATAATAAAAAGATGAAAATGTTTAACACACTTAATAAAATGGATTAATGGACATGAAAATACTGATCCCTTATCCTTAAAGAAGATCAAATGTGTTACTAGATAATTACTAGACCTCAGATTTTAAGGCAAATGCTTATTTAGTTTCTTTAGGGGGATGTGGGAAATAATGGCAGATGTTTTTGAATTATGAAAAATCAGGCTTACTGTAAGCACTTATTATTACCTAAAATATCCTAAAAGGGTGGTTATTGCCTATTTATTTATTTTTTTCCAGAATTACCTAAAGCAAATCCTTTTTAAAAAATGAATATAATTTAATTATTTATTTTTAAATCTGTCTCATGCATAGAAGGACTGTGATGGGTGGGAAATGCAAATTCGAATCAACAATGAAATGAACCCATTTATAGCGGGCAACCAACAATTTAAAATTTTAATGACAGCTATTTTGAATGTTTTAATAAAGTACAATACCTTAAGTTGTTATCGGTGTAGTTGTGTCTGTCGTCATCATCATCATCATCATCCTTATTATTATTAAGTGATTAGGCTATACATGGCGAACCTCAATTTGAGCTAAAATTAAACCATTTAAGACTATACATTCCAAATCATACTAACAAAGCCATCCATTCTTCCAGGTGTTACAGGAAAAAAGTTTCACATTAAGCAGAATGTAGATAGATGTAGACAGTGCATGGCAAAACTAAAGAATAGAATTTACCAAGAAAGACCCTGTTGACATATGCTTCCAAGCTTCTGTAACACCAGCGTTAGTGGAAAGATCCTTTTCAAGCTTTAAAATGATTTAAATACACAAATGACACAGTTTAACTGTTGATAATTTGGAGAATGATTTCAAAAGAAAAAAAGACATAACCTAACTGTAGAAAATTTGAAGGAAATCTTATGTGATGCTTACAGTCATATAAATATAAAAATACTTACTTTCCTGCATAATTAAAAATGAAATGGTGCCTAATTTAATATTTTGTGACAACCTATTTTAGGCACCTAAAACATAAATTTTTCTGCCTAAAATTCTGAAGTCTAATCATTACATACAAGCTAAATGGGTTTCAATGGAACATAAGATTTTTGTGAACTGTCCTAAAAGTGAAGTGTTCCTGCTTATGAATGAAATAAGAAACTGTCCATCACTCCGTAACAATTTGCAGACTGTTCGAAATGATAACATGGGAGGTGGTACATATTGTAAATTTCTCACATTATTTCATACTGTCTAGACAATCCACAAGTTATGAGGGTGAAATGGTGACAATACAACGAGCGCTGGAACAGATATACTATAGGACTGATATAAAAGAAAATAAAGTAGTGATTCTTACAGACTCAGCTTCTGCTATACAAGCTATAGAATGATATGATATTTCATATGAATCTTACAATGTAAGGGATGTGAGATCTTATTATAGATTACTCCATACAAAATTTCAACAAATAATACTACTGTGGATATCAGCACATGTCGGAGTGATTGGTAACGAGAATGCAGACTTTCTGGCCAAAAAGGAGGCAGTGCTATATTCAAAACCAATAAAGCCCTGTGGATTAAATGTAAAATTAAAAAGTATCAAGGCGACCATAGAACAAAAATATCAACATAATATTCAAGTGGAAATATCTTATAAAAATTATTCTAATATAAAAGAAACAGTACATTAAATAAAAAATCTATTAAGGAAGGAAGCAGTTGCTCATTTTAGACTGGCCACTGGACATGATTGTCTGGTGGAACATCTAGACAGATTTGATTTCATGAATGATAGCACATGTAAGATCTGCAATACTGACAAGATTCTAAATGGAGAACATCTATTGGAATGCACAGAACTGAGGAAAGCTGCACCTGATGGGAAAATACACAAATTATATTGGCTGGCCATGGAAAAATTGATGGATCAAAATCCTGCACATTAGATCAATAACAACTGTTCAAAATGTGTTTTTGTTATGGCCTGAGGGTAATGTCTTGCTTGTGACATGCAGAACCACACAATGGAAAAATGAGAAAGTCAACAGAGGCTTTTTATCTGAAAATGATGCACACTACTTACTTAGCTAATGCTATGCACAAGGTATCTGAAGAGGTTGAGCAATTTTCCTCAAATAAATATTCTTATTAACATTTTGAAAAAATTGAGTCGAAATTGTAACATACACACCACTAAAATTCAATAAAATGGAAGACTAGTTTCGGGAGCGATCGGTCAACCAGGAACTGATGATAGGAGCAATAGCTCCCGAAACTAGTCTTCCATTTTATTGAATTTTAGTGGTGTGTATGTTACTATTTCGACTCAATTTTTTAAAAATGTTAATATTTGACACCACTGTTACAAAAGTTCACTATATTTTATACAAATACCCTTATGTTACAGATGATGAAAATTTTGTCAAGGATTGCAAAATGCTCTTCAAGCATGTCTCCTGGGGTTCCACTCTCACCAGAACCTGACATTACATAGTGGAGCACCTGTACAGAATCACCAATTTATTACTGTGATCCTTTCCAAATGGTGAAACCTGTTACCAAAACAATGAATTCTGATATTGCTGGTGCAATAAAAGCTGCTAAGACACTATTTTCAAAGAGTGAAATTGAAGATCAGCTGGTATTTGTAAAAACTTCAGTTTCTTTAATATAATCACACGTTTACAGGAAAAAGGTGCAAACCTTCTAAGTTCTCTAGCTTTTGTTAAAAATTTTTATCTGATTTGAAAAATGTGTGAGAAGTTGAAAAAAAAAAACAAACAAAGAAAGCACTGTAGACAAAAACTCTGGATACAAAAGCTGGAAGGAAGTGCTAATCAATGAATCATTTTATATCTCCCGCATTGAAGAAGAGCTTACTGCCACTGATTTAATGCCTTTCAATTATGCTCCATTCTGTCAATGGATGTAGTGCGGAATTTCTCCAAGTACAAAAATATGTTGTCCCATAACAGTTATTCTCCTACATTTGAGAACTTCCAAATGCTGATTGTCACCTACTGCAATAACTCTAAATTTTACATCTGAAACCAGCAAACATGTTAAAAGAACTTGGCTTCTGAAAGCAAAAATATTTGCAAGTTTCAGTAAATTGATAACTTAACTTAGTTAATTTATAATTTCAATTCCAATCTTACAAACGTAAGAACTGTATTGTACTATCTGTCATACCCTGAAATTAAAACAATAGGATTTTAAAGTCATTTTAGGTAATTGTATATATTTAAATAATTTTAGAGATTATTTTTAAAATGCTTTTAAGTGATTAAAAATGTCAAGTAGTTTTAGGTTATTTTATTAGTATTTTTAGGCATTTTATTGATCATTTTCCCTAAATATTTAGGTCATCAAAATCCAGGCCCTGGTGATTCATTTTCTGATACTCCTCATATCACACTATCTATTGACACCAACCAACTGACTCCCACTGTGCTGTAGCACCCGTAAGCCAGTGAATGCTGAACTGAGAAAGTTCTACATTATTTCTGTGCATTAACAAAGTCACTGATTGAGCTGTTTGTTCACGTTTCAATGGGTCTCTCTGTAAGGGTATTTTAAAATTTCCTGTATCATATGATTAATGGAATGCACCAGTTTTGCACTGGCCAGTAATTAACATTATCAAGAAAATAATTATAACCATATATTTTTATAAGTAATATCTCATTAAGTCACACTTAATCTTATTAATCTATTAAAGGCTTTATTTTTTAAGTTCACTTCCATTACATGTGCAATTTTATGGAAAATAAATTGCAAAAAATTTACCAAAACTCTTAATATACCAATATTACTTACATATGAACATAAATTGGGTCCCAGTCTGGTTTTTCTGTGTACCCTAGTGCTCCACTCAGTAAACGGTGCACCACAATGTCTGCATACCGCCGGATCGGTGATGTGAAATGAGTGTAGAGTGGTACACTAAGTGCATAGTGCCAGTAATCTTCAACTGCACTGCCGAAGTTTGAACAAAAGTACTTTGCTCGCTGAAATCCCATCAACAAATATGCTTCTTAGGCTCTGCCTGTTTTCTATCAATATTTATTGCTATGTTATATTCTCAGTTTCACAAGCAAACATAAATAACTTTGCTCACTCTAAAAGGGTCAATGCTACCAAATATTTTTTGGTAGCTTTATCCAATCATATTTATGGATGGAGATTCTTTGCACAAAGATATGTTTGCAGTAATGCTTATTTCTTGTTAGACCTGTGAGATAATTATATCAGCTAAAATTATATATTTTATAAATACAATATTAGATTATCTAATGTAAAATGAATATGGATTTGAAACAAAGAGATCATTTAATATTGCATTTTTTATGAGGAAATCACTCAAATTTCACTAATTTTGTTCCACTTACTTGGACATATTTCGAAGGCTGTTGCCTTCATCATCAGCATGGTTGCGCTGTTAGCTTCCCAGTGTGATATTAAGATGCTGCTCTGTATATTTTACGAATTTGCTGATGAGGTTGATGTTGTTTGGAAGATCAAAATTAAATTTTCCTTCATTTAAGAACTTTTGAAAAATAAGACATTTTTAAAAAATTCCGTTGGAACTCACACATTGAATCTTGTTCAATGTAAATTTTCCTTGTTTTTTTATGACTATATTTTCCCACTCTACGGGTTGTCGAAGAACTTTCAAGAGATTTGAATTCATTTTGGAATTTGTGGGATCTCCTCCTCCTCCTCCTCCTCTTTTTTCCCAGAAATGGTATGCTATCGCTAATTTCTCCATGTTTATATTTTACATTTCTCATGTGTTCCTTAAACTGTAGTGTCCAAGTAAGTGGAACAAAATTAATGAAATATGTGTGATTTCCTCATAAAAAATTGCAATGTTATACTGTATTTCACCGTGGAAATTCCTATTATTTAAAACTTACTTTTAAGAGATAACTTCTTCACTTGTTATATACATAAGCGCACCTTCACATACAACTTTCTTCTTATACAACAACAACCATCAAGTTGCATTAATTAGTTCATTTAGCATTCTATAAATTCAAACAACTGTCATATGACATATGAATATATTACTAATCAAATTATAACAATAATACCAATATTAATGATGTAATTATAGTAAAAATGTATAGTAATTTATATAAAACCTACTCATTTCTTTATTTATTTGAATGTGATTACATTGCAATGGCCTATTTTTCAAATTGAATGAGAGCTTTGGGATTCCTTGATCTTTTGTCAGAGATCGATTCATTTTATTAATGGACACTTTTATTATCTCAGGTCATCAGCATCCCATTCAATTCAGGGCATGAAATGGCATCTCATTCTATGAGGGAGCAAAATGGTGGATAAGTCATTTAGACAACATCAATAAAAATACTTAATTCATGAAGGAAAGGGAGTAAGATAAACATATAGGTATTTTTGGTTGCACTGGTTACCAGGAAACAGAATATGACATTGGGACATCACACATATAGGAAACCCAAACATACAGACCGTTATCCTGTTGTCTGCAGAAGAATTCTAATCACCATTCCTAGAAAAAAAGAAACAGTATTATGAAGATGCTGAGCAAGACAGCAAAGCATTTGTGGGCCCACCCGATTAGAGCAGGGATTAAAACACCTACATATTATATTTTCAGGCCAAAGGCTACAGTTCTAAAAAGATACTAATGACATTTCATCTGAAGAGACCATGAAGGATGAAAAGGAGAAACAAATTAAAGCAAAGGTGTTTCTATCTTACATTAAAAATGTGGCAGACTGTATCGGTACACTCCTAGAAAAGTTCACGTAAAATCAATATTCAAACTTGCCAAAAAATAAAACAATTTCTCAGGTTGGCAAAGGATAGGTGAGACTGCATAGCAGCTCCAGGCATTCCCTATAGTTGTGATCAAGTTTATATAGGAACCAAACACAGCATCAATACTGGAATCAAGGAGTATAAAAGTTGTCTTGTAATTGGGACAAACAAATAAATAGGCAGTGGCAGAACACAAACTACAGCAGGATCACAATATTCACATCCAGGATGTACAAGTATTGAATAATACAGTACATTTCCAAACTAGGTTATATTGTGAAGCCAATTAAATATTTATAAACATAAAAATAACTTTAACAGAAAGGAGGAATTTACCAGAATACATGTTTGGATACTGGTCTTACAGAAAACTAAGCGGAAACCACCAACAAGAATAACAAATACATTACCATACTCCATACTAAGAGATTGGCTTATGAATGATCCCCCACAAACAGGGGAGGGAGCTATAATATATTAGGCAGATGGAGAGCCTCAGATACTCTGGCTAGATTGGCGAGGGACAGTCCATGCCTGACAGAGCAGCAGTCGAGATGTTTACATTGAATAGACCATCGCCAACAAACCTGGGATCTTCATTTTACTGGATCAACACTGCACATGAAAGCCTAAGCATATACACTTATCTAAAAGGTTGTTTTAGGGATCAATATTAATGCATACAAAAGTTTGTTCTCAATGGGAGATTTTTAGCCAAGGTGTAATGGCCTTGGAGTATTTTTATTTTATTTAAAAGTATATATAAATTACTTCACAGCTCTTTGCTTGCCACAGATTGTAATATTCATTCAATTTTTATATGCATATTTAACAAATTAGCATACCTAACCTATATTATACTATTAATAAATCTAACATCCATCTAGATGAAGCCTTATTATACACAATCTCCAGGTCAATTTTCATATGATGATGATGATAAAATATCCACATAAATCGTTAACAATTTTCAATTCATACCCACTGTACCTTGGTCTTCAGTTCATCAACGATTTATTCATTGGAATTTCCTGAAGATTCACAAACAAAATAAGTCACTATTATTTACCACTTTTTTTAGTAATCATTTATGAATATTTAACAAATTAACACACTTAACCTACATTATACTATCAATAAATCTAACATCCAGCTTATGAGACCTCATTACACACAAACCCCAGGTTATCTGCATAATGAAACTCTCTTGTTAGCACTATTTTTCAATCATACCCCAATAATTCTCCCATCCTTCTTAATTACTTTATACTGACATTAGATGGGTATGAAAATTAAATATATGTACATAACTGCATGTAATTATTTAATATTACAGAGGCTGTAACAATCCAGAACTCACAACAAAGAAATGCTGCTGTCAATTTCTGCCACTCAACCCATTTCCATCTTGCTTTTATTTTTATCTGTACTAAATGTAGGTACTCATTAATTCTTCTCATACATAGGAAATTCTTTCTTTGCATGAAGTTTACAATAAGTGTAGGCATCTCTACAATCACTTCCACATATATATAAGAAGCATCACTGACCACTCTTACATTCTTTCAACAGTTTGTAGGTAGCAGGGAAAATTAAAAATATCAATATTTTATTAATGGATATCATTGTATGATTCAGTTGAACTACACACTCTTAAAGCTTCACTTACTTTTCATAAATGTATGAAATGTATCCATACATTTATGAAAAGAAGCTTTAAGAGTGTGTAGTTCAACTGAATCATACAATGATATCCATTAATATGATTGGCTTCACTGTGTAAGTTCCAATTTACATTTAAGTATCAATATTTTGTTTGTTTCCACATTTTCTGAACATCCTTATTTTTTACATAGACTATCACTGGTGGTCCTGTGATAGTAAGCTTGTTGCAGTCAATCAGATTCACAATCCTTAGCCATGGAATTTATATCTGACACAAAAATGTGCAAACTTGCTATAAACAGAATTGTAGAAGCACTGAGTGTTCATTCATACTTGCCGTTTATAACAGCCTGAAATATTTCTAGCAGATATTTCTGGTCTGAAGAAAGACCTTTCAAATCCATGGGCACATTGTCAGACAATATTTCTTATACCTGACAAAAGGACAAATTTCACAGTCTTCCAGTAATTTACATACAGACCTCAAAAATCCATTAGGACATTTTATCTGCCCATTATTTTTTTAAAAAGAGCCTGAGAAAGAGCTCAATGACATGAAGAGACAATGCAGCATAGCAGACATCTTCCAACATGATTCTGGAGAAATAATATCACACCTTTTCTATAATGACAATGTTTTGTCTTTTCAACCAGCAAAATAAAATGTTCTTAGAAATACTATTGTTCTCATATTCCTGTTTTATGAACAGCACTGCAATTTTTCTTTACTTCTTGTTGAATTTTATTCTTATCTATTAATTTACTCTCATCATCTTTAGATATCACACATTAAAACCTTCTAAGACTGCAGACCCAATTGCTACTATTTTCTAACAGATACCCTGTTTTATAAATAGTTTTAGAAACTCTTCAAAGAATTCTCTTTGTTGTAGATTCCAACAGATATTTCCAGGTCACTTATCTTACAAGTTGTTCTCTCCTGGTTTGATGCTTTCCTGTGTGGCCTCTTCTGTAGAGAGATGGTGGTTCTTCTTTCATTTTACATTTCCTGGATCTCCTCTCTTTTTGTTATTGCAATTTATTTTGTTCACACTTCCAATCACTATTTTTATTTTTACCTGACCTCTGATTAGTTAGGATCTCCCACCCCCCTTAGGCATTTTTCTGAATTTTTTTACTCTTACAGCTTACAAAATAAATGCATTTACATGTTGCAATGTCAAATAATCTTTCACTGTGAGTCTCATATTGTCCAGTTTAGGTTCAGTGGATTTTCTTCACTTTATTTTCATAATTTTCAAATATGCCTGTTAGTGATGCCATGGAAACTGCAGAGATCAAAGCATTTTACCATATACATTATGTATGCTACATTATTTGCAATTTTTTCTGCAATTACTCTGTCACAGGTTCTTTAGTTCTGTTGCCTTTTAATTCTTTGCAAGTGAAGAGATAACACCTCATACATAGGTAGGACAAGTACTATTATTCAATTCTTTCGGGATTTCAAACATTTCCTTCGCTCTTACCAAAATCATTTTTCTTGATTTTATATATATTCTCCATAACAAAGCAGAACACACACAGTTAGAAATACATTTCAAGCTGCAGCTCAAGTGCTACTAACAAACAAAAAGCATGAGATCTAGTAAAATGAACCAGAGATTGGGGAAAATAATAGTTCCTCATTTTCATCCCCTGCATCCTCCTACCACCCTAAGGAACTGTCTGTCCGGTGTTGTCTGTTTGAAAGTATCTGTTCAGTCATCAGTGAATACACACATTTATATAATTTGAACATTTTTAGTTGTAGTAATAATGTAATTCCATTTAATCAAGCTTTTAATAATATGTAAAACTTTGTAGTTTGTCCCATTTTTCATCCCAGATACCATCCATCTACCTTTTTAACATTGCACATTTTATTAGACAATGGAACACATTATCCACTATAAATATTGTACTTACGAAGCTGTTGACAATGGAGTGGCAATCTAGCCTCAACTCATATATTCACATTTCTTACACTATACTCCATTCACTTACATAAAAGTAAGACACGTTTCGGAAGAATATCTCCCATCTTCAGTTGCTCACTGAACCTCCGTTACTTGAAACTATGGCTGGACAAATGAATGTTTCTGTGGTGGCCTCTGTTGGTTGAAGTAGGAAGTCGCTGAGCTCATCTATGGGAGGAAACTCGAAATTCATTAGGTTTTTTCTATTTTTTTAAATGAAAATTTTTTCCCTGGTTTTTGGTCCAAAAGTGAGCTGCTACTGCTGATTTTTCCACCTGTTTAAAGCGAATATTTCTAAAATGTTCCTTCCTCCAAATTTCCAACAGAGGCCACCACAGAAACATTTCGTTTGTCCAGCCATAGTTGCAAGTAATGGAGGTTCAGTGAGCAACTGAAGATGGGAGAGATTCTTCCGAAACGCGTCTTACTTTTATGTAAGTGAATGGAGTATAGTGTAAGAAATGTGAATACATGAGTTGAGGTTACATTATCCACTTCCCCACACATAATATATCCTTCTCTAAAATTTTTTCTTAACCCCTTTAGAAGTACCTCTGTATGCATCCATGCAAGACCTATTCTTCTGAATTGATCACAATTATATTTCTCCCATCTCCAATTTCTTTTAATTATTTTATATAACTCTACAGAACTTGTATCCTATCTCTTGCTTCTCTATATCTTCTACCCTCTGCCTGACTTATTTCCAAAATTCGCTGATATTACTTTCACCCAGTAGCCACACATCCCTCATTCCAATTTCTTCTAATAGTCTCCCCATCTGCCTAAACCAACTCTCTCTTCCCAGTACACATATTTTTTGTATTTAAGAAATTCTTTTAGTATGTTATTATCTAATTTTAAACATCTGTGCCAATATTTCAAGATTATCTCCACTATTATACCTTTACTTTCTACTTTTCCTAGTTCTGCCAAACTCACCATCCTTGGCAAACCTTTTGTTAACTCCAGAACTTCTCTACAAAACATTCTATGTACCACATCAACCTTTGTCTACCCCTTTGACACTCTCCAATTTCTACTCCATACTTCATCTTTGACTTACCAGAGCCTCATATAGTCTTTATTAGCATTGAGAGGACTTTATGCAAACTTATTCTGACAGTTTTCATAGCTAATTTACCTTTGGCTTGTGCACATTTACAATGCACCTCCCATCTTCCATTACTTGTAAATATCACCCCCAAATAATCAAATTCTTTCACTACCTCTATTGGGTCTCAATGTATGTCATCTCTCATCTTTCCTAAATTTTGATTCTTTTTTAAATACTATTTTATCTTTGACTTTTCCTATCTACCCTTAGATCCCATTCTCTACAAAATCTAGTAATTTCATCAATAGCATGTTTAAATCACATAAAGGTTGCTGCTCCTTTTATGAGATTGTCAGCAGAAAGCAATCCTGGTACTTCCTTCTTTCCACTAATTGGAGAGTGCATATTGTTTTTCATGATTATTTAAGATATCATCTATAAACAAATTAAATAATACTGGGCTCAGTTCACTTCCTTGTCTCAAATCCAAAGTTTCTCTCATACAATCTGTAGTTTTATTACCTTCACATCTGACATAAAACCTGATTTCTTCATATAATTTTTGAAGTCCTAGAATAAATTCAGTAGTGACTCCTTTGCACCTCAATGCATTCCTGTTTATTGTATTGAATGCTTTCTCAAAATCTGCAAAGAAAATATATACCCTACCCCTTTTATTTTTAAATATTTATCCACTATTATATCAATTATCATTATTATTATTATTATTATTATTATTATTATTATTATCTATTGTTTCCTCCCCATCCCTTTTCTGAAACCTGC
Organism: Metallyticus violacea; assembly: GCA_030762175.1. Classification (NCBI taxonomy): domain Eukaryota; kingdom Metazoa; phylum Arthropoda; class Insecta; order Mantodea; family Metallyticidae; genus Metallyticus; species Metallyticus violacea. The sequence goes on from CM060833.1 coordinate 37,003,806, forward strand.
TTGAAATTCTGATAATTCCATTTTGCCCAATTACGCAACCTTTCCGCTAATATGTCATTGTACATTTAACCAAAAATGGATAAAAGATAATTCCTCTGTAGTTGGATGGGTTATTTATATCACCTTTCCCTTATTTAGTGGTACAATCATGCTCACTTTCTATCTCTCAGATATTATCTTCCTCTCCTTAAATCGATTTAATAACTCTGGCGACTCATACCTTCTTCCATTTCCCCAAATGTTTTTCAAAATTCTCCTGGAATTCCATCTATTCCTGAATCTCTCTCAAAATGTTGATTTGATACCCCTACCCATTCATAGTACACCTTTTATCTAAACATTTTATCATGTTCACAGTATTATCTAAATTTAATTCATAACTTTGAACCTTTCTATCCCCTAATATAGTTCGAAAGTGATATTTCCAATCGTATTATCTTATTTCCTACCCTTTTCTTTCTGGAGATATCCTTAACAACTGACTATATATATTTACTATCTTTAGCTCTCAAAGCTTCCTTAATTTTTTCACCCACTCTCTGCTGTTGCATTTCTTTTTATCCTGTACTAGACAATTATATCTCCTGCTTTTTTAACAAAAATATTTGCCTATCATCTTCCTCTTCTAACCTCCTCCACCCTATTTTATACACTTCTTTCTTTGCTTTTACCCACTCTACATCAAACCACCCATAATCTTTTATGTTTCACTTTCATCTTACTTCCTGCCCACCTTACCTCCACCTTTTGCAATGCCTCCTCTATCTATCTTTCCTGTTTTCAGTGCCTCTAAAATTCCATACTTTCTTATTTCCCCTATTTTGTATATCTAATTATCCCAGAAACACTCTGCATATTCCTCTTTTAATTTAAACATTGCAGAAAGATAAGCAAAATAAGTTTTCAAAATATTTTTAAACTATCCTTTAGTAGACAATAAATTCCAAAAAAAGGTTGGAGAAAGTAGTAACTGCTTTCAAAATATGTCCAGTATATAAAAAAGTAGTGAGGTTCCAAAGGTCTGAAGTTCGATTCCTGCCAGGACCATCCTCCCTGACAGAGGTTTTTTCCATACTTTTCACAATCCTGATCAATGTTGGGAAGTACCCAAAAATTAGGAACACTTCCTTCCCAAAAAAAAATTCCTTTCTAACTTATCGTTTCACCTCGTATATCACCAGTGTCCATTATCTATGATGTCTCAACAGTAGAAACAGGCACTAAACGCTACTAAAAGAAAATAGAGATAATAGAGATTTCTCTCTTAAGAAGAGTAGTACTTGCAAATACTTACAGCCATTGGTTTAGCACATAATGTGTTGAGAACCAGCATCCTTGCCATGCTGACAAAATCATCTCCTGCATATCGCCATAATGACTTCTGTAGGCTGCTAGCTGACTTCACGTCAAGAAAAATGCCACGCATTTCCATTGCTTTCTGCAACTCACTCATGCAGAATTCATGAGGAGCTGGATGACTTCTGAGAAATGCTATTTTTGGGAAATCTGTTTTAAGCCGCTTGGCAACTGTCATGTTTGCCAGCAGCATAAATTCTTCAATGAGCCTGCAATGACATTTTACATTTTATCAACACAAGCCTCTTCCAACCAGCTAAAATCTAAATGGTTTGAGAATGCCTAAATGCATTTCGCAACAGGCTCGAAATGAGTAGCGAGGCAGCCAAGCATTTATGGAAATAAAAAAAACAGACAAGCTAGCAAAAAGGGTACTGAAACACACTATGTTGGCCCTGAACTCATGGTTGGAATCAGTGCATACTGCTATGACCATGGTAAAAACATTGATTGGGGAAAAAAAAACTAATTTATGTGGGAAATCTACCCTGGACAAAAACAAGCTAGCAAATTGGTTCCTAGGCCCAAGCAACACTCTTTCCTCACCTCTCCTAAAATTAAGTGGAATAAGAAAAGCAGTTGCATTAATTACTGAACATGATCACTTCAAAAACCATCTACTTTACAAACATGAACCCACTGTAGAATGTAAAAACAGATTGAGAAGACTGCCTTGCATATCCTGTTTTATTGTCTATTCCTGGTAAGAAAACAATTTACTCTTTCTATAACTAGAGAAAATCTAGGAAAGGATGCTGACATTCGAACCAAGATCCTGCAACTGTTCAGGGTACAGCTTTTGGTAAACAGTGAAAGCATCTATTCCTATGGAGTTATACAATAAGCCTTTTAGGCTGACCTGCAGGAGGTCAACAAAACTCGAATAAAACCTCCCGTTATCTTATCACAAGCACTGGAACAGTGTGTTATGTTTTTATCCCCAGAAGTGTCAAAGTTCAATAAACTGTCTTTGTAATTGTAAATGTAGATTTTCTCCCATGTTGCTAATTCTGTTGGTCCTTGTACTGATTTTAATAATTTTGCTTTATTCAATATGTCATGGTTTTCTGTCCAGAAATAAGATGCTCTTCTGATTTCTCCATTTGCTTGTATTTTATGTTCCTGAAATGTTCTTTTAACTGTGTGCCATGTTTCTCTTTGTTTTTTCAATGTAGGTTTTTTCAAATTCTGCACAACTTATCTTGTAAATACCTGTTTTTTCTCCTGTGGAATACTGTCATTAACATTGTCTATCAGGAGATATTTAACATTAAATCTATTTACAGGTACTAACCTGATATTATTATCTTTAAGAATGTTCTGAAATTTTTTTTGTAGCCCATGCATATGTGAATTTTTTAAAAATTAGCTTATCTTTCGTGCTGAAAGTGTTGTGGTTTTAATAAGTTTTTGCCTCTTGAATTTCTGTACTTTTTTATGTACAATTCTTGTTTAAAACCATTTTAACCACTGCTTTTCTATTTGTTTGTATTTTTCAAAATATTCTTCTTTGCTAATTTGTAGGTTAACTAGCCAGTGTGTTAAGCTGTTGATAACTGCATGTTTGTGTATTCTTTCTGTATATTCCAAATTCCAGGTTTCCTTGATCCCTTATTATTTTAATGTCCAAGAGTGAGAACACGTTTTCTTTTTCAGTTTCGTGTTGAATGATATGGTTTATCTTGTACATTCAGAAGTTATATGGCATCATCAATGAGTTTTTTGTTAAATATGACAAATATATCATCAACATATCTGTACCATATTTTAAATATGTACTAGAATATTGTACATACGAAGATGTTGTCAATGGAGTGGTAATATATCCTAAACTTATGTATTCATTTTTTCACACTAAACTCTACTTACTTACATAAAAGTAAGATGCGTTTCAGGAGAATCTCTCCCATCTTCAGTTGCTCACTGAACCACCGTTACTCGAAACGATTGCTCAACACCAGGATGTTTCTGTGGCCTCTGTTGGTTGAAGTAGGAAATTGCTGAGTTCATCCGTAGGAGGAAACTCGAAATTCATTAGATTTTCTCTCTTTTTAATATAACATTTTTTTCCCAAGTGGATAACTCCAATGGGTTGTGAAGGTGTTTCAGCAGTTTAATTTCCAGTTTTATTTCATGGTTTTTGGTCCAAAAGTGAGCTGCTACTGCTGATTTATCCACCTGCTTAAACCGAATATTCCTAAAATGTTCTTTCCTCCGAATTTCCAAATTTCTCTTTGTTTTGCCTATGTAGCTCTGCTCACAATCTGCACATTTTATTTCGTAAATTTTTGATTTCTGTTCTGTTGATATGGAGTCTTTTAATGTGCAACCTAATAAATTCTTGATGTTGTATCTGTTCTTTCGGGCTAACATTATCCCATGTTCTATGGGGCTGCCCATAGTAAGTCTGATTGTTATTTATAAAAATTGCCCTTGAAAGAAAAGTAGGATTGGTTTATGCAATTTTTGGTGAGTTTAATGTATTATTTTATGTGTGCATCATTGATTCCCATGTTCTCAGCCAATCATGCAGATAAATTAGTAGTTTATCTTTAGATATACTTCCACAGGAGAAAAAAGCAGATATTTACAAAATAAGTTGTACAGAATGTAAAAATATCTACATTGGAAAAACAAAGAGAAATGTAGGCACACAATTAAAAGAAACATTTCAGGAACATAAAATACAAGCAAATAGATAAATCAGCAGTGGCATCTCATTTCAGGACAGAAAACCATGATATAATGAATAAAGCAAAATTATTCAAATCAGTACAAGGACCTATAGAATTAGCAACATGGGAGAAAATGTGCATTTACAAATACAATGACAGTTTAATGAACATGAACACTTCCAAGGATGAAAACATAAACTTTTTGTTCATCATATCCCTACCAAAGCAGAATACACATTCCCACAGCATAACGAGTTATCCAGCAGTTCACAGTTAGCTGATGATGCGGACAAAGGGTTCGTGAAAGCATTTCTACATATTATAAACAAGTGGAGCAATAAGAGTGTGTAATTTGACTCAATCATAAAATGATCTCAATTTTATGATTAGTTTCATTATACAAGTTCCAATTAACACTTCTAGTTAACCAACGAAGTGTTTAAGGTGTTTTTATGGGTTAAAAAGTAAGACTCCTGTAGAGATATTTTTATAATTAACAGACTATTTATAATTTTAGAATTGCATATGTGTATACTAATTGCAACTTCAAAATATGAGAACAATTTAACTAATGATCACTTATACTCTTATAATGCAAGAGGACAAATATCAGAGGATAAAGCAAAATTTAGTAAACCAAAATCCTAAATTTAAAGGATTAATACTGTATAACAAATTACCTTTGTATATAAAACATTGTAAAGATAGTACTTTTAAGCTTAATTGAAGAACTATATCATTGATAAATGTATTTATAAACTGAATGAATTTTAAATATTATTTCAAATATAAAATGATAAAATCAAAAACTTGCATCACATCTATTCACAGTAAATAAATATTATTGTATTATTATTTTATTTGCATTTTTATTTACTAATTTTTAACATTAATTCATTCAATTATAACAATTTTTAGCAGGTAGTAACATAAAAACTGTTAATTCTATGTACATAACAAATAGTTTATGTTTTACCCTCTTTAAGGAACATGATGAGATTCATTACAAAGGGTTCCACTATATATCTTGTGTTATTCTTTTGGTTTTGCAGTGAAACTATATAAGGAACTTTCCCAGCATAAGGACTTCAAAGTGCAATCAATGATGCTGTCACTTCCACAGATACTATTTATTTATATTAATATACTGTTTTTACTACTGAGCACAGTCAGTGAACACAGGTGATGATATGAAATGATAAACTGGGAAAGGAATTTTATTTGGGAAGGAAGCATTCCAGGCTTTAGGGTACCTCTCCAACATTTACCATTGATGACTGAAAAAATCCTCAGAAAGGGAAGATCCCATTCAGAGTTCATGCCTTAACATCCTTGGTTATTTGTGCTGGTTCAGATGTGTGAAAGCTTTTTATTTATTTGCATTTATCAGGGATTCTGATTTTTGTTTTTTTTATTTCTACAGTTTCAAAAATGGTCTGCTTCTGAATTACAACAAAATAGAAATATCCTTTATTCATATAAACAATGTAATACAGTTTTTTTCACACTAACTCCATTCACTTACATAAAATTTGGACACATGTTTCGGGAGCGACCCCTCCCATCTTCAGCCTGTTGACAAACTGTTGTTAAACGTAGCGGTTGGGTCTCTTGATGTTCTTGTGGCAGCATCTGTTGGTTCTATTAGGAATTTGCTGAATTCATGCCGCCACAAGAACATCAAGAGACCCAACTGCCACATTTAACAACAGTTTGTCAACAGGCTGAAGATGGGAGGGATCGCTCCCGAAACATATGTCCAAATTTTATGCAAGTGAATGGAGTTAGTGTGAAAAAAACTGTATTACATTGTTTATATATATATATATATATACCACTCCATTGTCAACAGCTTCGTAAGTACATTTAATCCTTTATTCATTTATTTATTAGGGAGCCATACACTCTTCAGAATGTGCATTCTTACTGGAATAAAATATAATTTTCTTTATAGTGCTTAAAAGGAACCAGGTCATGAAAAGGTAAAGACACATTTTGTATCTTTCACATAAACATTACTTTTCTTTAACCAGTTATCCTTCAAAACATATTCTGGAATGTAGGCTTACAAATGATGGCATGCAAGATCTTTCAATAGGTATTTTATGCAATTTCAATAAAACAGGTCCAAATACAAGAATCTTGTAGATCAACATGCATACCTGTGACACTCCTTATTCACATAAAGTGTGTATTCCGATGGCAGGCCAGTTCCAGATTCCAGTGAGAAGATCACTTTTGGCTGATCAATTCGCAGTGCTCCACTGTCAAAGCGTTTTTTTCTCATTATTATGGCTAACTTGTTGAGCTGATTTACAATTCTACTAAGATCCTGTGCTGTGTAGTTTCCTTTAATTGGTGGCAGTTCATCTTTAGTCCATTCTTTGTCTGGATTTTCCAGCATTTCCTGCAAACAAGCCAAATTTAATAGTTCTAACTCTAATGTATTCAGGAATCAACACAGTGAAAACTAGTATAAAATCTTTAAAATTTTGAGAGTGAAACATTAATAGTGTTTTAATATTATACTAATATTGTAAACGTTTTTTTAAATAAGTCTGTTTCATTATTCATTAAGAGTGGGACCACAAAGGTGTTTTTAAGTAATTTAAAATATTTTATCTACTTGAAATTTAATAGTGTTAATAAAAAGAGGATTTTTGTTGAATTGTTGGGCTAGCTTATTCACTTGCTTTGCAACTGCAGAAGTTGTTTACAATAACAGAGCTTGCATAAGGATCATTGGCAAACACATGCTATATATTTTCTAAATTTAAGATAAGGCACAGACCAAAATCAAAAATGCAGAAAGTAGTAAAAAAAATTTAAATTCTGAATATAAGGTGTATTTCAAAATCAAAGATATAGAAAGTAAAATTTTACTATAAAATAAAATAGTTTTAAATAGCAGGAATTATTACAGTGAAATATAGTACAATATAACAAATTATTTATTAGGAAACCACTTAAATTTCACTAATTAGGTTCCACTTACTAGGACATGTTTTGAAGACTGTTGCCTTTATCATTAGTACAATTCCACTGTCAGCTTCTCAACATAACATTAAGATGTTGCTGTGTGCATTTTATGAACTTGATGATGATTTCACTGTTGTTTGGAAGATAAAAATTAACTAAATTTTCCTTTATTTCAGATCATTGTATGATTGAGTCAAATTACACACTCTTCTGCTGCACTAACTTGTTTATAATATATATTGAACTGGTTTCATGAACCATTTGTCAGCATCATCAGCTAACCTTCAGCTACTGGATAATTCGTTATGCTATGGGAATGTGTATTCTGCTCTGTTGGAGGTATGATGAACATAAAGTTTGTTTTCATCCCCAGAAGTGTCGAAGTTCATTAAAGTATCTTTGTATTTGTAAATGTACATTTTCTCCCATGTTGCTAATTCTAGGTCCTAGTACTGATTTTAATAATTTTACTTTATTCAATATGTAATGATTTTCTGTCCAGAAGTGAGATGCTACTGCTGATTTCTCTATTTCCTTGTATTTTATGTTCCTGAAATGTTCTTTGAGCTGTGTGCCTATGTTTCTCTTTGTTTTTCCAATGTACATATTTTTATATTCTGTACAACTTATTTAATAAATATCTGGTTTTTGCTCCTGTGGAATCTCCATTTCTAACTAACCTCTTCATGAACAGATTTGTAATATACAGCATTCCCATGCATATTTAAAATATGATACAGATATGTTGATATATTTGCCATAGTTAACAAAAAATTCATTGATGATGCTATAAAACACAAAATAAAATATATCGTTCACATACAAAACAAAAACAGTTAACATGTTCCCATTCTAGGACATTAAAATTGAAGCATCGAGGAAACCTGGAAAGAGAATATACAGAAAGAATACACATGTAGACAATCACATAAAAGCTGGTAGTTTTAACCCCAAATGCACAAACGTGCAGTTATCAACAGCTTAACACACTGGGTAGTTAACCTACAAATTAGCAAAGAAGATTACTTTGAAGAATACAAACAAATAGAAAAGCAGTGGTTAAAAATGGTTTTAAAAAAGTGCAGAAATTCAAAAGGCGAAAATTTATTAAAACCACAACACTTTCAGTACGAAAGATAAGCTAATTTTTAAAAAATTCACATATGCATGGGCTACAAAAAAAATGTCAGAACATTCTTAAAGATAATAATATCAGGTTAGTACCTGTAAATAGATTTAATGTTAAATATCTCCTGATAGACAATGTTAATGACAGTATTCCACAGGAGAAAAAACAGGTATTTACAAGATAAGTTGTGCAGAATTTGAAAAAACCTACATTGAAAAAACAAAGAGAAACATGGCACACAGTTAAAAGAACATTTCAGGAACATAAAATACAAGCAAATGTAGAAATCAGCAGAGCATCTTATTTCTGGACAGAAAACCATGACATATTGAATAAAGCAAAATTATTAAAATCGGTGAAAGGCCCTACAGAATTAGCAACATGGGAGAAAATCTACATTTACAATTACAAAGACAGTTTAATGAATGTTGACACTTCTGAGGATGAAAACATAAATTTTAAGTTGATTATACCTCCACTTGAGCAGAATACACATTTCCACAGCATAATGAATTACCCAGCAGTCGAAGGTTAACTTAAGGTTAGTGAAGCATAAAGAGTGTTAAGACGACAGATTCAATTCACATGAGCTTCACTGTGTTAGTTCCATATGAAATTTTTTTTAAAGATTTACAATTTTTAAAAAATTTAATTTTAAGTCGAAGGTTAGCTGATGATGGAGACAAAAGGTTCATAAACCAGTTCTACTTATTATAAATAAGTGGAGCAATAAAAGTGTTAAATTCGATTTAATCATACAATGATCTCAATTATATAATTTGCTTCATTGTACAAGTTCGAATTAACATTTCTAGTTAAATTTTCCTTGCTTTTGTTTATGAATAACTTTTCTCACACTATTAATTCTATGGGTTTTTGAAGAGTTTTTAAGCAGAAATGGTATGCTACTGATTTTTCTGTGTATTTATAATTTACATTTCTCATGTATTCCTTAAATTGTAATGTAATATTTCTCTTTGTTTATCCTATATATGTCTATTGCAGTCCTTGCAACTGATTTCATAAATGCATGATTATTTTCCCGCAATAAAACAAAACACAAAATTCTGCCAGGAAAACAATCAGACATTTACGAAATCAGTTGCAAAGACTGCAATAGAAATATATAGACAAAACAAAGAAATGCCCTAAGGAACACATGAGAAGAGTAAAATATAAACACATGGAAAAATCAACAGTAGAATATCATTTCTGGAATAAGGGGAAAAAAAGAGCGGGAGGAGGAGCAGGAGGAGGAAAAGAAGAACAAGAAGAAGAAGGGAGGGGGAAGCTCTTCAAAAACCCATAGAATTATCAGTGTGGAAAAACATATTCACAAACAAAAACAAGTAAAATTTATTAATTGATATCATTGTTTGATTCAGTTGAACTACACACTCTTAAAGCTTCACTTACTTTTCATAAATGTATGGAACCAGTTTCGAGAACATTTATGAAAGTGAAGCTTTAAGAGTGTGTAGTTCAACTGAATCATACAATGATATCAATTAATATGATTAGCTTCACTGTGCAAGTTCCAATTTACTTTGAGGAAAATTTAGTTAATTTTGATCTTCCAAACAACAGTAACCTCATCACTAAGTTCATAAAATCCCCAGAGCAACATCTTAACATCTCACTAAGAAGCTAACAGGAACTGTACTGATAATAAGGCAACAGTCTTCAAAACTTGTCCAAGTAAGAAAAATTTCGAAATTTGAGTGATTTCGTCATAAAGGATTTGTTATATAATAAAATATAAAATTTCACATTTTAGTCCCTATGTGCAATACTATCATTTACTTTAACCTGTTTGTACCAAGTTGCATTGTTGACAACGTATGGAAATTTATCATTTATTTTTGTTATTTATCAGCAGTTGGAGAAAAATATGATGAATAGTGAGGAGCTAGAAGTACATATAATTTTGGAAATGCTCTCATTTTTATGCAAATATAAGACACACCCAAATTTTCAGTAGTTTAAAAAAAAATAAAATGAAATAAAAAAGGATGGGCGTTATATTCAGAAATAATGGTAAGTAATTTAATAGTCTGTGCAGCTTGTTTGAATAGAAACTATCCACAATAAAAATGTTACATCTCTGAAAGTATATACTATACAAATATACGTTTACACTTTTAAATGGTAACTGTCATAGTTTTTTTCTCATTATAATTGTTTTACTTAATTTTAAGTAAATACACTTGGTGAGTCAACAAATATTCAGATATTCTACCTTATTTCATGATGCTTCAAGTATGCCTACGTGTTCTTTATGCTGCATCTTCACATGCTATACTATTGATCTTTACTCACTAAATGAATTTTGTACATATCCTCACTTATTTAGTAACCTAGGCTCTACGGTCCATGTAGGACGTTGTCCTCACACATAATAATAGACCATTTGTCTGTAAGGGATCCCTTTGTTTTGTTTTCTGACTCCAATCTTCTTTAAGTCTCCAATATCATCTATCCATTTTTTTCTGAGTTTATCTGTACACTTTTACCTTCCTGCATTTTCATTGAGGATTTTCTTACATCTTTCCTCTGACATTCTTGCTACATTCCAAACCAAGTGAGTCAATCTAACTTTTAATTCCATATCTGGTGTTCTCTACAGAAATTTAAGTAAATTTGTTCTAATATTTTGGCTGTCATCATTTTCAATTGCTCCAGATACCTGTTGCAGAACTTTGCAATCCCATCTCCCTATAGACTGCTCATTTTCTTTAATATAGCTCATGTTTCTGATAAAGGGGCCTACAGTTGATATATTCTTATTTACAGATTTCTTTTTTGAAAATTCATCTACTACTCACAGAGACTCTAGTTCTACTCTCTTCTGTCAGGCCTTATCCTCCATTATTAGTAAGCCTAGATGTTTAAGGCTTGAACAACCTTTACAAGTATTATAGTCTATCATTATATTCATATCTGATGCAGAGGTAGAAATACACTTCCTTCTTGCAAGCATTTGAGGGATACTATTTAATTCATGAGATTTGAAGAAACTAAGAAAATTTTGTTATGATGTGAAACAGAAGGAAAAGGGTAATCTTATTCCTACAATAAGTCTGAAATTTGGTTTTTGTTAAAATTTATTTAATTAAAATTGAATTTTATGCATTTTATGCAATAATTGAAAATATTTATTTACATATTTTTTAAATGAATATGTATTTTGTGTGGTATAAAATTAAAATAAAAGCTATTCATTTTAATGAGCTGTCTGATTGATTTGCATATTTCCAATATACATATTTTATGCTATTGTTGCAATAGCAAATTGTGAATCTACCAGTACAGCTGCTTTTTGAAAGAAAAAACTGCTTTTTAAGGGTAAAACATTCTATGGAAATGACATACAGCAAATCAAGTAAAAGACTTGCTAGATATGACCCAAAAGTTTCCAACCTGTGATACAGTTCCACACCAAAGAAGGATTTTTTCTTCTAATGCTATCTAAAATTGCTTGCATTATGATTATGAGGAAACTCTTGCATGATATTCCACTGAAGGAACAAGCTAATCACTTTCATTTAGGAAGAGAGAGCATTGAAGATGATCCTTGTGATGTTTGATGGTGCTGACTAAAAAAAAGCTTCTCTAGTTGAGGAAACTACTCAATGATTTGCTGAAACTCAAAGAAAACTCAGCAAGTTTGAAATTTTCTGTTACTGCCATCTTTAAAACCATTCACAAAAAACTCCAAATGATAAAGTCTATGCAAGATGGGTGTCCTGATTTCTTTCTGCAATTCAGAAGTAGCATCATGTGACCTGCTCCCACAAGTTTGTAGAACTTTACAAACTAATCAGAAAGAAGTACTACAGGCCATAGCTACAAGGAATGAAGCATTTCCCACAAGTTTGTAGAACTTTACAAACTAATCAGAAAGAAGTATTACAGGCCATAGCTACAAGGAATGAAGCATTATTATAATTCTCTTTCCAAATGAGATACCATGGAATGGCATAATCCTCACAAGGCATCACCAAGAAAATTTAAGATCACTTAGTCACCAAGAACATCATAACAATAATTTTTTGGGATTGCTGGGAATTCTCTTGATTGAATTCAAGGAAAAGAATCTGACTCTGAATACAAGGTATAGGTATAATGCTTTACTCTAGCACAAAATGCATAAAAGACAAGGAATGCTGAGTTACTGTATTCTTCTGCTTCATGATACAGCTTCATTCAAATATAACGAAGGCTGCAGTAAAGGATTGCAATTTCCAGAAGATTAAATACCCATACTATATCAAACATCTAGCTCCCAGTAACTACTGTCCCTTCTCTTTAACTGAAGCAATAATTTCAGAGAAAGAAATATAATAATGATGAGTACAGTAGAGTTTTGGTTTTTATTCAAAATATTTACATAAATACATATGTAATAAAATAGAACAAATATGTAATATTACAATTTCATTATTTATATCAACAATTATAAATGCTATATTGCTATAATAAAAAAGTGTTTCTTTTTCCTACTTTTGTTCTATTAAAAAAGAAACATGTCTCTTAACTAGTACTAATTGAACTTACAATGTAGAAGTTAATATATTTTAATGAAAACTATTTAATAAAGTAATAAACAATCTGAATTTCCAGTATAAGACTGCTGATTAGTAATTACAGTCATCTTGCACTTCAACATTACACATATTGTGCTACAAGGTACACCTCCATATGATTAGAGGTAAAATTCTGTTGGTGAGATAAAATGTTCTTGTACTTCTATACATTGCAAAAAGTAATGAGCACATATTTCAGCAGGTGGAAATAGTTGGGAGAAATGCCTTTAGGGATATTCCTGTTTTGCCACTGAGAATCTGCAAAACTACCAATAAGCTGCCATAACCCAACTTTCCTTCCAACATCACAAACCTTTTTGTTGAACTTTTTCTCCTACTCCTCCTTAGAGAGCATGCAGTCTCTGCATCCTTGACTGTATTCATGAATTCAACAAAGGGATGTCCAACAAATTCCAAATTTTTTACACTTTCAGCCATTCAGGTGAAATTACTTTCAATAGAATCATATGACAAACTGGCTTGGAATTCTTAAACAAGTTTTGAGCATTTTCAACTGACACAGCACAATCTTATGAAATAAGTCAACAACAGCTTTAATTTCTTGAAAATTTTCATTACAAAAATGAACTGCCTCTATCCAAGTGCCCTAGCAGATTCTGGAGGAAGCAATATGTCTGGTAAATTTTTCCTTTAAGACTGTGCATGTTGCAGTGCCTTCAGGAAAACATTTTACATGGGGGGGGGGGCTTTAATTTGTGACAAAAAGTCTAATATTCAATGTTATTCTATATGTGAATAAATATAGCACTATATTCAAGCCAACATAGACACACAGGTGATATGCATGAAATGCTTGTAGAAGCATTTAATAGGATATTACACAGACTGTCAAGATGATGATAATTATAAAATTGCTACAGAAAATGAGAGTAAATAATCTTGTATCTGAAAAAAATCAGTGAAAATTTTGGTACATTTCAAAATGTTCCAGTTGTTCACAATAACTTAATGTTGTCATTATTTTATTAAAACTTTTGGACAATTCACTAAGAAGAGAATCACAAGTATTTTGATTTATCAAGAAATTGTAGGAAAATGTTAATATTTTTTCTTGGTGGAATAAGTCCTGTTATTCTGCAGTGGCATTTAAAACATAACTGTGGCTCTTATTTCAATTCAGTTCAGACAAAAGATGCAAGTTGATCCTGCTTTCAAATTAACAGGTGCAGTTCCTCAAATATATCTGTTTATTTCAGGCTCATTCTTAGCTCAAATGTTAATGTATAAAATGACTCACCTGTGCATGTTCATAAGCAAGTTGAACACAAGAGTTTATCACAGAGCGTGTAAAGTATTGATTTAGAATTTCTGCTTCAGGGGTCATCTCCCAGAAAACAGAAAAAGCCAACTTGTCCTCACCAGGCAGTAAGGAGCACATAAGGCACATTTCCTTTGGCAACATGTGATACACCTTTAACACAATAATACAAGAAATATACGCATAATGTATTTGAATTATTAAATTTACATAAAAAATAATTAAATCTGAAGCAAAACTTTAGAAAGGAATTATCTGCTTTTCCTAACCCTAAAAAAAGATTAGAAATTTCTGTAAAACCATCAAATATGCAATGCAAAAAACAATAAAATTGTTGCAGTTCATACAGCATACTAATGTGTAAATACTATGTGAAACTTGCATATGGTGCAACAGAACTAGACATTTTAAACTTACCTAGAATAACAGGTGAGACATTATAAGGAGGTTATAATAAATGAGTTCTCGGGACAGCACCCGGGTAATACGTGGTGAATCTACCAAGCTTTCGATGGCTGTCTCTGCCATCTTCTTCAGGGATCTGCTGCTAAAGTGCCATGGGGCATCTGTGTCTCTGGTCGTGGGCATGGCTGCTGCGTGATGCAAGCCAAGGGGAGGCGAGGACTGCTTCTTCGCTGCCAGATTGACAAAAGTCGGCTTCCATGCAGCACTGAGTAAGAGTCCATTGTCTCTGTTGAGCAGATTCTTTCTTTATTGAATTTCTAAGGCCTCTTTTATAAGGCAGTCCCAATTATGTCAGGTTTTTACCAGAACCTCTGCTGCCTGGAAGTCAATTCTATGGCAGATCTCATAGTGGTGCTCTGCTAATGCTGACTTGTCGGGATAGTGGAGATGGATGCACCGTTCATGCTCTGCCTGACGTTCGGCTATTGTTCTCTGGGTCTGGCCAATATACTCCAGCAGGCAGTCTTGACAAGGAATCTTGTAGACTCCTAGTGTTCTAAGTCCCAAGTCATCTTTAGGTGACCGCAGGAACTCACAAATCTTGGTGGCTGGAATGAAGCCCATCTTTATGTTGTATATATGCAGTATCCTTCCAATCTTTGAAGTGTGTGCCATAAAATGGTAAGAATGCCTGTTTGACCATCTCCTGCATCGAGGCGGACTAACTAGCAGAAATAGGAACCATGGCCCTTTTTAGGGCCACGTTAATATCAGAGGAAGAGTATCCATTCTGCCTGAAAGTTTTCCTTGGGTGATCCATCTCAACTGGTAAAGAGGTGTTGTCCGACACAGATCTGGCCCTATGGATGAGGGTAGTTAGGACAGATTGTTTCTGAGCCAGATGATGGTGCCTGTCACTCTTCAGGTACAGGTCGGTGTGGGTAGACTTCCTGCAGACCCTGTGTCCTTCTTATTTCCTTTCTATAAAGATATCCAGGAAAGGTAGGCATCCATCCTTTTCCACCTCCATAGTGAACCGAATATTCAGATGGATACTGTTAAGATGGTTCAAGAAGTCTTGTAGCTTCTGGTTGCCATGTGGCCACACTAGGAAGGTGCCGTCTACGTATCTGTAGAAAAGGGCTTGCTTGAATGGAACTCCCCTCTAAGACTAGATGTTCAAATTCTTCCATATAGAGGTTGGCCACTGCCAGAGACAGAGGAGACCCCATGGCCACCCATCAGTTTGCTGAAAATGTTGTGCTCCATACAAAAACTAGGCTGAAGTGAGAGTATGTTCAAAAATATTAATAATCTCTGGCAAAAAGTGAGGTCGCAGCAGTTCCAATGATTCTCGCACTGAGACTTTTGTAAAGAGGGACTCGACGTTGAAACTTACAAGCAGGTCCGAAGTAGTGAATTTCATAGTCTTCAGAATCTTGGTGAAGTCAGTAGAGTTCTTGATGTGGTGATGGCATTTCCCCACGAGAGGGTTCAATGGGCCTGTGAGGAACTTTGCTAGATGGTAGGTTAACGAAATGATAGCACTGACAATGGGTCAAAGTGGGACATCAGTCTTGTGGATCTTCGGTAGTCCATACAGCCTCAGTGGAATAGAGGAGTGCAGTGTTAATTTCTTGATCACCTCCGGGTCCAGATTCAACTTTTTCAGTAGGGTCGCTGCACATCTCTCTAGGGTTTCGAGGTACAACCTTATAAGCAGGATCAGCCAATAAGGGAAACACCTCTGTTGTTATGAATTCAACCACCTACCATGACACGCTGGCCAGTGCACGACAATATTCATGTTTCAGCATTATAATGATGATGGTGAAAGCAGTAGCATAATAATCACAACTCCTTCCTAGAGTTCCACAACTGTCTTGATGTACAGGTCACACTATAAGTTTCTATAAGCCGATGTGTATAGCAGCAAACTACTACATTATCTTTTGTTCAATAATGAGTACTATTTAGCTTCCAAGAAAAATGCTGTTTTTATATCCAAAAAAATATTTTCCAGTTTTAAGGTTAACAGTCTATCAAATTAATAAATTTAAATTGACAACATTTTTAAGTATCATTGATGACATGAAACAATGCATTCATTGATTTAAAAATGCTTTTGGAAACATAGCACTAACAGCAAGGATTATGTGTGACTTGTATGTGGAATTCAAATGTACTTACATCAGTGATGGTTTCTGCAAGGACTGACCTACTACACACACAGAAGTATCAACGTTGTATGTCAAATGGTCAAAGAAGATAACTGAAGCACATATGCCTTGTTTTGGGCATCTTTGGGAATAAGTATAAATGCAATACAAAACATTCTTCATAATTATCAATCTATTGTTGTTATAGTCATAAGATATGATTCACTGGATGGTAATCATATAGTTAAATGAATCACCCTCCACCATAAGAATGCATTGTCACGTAGCAGGTATGTGACTGGATTGAAAGGTAAGTTGGTAAATGGATAGGTGGGTAGGTAAATAGGATGAGGATGAGTTGGGTGACTAGGTAGATGGGTTTGTGGGTAGATCTATATGTGGGTGCACAGTAGGTATGTAAGACAGTGGATGAATAGTTAGGGTGGTTGCATATGTAAGTAGTGGATGGATAGATGGGTGGGTAAATAGACTGGAATTGAAGTTGAATTGAAGTTAGGAAGGATGGTAGGTAGTTAAATACAGAGGTGGTTGAGTAGGCAGATTTATTGATGGATAGGTAGGTTGGTGAGCATATATGGAGGGTGAGTAGGAGGGTTGAATAGGTTGGGAAGGTCGGTATGTGGGTGAGTACATAGATACATAGGTGTTAATGCATGTAGGGTGAGATGATAGGTAGGTAGATAAGACTGTCAGTACATAATATAGATATATAGGTAGGTGGGTGGACAGATGGCAAGGGTGAAAGTCAGAGGTGGAAAGATTGAGTGGGTAGGTATGCAAAGTACATGGGTAGGCAATTATATATATAGGTGGGTAGGTGGGCCAAGTTGGCAGATAGGATTGGTAGGTAAATACATGGTTGGGTAGGGTTTGGGCATATATATACACACACACAATTATATATTAATACACGAGTGGATGAGTAGTCAATAAGTAGGTTAAGTTAATATGTAGGTGAGTATGTTGGGCTCGAGGTAGATATGTGGATGGGTAAAGTGGGCAGATAGCATGGTATGTGGATAGACAATGGGTGTACAGGTGGGTGGGTAGTTAGACGGATAGATAAGTGGGTAGAATGCTAGGTGAGGGGTTAATAGAAGGATGATTGGGTTGGTAAGTACTGGGGATGTGTGTGAGTAGGGAGATTGGGTAGGGTATTTTTTTTTAAATCTTCTTCATTTACTGCATGCTCCATTACTATAATAATACTACATACATTACTATCATTTCATCGTTACATGTTATCCTTAATACTATTTTTAACACTGTTATATTCTTATTCTAACCTATCATATTTTGAAGATTGTTGAAATTGGTACTAAATATGCTTTTATATTATTTACATCAACATTCTTAGTCACCACATTTTCTAGCCTATTTGTCAATTTGTGTTAATTTTTTTTTTTTTTTTTTGAGTAGTGTTTAACGCCCGTT
The DNA here is from genome assembly GCA_030762175.1 of Metallyticus violacea. Taxonomy (NCBI): domain Eukaryota; kingdom Metazoa; phylum Arthropoda; class Insecta; order Mantodea; family Metallyticidae; genus Metallyticus; species Metallyticus violacea. The sequence goes on from CM060833.1 coordinate 37,021,829, forward strand.
TTTACTACTGAGGCACCACAGGCGGTGGACACTGGTGATACATGAGATGAAATGATATATTGGGAAAGGATTTTTTTTTTTTTTTAAGGAAGGAAGCGTTCCAGGCCTAAGTTTAGGTACCTCCCCGGCATTTGCCAGTTATGAAGACTGAGGAAAACCTGGAAAAAACCCCAGTCAGGGAGGACGGTCCTGGCGGGATTCGAACCGCAGACCTCCCGGTCACGAGTCCATGCCTTAACGACCTCGGCCACCCGTGGCGGTGTGTTAATTTGAAAACTGTCAAAATTGATACTGTTTACAAAATTTTTAAACTGTTTATTATATTTTACAACTTCACTATTGTCTATTAGCCATAGCCTAGTTACTTTTGCTGCATCATTTCTCACCGTTTCTTCAAGATGTGTTCCACCATTTGTATACCCTCCTGACATATACGTGATGGGTTCTCTGCTATTTTCAAGTGATGAAAGTAGACTCCAAATTTCCCCTGTCCTAGGAGGATTGCTGTAATATTGGGGCTTAGAAGGATGTTGGTTTTTAGCCTTTTAGCTACAGTCAGAAAATATGATTTTGTAATCACTCTGTTTGTTGCCACTCTGTTTCTCATGGTCGCTAACTTTCTTCTCTTAATTCATTCCTCACTTCACATTTTGGGATGAGTTGATAATCCACTGGCAGGTCCTTGCTTTTCACTGCTTCTTTCGCGAGACGGTCTGCTATTTCATTTTCTTCATTGCCTATGTATGCTTTAACCCAAATAAAATGTATTTCCCAGTTTTCTTGTTGGAGCAATTTTAACTTCTTCCTTATTCTTTCATAGAGATTACTATGTTTTGTGTGCTTGTTAATTAAATCTAGTGTAATTCCTCTATCCATGTGCTGCTGTTTGTTTGTTAAAGGTTACATTGTCTATATTTTCCAACTGTTCCAGGACTCTTAATATAGTGAACTGCTCACTTGATTATTTGAGCATTTTTGGTGCAGCTTTACCATATTCAATGAACTGGCATATTATTAAAATACATTATTATTCCTGCCTCGCTTTTGCTGCTATCTCTTCAGTGTATACTCTTTGTCATTTTATTTCTCCTCTATTTTAGGTATATCAGCAGGGTGAGGCCATTCCCCGTACGGTGTTTCACTGTCTACTGTTTGTCCTCTATTTAAGAGTGATCTTCTCTCGATTCCCCTTGTGAAGTTGTATAATTTGGAGATTTTTTTAAGTACTATAGTTACTGGAATTACACCTGTAATAATGCAAAGAGCCTTGTTTGACATTGTCCTGAAAGCCTTGGCTATTTTGATGTTCATAATTCTTTGTTCTCTTCTCAGTTTCCTTAGTTTCCTCAATAAGTTCACTTTATAGCATCTATCCAGACAGATGCCCCATAAGAAAGAGGAAGCAAAATGGCTCCATTGTATAGGCACATCAGATCATAGCCCCCATTTTATTTTAGCAGTTTTGGATAGAGAGTGTATGGTTTTGGCACATTTCTCAATTACATAGTCTATGTGCTGATTAAATTTCAGTCTAATGGCAAAGATCACTCCAAGATATTTTTTAGTATTAATTTGTACTACTTTGCTATTGTTTAAGTAAGTGTTTAATTGTTGGCTTGTGTTAGATTTCCTCCTTGATATATACCCTGTGATTTCTATTAATTGAATGTAATTTTGCTGTTTGTAGCCCATTCTGAGATCTTTAACATTTCTATATTGGCGTAGTTTTCAATTCCTAGTTTAGTTCCTCCCCTAAACAAAACAATAACATCGTCTGCAAAAGAAACCACCTTTGTGCATTGTTTGTAGCTGAGATTTAATAATGAATCATACTGGATATTCCACAACAAGATCCTTGAGGTATCCCTTGCTCACTTTTCTTTCTATTCCTATATTGCCTGCTGATAACATGCTTCTTCTCCCATTAAAATAGCTCTTTGTTAAGAGGTAAAGGCTCTTGGGGCATAGAAAATCCTTCAGTGACTTAAGAATGCTGGGCCACCAAGCCACATCAAAAGCACCTTGAACATCCAGGCTAATCATTGCTACATGTTGCTTGTTTCTCAAAGCTATTTCCATAAAGTATTTCACTGTCAATTTTGGTTTGCGGGGTATGGTTCTTATTTAGCAGGTCACTAGTGTTCAAATACTGCATTATTCTGTTTATGAAGCATTTTTCAAGCACTTTCCTGGCAATGTTTAGAAGGCTGATGGGTTTAAATTTGGTGATGTCTGCTTTATTTTCTAGTCCTTGTTTCACAATTGGTATGATCTGTGCTCTTTTCCAAAAGCTTCCAGTCTTTAAGCAGTGCTTGTATAATGCCGTCATGAATTTTGGTGTTTGAATGTTTGTAATAGTATATTACTTGTAATTCCATTTTCTCCTGGAGCTTTTTTGATTAATCTTCCAGGATACTACATACTTTGTCTTTCATGAATAGTTTGTCATTAATTGTTTTAGGTGGTTTCTTTATATCTGCTCTAATTTGTTTGTGGTACTCATTATCTTCCTTCATGTCATCTTCTGGTACGAAAGTGTCTAGCATGTGATTGATTGTTTCAGTTATGTCCTTTGTATGTGTTCCATCATTTTTTCTGAGCTTTGTCAGCATGGGTATTGTTCTTGAGCTTCCCTGCTGCTAGTTTGTATGCTGCAATCCAAGGATTCATTGTTGCAGTTAAGATAACAGTATTCCTTGCAAGATTTAATTTTTTCTTGCTATATTTTTGCTTGGTACTGCTTTTATATTATCTCATATTGCACTTTTTTCTGCTGCTGTAGTGTTCCTTGTTTCTAGTCCTCTTAAACTTCCTTTCTAAGGCATTGAGTCTTTTCCTCTAATTTTTTAATTCATTTGTCCACTAGGGAATAGTTTTGTTACCACATGTTTTCGTAGCTGCTTTCCTTAATCCGAATGATTTCCTTCAGGCTGTGGTTACAATTAGTTGGAATTTGTTGATTAGATCATCTATGTCAGTCTGTCATGTTGTCATCTTTTCAGTTCCTTATCTATCTCCTTTGAGTGGTTTGCTTGAATGTCAAATTGTTGTTTTAACAGTTTGATGTAGTTAATGTTGTACTTTTCAAAATTATTCTCTTTAATTACATACCTTATCCCGTGGAAGTTCATCTTCTCCTCCTTGGCAGTTTGTGTCCCTATGAAAAAGGTAATAATTCTATGATCCCAGCTGCTTTCTTCTATGACAATCTCCTAATATAAGTATTGCCCAACGTCGTCAATATTGCTAGATCCTCTGCTGGTTTCGAAAAGATTGGTAGGCCATTGTCTTCGTTCATAATATATATCTGATTTGCTATCATAAATTCCTCTAGGATTCTGTCCCTTTCATTTGTTATTCGAGTATGCCAGAGTTTTAACCTTGAATTACTGTCCAGTGATTATAATTTTCTTTCCCTTTACAAAGTCTAGGATTTTCTTTATTTTATTTAAGTCTCTTTCAATATATTTTAATATGTCCAAATAAATACTCACTGCAATTATTGTTAGGGTATCATGGTTAATTTCCATCATTACTGTGTCATCTAAGAGCTCCTGAATCATCATGGCTTCCATTGTTCTATTGAAGATTACCATTGCTGCTCTGCTGTTATCCTTATCAGTTGTATAAACTCGGTATTTTGCCGGATATCAGTATTCCTGATATCTTACTTCCGTAAACTTACGGTTTCTGTACAAATTCTCTACCAGTTTGTGCCTGTGATATGAGACTAATTCAATTCTGTGTCGCTGCTATTGAGTGTTGTAAGTTTATTTTAAATCATCATATCGGTGGTAATTCTCTTATGTGTCTGTTTCCTTTTCCTGTACAGTTAGCCTTGGAAGTCATTTAGTAGTCAGTATTTTGATTTCTGCAAAACAGCACGAATGCTAGGGCAGTCTTTATTAATGAATGAGTGATTTTCACTTATTTTTTTATGATTATTGTGGTAAGTGGCTGAATGAATGGGTATGTACATGTGCATGGGTAGGTAAGCTGTTGGGTTGATAGGCTGATTGTGGGTTATTAAATGCGTTTTTTTGTTTATAGCTTAACAGCCTTCACAGCAACAAAGGTCCGAAAAGATGAGTGAATGATGAAATGAGGGTATAAATGAGGCTGGAATCACCAATGCTTAAAGTTACCTGGCATTCACCTTTTCAGGTCAAGGAAAAACCCTATGTAGGTCATTGACAATATGCGATTCAAATCCAGTACCTCCAGATTTATAGGCAGATGATAAGATGAAAAGTGGTATTTATATGGAAAGAGATTAAGATAAGATGAAAAGTGGTTTTATATGGAGAGCAGCTGGAGGTAGTGGAGGAATTTGATTATTTGGAAATGAGATTAAGTAGTGATTAAAATTGGGAATCGCATGGAAAAAAGATGATGGCTAAAGGGAAATTAGCTAGGAAAGGAGTAAGAATGAGTTTAAATAACATTCCAGAAATATCTGTAAATTGGTTAGAAAGTTTACATGAAATTGCGATGAAAGCAAAAATATTATGTATAGCAGAAATATGGGGACTCTAAGAGGTTATAGAAAGAATTAAGGTAATTCAAAGGGTTTAGTTAAATATGGTGGACTTTCGTAACAGTGATGTTTAATACTAAGAATTTTGTTAGTGTGTATAAGGCCCAAAGGAATAAGCAACTCTAAAGGATATAAATTTGGCCAAATGGGTTAAAAAAAAAAGAAAAGAAAAGAAAAGAAAGGTTTAGTATTGTAAGAAATATAACCTAATATTGTATTGAATGTATAAATTACTTTTAATGTTGTGTTTCGTGTTTGGATGGATCTAAGCCCGGCCCCCTGGATATTCCAGTAGGTAGCTGTTGATAAACCGGGGACTGGGGGACTGAGCCAATCAAATTAGAATAAATTTTGAATGGATTCAGTGCCTTCTGGAATTGCCGAAGGCACTGTTTCTAATTGTTATATTTAAAGGTAATGTTTTTTTTTTCCTTCCTTTATTTGTGTCTATGACCAGAAGAAATGTGCTGATGAACTGAGGACTGGGGCTGTTTGTAAAATTTACTTTAATTAAAAAATGTGTTTTGTATTTAAATGATATAAATAAATATTCATTCATAAATTTTTAAAATTGGTTTAGGAATTTGTACCAAAAAGAGAATAATATAAAAAGAATTTATATGAATGATCAAAGAAAGTTATGCATAGTGATATTTGGGGGAAGCAATTGCAAAAAAATTGCTTTTAGTCAAATTAGAAGAGATTTGTATAGTGGATATATAGGAGAGGGAAGAAAATAATTTAATTGAATTTTGGAGGAAAGTAAGGAGGATAAAAAATATAGAGAGAAAAAGAGATACTGTCACAAATGATCTCTTCTGAGTTGAAATATTTAGAACACTCTTTATGGTTTCACTTATAGAAGATTTATTCAGGACATGTTTTGTGGAACACTTGTTCACATCCTCAACTGTTAAATGATTGAATTAATGTTTTGACTCAGGAAAGATTATTAATGCATGTTTCACTGTGTTCTATTCCAAAGTGAATTATATTGAAAGAAATACAGTCATGTTTTAATAATAAAAAGTTCTTGAGATTGTACAAGATAATAACAGGGAAAAGTATGTACATAGTTGCGATAAAATAGGGCAAGAGGGGTGCAAACAGGGCTATTATATCTTAAAGGATTCAGGAAAAACACGGAAGTAGGTGTTATGTGTGGGGAAAACAGAAGGGGCATACCATTGTTTGTTGCAGTATAGGAGTAGAGAATAAGTGGAGAAAGGTCATTTAAGAAAATGGAAAGAAATATTCTAGTTATAAAAATGCTGAAATGTTGATGACCACAGTCCATGGTATGTTGGGCTTCAAGAGAAAATTATGTCAGTCTCAAAAGTGAACAACTGTATATAATTTGTAACACTTTTGTATATTGTTTGATTAATATAAGAATTCATTTTTAGTTAACTTTGTTTTACATGGTATTAGTGGTTTTTTGTTATTTGAAAATAGGTTTGGATTATAGAAGGAACTGAGCCAAATCCTTCTGAATATTCCAGTAGGAAACTACTGATGAACTGAAAACTGGGGCTCAGTCACTATTGTTATGATTAGATATTGATTTGGGGTTAAAAATTATAATTATTAGTATATATTTTATAGTTGTATTTGAATGGTAAATAAATTTCATTTTCAATTATTATTGTTACGACAAATTCCACTATAAATACTTTCCATATTAATAATATGTGGATTCCACTATGCTCACATGTGCAGGGACCATAATACAGGTATATGGAATTTGCAAAGAGAGTTTTAATGTGACGACATGATTTTTAGTGTTTTACTTTAAATCAAAATAAGATATGGAACCTTATAGTAAGTGAATGGAGTTAGTGTGAAAAAAACTGTATTACATTGTTTATATATATGGAACCTTGTTTCTTTTTTGAGTCTGTAATTTGAAACCAGTAATAAATGTTGGCAAGCTAGTCCAAGCTTCATCAAACAAAGTGCACATGTTGAACAGAATTGAGCACATATTTTAAGGACAACTTTAGTAAATAGTAGGTATGTAGGTAGGTGGGTAAGTGGATGGGGATACAGATGGGGGGTAATGTAAGCTAAGTGGGTAGGTTAAGTGAGTGAATAGACAAGAGTCAGTGGGTATATGGGTGGGTGGTTGGTTGGTAGGTATGTAGATGGGTAGGTTGGCTGGTCAGTTGGTTGGTTTCGAATGATACCTATTAAAATTTTATTAATTTGTCTTCTGGCATTCCAATACAGCTAAAAAATGTTATAATTTTTCTATTTTTTGCATTCCTGTAGGTGGTTCTTATTCATAATTGCATATTACAGTGTTTATATTGGTAGATTTGTATTTTGTGTATGTGGGCTATGAGGCAGTCATGGCCAGTATTTAGTCAAAAGATTGTTGTTGATTTTTGTCTTGGTTTGTTTATTTACTTTTTTTTTTTTGCCAGGGGTCTTTCATATTTTTCCATTTGTTGTTTGGAAATTGTCTTTGAGGAATTTTCTTTAGTTCTTTTTTTTTTAATTAAATTCTTTATTGAATGTAAGTTCATTAATATTTTGTAAAAGTGGGTGCATTGCTTTAATGATTGATCCATCAAATGGAGAAGTGCATTAGATTTAAGGGAAAACAGTTTCTAAAGCAGACTGAAAATTACATTAAAACCAGTGGCTTCAATCCCACAGCACACAAACATGCACTTCTTAACAGCTTAGCACAAAGACTCATTAACATACTCATGAATGAGTTCAAATATAGCGAAGAGTACCTCACATAGGACAAATGGCAAAAAGCAATGGGTATGACCAAGAAATTGTAGACCAAAAAATCAACATACTCAAAGAAAAGAAGAGGTTAAAAAAGGTTACAACATTGTCAGAAAAAAAGAAACTACCATTCACAAGAAATTTACTTATCATCCTTGGGCCATTAAAAATTCCAGAAAATGCTCCAATATTTTGGGATTACTTTGTCCTCATTGAACAAATTCAGCATATATAATCTGCTCAACTCTGGCAATAATGATAGAATACCTGATGAGAAGAAGCCAGGAATATATCACATCAACTGTTCAGAATGCAACAAAGTATATACTGGCAAAACAAAAAGAAGCATTGGAATTAGGCTACAGGAACACTGGAGAAACATCAAGTACAATCATATAGATAAATCAGCAGTTGCACATCACTTTTGGAGAGATAAATATGATATAGAAGTGGAAGTAAAATTAATACAATTTTTAGATAAACCCTTTGAGCCTGGAATATGGGGGAAAAAAATTATAAAAAAATATGAAGATAATGTTATGAATTTCAAGATCCCAACAGAAGACAAATTAACCTAAAAATTCATAAAATGTTCACGAGAGCTACACCAAGTTCATTCAACCAACAACGAATCCAGCAGTCGAAACACAGCTGATAATGCGGGTGAAGGACTGTGAAACAAATTAATTGCTTCACTGTATTAGTTCCAACACGAAATTAATTTGAAATTTGGTTTTCTAATTTATTAGTAAATGTTGTAACAAAAAATTAGTGTTGTGAGAATTTGAACAGCTAATCTAAGCTAACCTAAAATAGGGATGCTTGATCTGCTTATATCTTGAGACTTCAAATATGCTATATTAAAAACCTGTGCATTAATAGAAACAGTAGATGCAGTAAAACATGCAAATTACAATTTAATTACAGAGTGACATATTCTGTGAAATTATCAGCAAGTTCTGTTACTCCAGCCAGTATGATATAAAATACACTTACAGTTTCCACTAAATACACACTGGTGGCTCGTTTGGAGACAGCTTGATCTAATGGTGTGCCCTTATGTAGAAAAAAGGACACATCAGAAATGTGCACTCCAATCATGAAGTTGCCATTGTCCATTTGCTTACATGATACAGCATCATCCAGGTCTCGAGCTGTCAGTGGGTCAATAGTGAAAATGCACTCATTTCTGTTAAAACAAATAAGAGCATCATTATTTTTACACAAAACATAATGACTTCAAACTTAATTCCATAGTTATGCCCTATGTCATGCACACTGTTTCAAACGAATTTAAATTATTTCAGAATAAGTGCATATGTAGATGGATTAGGAAAGGTTATCTCTATTTGTGTATTCAGTTATTTGTTACCAATGCGTAAATCTTTGAGAGATTCCATCAGCATCTAAATTGTATTGTATTCACTTTTTATTTATTAACCTTAATATTTCTGATGCTTTACTCAGACCTTCAGGCAGTGGTAGGATGATGATTGTTTGCAGCTGCATTGGAAAATTTTAAGTATATAAAAAAATCTGCTCATATGCCATTTGGGCCATAGGAACTGCATGTTTGGCTACTGGTATTTTACCCAGTTTATAATGCTATTTTCATTTTGTCCTAAATATCATTGATAATATTCTATGATCCTATGACCAACATTCTCTAAAAATTTAAACTGATATAAATGACAATCTTACCGGAGGTCAGCTCTTAATTTCAACTCTTTTTCTGATATAACATATGGAGCACGGGGAAAATATTGGTAAAGTCCGATGTCAAAAGGGTGATATTCAATGTCATTTTCCAGCAGAATGGCTGTTGTCTCTGCTTTGACATCTCCAGAAGAACCAATTTTTTCCACAATTTCACTAAATGCAAACAAAACACAAGTTAATTACTACTATTAAAAAAAAAAAATTGTATTGGAAACTTAATTAGAAGTTAGTAAGAGTGAAGCAGGACATTATAACCATAAAGAACATGGGCATAATGTGTCACAACAACTAATTTATTCATTAACACTAGAATGACCAATGGCAGTCAATTGATCACTTTTGATTTTCACTGTTTTTAGAAGTATTTTTCTACAGTTTTTGACTTTTAATCTCTTTAAATGACATTTAGCTCACCAATTTTTTTCCCTCCTTTTCCTCCTTTGCATATGTAGCTTTTTAAAACTATAGCAAATTTACCATTGGTTCCTGGAGGTGATCAATTGACCACTTCCTACCCACATTTCTTATGTGGTTTATTGTGTTGTTGTAACTGCCAATAAACATCACTGCACAACAAACATGTTTCAAACTCATTGTAGTGTAGTGCATGAGTCATTGTTATCAGCTCTTGTATTCGTGTTATAAAATTTCACATAGCTTTACATTTTCACATAGCTTTCATCAACTACTGTCACCATCACTAATGGCTGATTACAGGTATGAAGGAACATTTAAGGCAGCTAGACACAAAACATGTCAAATAGGGTTATGTAAGTAAAATAAAACCAAAGACTGCTGTTCCACATGTAAAAAAAATGTTGTATGTAGTTTTGTGTAATCAAAAAACTCTGTAATAAGTGTCATACCAATATCTATGAGAATGTTTCATGGAACAGCTTTCTGTATAGATATAAACCAAATTTGTATGTTTTTTTTGTACAAAAATTTGTTACTTTATAACATAGAACAAACCCAATTTGCGTAATAAAATATTTCTAATTTTTGAGAAAACATGCACTTATACTTGAAATAAAAAATAAATAAACTTTTTTTTTACTAAAAACCATTTAACAGAAGATGATCTATAAAAGATGAACAAAAGAATGAATGAACAAAATGTGAATGCATCACTGAATTACCAACAAATTAAATGAATAGGCAAAGGGACCTGGGGACATAAAGCGCTAAACATACATGATACTTAAGCAAAACCCACGAACATAAAAATATCTGAAACCAGAAGCTTGATTCAAGCTGGACTGGAACCTGGTTCACAGTTCAGAAGTCATATTGTTCCCTCAACATCACTATATTCATTTGGCAAGTATGAGATTTCATTGGCCTGAGTCAGGAGAGCACTTAAATATTTGATACTGAGTAGACACCAAGAATATACAAACTCACTCTGGAAGCTAAATGCAAACTGGATTCGAACCTGGCTTGCATTTTAGAAGCAAAATCTTTCCCTCTATACTATCTAAGTAGGCTAGAAGGTGATAAGGAAAAAATTTCATAGTTTTCAGTGAGAAAAATTATTAAAAATGCATAAGAAAGTAGCAATGATCAATTGACCATTAACAGGCATTTTAGGGGAAACTTGAAGCTCGGGCATTCTAGTGATAACAGAACATGTTTCAGGAGCTTCTTCAGCTGGCAACCAATTTACATTAGCATATCCTACACTAATATATTAAATCTGTTCACACAAATTTCACTTATATAACACCAGGACATGTTTCAGTAGTAATCGCTCCATCATTAGATGTTGACCAACTACATTTAGTGGCTGGATCCCAAGGTGCTTCTGTGGCAGTCTCTGATGGTTCTAGTAGGAACTTGCCAAGTTCATCCATGGATGAAACATCAAACTTTATTATGTTTTTCTTATTTTTTAGGATGAAAATTTTTTCCCAAAAGGATATCTCCTTTGGATTGTAAAGTTCTTTCAGAAGCTTAGTTTCTGGTTTAATTTCATGATTTGGTCCAAAAATGAGCTGCCACCATTGATTTATCAATTTACTTAAAATGAATATTCCCAAAGTGTTCTTTTCCCTAATTCCAAATATCTCTTTGTTTTTCCAATGTATCTCTGCATCACAATCTGAGCAACATTTGATTTCTTCTTCTTCTTCTTATCATGATGATGATGATGATGATGATGATGATGAAGAGAAATTTGGAATTTCAGAGAAAAGAACACTTCAGATTTCAACCAATGATTCAACAATTTTGCAACAGCTGAGGATGTGGACAAATGTCCATGAAACATGTCCAGATTAAATCTGAAGTGAAGCTAGGAATGATTTTTAAATAATTTGACTCAAAAGTGATTATTAATCATCTTTACTAGGCCTTTAATGTCGTACTTTCAAATATTATAAAGTTTTGTTTCATTATAGGTTTAAGTATCCATGTTTTAGATGCATTATGTGACAAAAAAATTATGGCCTCCCATATTTTAATTTTAGTTTATACAACTTCTGTTTTAGCATTCCTCCAATATTTTATTAACTTTGGGAGGATTATATCATGCTTTGTGCCTTATTAACTTTTAAATTATTTATAAGAAACTGTCACACATATATTGTATAAACATAACTTGTTTTGAACGAACAATAATCTCAAAAATCATGCCAACAGGTTTGCAATTTACTGCAATGTTAAACCATACAAAGGCTGGAATTATCGAAAGTTTGTGAGAAATGATTAACTTAAATCACCCACCTTTCTAGCTAATATATACATACCCAATAGCATACCCAACTTCTGTCCAGTCTTTAATGCTAGCAAGGAACAAGGTTGTCTTGTACTTATCAACATCTTGAAAGAAATTCTCTGGGCACTTTTCCACAGGTATTTTTATGCGAGGAATACGTGAGTCTCTTGGAGAAAACAGAACAAAATTCTTGTTTTTATCTGGCATTGGTCTTATCGTACCAACACCTACCCTTGGATGAACTTTCTCACTTATGTACACAATCTAAAAAAAGTCATAAAACAATATTATAAAACACTGTATTTTGAGATCAAAAGAAACTTGTTAGTATGCAGACATGCAAGGATCCCTCTAATTTCTTGACTAGGCTGTGTGTTTTCATCTGGTCCAGATGATGTTATTTTGCTGAAAAAAATATATATATTACTAAAAATGAAGTTAAATGCAAAAATGGCTGCACAAACATTATGATGAAACATTCTTTGAAATTATTGGTGTAAATGTTCATACTGATAATGGTAGTATTTTGGTTTTTGGTTTGTTCAGATCACCAAACTCAAATTTGAAAGATTTTCTAAATAGCTTAGATGAATTTTTAAAAAAGATACTAAAAATTGATAGTAAAATTATATTATGTGACTTTAGAAAATAGTAATTTTGAATTCTATGACCTACTGCAAAGTCGAACCTAAATGATTTAACCCTAGGTTCCAACAATTATTGACCATTCAAGTAAGGCAATATATCACAATAACTAGAAAACAAAAATGTTCATCAATAATAACTTTCTGGTATCTGATTATACAGCACAAATTGTTATGCTGAAAGTGAAAAAAACAAAGTTTATGCATTTTAGGAAATTATTAACCAAATGTACAAATTCCAAAAGATAGGCTAACTTATGAAAATTGGACAGAAGTATATTCAGCCAAAACTATTTGTGAAAAATGGAACTCCTTAAATTTAAAATTAATGTCATCATAACTAATACAATGAAGCAATTAATTTATTCATTATTAGCTAGTGAGACAATTTAATACTTTTATGCTAAACTTACCATTGAATTATGCAGAATATATATTTTTTTTAAGAACTATTGAAATTACACAAATTCGAAAATTCTAATTGGAACTAAACACAGTGAAGCTTTTGAAATGTATATAATCAACTACTTGTTGTCTAAACAACAACAAGTAGTGGATTATATACATTATGCAGAATATGTTTCACAGGCTTTTGCTCACATCATCAGCTGTGAGCCGATTCTGGATTCGTTGTTGGTTGGATGGACTTGGCATAGCTCTAGAGCACATTTTATGAACTGTTGGATTAATTTATCTTCTGTTGGGATCTCACAGTTTATAACCTTATCTTCATATTCTTTTTATTAAGAGTTTTTCCCATTTTCAGGCTCAAAGAGTCTATCTACAAATTTCAGTAATTTGACTTCCATTTCTATATCATGTTTATCCCAATAAAAGTGATGTGCAACCGAGGATTTACCTATCCAATTGCACCTGATGTTTCTCCAGTGTCCTTTAGCCTAATTCCAATGTTTATTTTTGTTTTGCCATACTTTGCTGCATTCTGAACAACTGATTTTATATATTCCTGGCTTCTTCTCATCAGGTATTCTATCATCATCACTGGAGTTGAGCAGATTATTTAATCTAAATTTTTTCACAGGGGAAAAAATAATAGAACTATAAACAAGAACTATAAAAACCTTTCAGAGATAGATTTATAAATGTATGAGTTACATTTAATGCTAACAAAAGTTTTGAGAAATTATATATGGGACAATCTGGAGTTTACATCTTTTCAGCACATTAACTTTAATACAAAAAAGAAAGCTGTAAAGCAACAAAAGAACTTGCACCATAGAAAAGTTATGAAGAACAACACCTGAACTTTCAGATTGCAATATAGTGAACCTATGTAGAGAAAATTTCAACAAGGAAGAAATAAATGGCTGAAGACATGTGTCAATTTCTCTAATAATATGGAGGAAATAAGATCTGGAGAAGGCAATCAACGGGTTAAATATTGATAAGAAGATCGTTAGAAAAAAGGGGAGGAGATTCTGAATCACATTGCCACATAAGGTTAGGTTTAGAGCACAAAAGCAAATTCTGGAATCGCTTAATAAAAAACTGATATTATACAAAAAAACAGATAAAGGAAATAAAATTGTGATCACGAAAAAAACTATCACTCACAAGAAATTTACTTATTATCCTTTGACCACCAAAAAATTCCAGAAAATTCTCCGAGAGTTTGGGATTACTTTGTCCCTAGTGAACAAATTCAGCCTAAATAATCTGCACAACTGCAGTGATAATTATAGAATACCTGATGAGAAGCCAGAAATATATCAAATCAACTATTCAGAATGCAACAAAGTATATATTGGCAAAGCAAAAAGAAGCATTGGAATTAGACTATAGGAACACTGGAGAAAAACATCAGGTACAATCAGATAGATAATCAGCAGTTGCACATCACTTTTGGAGAGATAAACATGATATAAATTTAAATGTAAATTGGAACTTGCACAGTGAAGCTAGTAATATTAATTGATATCATTGTATGATTCAGTTGAACTATACACTCTTAAAGCCTCTTGAGTCTTCCATCTTATCGTCGTTGCAAAAACAAATTAATGCGGGTTAGTGTTCCTACAGCTCGAAGGCCTATTTACTACTTAAATGTAAATTTGATATAAATTAGTGAATTTCAAATTATTGAAATTCTTTGATAGACCCTTGGAGCCTGGGAATATGGAAAAAAATATGAAGATAAGGTTATGAACTTCTCAAGATCCCAACAGAAGATAAATTAATCTAAATTCATAAAATGTCCACAAAAGTTACATCAAGTCCATCCAACCAACAATGAATCCAGCAGTCGACTCACAGCTGATGATGCAGGCAACATGTACTGTATAATTCAATGGTAAGAGAAGCATAAGGGTATTGAATTGACTAGCTAATTAAGAATAAATGGAACTCCTTCTTTATTATACTAAGGCACCATTTTTACTTAGCTTGTTCAGTAAACAAAATGCTCATTAGTTTAATCATGGGGGGGGGGGGGAATTATTACCTACAATAATGGCTCTCAAAATAAAATCAAAGACAATTATGAGTTAAATTTATACAAAGAATTCTAAAACAAATATATAAAGCTATATAAGCAAGCAATGATAAAACATGAAAAGCATAACAACAGCATAATCATGTCAAATAATGTAGCAAAACATGAAACATTGTAAATAAATACAATCGGATAAAAATTAAAAAAAGAGCACCTCCCTTAATGATAAGCAAAAATGCATTATATAACAGACATATTTTAAGCATGAGTAGAAGTGACAATACTGTTGACATAGGACAGAAATTACTTAATATAAATGTATTTCCAAATATATATTTATATCACACAAGTATAGAGGAAGTAGATTCAATAATTTGCAGTTTTAAAGATGACAGTGGTTTTGGATGATATGGCATTACCCGAAAATGTTTTAATGTAAACACTTGTTAGGAAATATATTGGTGCAGCTGATTAATAATTTGATGGAAAATGTAGCATTCCCTGATTCACTGAAAATAGCACTGTCAGACCTGCATATAAAAAGGGATGTTGAAATGCCCAGCACCTAAAGACCACTTACATAATTATTTGCAAAATTATTTGAGAAGGTAATACAAATAATGTTAACAGGATATCTAGAATAAAAAACATAGTTTTACAATCTCAACAGCTTTTTGTAAAGATTAAAAAAAAACATTGTCACTGCTATATCTGAATTTATTCACAATATAATGACACAGCTAGAGGAAAATAATAAAACTATAGATATATTTCTATGCTTATCAAAAAGCATGAACTTATTTCATCTTCTTAAAAACTGTTTACCGTGTGCAGAAGGTCATAGCAAGCAAGAACACTGTACAGGCATATTCAAATCAAAATATCTGGTCAGAATGGGAGTTCCTCTAGGCTCAATATTAGGTCCTCTATTATTTATACTTTATGTACATAATATAACATGTTCATATGATTATAGTGTTATAGCGTATGTTCATGATACTTCACTAATGTTTACTGACAAAACACTTAAACCATTGGAAGAAGAGGCTACAATATCTTTGTTATACTCAAACTATTACAAATTTGACAACTATGGGTCAATGTTCAACAAAACAAAATTCATGCTATTTGAACTTCATGACAAAGATGAACACACAAAACACTTAAACCATTGGAAGAAGAGGCTACAATATCTTTGTTATACTCAAACTATTACAAATTTCACAACTATGGGTCAATGTTCAACAAAACAAAATTCATGCTATTTGAACTTCATGACAAAGATGAACACACACTTGACCAAACTAGCTGTTCCAAATTCCTAGGAATCTAAATTGATAGAAATTTAAGTTATACGCACCATGTAAGTATGCATTGCAAAAATTGTGTGTTCAGTTTGTTAAGAAAATATCATAACAGTCAGAAGGAAACACATTAAAAATGGTGTATTATGTTTTGTACACTCAAATATTACATATAACATAGAAAAATTGGGAATGGCACAAGAGAATGGCAATGACAGCAATTTGTAGATGTTTATGCTTAGCACCAGATATGAGTATTAAACGGTTTGAAAGAATATACTCTGCTTTGGTTCAGTGGCAGTAGATTTATGGAGCAGAAATCTGGGGAATTGATGATAAATGACATACTAGGGATTTAATTCAGAGTTTTTTTGTAAGCTAATATTGGGATATTGTACTTATGAAGCTGTTGACCATGGAGTGATAATATATCCTAAACTTAGGTATTCATTTTTTACATTATACTCCACTTACATAAAAATAAGATGCATTTCGTCTGGATAAATCAGCAGTAGCAGTAACACTTTTGGACCAAAAATCATGAAATAAAACCAGAAATTAAACTGCTGAAACATCTTCACAACCCATTGGATTTATCCACTAGGGAAAAAAAATTTTCATATTAAAAAATTGAGAAAACCTAATGAACTTCCAGTTTCCTCCTATGGATGAACTGAGCAATTTCCTACTTCAACCAACAGAGGCCACCACAGAAACATCCAGGTGTCTAGCCATTGTTTCGAGTAATGGCAGTTTAGTGAGTAACTGAAGATGAGAGAGATTCTTTCGAAACGCATCTTATTTTTATATAAGTGGAGTTTAGTGTAAAAAATGAATACCTAAGAATATTGGGATGTCCCAATAATACAGCTAATGCTGGAGCCTTGGCAGAGTTAGGACAGATAAGTGTGAGAGGATTAATGATGGAAGGGTATTGAGATATTTGTTTTAGGTTCAAGAGCTACTTGATACTCATATTGTGAAAATATGTCTGAGATATCAAGAAGAAAAGTTGAGTTTTAGAGGTAATACCTGGTTAGGGAAAGTTAGCGAGCAGTTGTGTAAGAATGGCCTAGGAGATTTTTGGGTTAAAATTGGTGAATTAAGAAGGGTATTTTGGAGAGGTAATAAGAAGACTGAATATACAGACAGGCAAATTTTATTCTCCCATTTTAGAGAGAAAAATTCAATGCATGGTAAACCCATATTAAAAATGGACCAGACAAAGAAAAGTATACCATAATTTGTAGGAAGTATGAAAGGGAAAGGATAGCTTGGTTTAGATTAGGTATTTGGAAATTAAGGGCTTTCAGTAGGGATGTTATCCCAGGGGTCTGCCTTATCTGCTGGGAGAAGGATGATGAGATGCATATTACTTTTCAGTGCAAAGGAACAAATGAGTGGAGGGTAAATTAGACAAGTAAGAAATGGTTATTGAGGAATAAAGAAGTTATAGCAAGAAAGATTTCTGACGATCAAGCTCAGCTATCTAAATTAGGGGAGTTTTTATGCAAGGCAAAAAAACAAATGGAGATGGTCAGTACAGAGTAATAAGAAATTGAATTAAAATAACTAAATTGCATTCTCTTAGATTATTAGGCAATGTGATTTTATGTATGCAATCCTTTAGATCTATTCTATTTTGAGGTAGTATTTTGGGGCATCTATTTCTAATGAAGAATTTAGGGGACTATTTACATAGAGTTAAAAATTATTGCATATATAGTTGACTTGTTTTTGATTAGTTTTAAAATTGTTGGTACTCATATAGTAGGTTTAGGGTTATAAAATTAATCAGCAAATGCTGTTTTGAATTGAACCAGAGTGGAATATGTAAAGTTTATTTGTTAATTTGTAATTGATGAACTCAAGAATTTAAACAGAGCAGGAGCTTAAAAAAGAGCAAATATGAGGAAAATAAATAAGGAAAAGAACGGAAAGAGAATTTAATTTGAAATTTAGTATAGAAATTTTTGTAACACAAATTGCATTTGGAGTTACACCTAAGAATGGCCAGGGCCAAATAGGTGAAGATCTCTTGTATTTATTTTGTCTTAGCATTTAAATAAATAAATAAATTAATTAATTAATAAAATATAGAAATCTGAGGTGCGACAAGTAACTCAAATTTGAATAGAGTATTTATACAATGGAAAATAAATCTGAAATGCATTTATAATTTAAATAATTTCAAATCTATCAAAGAAATGTTTAGAAAGCAGCTGACACTTA
Source organism: Metallyticus violacea (assembly GCA_030762175.1). Taxonomy (NCBI): domain Eukaryota; kingdom Metazoa; phylum Arthropoda; class Insecta; order Mantodea; family Metallyticidae; genus Metallyticus; species Metallyticus violacea. The sequence goes on from CM060833.1 coordinate 37,040,175, forward strand.
AGTCATATCGTTGTATGTCTACAGAGTTATTTTACTAATAGCATCAAAAGGGGAACAAACATCATTCAATAAAGATCATTATAAATATAACACAAGAGGAATAAATAATTATCCTAGGGAGTATAGGACCATTGAGCAATAAAGATCCATACAATATGGATATTATATAAACTTCCAAAGCCAGCAGAGAGGAAGAAATGGCAAAAGGAGAGAAAGGAAGAGAGGAGCAGCTGATGACATCACCAGGTACATTGTAAAGTGTCCCCTACAGCTGAGCAAAGATGTCAACAGAAAAACATTAGGAGCTGTGACTGGCCTGGATCTGTGGAGAGAGATTGGATTGGGTGTAGTCTACACACCTGGGGGAAGTATTATACAGGTAGAAGAGCGAAGAGTCACATCAGAAAAAGAGGCAAGACTAACAAGAAGCAAAGCAAAGTTGGAGCATTATTGATTTGGGAGAAAGGATTCAGAATAGAAATTGTGTACCTTTTCTATAGTATGATGGAATATGGAAGAATCAGTAGCGAAAAAATGGGGTGAAGGTTAAAGGTAAAGGCCGGCTGTTTGGTGATATATGTTTATCTGTAAGAAGAGAAAAAGTTTTAAAAATTAAGGTTGAAAAGGATTTAGAGGTAATAAAGTGCTGTTGTGTAATATTAGTGTCTATGAGGATGAAGTATATATGTGTATTTAGGTATTGTTTAGAATCCACCTAGCTCTTCAAGTTTCTATGATTTAAATTTGTTCACCAAATTCAGAAAAATTTTTGAAGAACTATGGGACAAATATACAGAGGTAGAATTAATGTTAGGGGGGGATCCAAATGCAAGAATAGGGAAACAATCCATTAGGGTAGATTCCAATGATTGGGGATCAATAGATGTAAATTTAGAGAAGTGTTGTAGTGATGATAAAGTTTATAATAACAAGGGTAAAATTAATTGAATCTGTGAAGAGAATAATTTCTTATGAAAGTGGAGAAATGCACTAATTGAAACAAGAGGCAGAAGAATTTTAAATTTAAAAGTTAAAATTAGAGAAAACATTAAGGGACTATGAAAATGCATAGGTATGGTGAGACAAAAATGGTTAGGGGTACAAAAACTCAGGCAAGATGTGTGAGAAATGGTATAGATTCATTAGATAGTGAAAGGAGGATGAAAAGAGTACAGGAAGGAACGGGATTAGTTATTTAGCATTATACACCAATAATCAGGATGTTAGTGTGTATAAGGTCCTAAGAAATAAGCAACTCTCAAGGAGAGAAATTTACTCGAAAATTAATTAAGAAGGGGGAAAGCTTTAGTACTGTATGAAATTTAATGTACAAATTTATGTATGAGAAATGTAAAGAAAGTAGTGATTAATAAATTCATTCATAAACTTCCAAGATTCATTAAATCTGCACAAAGTAATATTTTGAAAAATTGCTGAAAAGGTATCTCATACACAAATGTCTGCACAGAATAGATGAATTATAATAGATAATGCTACCATTATTGTTCTTGTACAGATCATTCTGACTATAAGTATGTGAGGGCCCCTTTATATCTAGACATAAATTAATTTCTTTTTTATTATATTAATTATATTTTGTATAGATTGATCTGCACTTCATAAACTGGGTTGAAAAGATAACTAGAACTCTTAATGCATGGTATTATATTACTGCATTTTGAATGGCTCATATAACTCATATAAACTATGTATAGATATAGACTATGCTTAATAATTGCATTTCACAAGTCTATGAGCAATAAAGCTATTATTATTATTATTATTATTATTATTTATAAAATAATAATGATTCTGTAGATAAAAGGAACCTTAAAACTAGTTTTAACTAGGAAAATCGAGTTTTAATTAATTTCGGGTTTTCCTGGTAACATGTTAATTAATTCTATGTTTAGCTCATGTCAAACTTCAAATATAAAACTTTTATTGAAAACCAGAACCTTCCAACAAACATAGTGAATTCTAATATCGACTAATTAATACTAGTACATACAAAAGAGTCCTGTTCCAACTATACTATAAGGGTTTTGAATTTTCCTGGTAACATGTAATATAACAAGGGCATGATACAAAAGCAGGAAACAAAGGCCACAGAACTTTTGTTACAGATATTAATCTCAAAAATACACCAATCATATCATGCAATGCTTAAGAGATCATTGCCAATGTTTGCTATTAGTTTGTTATAAAGGTACTTACTTTGCCAGTCCTCTGTTTCCTTTTATCCTTTTCCTAAATTGAAATAAAACAACAAGAAAATTAGTGTTCTGCTGTGATATATGAATTATATTACTATTACAAAATATTTGTTCATTTTCCTACCTTCCATTCCTTCTCAGGATTAAGCTGGACAACAACAATGTCTCCTTCCAATGCTCTATTTCGGTTATTCATTCCTTCTATTAATATATCCTGTCCTTTGTCCTGCAACAAGAATACAGCTGATATGATACACACTTCATAAAACCACTTACATTTTGCACTGATTACACAGCTCAGAAGATTTCATTAATTCTAACTCGAAATACATTCAATCATGTGATCATTGTCAGATATCAACAGTATTCATATACTATGAGCTCACAAATTTTAAAACACTTTTAATGCTCTACTCACTTGGTGAATTTTAAATTTTTTTGATTTAGTTTTTATGTTTAAGGTATGCTCCATTGTGTCAGATTTCATTATATACTCAGCTACCAACATGTTGTCAAAACAGGACAAAAAATGTCTTTCCCTACCCAAATCTGTGGAAGTAGACAGTTACAGAATAAACCTTTTTTCTCTCATTTTCCAGCATAAGCATAATATTTTCCATATTATCTTCCTCCTCAATGGATGAACACATTTATTTATAGTGACAATAAAGAATTATTGTTCCATATACCATGTTTCCAATTACAAGAATAAACCTACAAACAAGTGCATTTTCCTGACATTTTTTTAAGGTTTTATATACAAATTAGAAAATGCAATTGCCTGATTATTGCAAAAAGAACAGAAAAAATTCTTATTATAAAAAGCAATCCTTCAATGAAGAATTTAAAGAAACAGAAAAAATGAAATATTGGTTTCAAACTACCAATATTAAACATGCAATTAGCCATTTTACCATTTACAGGTTTCTTGCAAGTTACATATCCTTCCTTTTTCTTACCTCTTCTTCAATGAATATCAGAAATCTAAAATATTGCAGTACTGCATCCCAACATTCCCCATATTATTTTGCAACACTGATTCTCTAGTTTACAACATTTAAGTATGTTATACAAGAGGCATTCAATAAAGTACTTCAATATACACATTTTTTTCTTAACAAGTTTATCTTGGAAAATGAATGTATAGTGTTTAACGCCCATTTTTGCTACAGAGGCACTACAGGCGATGGACACTGATGATTTATGAGATGAAATGATACATTGGGAAAGCATTTAATTTTAAGGAAGGAATCATTCCAGGCCTAAGTTTAGGGTACCTCCCCGGCATTTGCCATTTACGAGGACTGAGAAAGGAGGACCGTCCTCCCTCAGTCAGGGAGGACGGTCCTGGCGGTATTCGAACCCAGACCTCCCGCTCACGAGTCCGTGCCTTAACGACCTCGGCCATCCATGGCGGTGTTTATCTTGGAAAAATCATATACATTATGCTTAGTCTAGCCATAAATTCTGTCAAAAACTTTTGGATTGTGTTGTACAACTGGTTGTCAAGGTCATCAAATATATAATTTATTAATTTCTTTTTATGTGATCGTATCACAATTTTTATACAGGATTAATTCTTATATAACTGTCAATTGTTACACAAAAGTAAAACTTTATAATCAATCAATGTAATGTCCTAATTAAACAAATAAAATGACCAAGTGATTTTTTTACTTTATCCTTGCCATGAGGGCAAAGAAGAAATTAGGTAACCTACTTTGCAGATAGACAAATGTTGAACTTAATAATTCATAACATATACTTGAGATCATTGTATCAAGCTCCAATTAACATTTCTAATTAATACATAACATATATATAGAATTGTTCATGTTTAAGTCATCTTCAAATACTGTAGTTGTCGCATGTATAATATGGAGTATAAATATCAGCACTAAGTTCATGTACTCAAGTCTTTTCATTTACAGCACAAGAATCAAGTTTTCCACTGGTGAGCCAAAATATTGTTCTCCACACACCAAACAGAAAACAATGTCCTCTTTTGTGATTTTGCATTTTGACAGCATTGTCTTCCCAGACTCTTATTTCATATCACTGATTTTTCCCATCAGTTTCTCACAGACTGCCCTTTTTTTACACGGGGATGATGTCAATATTTCAGATTTCTGAAGATGCCATTTTCACTAGATTGAAACAGAATTTTAACAGTGCCTTCTAGTGTAACATCAGGCATCTCATTCAATATACAACTGAGTCAGTATTAGGTGACACTAAAACTTCACTAACTGATTAATTCTGACTGACAGTCAGTCCCCAGCTGAAGATGAGAGTGAATGCTCTTGAAACATGTTCTGAAGAATTAATCAGTTAGTTAAGTTTTAGTGTCACCTAATACTGACTCAGTTGTATATGTAACAACTTCACTGTTCCTAACTTCTTTTAAGATTACAATTTCATACGAGCTTACAGCTGTTAAGAAGTAACCTACATTAAATAAACTGACAGTCAGTCCCCAGCTGAAGATGAGAGCGAATGCTCTTGAAACATGTTCTGAAGAATTAATCAGTTAGTGAAGTTTTAGTGTCACCTAATACTGACTCAGTTGTATATGTAACAACTTCACTGTTCCTAACTTCTTTTAAGATTACAATCTCATTCAATGTTTCACACCTTACTGGAGTTGAAAGGCATCTATTTGTGTATTCTTGTGATTCATTGGTATTCTCACAAGAATTAACACTGCCAGATGTGTTACAATAGATTATCTTTCTATCAATAGAACCATCTGACTCCTAAGAGGCCTTTATACATTGTTTGCTTTCTGTAGTGGACAGAAGATGGGGCAAAATCATCTTCTGTGAATATTTTGCAGTCATATGGAAAAATTCCTATTTTTGAAAGTCTACTAGAAATATTCCAAAGAATGAATGATTTATCAGAAGCTTCACAAATCAGACCTGCCATATATTTGCGAATACTTCTTTCTAGATGGTTATTTTCATTTCCATTTTGCCCTTCATGATGGTTTAGGTTAGATCAAATATGAGACCAATGTTTTATAAAATAATAAGGTATCACATAACCTTTTCACAACAATTGGAACTATACTTAAAACATTTAATGAATTTGATTTTACAGATATGGCAGATACCTAAAGATTACTTACCATCAACAAACTTATCTAACTCTAACTTTCATTTCAATCACAAATTCCACCATTTGCAGCAACACAGAAGCTGTGCAATTAAGTAAAGTAATATGTGTTGCCATAAGCTTTCAATATGATACTGCATGGTGCTGCTCTCTGCTGCTCTAAGGACATAATGATCTTCCACTTTGCCCATCTCTTTCCTATCCATATATCCATTCATGTGTCTTATGTATTTGTTATTTTAACCTGGTTGAGTGTAAAATAAGGCCTTATGGTTATGGTCTTAACTCTGCCAGGCAAAATAATTTTTTGTTGATGTTCTTGTTTTTGTTAAAAAAATTAATAATAATAACATATTTTTTGTCCAGTATAATTTTTGCATGTGTTCCAGATTATGTGATTAAATTAATGAGCATATTGTTTTATTTTGTCTCAAATACAAGCATCTCCTGGATTCATTTTTACAATATATCTTGATTAAGCAGAGGCTTGGCTTTAGCAGAAAAATACTCTGGAACCTTAAAATTCAGTATAAATGTATATAAATGTATATCTGAACTTATTCACAATAGTTCCTTGCTCATTCCTTCTTTCTATCAATTTCTTTCCATCTAATTTTTACAGTTGAGTAATATTTGGAGCAATTTAGATAAGTACATGTTAACACTTCAGAATAAGATTTCACGCTGCAGGTAAATAGCAATTCTAACTGAAATTCAATATTAGAGATGCCTTTATTCTTTTGTTTAGGAAAGAAACATTTGAAAGCCAGATGAATATCTGATAAGGGGACCACTAAAGAGTTGTCTGTTCGCCATTAGAAGTAATATCCATTAGTATAGATTTGCACAAGACAAAGGAGAGGTTAAGCAGTTGCAATGATGTTCTATCTTAAATCTAACCTTGTATGGAAGGGAGAGAGTTTCAGTTGATGTGGGTTTCGGATACCAAAAGTTCAGATAAATGGTCTACTGGCATGGATGATATTTAACTTCTTTCTTACTTTGAGGAGGTGAAGTCATATATTTAGCAAATCTAAAGCCACTTATTCCCACCTCTTTGTCACTTCTATATGAGTAACAGAAACAATAAGACTATGATTTGATAGAAAATTTATTAACTAATAGTCTGAAGTTTTGAATTTAATTGAAATGTCTGCTTAAATAATTTATGCAGACTTAAGTAACAAATATGATGCTCATGATGGTACCTACAATCTTTTCACCCTAAATTTGAATGAGATGTAAACAAAACCAAGTGACCTTGAGGCCTTCCATTGGCAGATGGATGTGCCACTGTACCTTTGCTCTCTTGGATTATTTTCTTTCTTCTTCTTAAGTGGTCTATTCACAGTATTATTCTATGATATTGTTTGTTAGGATTTTATTTTACTTATTTATAGAAACCCCTCAACTATTTCTACCTCACTTTTTCTAAATAATTTCTTATATCTTTACATTTTTCTCTGTGGTTAAATTAATTATCTTATTCTTAAAATTTCTGTTGGAAGATTCCTACATTTCTCCAAAAGTAATTTTTCTCATAATAACCTAGTTTCTTTATATTCTAATAAATTATAATTTAACAAATGAAAACAAATTTGGAAGCTCTTTATTGGGAAGCTAGGGAAAAAATATAAATATTAGCATCTCCAATAGCCACTAGCGCCATAGATCTGTTGGGGTCTGTTGGGATTGTTTGGGGTTGATCCAGTTGGGGTCAGTTGGTTGGTTAGTTGGTTGGTGGTTGGGTTGGTCGGTCGGTCAGTTTTTACAGCAGATGATTGAAATTTCCTCTCATCGTCTTTCTAGCATTCCAATAATCGCATTGCATTTCAATATATTTGATCCTTAGCTTAATTTCTTTCCAAAAAACCTTTCCCTTGTAATGTTCTTCTATCCACATTTTTCCCATCCTTTCCAAAATGTCCTTATTTGTACTGATCCAGTACTTCTTTATTTATTCTTTCTTGTAAAATTAAGCATTGTCTGAAAATATTTTCATCCTCTAGTCATTGTTGATCCTAAGCCAATACTTTAATGTCTTTTCCATTATTTTTCCTTATTTCGTATTCATCCTAACTCTGCTTGAGCTACTCCATTTGGTGAAAACCTTGCTAGAACCAAAATTAGTTTACAGAAACTTCTGTGAATTAAATTGGTAATTATTCAACCATTGAATATCCCCCAAATCTATACCTCACACAGTCTTTTTGCCTCAACTATTGCTGCAAGATAACAATTATGTTGAATGTGTTAAAACAGATTTTGTGAAAGGTATCCCTCATGATAGAGGATGTGGTATGATTAACATAAAATTGTTCAGGTATTTCTTTGAACAGAGTTGATAATGTTCTCAAACATAAGACAACTGAAGAAGGGAAAGAAAATAGAGGGGCAAGGAAGGATAGTGGATTGAATGACTTAACTTTTGACTGAATGCTAATACCTGATTCTGAACCTTTAAATACCAACCTAAGTAATGAAATAACATGCAAGGATGATTTATTTAACAGGAACTCCATGGACAAAACATGATGGCCTTAGTTCCAGGTATTAAACAAGACATTTACTCCTTTCCAGTTGTAAATACTAACAATAGGTGACCTTTCAGGAAGCCATGACCATGGTATAGAACAAGATTTTCATTACTTAAATGTAAAATTGGAACTTAAACACAGTGAAGCCAATCATATTAATGGATATCATTGTATGATTCATCCATTCATATTTAAGGTATGGTACAGATATGTGGATGATATATTTGCCATAGTTGACAGAAAACTCATTGACGATGCCTTAAAACTTCTAAATATTCAAGATAAAAACATTTCATTTACATACGAAATAGAAACAGATAACATGCTGCCATTCCTGGATATTAAAATAATGAAATGCCAAGAAAAACTTAAATTTGGAATATACAGAAAGAATACACATGCAGATAATCACATCAAAGCTGACAGTTTAAACCCTACAGCACACAAACATGCAGTAATTAACAGTTTAACACACCGGCTAGTTAACCTACAAATTAGCAAAGAAGAATATTTTAAAGAATACAAACAAATAGAAGAAACAGCAGTTAAAAATGGTTTTAAAAAAGAACTAGTACATAAAAAGGTGCAGAAATTCAAGAGACAAAAACATATCAAAGAAACCACAACACTTTCAGCAAAAAAAGATAAACTTATTTTTAAAAAATTCACATATCATCCATGGGCCACAAAAAAATTTCAGAATATTCTTAAAGATTTTAATATCAGGTTGGCACCGATTAATAGATTTAATGTTCAAAATTTGCTGATAGATAATGTTAATGACAGTATTCCACAAGAAGAAAAATCAGGTATTTACAAAATAAACTGTGCAGAATGTGAAAAAATCTACATAGGGAAAACAAAGAGAAACATTGGCACACGGTTAAAGGAACATTTCAGGAACATAAAGTACAAGCAAATAGAGAAATCAGCAGTAGCATATCATTTTTGGACACAAAATCACGACATAATAAATAAAACAAAATTATTAAAATCAGTACAAGGACCTACGGAATTAGCAACCTGGGAGAAAATCTACATCTACAAATACAAAAACAGCATAATGAACTTCGACATTGTCGGGGATGAAAACATAAACTACAAGTTTATCACACCGCCACCAGAGCAGAATTTACATTCCCACAGCTCAACGAATGATCCGACAGTTGAACCTTAGCATGGCTGAAGATGGGAACAAATGTTCTCGAAACCGGTTCCATACTTTTATAAAAAGTAAGTGAAGCTTTAAGAGTGTGTAGTTCAACTAATCATACAATGATATCCATTAAGATTTTCATGTCTTTCCACAGATATCTGACTACATTATTTAACTGTACACATTTCTTTGCAGCTGCTCACATCCTGCCAATTGGCATAAACCTCCAAAAACTGGCAGGCAACATGTACAGTTATTTCACTCTTAGGTATAATGTAACTTTCTGATCAATACTTGAGTTACATATGTTGATAGTATAAGCAGTCATGCTCCATTTTCTAGGCATATCTCTTTCTGGAAACTACTTGTGCTAGATGCTTATGTTAGGAATGAGACTGCCATTGGAGTTCGGGAAATCAGAGCACTCAGTAGAAATATGTTGCACTGTCTACAACAAATTCCACACTTTGGTGGAATGGGAATAATCTGATTATGACTACAAAACTGTTGTTCCTTATTGTATACCTTATCAAATGTAAAAAATATGTAGTCATGTTTAAAAAAACAATATATCAAATACAACACCTAATAAAATTCATTACAAAAACATACAGTAGCCAATAAGCTAGCTATGGTGATTATAATTCTACACATTTAGGTTAGGATGGCATGAATAATGTAACTGGAGAATCCCCTAATTCTTACGAGGTGGTATCCAGAATATTTGGGACTGGTGCTGCCATCTGGTCAAAAACTTACTTTGGGACTAATGACTGCCGTCACTCAAAGTAGTTACCTTCCATGCATATACACTGGTCCCAGCGATTCTGCCATTTTCCAAGTACATCTTGGAAGTCATGTTCTTTGAGGGTGTTCAGCACAGAAAACGTTTCTTCTTGAATCCTCTCAATTGTGTCCAACCGACGTCCTTTCAATTTGATTTTCAGTTTGGGGAATAGAGCAAAGTCGCAGGGTGCCAAATCAGGCGAGTTTGGTGGGTAGGGGACAACCGTCATGTTGTTTTTCGTCAAAAAGCTCCTGTGAACAAGAAATTGTGACAGGGCGCATTATCGTGATGCAACAGCCAGTTCACTTGTCGCCAAACTTCAGGCCGACGTCTCCGCACATTTTCACGGAGCCATTGCAAAACGTCACAGTAGTACATGGAATTAGCTGTTGATTTGGTGGGGCGAATTCTTTGTGCACAATCCCCTGTATCAAAGAAAACGAGAAGCATGCTCTTGACTTTGCTCTTCTCTTGTCTCGCTTTTTTTGGCCTTGGTGAGTTCGGGCTCTTCCACTGGGAGGATTGTTGTTTTGTCTCAGGTCATAAGCGTACATCCAGCTCTCGAAGCTGGTGATGACCCTGGACAAGAAGGTTGGGTCATCCGATACGGCCTGCCGAAGCTCCATGCAAACTTCAATACGCTGCACCTTCTGATCAGCAGTCAGGATCCTTGGCACAAATTTTGCGGCGATACGATGCATGCTGAAGTCATCAGTTAAAATTCATTGGCACGTCCCATAGCCAATTCCCACTTAATGGGCAAGGTCTTAAATGGTTCGACGTCGATCCTCATGAACGAGGTATTGAACTTTGGCAACAATGTCAGGCGTTGTGCAGCTGATCAGCCTACCAGTGTGAGCATCGTCTTCAATAGCTGTACAGTCAGCCCTGACCCAAGCATGCCACTCAAACACACGTGTATGGCTTTGTCCCCCCAAATACTTGTTGAATCATTGCAAGGGTATGCATAGCATTTTTTTCGAGATCGTAAAATCGCCACACACTACACACAGAGTATCATGAAAAGTACTCTAGAACCTCAACATATCTACCCAGCTGCATGAAACTTTAAACACTCGCTCATCAGATGTACTAGTGTTGCCCCTAGTGGTACAAAACTCTACTGTTAAAACTGTCGAGTTGGCAGCACCAGTCCCAAATATTGTGGATACCACCGGATTTCATCACTGCTTAGCATTGCTACATGTAGTTACATGATGCAATGTATCCGTAGCTCTATGCATTTGCTTAGTCATGGCATTTACATGTGTGGGTGGAACATGTATTCATATTTCATTTAAGAACTTTTGAAAAATTATAAGACATTTTTAAAAAATTCTGTTGGAACTCACATAATAAAGCTTGTTAAATGTAAATTCTATCCAATCTATCAGCTAGTCGTCAAGTTGGTTGAAGATGGAGAGGATGTCTCTTTGAAACCAGCTCCACCGTATTTAAAAGTAAGTGAAGCATAAGAGTGTGTTAGACAACAGATTAGATAGGATTTACATGAGTTCATATGTTGCAAGGCTTATCAGAGTGAATGAGTGACTTGTGGCAATATCGTTCAGTTCAGTAGTTCAAACATGCTAGTGTAACTATTTCTTACTGTATGTATAACATGGATTGATATATTACTAAAAAAACCAAGACTTGGTCATTCGAGTGATGCAGTGCCATAAACATCAACTAACGTTACTGGTAGCAGTGGTGATAATGGAAAATGTGAAGATAACAGTGCTTATGGTATTTGTAAACTGCCAGTGGAATCAAATAGGTTCACCAATAATATTATTGCAAATACAAGTCATATCAATGATGAATATGTTAAGGAAATATATAAAAGAAATTTTCACAAAAAGTGGATATAAGCCTGCCCATGGCTACTGCATATTAAAACTACAGATGTTGTTTATTGCAAATATTCCAGGAAGCTTCTTCTAAGAATCTGGTAAAATTTAAAACCAAAATATGGCTTGACGTTTATAAATATTGGTTTCAAAAACTGGATGAAATTCCTGGAGAAGTTTTGGGTTCATGAAAAGTTTCATTGCCACAGCAAATGTGTTTTAGTGTTGACTAATATCAGTTTAGGTGGAATGTGTTCGGGCAGATTTTATCACAAAGGAACAACAGATGAAAGAATCTAGGGTGACATTATTGAAGATAATATCTTTACAGTATTTAGCTATGCAGGATATTGCTATAAGAGGTCACATGGACGATATGAGTAATTTATTTAACTTAAAGCGAGTTAGAAGTGTGAGTGATGACTGTCCAGAACTTAAGAAGTGGATGGATCACAATTCATATAAATGGTATTCTCATGATATATGTAACAAAATACTGGAAATTATGAGCAATTTTGTACTGAGAGACATAAAAAATGTTAAATCAGACAAATATTATTTTATATATCTGATGAAAAATCCAATATTTCCGTAAAGGAGCAGGTGTCATTGTACTTCAGAACAGTTACAGATGATCTTGAAGTATAAGAACATTTTGTAGGATTCTATGAAACATCCAAGACAGATGCCAGAATGTTGTTTTGTATTATTAATGACATTACACAATTTAATTGTGACATAAATAAGTACACAGGCCAGTGCCAATGGTACATGAAACATGGCAGACAAGTACTCAGAAATCAGGCTACGCTATCAGAAAAAGAACCCAGAGCACTATTTCTACACTACTTTGCTCATTCACTTAATCTTGTTGTTCAAGATACTGTAAAAAATACTTCTGGTAGCCAGGATGTGCTGAACCAAATAAAAGACATAACTTGTTTGTGAGAAATTCACCCAGAAGGCTTTCATTCTTCAAGCAGTTACAAGGCGATGATCCAAACTACATATGGCCATTCCAATTACATGGGTTGTTCATTTCTTATCATTATCATCATTTCATTCCAATTTTGAATAATTAATTCAGTTTATTAAAGAATTGTCACAAACAGACCCAATGTGCAGGTTTCAAAGCAAGGGGCTTTCACACTTAAATGGAGTAATTTAATTTCAATATCTCTTTCTATTTGTGTTCATTATGCAAGATATTTTGTTACATTGATGCTATTAACACAGCACTATACAAAAGAAAACATTAAGTTTTCAACAAGCATATTCTATGGTTCAGTGCTTGGCAGATTCATTCCCTCCCTCCCACTCTCTCTCACTCACTCTCTCTCTCACACACACACACCAGAACTACCTATTTTGGGAAGAAATATTAAATAAAGCAGAATCCCTTCACCTACAAGAACCATAACTACCATGCCAAAGACTGTCTCTGAAAAGATTAATTCTTGGAAATGTTCACCACAGCTTTGCCATCCTGAAAGATATGTACCATCCACAGTTTTTAAATTAATTGATGTCTCCATTCAGTGTCTTGTTACTAGATTTGAAAGTGTTGCTTCACGTTTCATTCAGAAAATTAAAAAAATTTGTCCCAGACAGAAGTGATATTAAAGAAATAGCTAATAATTTTTAAAGACAACATTGTTCCTGAAAGGATGGCATTGCATTATAACTTGGACATTTTAAAATCAACAGTGAATACAAACTCCTTAGATAACTTTTCTTCAGTTGCACAGTTTCTGAAGTGCAATAATTGTGTGTCAGAAAAGCTTCTAGTATTTACTAGGCTAGTATGACTTGTTTTAATTGTCATGGTGTCAAATTGTACAGCTGGAAGATCTTCCTCCCGTCTCTGAAGGCTGAAACCTTATTTACGGCCATCAATGGGGCAGAGCTGTTAATTCAATTGCCATAATGAATTGGCACCGAAACATTACCAGCCTTTTGGATCTCAATGGTATTGCCCACCAATTCATCAGATCAAATGAGCTGCATTACCAAACTTGTTCTACACTTTCATCAAAATAGGTAATTAGGTTTTAACATTCTATTTCAGTAGCTACTTTCACACAGATTTGCATGTTTTCAATTTATAGCTTTATAACAAAATCTAGTATTAAGAGTTATTAGCTAAATACATAAATCTGATTTCAGTTTACTACCAATTCTAATGTTTTTAATTATCAATTATTATTGTATAAAAATATTAATATTTGTATTTTATGTTCTGATGCTTGGATTTTCAAGTTTTTGTTAGAAGTTCAGAACCCCCCCCCCCCAATATTTTATAGAATTCAGCACCTATGCATGTTTAAAAAATTGTCTACCAAATGCGCACATATTAATCATATTCAATGACGATAGATGCCTTACCAGAGCATTAACATATGCTTCCTTGTAGTTTCTAACATTTATTCTTATGGGAGCCTGAATCAGCATCTTAGTTGCAAGCCCAGAATTTACTGCACTAGGTAACATATACTTCTCAAAATGCTCTTCCTTTTTTGCTGAGTTCTTAAACCTGAAAGATATAGTATGAATTAGGTAATAAAAATATATTTTGTATTCATCTATTAACTGAAACATTGTATATGAACCATAATTATTTCTCTTTTTCTCTCTACATACATATAAGCAATTAAATCAATTAAATTTTCCTTCAACTTTTGAATTACCCAAAGTCAAAACTACATCTACTAAGCCCCACACCCTGCTGGCAGCCAGCTGTCCAGAAAGCTACTATGTTACACTGTGCTGTACTCCCTCTCATCTTAGATGATTGTGTTTACAAGCGAATGAGATATGTAGACAGGGTGCACTAAAACCAAACCATTAAAAACTAAAAATTATGCTCTAACCACCAACTTAGATACCATGTACTCTTCCAAGCACAGATTTTACATATCCTAGAGAGCTTTCTACGGCTTTCTCTACTGTAAGATATTTATTCCATAAGAGGCAACTTGAAATGCTATGAGTATTTTTGACCTGAACTTCTAGTTTAGCCACCAATTATATATGGGGTTAAAAATGTAAGTGAAAAGGAAGATTCAGACTTGAAAAAGTCGGGTCATGACTGAGATTAAAACCACTTCAGGTTTCTGTACTAAAGTTCTAACAAACTTAGCTATCGTGTCTTCCTCCAAGCACAGAACCACAAACCTATCTCTCATTTAATTCTAGGTATCCTGAAGAGCTTCCTAAAGTTTTCTTCACTCTAACTAATATCCTGCACATGGCTAGTGTGAAAGAACTATCTCTATATACCTTTTATTCCTTATCTGGAAAGTGGTATTAAACACAACATGAATTCCTCTAAGGGGAAGGAGGTGTGGTTACCTTTCTTTTTCTAGCTAGGACACCATACAATCCAGAGAAATTAAATTTGCTAGAATTATGTATTTTATTTTATTTACTTACTTATTTATGGACACACTTTCACATTTCAAATATTAGCGTCCCATTTAATTCAGGGCATGAAACTTCCAGAGAAATCCTTCAGGTTTGAGGTTCTTTTGTGTGCCATAAATCTATGACTTAGGACCCACATTTTTATTTCCCTTCCAAAGGAAGCCATTCTAACTCCTCTTACTTACTTACTTACATAACACTAAGACATGTTTCAGAAGCAATCGCTCCCATCATAGCTCTTGATTGACTACTGCTACTTGAAATGGTGGGGGGATACCAAGATGCTCCTGTGGCAGTGTCTGATGGTTCTTGTACAACTTGCTGAGTTCATCCATAGGAGAAAAGCTGATGATGGGAGCGACAGCTTCCAAAACATGTCCTAGTATTATATAAGTGGAATTAGGTGAACATGTTGGATACTAAGTACCATTTATTTAATGCTATTCATTTTTTATATGCCAGTCAAAGTACTACAGAGTGGTGAAAGAAGTAATCAGGAATAGCTTAAAATAGGGAGTGAGTTAGCCTTAAGGGATATTTTAATAATAAGAATGGAGAGAAGTTTTTATGAGTGAAGAAAAATAGAAATAGATAGTTAATAAAGAAAATCATTAACATAAATTGGTTTATGTTATTACTTAATTGATATACCTTAACCCATTTGAGTCATATGAAGAAGTGCGGTCACAGAGTATAATCAAGCCATGAACAGGCTGACCTCCCATTGCTGCAATGCTCTTTGGGAATATGTGTAATATTGTAATATTGTTGTTTGACCAGAGATGTCATTTGTTCTAACATAGCAAAAAATAGAAAATAGAAATACATGGTGTTTGGAATTCCCATCTCTCATCAGTTTCTGTTAAGTCGTGAATAAGAATGTCATTTGCATTAACATAGCAAAAATTAGAAAATAGCAGAAATACATGGTTTCTGGAATCCCCATCTCTTGTCAGTTTCTGTCAAGTCATGAATAAGAATGAGTGATATTTAGTCATAATTTTTATTGTGGAAAGTAAATAATGCCAACAAACAACACAAAGCAGGGATTTGAGGAACAGGAAAGTTCTAAAAGAAGAAAGAACAAACTCCTGAATAACAGATAAGAAAGCTCTCATGTCAGAAAGGAAGGATGTGGTAGATTTACAAGACCAAGTAACAGTTCTATTTCCTATCATGCATCAGAATGGCAAGGGTTAAAAAAAACATTTATCTGTCTTTTAGATATCTGCACATTCAATGATTTGATTGTTCTTTACAAACTCACAGGGAGGAAAAAAAATCCATTGACTTTAGAGTGTTGTGAAACAGTTGCTTGAGTCTGCAGAAATGCTTAAGTATTTTTTTCGAGACCAACCTTCTGCCAGTTGTACACCTTTGCATCTGCATGGCAAAAGTTGGCTCATTTTCGAATGCAAATCACTCTTATTAATAAAAAATAAAAACCTAAGTGAAATAAGTATAAAGTATGAAGGAGGAAAAAAGTGAAAAGGCACAGTAATGCAAATGATGGTGAGTTGCTGTCCCTTTGACAGACCACTTTTAGGAGTAGTTTCTTAAATAGTTTTTAACACCTGTTTTTAATATTGAGGAACTAAAGATAGTGGATACCAAGATAAAATGTAAATTGGGAAAGTTTTTTTTAAGGAACGAAACATTTCAGGCTGAAGTTTAGGGTATTTCCCCAGCATTTGCCATTTATGAGGACTGGGGAAACCTGGAAAAAACTTTAATAAGAAAGGACAGTCCTGACAGAAATCGAACCCCAGACATTCTGCTTATCGAGTAAAGAATGTTCATTATTTGATCTCTTAGATTATTTGTACATGAACATGCTTTCCACAATCCCCTAGAGCTATTTAAATCTATTTTCTGTGACCTGGGAAATGTATTTAAATATAATGCTAATGGGATGATTGAGTTTGGTTATGGAAAATAAAGAGCATAAGTAGATAACAGTAAACAGGTCATATACAGGGTTACGAGCAGCAATGTGTGGAAATCTAATCCATTAGGCCAGCATTAATTGTTTTAAATTTCTTTTTAGAAGTTGCCTTGGATTCAAGGAAGATAGTTCGGGAGTTTGGAGAGGAAGTATCAGGAATGATAGCAAAATTCTACATATACACCTCATTAGTAGGTGGGGGAGTGGAAAATGTTAGCCGATGGCTGAGATTTGGTAAATATAGGGTCCCAGGTGGCAAACATGGCCAAGGCCCTGATTGAAACCCAGAGGAGTCAAAGGAGTGTGGATAGGAAGTAGGGTGGGGCTTTTTTTTAAAAACTTTAATCATCAAATGAAGCTTTTATCTTAGCTTGGGAGATGGTGGCTTCCGGTGGTTCATGAACTCTGAGATGCTTATGGAAAGCATTACAATGATTGTCTGCTGAAGTATCACCATGGGTTGTTGGCCCCCAGAGTCCTCAGACAGCTTTCGGCATTCTTCCACCTAGCCTCACTCCAACATTCAGCCCAAAGATTCGCTCTGCTTATTTATTTGGACAGGGGCAGGTCAGCATCTTCCAACTTTCTAAAGAAAATTTCTTACTTCTGAATTGAAAGAGAATTATAGGAACTCTTGTTTTGTAGCGCAAGAATCTGTCTTTTTTTTTTATTCATTTGTTTTTATTTAGTTTTGAAGTATAATTATGGCTTGGAGGAGAGGTTCATTAATAATACATTATAAATTACGTGCTATTTAATCAATTAATAAATAAAATAAATGATGAATCCAACATCTGCTGCCATATTGAAATAAATGTCTTATGACCTATTAAGCTTACTTTTAAGTTGAATTATTTATATTGATTTGTTTATATTTTACTAACTCTTTTATTTTAATACATACACTTTTGCCTTCCTTTTTGAGCTGGCTCCTTTGGACACTTCATTTTCAGCCCCTCTTCCAGACAGAGATATTGACTGTGAAGAAGCTTTGTTCGTGTTAAGTTTCTTGCCCTGCTTTATCTTCTTCCCTGTGGTGGTTGTGCTGTGGATACAAGTTCTACTTCTGGTTTCCTCCTTTTGCTTGCACTCACAATGTTTAAATGCATTTGCTTTAAAGTTTAGTGCCTGAAGTGGTACAACTTCGTCATTGTCAAGAGCAACTGCTACATCCGGATGATCAGTTTCACTATTCAACTTTAAAACATCTAGTTGTGATATAACTGTATGCTGCTGTTCAGCTAGAGTCTGTTCACATTCACAGCTGCTACAGAGGAAAGGACAAGAACATGTGTCACAAAGTTTTAAATCTTCCAATATAAATTTTATATTACTAAAATATGCAATTTCTGTTTTTCCATGAGACTAGTATTGAAAAGATGAAACAAACTTATATTCTAAAGCACATATGCCTGAAAATCAAAACTGTTTTTAACAAGTACTTTACATTTCCTAGTCTTAAATATATTGACATGCTAAAAAGAAAATATAAGGGGTGCCCATATATCTTGGCCTTTGACAAATTTAGAAAAACACATTTTATAATAAAATGATTAATTACAGTGCATCTATAAAGTTGCTGTGCGCTTGGTTTGGATGGACTGACAAGGATGGAGGAAGACATTTTGATATTTCAGCATTGCTTAAGGGCTGGCCATTTGTGACTACATTTCTAATGGGGGCATCTATTGGAGAAGGGGATGAGGTTAGATAGATACTGAATGACCAGGATTCAGGATCATAAACATACACATAGCCCCTAACAATGTTTCCAGATAGAGCATCCTCACGACAGTGGAGCAACCCCCCTTGCAAGGAGTTTGAGCCCTTCAGAAGAGTTGCTTCCATACCAAATGCCAAGGCAGAAACCTACCCATGCAAGTCACTGTTGTATCACACAGAGGATTAGTTCACCTTGCCCGGCATTCTGGATGATCATGTAACAGAACCAATGGAATGAAATGAGGTGACATCAGAGAGTATAAAATTTGTGGAAAGGAAAGATCCATCCTAGCATTTGCCTATGTGACAAGGAAAACAATATAAAAAAAAACTACGGCCAGAATGGTTGGGCCATGAGATTTGAATCCCAGACCACCTGAATGTGAGTTCCAATATACATGCTTGGACACAGTAGAACTTAGGGTAGGAAGAACAATTTGTTTGTCATTATCAAAATATTGAAGGTTACATTTCCATTTTTGTTCAAGCATTTTTGTTTTCAAGCATTTTACTGTCTTCGCTGTTCCATTGTCATGTTACATTAAATTGAAGTTTAGCATTCGATTGTTAAACAGCATTTGAACAGCAATAATGGTTCTATCAATTAAGGAATGTTTTTATTGTTGAAAATCTTTTTTGATAAATACAATAATTTGCTGAAAAAATTCAGATGCATTTATTCCTTATTGCTATGCAATTCAAAGACTCACTGAGCATTTTGTTGAACAGGCTCAGGCCTGGACAAGTGGAAGACCACCTAAACTTAACAAAGAGATTTTGTTGCACACACAGCTAACAACATCATGAAGCTTCTAGATGAGTTTTTCAGAGAATGTGTCACCTCCTAGAGGCTTATGGCCCCCCTTGCTTGCTAGATCTTACTCCACCATGTCGAAAGGAAAATGGTGTAAACAGGAGATGATATGTTACAATATTCATATGAACTAACCTTATGGAAGAAGAGAGGTATGACGGGCCTGGAGACGTCACCAGATATACCATCACCAAAGAAGATAATGTCACTGAGGAGGGAGGAAAGAAAAAAAAAGCATGCATTCTGCCAGCAAAGGGAAAGGAGGAATAGTGACAGTATAGTCCAGTGATCAGTGAGGAAGAAGGGGCAATGGGGAAAGAAAGGGGGGAGTATCGATGCAGAAGTGGAGAGGATATGGAAGGGGAAGAAAGCATTGTGTCATCTCCCCTTGGGAGCATTCTGGGTCTTCATAAAGTATAATAAAAATCAAGGGAGGGTATTTAGCTGAGAAGTAATAAAAAAGATTAGAAAAATTTAAATCTTACCGGAACAGAATGGGATCATAATAGCAACCAATAAGGCAATTGGGGTTTTGGAATTGAAAGGTCTAAAAAGTGAAATCTATATGGGAACTTTACAGCAAAAGAATAATAAAAATTGAGGGAGGGTATTCAGCTGAGAAGTAATAAAAAAACATTAGAAAAGTTTAGATCTTACTGGAACAGAATGGGATCATAATAGCAACCAATAAGGTGATTGAGGTTTTAGAATTGAAAGGTCTAAAAAATAAAATCTATACGAGAACTTTACAGCAATAATTGGGGAAGGTAGGCTATTTGGCAGTTGTTGAATATGAATTGCAATAAGGGATTTTAAGTATGTAGGAAGAAGGGGAGAAACAGTAGCAAGGAAATGAGTAGAGGTCATTAGTATTTTATGTTCCAATAAAAACAATTGGGAGAGTTAGTAAGAAAAACTGAATTTAAAAAAAAAATGAAGATATTTAAATCCAGAACGAGCTCCATTTGAACAGCCCAAAAGATTATATATATATAACTAACACCGGTCATGAAAGCATACACAGCACATATTTGCTCTATGATTAAGATCAGTCTCACTGTTTTAAGCAACATTGCCTGATAGTTTCAGGGACATTGTTTGATCCCCAGTCCTGCTGATTACTTTGAGCAGGTTCCAAGTGGAAATGAAGGTCCTATTAAATTAGTGTTCCCTTGTTTATGACCTTTATAGCAACGAATTGTTGATTTGGTTTATTTAACATCTCGGATCATCAGCATCCCATTCAATTCAGTGCGTGAAACGACCGATATATTTTGTTTAGAGACCTCTTCTTTTAGGCTTAAGGTTATTTTTCGTGCCTTAAATCTACAACAAAGGACACATGGCTTAATTTCCCTTCTGAAGGAAGCCATACTTAGATTTTTACACCAAAAAAATCCATCGACCCTAGCCATGATTGAACCTGCGATCTAGGGTCTACAAAGCAAGTATGGTTACCACTAGACCACCAGGACCAACTTATAGGAGTAAGGATATATACATGTATACATTTTCATCCTCAGATTAAGAGCTCATGCCTTCCAGGTGTCCCACCTTAGCTATGATTTCACAAGCCTAATGGAAAATTCCACAAAGTCCACGTATGGCTGCATTGAATAAAAATGTATGCCCATTTCTTTATGATATTCTTTTAGCACCTATAAATGAAAACTAAATAGATAACACTGCCTAAATTAGCCTGAGAACCAGAAGCTATACGTTATTTAACAAATTAGGGAGGCTCAAATGTCTTTCAAACCTGCATCATCTCATTTCAGACTTATCACTTAAATCCATTGAGCTTTACATAATATTTTAATAATGTACCATCTGCCCATCAACTTGAACAATGAAAATGGATAGCTGAATCAAATTACAATGCAATACACCAATTGTCTGATTTGTTTATTTGAGAGCAAACATTTTAAATACTACTGTAAAGCATTATTTCTTATGCAACATATCATATCTTACCCATTTCCCTTTTCTGGAAAATCAGGTGCAGCTTTAATCTTTTTTCTTTTCCTTCTTCTATTTCTTTTCTTTTTATTTTCCTTCTTGTCATCCTCCTCTTCTGAGGAACCATTAACACCAATGACCTCAGGTGCCCCTGTTTGTACTATCAGGTATCTGGTTCTAGTACCATTATTAACTTCTTCACAAGTTCTTGCATCATGCACTGCAAGTTCAGTTTCTGTTGTGATTGTACTTACAATTTGCTCTACAGCTGTACAATGTGTAGTGTACCGTTCCTGTTCTTGGTTTCCTGCTTCAGCCATACCTGTTAATTCTGAAATATGGAACAATATGAAATGAGCTCTGCTATAACATTAGCACTGATTCTATATTTTCAAGAAATTAGGTTCAGTGATGTTACTTGCATTAGAGAGAAATAATAGTACCCATATGCTATTCATATGTGTTCAATATTATTTTTTATCTTTGTAAAATTGTATGTATAAAATTCTAACAGTTAATGCTCATATACCTGGTGCAAATAAGAAAGAGGTGACTGCTATATAATTTTCAAGAGTAGCACATTTTAGAATTGAATCTGTCGTCTTAACGCTCTTCATGCTTCACTAACCTTAAAAATATACGGAACCAGTTTCAAAGATATGTTATATATCTTATATTCAAAGATAACATATCTTTGAAACTGGTTCCGTATATTTTTAAGGTTAGTGAAGCATGAAGAGTGTTAAGATGACAGATTCAATTCACATGAGCTTCACTGTGTTAGTTCCATATGAAAACTTTTTTAAAGATTTACAATTTTTAAAAAATTTTGAGCACATTTTAGCCTTAATTCTTTCCTTTTATTGTATCACTAATTCTTAAAACTAAGAATTTGCTATTTTTATTCTAATTTATATGTTTGATAATTGAATCACGACTGAAAACCAGTCATATTCACTTTTTTTTTTAAATTGAGTTTTTCTTACTAACTCTTCCAAAGTTCTGAGCAAACTCCTAGTACTGAGTCTAGAAAATACTTAACCATGAAACTCTATTTAGTATGAAAACATGCCATTTCTGGTAAAATAAATTATTTAATCAGATGCAATATAATAGCTGTTGTTTAACAGTTTGTACTCAACCTAAAATGTATTTGTAGTTGTATTTTAGGTTGCGTATTTGTAGATTCTGTGGTTCTGTTTGTTTTTACTGCCAATACTGTTGTCAATATATAAAATATAGTATAAGTGTCTCATCTATACAACTGATTTATCATAAGAAACTAATGCTTTACTAAAACAACTAAAACTAATGCAAAATGAGTGATCCAAAGTGTAGTTCTCCAGATCTTTCAGTGGAGGCAGGGAAAAAAAAAAAAAAAGAGGGACAGAGAAACAAGTCTTAATTTAACACTGCAAGGATAAAGGGCTTCCATCTTAATAGCTAAGGATATATATATATACAAGGAAGATATTATCACACACTGCATCAATAATCTGCAGTTGCAGTGGTTTTTAACTAAAAACAGTGGTAAGTTCTATATGCCCAAAGTTACCATGAACATTTAGAATGTAAAGAAACAAATTTGGATATATGTATGGACAATATATGCAAATGGATAAGTTTCAGAACTAGAATTTTAGTGAGCTCAGAAAAATGAGTCTAGTCTGTTTAGTTTAGTTCCTGGAGCATTCAGTAAATTCATGAAGCAGTCACAGAGACCTAAGAACATAGAACTTGTCATTTACCAATACCTTAGTAATTTGTTTTATTAGATTTTTTGGTTTATTATTAATATCTTTATTAATATTTATCACACACAATCTATGTTTACAAAAAATATCATGTACATCTGCATAAATAGTTACAATAAAATGAAAAAGCAACACCTAGAACAACTGAATCAAAACAACAAAAACCATAGAAGCAGAAACAGACAAATCGCTCAAGTCACACAAACTTTACTATATACACATTTACATATGCACTGATATAAAATTATTGCAGTGTTTCTAACTCAGTATTGTGTTACTCAATATTCATTTACAGAAAAACAGGCTTTTTACAAAGGTATTTTCTAAGAGCAGAGTTAAAGGATGTATCATTTTTATTAAGGCTTTTAAGCTAGAGGGAAGAGCATTTTGTACTAAAATACATTCATAATAAACTCATTTTTGATGGCAAGAAAATGTTGAAGCCAGTCTATGTAGATTCACTTTTTGAACATTTTGAACAAATTTTTCTTTACTTCTTATATAAAAATTCATGAGAGATAATATATTTTCACATAGAAGAGTTACAATTTCAATTTGCCCAAAGAAGTTTCTGCATAACGTCTGCTATGGCAACAAAGATTATTTGTATGGTCTTTTTCTGTAATAGGAAGACATGCTCACTTTTAACTGAGTTTCCCCAAAATATAACGCCATATTTCATTATTGAGTTGAGCATAATAAACTAGTTTTAGAGTCTTAATTGACTCCAATGTTACTAATGCATGTATTGCATTCAGAACTACATTTAGTTTAATGGCACAATCAATAAGGCCATTTCCATTTATCAATATGCTTGTGTCATCTGCAAATAGAAGAGTATTTCCTGCATCTTGGATAAATAAGGAGATCATTAATGATGATGATGATGATGCATCAGAAAAAGAAGAGAGTCCAGAACAGATCCTTAAGGCACTCCATGGTTAATCATTCCCCACTCTGATGCATGTTTTATTTTTGAAGGGGCAATTTATCACTACTTTTTGTTTCCTTAAATATTGGTTTTTTATTCCATAGAAAGCTAGTTTATCCATCAGAATTCCATGACTGACACAATGGAATGCACAAAATATTCCTCCTTCATATATCCTTTCATTAAATGCAGTTAGAATTTCATTAGTGAGTTTATAGATTGCATTTTCTACTGAAATTTCTTTTCTAAAGCCAAATTGATTAATAACTAGAATATTGTTACTTTCAAGGTAATGGTAAAGCCTATTATACATTACTTTCTCAAACACCTTAGAAAATGTAGGTGAAATAGCTATAGGTCTACAATTTGAAACATTTATCTTTTCTCTCTTTTTGAACAGAGGCTTCACCACTGAATCTTTTAGTCTTTCAGGAAATACAACAGATTTTAAAGACTAATTTATACAAGTGAAAGGAGGGTATTAATTTCCTTTGCACAGGCCTTTACAACTTTGCTGTTAAACTTATCATAGCCAGAAGAGTTTTTGGATTTTAGTTTTCTAGTTTACTAATTTCTAGTGGAGTAGTAGTGCTTGATTTGAATTCATTATTTTGATTACGAATTGATGATTGTAAAATCCTTAATGCATCTCTTTTTATTACCACAGTATAAATTTAAATTTTTTTTACATTAAAAAAGTAATCATTAAACACGTTTGCTATACCTGCAGGGTGTTGTATCCCTTTATTGTTAATGCTTAAGATTGTTGCAAATTTTTGCTTCTTTCTTGTTTTATTATATTCTAAGTCTTCTTTATTTTGTTTTTTGACTGACTGATGTTTGGTAATGGAAACCTTTTGCTTTTTTTTTTTGATTGATTTATTTAAGGACGCTCTTTAACATCTCAGGTCATCAGCGTCCCATTCAACTCAGGGCGTGAAACGGTCAACAAATTTTGCTCAGAGGCCTCTCTTTCAGACTTGAGGTTCTTTTTCATGCTGTAAATGTATGACACGGGACCCACAGCTTTACTTCCCTTCCAAAGGAAGCCATACTTAGGATTTTTACATCCCGAAAAAATCCATTGGTCCTGGCGGGGTTCGAACCCGCGATCTTGGGTTGCTCTTGTGACTTTTCTAAGTATGTTACAATACTTTTTAAAATGTATTTTTAATTTAGGTTCTTTACTGAGCTTTAGCTCATTATATAATTGTCTTTTATGTTGACAAGATTTTTAATTCCTTGGATTAACCATTCCCTGCTTATATTATAACTTCCTTTTTTAATTTTTAGTGTGAAATATGCTTCAAAATGCAATTTAAAGAATGTGCAAAAATTGAGACCATTGTATAATTGAGTCGAACTAACACCCTTTTGCTCCACTTAAAGTTATGTGGAGCAAACTCCTGGATTATTTAAGACTTTTCCTTGAAGCTTCTGCTCCCAAACAATAACCATGTAATAATAATTGTGATAATTCCTGTTGTTTCAAATTATGTTCAGATAGGCAGATAATATGTGGTTTTATACAAATGTCACAAATTAAGCTGTTTAATAATTCACCTGCTTTACTTTTCAATCCTTTTATATTTTGATGAACTATATAAAGGTTTTATGTAAATTATAATTAATCTGTCGTCTAACACACTCTTATGCTTCACTTACTTTTACATACAGTGGGACCAGTTTTGATGAAACATTCTCTCCATCTTCAATGAACTTGATAACCAAGCTTCACTGTGCGAGTTCCAACAGAATTTTTCAAAAATGTCTTATTTTTCAAAAGTTCTTAAATGAAATATATAAAAGTTGTTTTTTGCTTGCTGAATACTCTTCAATTTTACTTCATTTTTTGTGCAACCATTATCATTGATACTATTGTCATTTGAGTTAACATTAACTATTAACTTTCTCAAGGCTATTTCCTGCATCACCAACAATTACAACATTATCCTTCTTACTGAAATCAGTAGTTAGTTTGACCAAGTCTTCATGACATGCAAGTCCAGTACTTTTAAAAATGCTCACATCATAATAATTGCTACCCAAGTTGTCC
Organism: Metallyticus violacea; assembly: GCA_030762175.1. Lineage (NCBI taxonomy): Eukaryota > Metazoa > Arthropoda > Insecta > Mantodea > Metallyticidae > Metallyticus > Metallyticus violacea. Next base: position 37,066,442 of record CM060833.1, read on the forward strand.
TTCAGTAGGGATAATATATCCCTCCCATGATTACTACCTAGCAACAAAATCCTACTATTTCCCTAAGACTTAGCATCAGCTACTGGAGGAGTATTTTATTCTGGTGAGCTTCCAATGTTCCAAGACACTGAATCTGTTTACCAGAGGGATAATATCAGCATCAGTAGAGATAACTTTACTGTACATGGCCTGCACTTGAATTCTAGAGGCAAAAAGCAGCTTTCGCTCCTTATTGCTGACAGAATCAAGGGTAAGATTCCTGTTATTAATAGTTCAAGGTCCCATTTTTTTAGGATAAAGACACCTAATCCAGGCCAGAAATTTATCAAGCCAAACTTAATAATAGTTCATGTTAAATCAAATGACAATTGTATCAACGATAATGGTTGCACAGAAAATTAAGTAAAACTGAAGAGTATTCAGCAAGCAATAAAAATCTCTATATATTTCATCAAAACATTAGAGGACTGAAAAGTAAAACAGATGAATTATTAAATAGCATAACTTGTGACAATATAAAACCACATATTATCTGCCTATCTGAACATCATTTGAAACAACAGGAACTATCACAATTGTCATTACATGGTTATTGTATGGGAGCAGGAGTTTCAAGGAAAAAACTAAATAACGGAGGAGTTTGCATTTATGTCAGGCAGAATGTACCATATAAAACATTAGATGTATCAAAATTTAATTCAGAACAGGACATTGAATTATGCACAATCCAAATGGATAGTAAAAATATAAAAATAATTATAACTGCTATTTATCGCTCACCATTAGGAAACTTTCTTGATAAAACTTGAAGATACCTAAAACTTTTTATTTAAGCCTAAGTTAGAAATAATTATGCGTGGGGACATAAATATTGATTACTTAATGCCAAATGTAAGAATGAATCGACTGAATTCCCTTCTTACTGCATATAATATGGTGCATACAATTAACTTTACCACCAGAATTGATAAAAACTACAGCACAGCAATAGATAATATATTTGTAAATTCAGACAAACTGTCATTATATTCTGTGTCTCCATTGATCAATGGTCTCTCTGACCATGATGCTCAAGTAATAGTGCAAAAAAATTCTACAATAAAACTCAAAGAATGTTACAGATATATAAAATATAGAGATATTAATGATGCTAACCTCCGTGAAATGGCAGAGACACTTCAACAAGAATTGTGGAATAGTGTCTTCAGTGCAAATTATGTTAAAAGTAAATTCTACAATTTTTACAGAGTTTTAAATTGCATTTTGAAGCATATTTCACACAAAAATTAAAAAAGGTTATAATATGCGTAGGGAATGGTTAACCCAAGGAATTAAAAAATCTTGTCAACAAAAGAAAATTATATAATGAGCAAAAGCTCAGTAAAAACCCTAAATTAAAAATACATTTTAAAAAGTACTGTTAGGAAAGTCATAAAAGCAGCGAAAGGCCTCCATTACCAAACACTTATCACTCAGCCAAAAAACAAAATAAAGACTACTTGGAATATAATAAAAGAAGAAACAGATAAAAATTTGCAACAAGATGATGAAATAATCTTAAACATTAACAATCAAGAGATACAGCATCCTGCAGATGTAGCAAATGTGTTTAATCATTACTTTCTTAATGTAACAAAAAATTTGCATTAAACTTTTACAATCATCAACTCCCTGTCAAAATAATGAATTCAAGCCAGGTATCACTATCCCACTAGAAATTAGTAATATCATTAGATAACTAAAATCAAAAAACTTCTTCTGGCTATGATGAGATCAACAGCAAAGTCATAAAGGCCTGTGTAAAGGAAATTAGTATCCCCCTTAGTCACTTGTGTAATGAATCTTTAACATTGGGTGTATTTCCTGAGAGGCTAAATATTTAATAGTGAGGCCTCTGTTCAAAAAGGGAGAAAAGATAAATGTCTCAAATTATAGAGCTATAGCTATGTCACCTACGTTTTCTAAGGTGTTTGAGAAAGTAATGTACAATAGACTTTACCATTATCTTGAAAGCGTCATTATTCTAGTTAGTGATCATTTTGGATTTAGAAAAGGAATTTCAACAGAAAATGCGATCTATGAAATTTTAACTGCATTTAATGAAAGGGCACATGTTGGAGGAATATTTTGTGACTTAGCAAAGGCTAAGATTGTGTCAATCATGAAATTCTGATAGATAAATTAGCTTTATATGGAATAAAAAACGAATATATAAAATAGTTTATATCCTACCTTGACAAAAGGAAACAAAAAGTAGTGATAAATTGCCCCTTCAAAAATAAAAATAATGCATCAGAGTGGGGAATGATTAACCATGGAGTGCCTTAAAGATCTGTTCTGGGCCCTCTTCTATTTCCAATATATATAAATGATCTCTCCTTATCTATCCAAGATGTAGGAAATGCTGTTCTATTTGCATATGACACAAGCATATTGATAAATGCAAAGAGCCTTAATGATTGTGCCATTAATTAAATCTGGTTCTGAGTTCATTGTGTGTATGGTTCAAAGCAAACAAATTGTCTCTAAATCTAGATAAAACAAATGTTATGAAATTCATTACTCACAGATCTCCAGATCCACAATTACAGATAGAATATTATAAAAGTGTACTTTCACAAACCAAATATATTAAATTCCTTGGTTTAATAATTGATAACATCTGAATTGGAAAGACTACATCGATCTTATCATACCTAAACTTAGCAGTGTATTGTATAAAATATAGTGAACTTTTGTAACACTGGTGTCAAATACTAACATTTTAAAAAATGGAGTCGAAATTGTAACACATACACACCACTAAAATTCAATAAAATGGAAGACTAGTTTCGGGAGGCATCGCTCCTATCATCGAGTCGACCAGGAACTGCCGATAGGAGCGATGGCTCCCGAAACTAGTCTTCCATTTTATTGAATTTTAGTGGTGTGTATGTTACAATTTCGACTCCATTTTTTAAAATGTTAGCAGTGTATGCTATGCAATACATGCATTAGTAATGTTGGAGTAAATTAAGACTTTAAAACTAGTTCATTTTGCTTATTTCAATTCAATAATGAAGTATGGTTTAATATTTTGGGGAAATTCAGTTAAAAGAGAATGTGTTTTCCTGTTACAGAAAAAAGACATATGAATAGTTGCTTGTACACATAGCAGACATTCATGCAGAAATCGCTTTAGGAAATTTCAAATTTTAACTCTTCCTTGTCAATATATTTTATCCCTCATGAACTTTTTTATAAGAAATAAACAAAAATTTGTGCAAAATCAAAATATACATGACAAGAATACTAGACAAAAAGCAAATCTACATTGCCCAATTTCAGCACTTTCTTGCCATCAAAAAGGCGTTTATTATGAAAGCATTTTAGCACACAATGCTCTTCCCTCTAGCCTAAAAGCCTTAATAAACAATGATAATTTCTTTAAATCTGCTCTTAGAAAATACCTATGTAAAAAGGCTTATTATTCTGTAAAGGAATATATGAGTGACAATGTTATACTGCACAATGTATCAATGTATATGTAAACATGTATATAATAAAATTTGTATGATTAAGTGACTTGTCTGTTTTTGTTGTTTGGTTAAGTTGTTCTACCTGTTCTTTTTTATTTTTATTGTAATTACTTATGTAGATGTAGACAAATGGTTGTAAATGTAGATTGAATGCTACTGTGGTAATTGTATATGAAAAGTTCTATGTTTGCAGGTCTCTGTGACTGCTCCACGAACTCATTGAATGCTCCAGAAACTAAACTAAACTCATCAGCAGTAGCATCATCTGCAAATGTGTATGTACAACTTTTCAGCAATTTGTGTAAATGTCCTGTGCCAGAATGTTGTGTTATGAAAATGGAGAAAGACTCAGCAAACATAATCTCCTCAGCAACCTCCTCTTACCTAACTTTTACCCTCTGATTCTCCCCAGAAAAAACACTCACGTTCCTGACAATACCAGTTCCAGAACTGTGCAAGCACCCATTGTAACATTAACAGTAAAAATTTAAATTATTAATTATTCAGTCAAGCATAATAATTTTATTTATACATGAATAACTCATAAAAGTTGATAGCAACAATCATAAAATTATGAACTGGCACCTACTGAATGCTCACAATTAAACCAGTGTAATGCATTTTGGAACGCACAATCAGCATCTCCTAATGTATTCAGTATCAAAACACGAACGCTGCTATTTCTTGATCAAAATGGGCTAAATGTTACATCTTACTTGCAGCACATATAAATGCCAAAATTCTTTCACTGCTTTTTTTTTTTTTTTTCCCCTCCCCGTTAGTAATCGCATTTGTCATAGCATTGCACAATACTGTTCTGTACATCCTGTGCGTGGCTACAGAAAGTAATATTTTTCGCAAAAATTGTAACAGTTTATTGGGTACAAACGTGCAGTTTATACCGAAAATTACAAACTAGAACAAACAGGCGATTTTTATTTACGTTAGTGTTTATTACTGTTTCGCGAAATCAAAAAGCAGCCAGCACTTTGCTCCTAACCTTGATGTAACAACTACCATTTTGTTCCATCATGTAATGAGTGAATGAAACCCCAAGTTTAGAAAATCCAAATAAAAAAAATGTTGGAAGTACCCAGAGTAGCACTTCGTCTTCTACAGCTGTCTTAAGGTCATTCAGGTGGCTATTTGCAGCTTAATAGTGTCCACATAGTACACATAAATTTACACAACGATAAGCACATTAATCAAAACAGAATTACGCACCTTATTTTCTCACAGCCTGTCCATAAAAATTTTCACGTGTGAAACAGAAAAAAACAAAAAAAGGAATGTACCCATTGCGCATAACAAAAATTAACTACGAAGCACTACACATTACCTACTTGTGTTCAGGGCAAATGGTAGTGCTTGCGGTTGGCAGACTTGGCATACAAAGATTACATTTTATAGTGATGGTTGGCTGCATCAAGACACGTGAGTTGTTGAGGGTTGGGAAATGACATTACAAATGGATTGTGGCATGCCATTGCATTGATTCGTCTGCTCTTTGAATGCTGCGGTAGTTAATATCGGAAAAATCAGGAATACGATAACAATGTAACTCACTGTAAATATATAACTTATAGAACTACCAAAGACGTAACTGAAACGTGATTGTAGGCTCTGAATAAGTGGTTAAAAAAATAAGAAAATTAAAATGGCTTGGCTTGGAGCCTTGGCTAGCGATTTTGTTAAAAGAAATTTTGGGAGCAGTGAGTCAAACCCAAATAAAGTTCTAGATGTGAAACCTGAGCTTTTTAGCAACAAATTTATTCACTGTCGCGAAGATGCTATGGTTCTATATGGCCCGATAAACGACCAGTCCAAGGAAAAATATGAAATTGTTCTCCAGAGACCTTGTTCAGAATCATTACACCAGGCTTTCAGGTTAGTAAATGTTTCCAAATGAGGCCTTTTCTCACAGTAGACCATCAAGTAATTGCACACAGATTGGATTATAGAGTGATTAAATATATAGCTCCAGTGCACCAAAGTGAAAGCACTGGAGTATTTGGGACTGTTTCAGGATTGAGTTTTGTCTTCTACATGTTGTTCTGTTGTTTGTAATTCAGGCTGATTCTATTACCACTGTGTCAATCACGTGCTCGGGAAAAAGTCATCTTTTATTATTCCCAATCAAGTGAGACCATTAAGGCTAAATAAGCATTCTCATTTTACTTTTAAAGCATATACCTGCTCTAAATGACATACAAGTCACTGTTAACAATAATATCTTTGTTACAGCTTGTTTCGTTCCAGTGAACAGCAGGAAGCAGAGATTAGATTTCTGCAGCTTAAGGATAAAATACCCTTGCTATTGAACATTTCAAAAGAAGTAAGTAATTGATTTTTAAAAGGCAAGCAAACAATGTTATTTTTCTCTACATGCAATAATTTGTCCTATGCACAATTGTTCTGTTTGTAAAAAATATTTTCTTAACCCATTCTTTTTAACTGTTCCTGCAATGAGAATCCATAGTTTTGTAGTTTCAAATGCTTTACATAATTTGGCAAGACCCCAAGTGTAGATTTTTGTTGCCTAATATTGCGTGACTCCCAATTTAATTCATGCAGCCTAAGCTAACAAACTTCCACAAAAATTAGCAAAAGAACTATGAATCTCTTTACTTCAAATATAAGGAAGTTCTGCATTTCATTAAATACTGGCTCCATAATAAATAGTGTGTTTAGAATGATAGCAAAAATTGTATGTTCTAAATATATAATGTGCAGAGCATTTAGAGGAAGTACTGTATGTCATTAAATGTTTGCACCATAAGAAATAACATGTTTAGAATGATAGCAAAAAATATATGTTCTAGATGTGTAATGTGCAGGGCATCCAGAAGCTATGCAACACATTACAGGAAAATCCAACATGGACTGTGGCACACTTAGCAGCCCACTTTGCTCTCCACGAGTGTTTCAAACACCCAGAGATTCTTAGGTATGTATCTATAGCACTGGCCTTAATGAATGCTCTTATCTTGAAATTTCTCATAATTGTGTCCTGTTAGTAATCACATAGGGTGACCAGACATCCTCTTTTTTCCAGACATTTCTTTAAATAATTTGTAAGCCTGAAATTATCTGATTTGATGCCTTTTTAAAATAATTGTGCTGTAGACGGCAGCAGCATCAATGGAATGTAATCTTTACTCACAGATAGTTAGTAAATTGAGATATTAATATAGATTGAGATGCAAAAGTACTTTCTTAGCCACATTTTCAGTCTGCCCATTCTGCTTTATGTAGTGAGTTTTCTCTCTCCCTCACCATGTTTTAAAGTTAAATGATGTCCTTCAAAGCAAATATCTGCATTCAGAAAAAGAAGAAATGCATTTGAAAGTGAATGTAAAATTTGTGGATCTGGAACCCTAATACCTCTGAAACACATTACATTAAACACACATTTTGAGTTGCATTTTTGTCTTTTGATAATATAATATAGCATTAATTTTCCTTCCCTTGCCTTTCATATATATCTAATGATAAAAATTCATATTATCATAATTAATAGGTTTTGTTACAATTTTTTGTATAAAATATATATAAACATAATTATTAAGTATAAGTCTATATTGTCCTCTTTATTTGAATGTGTTCCTCTTTTATATGTGTGTGTGTGTGTGTGTGTGTGTGCGTGCGTGCGTGCGTGCATGAGAGAGAGAGAAAATCTATCACCTTATAATCACATATTTTAGCTTCTATTTGGGTCAAAGTCACTATCAATGAGCCACTTATATTTAACTGTATCAAATGGGTGCTGACATTGAAATCAAGATATTGCAACTTGTTCAGGGAACAGATTTTGGAAAAAAGTGAAAGTTTCTTTCTCTGGGATTGCACAATAAGGCAGTAATGTGCAGGTACATAAAGCTATCATTATCTAATCCAATCTAACTATCATGTAAGTGAAACTCTGCATGCTTGGCACTCACTATACACTGTCTTTCAGTAAACCGTAGGTTCTTCCAGTTTTGTCATATAATTAAAACCTTATAGAATTGGGCATGTTTGCAGATGATATAATAAAATTATCTTTGAGGCTTATTGGTGAAATGTTACATAGATTATTTGAAATAAAAAAAATTATAAGAATAATTTCTTGCTTAGAGTACGGGACCTGTCAAAATATATTTCAGGTTGATGACGAAGTGATGAAAGTTCCACTTTTATGAGTAAAATATTTTTTCAACAAATTACCACAAAAATAATAAAATCCCAGAATGGTAACAGATTTAAAATAGAATATTAATTGTGAGGTTAAATGCAAAATTTTGTGCATTTATAACAATGTAATAAATTCCTTTATTTGACAAATTTATTCTCTATGAAGCTAGAGAACAAATGAAGTAGTTATCATCAGCATCATATGCATGTTGGCTAGAAATCAACAAAATGAAAAAATATAAAAATATTATAAAAATTATTATAAATGCAATAACTCTCAAAAAATGATTATACATTAAATTTTTTAAGTTCTTTACAATGCAACTTGTATGTCTATTATTTTAAGATTGTTAACCATATAACATATAAATAATATTAATTTTTATAATTCCCTTTTAATGTTTGACATTCTATACTGTAAGTGATAATTGTAATGATTTGAGAAATTTGCCTTCATTAGTAGCTTATTTATACATTTTTTCTTTTTTTTTTTTTTTTCCTTTCTTTCTTTCTTTCATATATATATATATACTCATAAAAAACACTCAGAGTGCAATATAAAAAGGTTCACATAAAATTTCACACTAAAAACCGTAAAATTGAACACTAAAATCACACAATATTTCGAGCTTGGCTCTTGGTCACGTGATGAAAATGAACTCACGGTTTTTAGTGTGAAATTTTATGTGAACCTTTTTATATTGCACTCTGAGTGTTTTTTATGAGTTTTTATGCTTTTTAGAAGTTTTTATTACTCTAATAATAGTATATATACACATATATATATATACACTACACTATGAACAATCACCATCATCGTAATATTATATTTTTTCACTGATAGGAGATGCAACTAAAATTGCATATCTATGATGGCACTGTGGCTAAGTGGGATTTGAGGCAGACAAAGTAGCACCTGGACAGGTTTTCTCGAGGTACTCTGGTTTCTCCTGCCACTCATTCCATTGTTGCTCCATTCTTCTATCATCATCATTCAGTGTAATGTAGTCCATTGATTATCAGTGCATACATTACAAATGGGTTATGCCACTGCCTTCTGCTGCCCTCCAATGACTTGATCAGCAAATTAGATGGCATTAGAAAACACACCCACACAATTATACATCTTGTATAACAGCATTGGATGAAAAGCTTAAAACAAAAGATTGTGTATACAACTAAGCTAAATAATAAAATGCTTACCATTTAAAGGTAATATAATTTCAGCAATACAAACTAAATTCTATAATGAACATTGCAGATTTTTTCAAGAAATTCCTGAACAGAATAGTAACAAAATTCTTTCAGAAAACATTTTAGAGAGTATTTATATAATGTATTATGTAATTCTTTTTTCAAATAAGTTTCTGTTATGCAAAATAAGGATTAAATGTAACTTTAACTTATGTATTCACTTTTTTACACTTTACTCCATTCACTTACCCAAAAGTTGCTGAAGATGGGAGAGATTCTCCCGAAATGCGTCTTACTTTTGGGTAAGTGAATACATAAGTTAAAATTATATTGCTACTCCATTGTCAACAGCTTCGTAAGCAAGATTTAGGATTAAATGTGTTTTTCCTTTGTATTATATTGTGAAATTCATTGTTGTAAATTAATGAATTTATACTTTGATACAGATTATTAGTTCAAGAGGGTAGATGCATGGTAGGGGCATATGTTTATTTTCTTTGACAAAGATTTCTTGTTTTGCTCCCATGATAAGCCAAATAATTTTTTTCTGTATTCTAAATATTTTTGTATTTTATAGCCACTTCTCCAGAAAATAAACAATAAACAGCAGCTCAATAACAAGAATCAAGTGAACATTAAATTGGAAACTGCATAGAATAACTCTAAATCACTGGCACTGTCAAAACCATCCTGTTATAGCATACAGAACTTTATACAAAACATGCCCATTAAATATGTATTACCCATTTATTTTGCATTTGTTGTGATCAAGGAAAGAATTATTGTTTAGAGTCGAATGCTGCTGACAACACTTCAGCATGAGCATTTGTTTAACTAGAGACAAATGATGAGGAAGGGAAAAGTTTATATCAAGCTAATCTTAGCCAGAACTGGTGATGGTTTGTTTGGTTATTGTCCTTTTACAATTCAGCTGACAAAACTGTTTCTTTATATGTGCCCTCTGCTAGCTATGCTTGTGTAATGTTCTGTTAAAATTCAGAATGTTAGGGAAGGTATCAGTAGGAATGAATGTAAACAGTTTGCAGAAATTCCACCAAAATTAGCAAATGTAAAGTAAGCAAGTAATACATGATTTGAAAGCAACAATATTAGCACAAAAACCACACAGTAGCAAAAATTAAAAGAAAATAATAAGAAGAAGAAAGTTTTAATGGGTGAGCAGAGTTGTGAGTTTCCCTTGTCACAGGTCCATCAGTCAGCTGCAACATTGATCAAGGTATGGCCAGGAATCTTGGGGTTAATGGGAACATGTTATCAGTCTCAGCTAAATGACTGTTGAAACTGCACATATAAGAAAGTTATGGCTAATAAAAAGCCTAAGTATTCTGTTCCACCATAAGTGTTTACTTACGATTCATATGTGCATATGTATTGGCTAATGCTGTCAGAAGATTATTCAAAGAAAAATTCTCTGATGATAAGAGTTTCAAATAATGTTGCAATTTATAAATTTGACTTTGTGATAGCACATACAGCCATTGTTTCATAGTTAGCAGTTGAGGAAATGTTTGACATAGAATTACCAGCAAGGATATTTGGCCTGCCTGCTCTCCTGATCTAACTCCATGTGACAATTATCTCTGGGATTCAATTAAAGATAACGCATATAGAACAAATCTCCGCCCCTTAGAGGAATTGAAGATGAGCATCTATCAAGAAATAAATTCACTTTTCCCAAGAAATTAAGAAGAATGATGGATAATTATGTTAGTTGATGACAGAAATTATTAGAAAATAAGGAAAGCAATTCCAACATCCATATGGGTGACAGATGAGTTCACAACTTTTTAAGTGATTCTTTTTTATAATATTATTAGCCAGTTCCAGTACTGAAGTTGTATTTGGTAAAGTGCAGAATCATGTTGCAGTATGGCCACGAGTATGGGTTGCATGGCCCATGCAGACTGCACTGTGCACAAGAAACCCATAATCTGCTCATCCGGTACATATACACAATATAGAACAGATTTAATATAATGAAACAAATTAAATATGCCACATGACTCCATTAATTACAATAAATTAAAGATATCTAGAAAAGAATGTACATGGTTGGATTCATGATAAATAAAGGAAAGCCACTTGAACAGACATAAAATGCAATCAATTTGAACAATAACTAGAATGAGATGAAATCTTTCATTGTGGTCACTGGCAGTGATTCAAAACCCTAACATAATCTTGTACACAAGATATGTTTTATAAAAAAGTAATGTTCAGATTCTGAAGCAACAATAAACAAAACTATAATAGATAACTTAAAGTAGGAAACATGGGAAATAACCAAGTAACCATAAAAGATGCCTTAGTAAAAAGAATTATAAAGCAAGTTAACAGTTTTAAACATTTCTTGCTTTCAAACCTTGTGAGTATACATTTGAATCTCTGCCTTCGAAGAACAAGTGACATGCGATTTGCAGTTTTGAAAAGCAAATGCAGGATAACTATAGGCATCAAATTGCCAAAATAAACAATTTTATTGCAGTCATGAAAACCTTCCAATGGAACTTCAAAATTTAAAAACTTATCAGCTTAGCTCCACCAGCAAATGAATGTGGTTGTAAACAAAAATCTGCTAATGCTTGAATCAGAATTTTAGGCATGTTTATAGGCTCACCTATACAATTGTTAAATCCGTCCTTTTGTATTTATTATTTCCTTGGAACCTGATGTATGATTGCCTTGCATGCTGAATAGTGTAATTGTTATTTATCCTCCTTTGTAATTAGGATTAGAATGATCTTTTTCATTCTCTAAATAAGTTATATGATGTTCTTTTTGCAGCCAACTTAATACTGAAGACTTGACAACAGGACTATCCCCTTTGCAAGTAGCTATCAAAACTGCAAACCTAATGACAGTGCAGCTGCTAATTAGTGCCAATGCTTCACCTGAGCATCTGGATCATGAAGGCAACACTGTGTTCCATTTTGCTGCCAGCACAAGCAAAGAATTCATCAATGTAAGTTACCTTAGAACTGACATATATTCTGGCACTTTAGTGGAATGTATACACTTAATTAGAGATTGCATTTTATTTTGGCAATGAGTTGTACTCCAAGATACACACACACACACACGCACGCGCGCGCACACACACACAAAAATTATATATGTGTACTGGGTTAAATCAGTAAAAAAAAATTTCTAGAAATAATAAACATTTTGTGAACTTTCCTCTTGCTTTAATACATCAGTGCTGCAGAATAAAAAATTAACTCAGTTTTTTTTTTATTTGACATTTAACATAAAATATTGTTTAATGTCTCTCTTTACTCATGAGGTACCACAGGTAGTGAACACTGATGACATTTGAGATGAGATGATAAATTGAGAAAGGATGTTTTAAGAAAGGAAGCATGTTACTCCTAGGTTTAGGGTACCTTCCCGGCATTGTGTATCAAAGTAGCATGATGATATTCCACTTTTTCGTTTCAGGCATTGTCTCAGGGATCTACGAAATGTCTAAACAATCGCAACACTAATGGCTATACTCCATTACATATGGCATGTTTGGCAGATAAGCCAGACTGTGTGAAAGCGCTGCTTTTGGCTGGGGCTGATGTAAATGTTTCTGCTTCTCAAGCACAATCTACTGAGACTCCACCAGGCTATGTGGGAAACTTCCTGCAGGAATATCCTAACAAGCTCCATGCACAGGTAGTGTTGGAGTTAAACAGTATTCTGTAAACATGCACATTAGACAGATATAATGTGATATTTTTACCCTCCTTACCATTTTGTACCTTTAATACATCAAGAGTTTAAGAATAAAAAATGTATTAAAAAACCATTTTTCCGTTATAAATAAACCCAGTCAGTTATCACTTCAAAAAGAAAGAAAAATAAAAAGTTAGGCATAACATGGTGTGAGATCTAGAGACAACAAATACTGCTTAATAATAATAATAATAATAATAATAATAATAATTTTATTCTGCCCCAGTGTTTGCTTTTTGATCAAGCACACACTTTCTCAGCTTCCAAAGTACTCAAGTTCTAATAAAACATACTCTAGGAATTTCCTTGTACTGATAAAATAACTGCTCTGTATTTTAGAAGTCAAATCTTCAACTTTTTTAAGCTCATTACCAACCAAATATGGAGAGTTGCCTCAGTTAAGATTATTCTATCTTAAATGGTTCATTATGAATTTGGAGTCTGATACAGTTGCATGGAAGAGTTAGTAAAAACTGGGATAAAATTGTGGATTTGTGGCAGGGATATATTGTTGGACATTCCAGCACTAGTTATGTCTATTACCGATTATAAAATGCAGCATGGAAAAGGACCTCACCAATTACATGTCATGTGTGGGTTGTACTCAACTCTACATGAATGGGTTTCCACTTCAGGTCCAAAGAGCAAAAAATATAAAAAAGAAAGTGAACACAGCCAAGACATATTGCAGCAGTAGTGGCTGATGTCAAGAAAACAGTAACTTAAAAAAAAATCCACTAACTTAGAGAAACCTTGCCAACAACACATGAATAATTAATGAAAATTTGGTGCTAGAAGTCATCACAAAGCATATAGGCATGCCTTGAGAGAGCAGTATATCAAGTAGTATTTCTCAATGCCAGAAAATTCTATGAACACACCTGGTTGGTGACATTGACAAGGGGTAATATGTCTGGATGAGGCTTGAGTATATTTGGATGATACAAATGTATCCCTTGCACAAAAGGCATTGATTGAGTAATCAAAGTTCTTTAAATTAGTGTTAACTATGCCAATGACCTCAGTGGAAGCAGAAAGGTGCTTCTCTAAACTGAAGACAACAAAAACTTTCTCGAGGAGCTTTATGTCTGAAGAGGGAATGGCAATATTTGCAATGCTTTCATTTGAAAAAAACCTTATGGAAATTTCAATCAGCATGTAATATACAAATCTGCTGCACTGAAAAGCAGTATATAGATTTTTAATAATCAAAGGAAGTGACTACAGAGTTAAAAATATATTAGCATATTAATTATTGAAATAATATTCCATTTTATGTAAGGTAAGGCATGCATTACAAATTTATTTTAGTAGAAAGTGCAACACCTAGATTTAAACTTCACCAAGTGCCATAGATATATGTAAAGTTCTAAAGAAAACATGTATGCATATGCCAATCTTATACAACCTTTAAAGACATAACTACCTCCAAAATTTGGACATCTACAAAAAGCAATATGGGAAGATATGCATAGACCAAACAGACAAGATCATCACTATACATATGTCGGTCCTGGTGGTGTAGTGGTAACCCTACTTTCTAAACCCAAGATCACAGGTTCAAACCCAGCCAGGATCGGTGGATTTTTTTCAGGCGTAAAAATCGCAAGTATGGCTTCCTTTGGAAGGGAAGTAAAGCCATGGGTCCAGTGTCATATCTATGGCATGAAAAAGAATCTCAAGCCTGAAAAAAAGAGACCTCTGAGCAAAATTTGTCTGCCGTTTCACACCCTGAATTGAATGGGACACTGATGACCTGAGATGTTAAAGAGTGTCCATAAATAAATAAATAAAATAAAAAAAATCACTATACACAGGAAAGAATACATCTGCAGCCTCCAACTAAACTATTCTGAAAAATCAACACAAGCAGAGCATGCAGTAAGAAGTCATAGAAATGTTAGTACTCTGTAAAAGTAAAGAAATATTAAAACATGATAATGGCAAATATCTCACCATTATTTGGAAGACACTATTGGGAGGATAGGGGATAAGAACTCCCATCTCCAAGCTTCATATCAAGGTATCAGGGGATGCTGATGATCTGAGATTAGAGAGTGTCTGTAAATAAACCAAAAGGTATCAAGGGCACTGGAAGTACATAATGGAGAAAGAAATCCACTGAAGTAAAAGGGAAATGTCAGTTTTCTGCAGCCTCCAAAATGTGGCCCCTACTAAAAATCCTCCAATAAATATATAATTTGTGGCATGCATATAAGACATGAGTGTTTAAAAATGTGTATTATACTGTATTGCTGTAATATAAAATTGCTATAATGGTAAGATCACTTTTTAATGATCATAATATACAACTTAATATTTCAGTATACATTACATTGTATTCTTTAAAGGACAAATAAAGCAAAATAAATCAATTGCCTAAGTCTAGAAGAAATATTAAAATTTAAATTTAAAGAGGCTAGAGATGTCACTATAACAGTATAGTTGTATGTGCCCCAAGTGAAAACCAGAGTTTATTATTTTCTGAAGAACAATTTATCAGATTATTTGGCCTTTTAATTTAATACAACTGAGGTGTGGATGAAATGCTGCACTTACTAATTGCTATTTTACAATATTGGACAGGATATGAAGTTTGGTGGTACCCCACTCCACTGGGCATTGTCTAAGGAAGTGATAGAGGCACTTGTGGAAATGCATTGTGATATCAACTCATGCAACTTTGATGGGCGCACTGCTCTGCACATAATGGTTATGCACAACCGTTTGGATTGTGCCATAGCACTGCTGAGTCAAGGAGCAAAGGTCAATCTTGCTGACAATGATGGAAACACACCACTCCATTTAGCAGTGAGGCAAGGCAAAGTTCCAATTGTTCAAGCACTCATCATCTTTGGAGCAGATCTTACCTATAAGTAAGGCTATTTTAGTGATTATTATTAATTGTTGAATGAGATTAAAACTTAATTTTTTAAAAGATAAAAAGTAAACAGTATAAAGAGCAAACACCACTTCACTTGCACCTAATTAATTTGCATTCCTAACTAAAAGTGAATGAAATTAACTATAGTACTAATGAATTAGTTCCCTAGCTCATGAGTTTAATGAAAATGTAAATATTTACTCCTAAATTTCTAATGTTTGGGTCTATTTTAATGTTTTTTATTTTTTTTAAATAGTGTTTAACACTGATGGATACTGATAATACATTAAATGAAATGGCAAATTAGGAAATAATTTTTTAAAGAAGGGTAAGGAAGTATTCCAGACATTAGTTCTGGATACCTCCAGTAAGGGGAACTGGGAAAATCTGATAAAAGCCTCAGTCAGGAAGGATTCTGACAGCATTCAACCATAGACTTCCAATTCATGCATTCAGCCTTAGCAACCTCATGTCAGTGACATTTGAGTAAATGTTGATTTGTGAACAAGCAATGCTTGGTTGATAAGATTTATTGCTAACTAAACTTACACTTTGAGCAGGAACAATATTGGGGCAACTCCCAGACATGGACTAACTTCAGATGGTGATCAGGATCGCATATTGTACATGCTGCATGCTGTGGGAGCTCCTCGATGTTCATCAGACATGAATGACTGTACTCCTGGATGTACAGCTATGTCATTTGAGTTCAATGGTATACCACCTGCAAAACCCTTATCCCCAGACTCTCGTGAAATGTTGGATAGAATGCTTTCTGTAGCAGGAATGGAAGTGGCTGCTTCAAGGTAACAGTGTGCACTTATTCACAGAGATGAAGTTCATTTTATATTCATTATTAAAATGTTCACTGTGTTTGTAAAAATTGTTTTAATGTGATGTTCTGAACATAACTTTATGATGTAACATATTTACTTGGTATTAAATAATGAAATACAGTCACACAGGCTTAAGTCCAAACATTTTAACAACTGGGACTGTTGAAGGGGCTCTTTTACTTGTTCATCTATCTCCCCAAGATTGGCTGTTTGTGCAATACAGGAATTCCATTGGAGACCACCAGAATAGGGGAGGCAGGTTGTTGTGTCTTGATGGAGGTGGCATACGGGGCCTTGTGCTTATCCAGATGCTGCTAGAATTGGAGAAGGCTGTTGAATGTCCAATTGTTCACTGCTTTGATTGGGTGGCTGGCACCAGTACAGGAGGCATATTGGCCCTTGCCTTGGCTTCAGGTGAACAGCATTTCTACTTATATAAACAATTTAATACAGTTTTTTTCACACTAACTCCATTCACTTACATAAAAATCTGGACATATGTTTCTGGAGTGATCCCTCCCATCTTCAGCCTGTAGAAAACTGTTGTTATATGTGGTTCTCTTGATGTTCTTGTGGCGGCATCTGTTGGTTCTATTAGGAATTTGCTGAATTCATCCATTGGAGGGAAATCAAAATTCATCAAATTATCCTTATTTTTTGTAATGAAAATGTTATCCCAAATTACAAAAAATAAGGATAATTTGATGAATTTAGATTTCCCTCCAATGCATGAACTCAGCAAATTCCTAATAGAACCAACAGATGCCGCCACAAGAACATCAATAGACCCAACTGCCACGTATAACAACAGTTTATCTACAGGCTGAAGATGGGAGGGATCACTCCGGAAACATCTGTCCAGATTTTTATGTAAGTGAATGGAGTTAGTGTGAAAAAAACTGTATTACATTGTTTATATATATATACCACTCCATTGTCAACAACTTTGTAAGTACATTTAATTGAGCATTTCTACTATATTTCAGATGCATTTCTCATTATGTAGATGGAAAGCATGAAAGAACTATTTTAAATGTTGCAGGTAAAACGCTGAAAGAGTGCTTGTGTCTTTATTTTCGACTAAAGGATAATGCATTTGCTGGACGACGACCATATAATAGTGAGCCTTTAGAGAAAATGCTGAAAGAAACCCTTGGAATAAGCAGTGTTATGGCCGATATTAGCTATCCAAAGTAAGTTTTCATAGCACAACTGACATTTGAAAACATTGCATACTTTCAGAAAAAAATACAAACTGAAAAAACTCTAAATTAAAAAAATCCAAAACATCTGCATGCATAACTCATTTCCAACAGATAAATGAATTCTACGAAATGTTTCTAAATGTTACTCTTCAGACCAAGTTTCTACTTTAGTATACAGGAATTGAATCAATAACTTATACCCAGGCCACTGAAACTTTGCACTTGACAGCTACATTTTCAGTTGGCAATGCTACAGATTAACAAATGAAGAATGCTACCTGTTACACCTTCTGAACCAATCATATGTAGCATTATTGATAATTCAGTCATGATGCAAAAGCTGCCTTGTTGCAGATTTTTTCTTATTGTGATAGCTGATTTCTATCATGTAATTGCGGTTGAGTAACTGTTGGCTGATTTGTAATGGATAAGTAAATGTCTCAAAGATGTAATTTACAGAATGATTCATTGAATGATATCTAATTCTTTGCATCAAGATATAACATTGATGCAAAATGCCCTTAGAGTAAGCACATAATGTAATGGCTTGAAGCTTTTGCCTATTTAATCATAAGCTAAGATCGACACAATAGTTCTCTGTATCGACAGTTTGTTCTATATTAAGCTTACATTACTATGCAGCAATTTAATATAATTCTAGAGCAAAGTAATCCATTATTACATACAGTAAATATCTTTGCTAGCCAAAATTAAAAATTCTATAATAAGTGATGTAATGTCACAACTACAGCTTCCAAACTTTACAGGAACTAGCTACAAACTGTTACATGCAATGTTTCAACAGCCCTTTATAATATTCTTTAGGCTTTCACAGTCAATGTTGTTATTGAAATTGATAATTAGCAGGCTATTTTGACAGAATCTTCAGTTTAAATTAATTTAAAAACCAGAACTTTCACTGATGCTATGAGTGTGTTAAAATTTATTTTTATGTTGTTGAAGATTTTATTTTGTTTTAGTGTGTTTAGTAAGATTAGAGATTGAATTTAATTTTTTTGTAATAATGATTTAATTAGTATAAATTGTTATGGAAAGTTATAAGCTTCATCAGTGGACTGAAAGTGTTCGGAGAGGCACAGATACAGAACTGTTAGAAGTGGGAAGGGGTTGGAGTGTTGGAGAAGTTATGATACAGATGTTATTTGTTGGCCAGTATGGATTCCAAGTCTTGTTTATTTCAAAACCTCTGTCTTAGTTTATATGCTCTACTTCTAAGGCCTCTACTAGCCAGATTAAATATCCTGTGGTTGCAGTTACTTCTGTTGTTTTTTAAATTTTATTCCATGGCAAGAATGATATGTTCTGCAATTGCAGATTGTCGGTCCTGGTGGTGTAGTGGTTACCATACTTGCCTCGTACACCCAAGATCGCGGGTTCGAACCCGGCCAGGACCGATAGATTTTTTCGGGCGTAAAAATCGTAAGTATGACTTCCTTCGGAAGGGAAGTAAAGCGTTGGTCCCATGTTGTACATTTACGGCACGAAAAAGAACCTCAAGCCTGAAAGAGAGGTCTCTGAGCAAAATTTGTCGGCCGTTTCACGCCCTGAATTGAATGGGACGCTGATGACCTGAGATGTTAAAGAGCGTCCATAAAAAATCAATCAGTCAATCAATCAATTGCAGATTCTTCTGGCTGATTAAAGCATAAATGTGTTAGGTTCTGCAAGCAGAGTTTTAATGGATCTTCTGGTCATACCAGTCAATACTTCCACATTCACATGGTACTTTATATATTTCTGTGGAGCTAAGAGGATCCCTTGAGTCTTTCAAGGAACTCAATTTTTTTCCTATTTTTATTGTGGTTGTGAAAAACATTACCATACCTGAGGGACTAAAAGCTGAAATTAATCATCTCCAGAAAGCCTTGCAAGCAAATGGCTACAAGAAAGAAATTGATCAAGCCTTAAAACCTTGAAAATCCAGGATTTTAAAGAATTCCTGCCATTCATAGATGACATCACACTTGGGTTTTGAGAAATAACATAAAAACCCTTTTTACAACCACAACAAAAATAGGTAAAAAACTGTATTCTATGAAAGACCTATGGGATCCTCTCACCCCCACAGGAATATACAAAGTACCATGCAAATGTGGAAATGTGTATACATTGATGTGACTGGAAGATCCATTAAAACTTGGAACATAGAATACAAATTATATTTATGCCTTAATAAGGTAGAAAAATCTATGATAATGGAACATGCCATTCAAAATTGCCATGGATAAAATATGAAAATGCAGAACTCCAATGATAACAGGATAATTAAGATCATTATATGATTGAGTTGAACTACACACTCTTATTGCTTTATTGATTTTATCAATAATGCAAATAGGGAAGTTGCACAATAACTACCTATGCATAGTGAGAGAGAATAAAGGGTAGTTCAAAAGTTTCTCACCCCTTATTATTTTAAAATAAGTTATTTAAAATTTAAGATTTTTAAGTTTATTTTTCAAATGTCAGAAGAATGCATCTTGTATTTTATCTAGCTTGATTTTCAATATTTTCTTTGACCTCCGAAGTTTTAATAACATTCCAAAATCTGTTTTTGTTAAAGCAGCTTAAGTTAGCTTTGGTCATTCTCTTATACAGAGCACTTATTACAATTATTAAAAACAATAGTATATAAACAAAAAGAAAGAATTACAATCAATTACAATAATATAGAAATACATACTAGAGGGTTTTGAATAGCGGGAATTTTCACAGTGAAATATATTATAATATAACAAATTATTATTGATGAAATCAATCAAATTTCACTAATTTAGTTCCACTTACTTGGACATGTTTCAAAGGCGGTTGCCTTCATCGTCAGCATGATCCCAATGTCCGCTTCCCTGCATGGTATTTAGATGTTGCTCCGTTGACTTCATGAACTTAGTGATAAGATTACTATTGTTCGGGAGATCAAAATTAACCAAATTTTCTTTGTTTTTATTTATGAATATATTTTCCCACACTGTCAATTCTATTGGTTTTTAAAGAGCTTTTAAGAGTTTTGGTCCCTTTTGGAATTCGTGGTTCTTTTGCCAGAAATGGTCTGCTATTGCTAATTTTTCCATGTGTTTATATTTTACGTGTCTCATGTGCTCCTTAAACTGTATGGAAATATTTATTTTTGTTTGGCTATATATTTCATATTGCAATCTTTGCAAGCAATTTTATAAATGCCTGATTGTTTTTCTGGAAGAATTTTGTCTTTTGTGTTCGTTTTTGTGAGGTTTTTTTAAACTACATTTGTTTACTGGAGCCAAAATGATGTTTGCCTCTTTAAAAATCTTCTGGAATTTTTGGTGTGCCCATGGATGGAATGTGAATTTCTTATATATATATATATATATATGATCCCCTTTGTAGCCTTTTAGTGTGGTGATATCTTTTATTCGTTTTTTCTTTTTGAATTTTTCTATTTTCTTGTTGACCAGATCTGTTGTGTAAGCCAAAGCATAAAGAACCCATCAGAACTAACAGATAAAATTAGACATGTGAAATTGGAAAATAGGGATTTACTAGTTTCATATGATGTGGTCTCTATGTTTCCTAGCATCCCCAAAGAAAATCTGATAATGGTCATACAGAAATGGCTAACCTCAATAAACCTACCTGGAGAAGTAATAGAACAGTATGTGAACCTCACCAACATTTGCATCAATCAAACCTACTTCACAATCAGAGGCAACAGTTATACACAAAATAAGGGTCTAGCAATGGGAAACCCATCATCACCAGATATGTACATATGTAGCAGATATCTACATGAGTTTTTTGGAAATAAAAATAATTGAGGCTTTTCCATATATATACAAATGTTGGTACCGTTATGTTGGTGATGTCTTTGCAATAGTAAATGAAAAATGGAAAGAGGATGGAATAAAACTGCTCAACCTACAAGACAGCAGTGTTAAATTTACAATGGAATTGGAAAACAACACGATTCTTCCTTTCTTGGATATAAAAATTATAAAAAATGGCAATATACTGGAATTTAGCATATTCAGAAAAGATACCCATACAGATAATGACATAAAAAACAACAGCCTCAACCCAATACAACATAAACATGCCATAATCAATAGCCTCACATTCAGATTAACAAACCTTCCAATAAGCATGACAGAATACAAATTGGAGTACCAAAAAATCATAGAGATAGCACAAAAAAATGGTTACATAACAGATCTGGTCAACAAGAAAATAGAAAAATTCAAAAAGAAAAAAACGAATAAAAGATATCACCATACTAAAAGGCTACAAAGGGGATCGTATATATAAGAAATTCACATTCCACCCGTGGGCACACCAAAAATTCCAGAAGATTTTTAGAGGCAAACATCATTTTGGCTCCAGTAAACAAATGTAGTTTAAAAAACCTCATAAAAACGAACATAAAAGACAAAATTCTTCCAGAAAAACAATCAGGCATTTATGAAATTGCTTACAAAGATTGCAATATGAAATATATAGCCAAACAAAAAGAAATATTTCCATACGGTTTAAGGAGCACGTGAGACACGTAAAATATAAACACATGGAAAAATTAGCAATAGCAGACCATTTCTGGCAAAAGAACCACGAATTCCAAAAGGGACCAAAACTCTTAAAAGCTCTTTAAAAACCAATAGAATTGACAGTGTGGGAAAATATATTCATAAATAAAAACAAAGAAAATTTGGTTAATTTTGATCTCCCGAACAATAGTAATCTTATCACTAAGTTCGTGAAGTCAACAGAGCAACATCTTAATACCATGCAGGGAAGCAAACATTGGGATCATGCTGACAATGAAGGCAACTGCCTTTGAAACATGTCCAAGTGGAACTAAATTAGTGAAATTTGAGTGATTTCCTCAATAATAATTTGACTTACTAGAGGGTTTGGATATAATAGGCAGTATGTGAATGAGGGGAGATTACACTTTGATGCAGGGCAATTGGTTCCCAATAGCAATTACAGGGAGATGCAGAAAGTAAATTTTTTCCTGGTCCTAGATATCCATTCTTCCTTAACCATTTTGATAAGCTGATTCCTGGTGAATGGTCTAGCTCACAAATGTTCAACATGTAGGTTTTATAGAGTTTTGTGGCCAATTACATTTTATGCATTCTTCTGGAATGTCTTCTATAAATCTTTTGCAAATTTCAGCCAGTTTCTAATGTTCTCTGCACTAAGAAGAACCCTACTATTACAAGTACACAACTCTTCCTCATTTGATAAATTTGGCATAGTACCTCATATTACTGCCCTCATTATTCAGAAAAAAATCAGTTTCTTTACTTCATTTCTTATATCTGTCACATGTTTCATGCACAAATATCTGTCTTTAGTTTTAAGAGTAATTTTTGTTGTTCGACCATATCTTTTAGCATCTTTGAAGCTTCCTTCAAATGTTTCTGTCACCATTCTGAGTTTAACCTCAACTTAGATATTAATTTTTTACACCAAACTCCATTCACTTACACAAAAGTAAGATGCATTTTGGGGGAATCTCTCCCATCTTCAGTTAAGTTGAGGTTATATTGCCACTCGATTGTCAACAGCTTCGTAAGTACAGTATTTATTCTGAGTGACAAGCCAAAATAATAGAGACTTTAAATTTTAGCTGTACTTGCTCCTTATTGTGTGGATGACATGTGCACAAGTTTAGTAATTATACCTTAGTATCAGGATTGTTCCTGTATATATTACTGTCACTGTCACTGTAATTTACTTAAATTAAGTAAAAACTATTTAAAAAACAACACTTCCACCATTATATAAGAAGATTTATAAAATTTATAAAATGTACCATTCATGGGCACACAATAAATTTAGGGCCATCTTTAAAAAATAATTTGATAAAATAAAATTAATAACAAATAACTGTCCAGACTCTGACAAAATGTACATTGAGAAAATGAAGAGAAGCATATGTACTCTCTAGAGGAACACATCAGAAACATTAGTTACAAGCAGATATTTATTGCAACCTACTGTGTTATTTCTTATGCATATTATAAATACAAAAAAGGCATATAATCTAATTCAGCTAACAGAAACAAATAGAAAGAAACAACAAGCGTTTCTTTAGGTATTTAACCATTACATAAGCTATACTTACCTGGTCAACTAGTAGTGTCCCTAATGCTGATATTGTGTATTGGCAGCCACAGATCTAACCACATGTAGGGAGAAAATGTACATGCAAAAATACAAGGATAAGTTAATGAACTGTGATATTCTGGAGACAAAAACACTAACTTAAGTTCATAAGATGTCCATCAAAGCAGATTAAATGTCCCCTAGAGAAAATACTAGGATTATTCCAGCAGTTGACAAATAGCTGAGAATGTGGACAACATGTACAATAAACATGAATGTTTATGTTTGACTGAATTAAACAGGAATTATCATATATTCCTACAATTATAATGATTTGCTTTATTGTTTTAAGTTCCAAATTACACTTTAATTTAATATAATAGTTTTGGCTCTGCAGAATTAATATATCGAAAACCTACTGAAATTACAGCTAAAGATGGCCAGTCAAACCAACTGTCAGGATTGCAAACAAATTTTTGGTAGAACAAAAAAATTTATAAACAAGGACAAAAGAAAAGTTTGGGAACATTAAATATAAACAGAAAGATAAATCGGTTGCACATTTTGAAATGAAAAATCATAACTTCACAATAGAAACAAAATTGTAGAGTTAGCAACTTGGAAGAGGATTTTTATTCTGAAACTGATGAGAAACTTTTGGTTTAAAGTAGCCAACTATTAAAACTCTCAAAAATAAATAAATGTAATATATATATATGAATTTTGAATATTAGACTATGAATATTATGAAAATAGCAGATTGAATGAAAACCTTTCAGACATCCTGTAGAATATTTCGTAGTTAATACTTTTTTTCTAAAACGTTTTGCTATTTGTTGATGTATGAATTTGATGTGTTTTGATAATCCAATATAGATAATGGCATATTCAATTTTTATACAAGTGAAATTGCACATTTTAACTTATACCTTGGGCTATGTAGATGTTCAATAAATAAAAAATAATTTGCAGAACAGTAACTTCTGTAGTCATATGTATATGTGCCTGTACTGCCAACAGGATTATGGTAACAGGTGTCCTTGCAGACAGAAACCCAGTAGAGCTGCATCTGTTTAAGAATTATGAATCACCTAGTGACATCCTTGGTATACCAAAAGGAAGTACATTCCTGCCACCTCCTAAACCAGAGGAACAGCTACTATGGCGTGTAGCAAGGGCAACTGGTGCAGCACCTTCTTATTTTAGGTAACTTTGTAATGCCATTAAGTTATTTATTGCAAACAATACCACCAAACTATAACCTCCAAATTTTAGTATGTGTCTGCAACTAGAGGAATATACTTAAGTGTACTTAATTTTAGAAATTAAATTCACACACCGTGTATATCAATACAGGGCCTTTGGGCGCTTTCTCGATGGTGGTCTGATAGCAAATAATCCAACAATGGATGCCATGACAGAAATTCATGAGTATAATCTGGCACTTAAAACAACGGGGCGATACAATGAGGTGCATCCTTTACGTGTGGTCGTTTCCCTGGGAACGGGAATGGTTCCCTTAACTCAGGTAAGAATTAAAATTTTTTAATATTATTTTATCCTTCTATTTCTATATTTCAAATGAGATTGTTGTTTCAGCTGAAGGAAATAGATGTATTCCGACCAGAGAGTATGTGGGATACTGCTCGCTTATGTTTTGGGATGTCAGCATTAGGGAAACTGCTTGTTGATCAGGTAGATATAGTTTATGAAATTCTTTGTTGCGCAGCTAAAGAAATGCTGATTTTCCATAGTGGTTTTTATTGCAACTCTCCCTTCCATTTGTTTCCATTAGCTTAATTAAATATCACTTCTTATTATATTTATAACAGGGGCATTGGAAATGATCTACAATAGTGGTGTTTTATGAATTCCAGCAATGGGCATATCCCTTCATAGGGTGATGAACTGATACTAGTATGCCACTGCAGATGCTAGATGGCTGATGGCTGTAGTAAGCAGTGTGTGTGTAATGATGTAGTGTTAATTTGTTATCAAGTAGAGAAAGACAACGACAAGATGGAAGGCAACTATCATGAACAAAGATGTACTGCACAGTTTTTGTGCAAGGAAGACTTAAAACTGCAGAAATTCATAAACATTTAACTGCTGTATGTTGTCAAGAAACTTGTGCACAGAAGACTGTTACAACTGGGTTAATGGGTTTGCCAGTGGCAGGAAATCTGCACACAAGAATGTGAGTGCCAACATTGTGATCATTGAGGTTATGTCTGAATTGATTATGGCTGATAGGCACATAACCTTTGATGAACTGGAATGTCACAGGCCTCAACTGCACAATTTTGCCACACCATTATTCAAGATGATTTAATAAGAGAAAAGTGCATGTACTTGGATTCCATGGGACTTTACACAAGTGTAGGACAAAAGGATTGAAGTCTGTTGTCAGTTACTGGAAATGTGTAGCATAATAAAGATCAGGATATTTTGGAGCTAGTGATAAATCATGGTTTTGCCACCACACACCAGAGAAGAAAGTAAGTCAGTCCAATCCATGCAATGGAAACATTCAAGGAGTCCCTCTGCGGGCAAACTAATGATCACTGTCTTTTGGGACCTTTTAGACACACTGCTAATGGACTGGCTTCTTCAAGGAACAACTGTCAACAGTAAGGTGTATTGTGAGATGGCTTAGACACAGGATTCAGCAACAGCAAAAGGGGAAGTGGTTGACTGGA
Organism: Metallyticus violacea; assembly: GCA_030762175.1. Taxonomy (NCBI): domain Eukaryota; kingdom Metazoa; phylum Arthropoda; class Insecta; order Mantodea; family Metallyticidae; genus Metallyticus; species Metallyticus violacea. The sequence continues at coordinate 37,092,800 of CM060833.1, forward strand.
TTGTTCCTCCAACACGACAATGTGTGGCTCCATACCGCAACACTAAGACCACAAAGTTTGCATCTCTGGGGTTATTTGTGCTAAATCCACTAAATTCACCGGATCAGCTCCATCGACAATATAAAGGACTAATTGCCAAGTATAGAGTCAGCAACAATAAAGAAATCCAGGCATTTGTTCACGAATTGTGGTGTAGCACTCCCAAACAGTGGTTTTGCAATGTCATAATTAAGTTACCAGAAAGATGGGAAGGTGCATTTATGATGGGTAGTATATTGAGAGATTTTTTTTTTTTTTTGAATGGTGTTTTAATGCCCGTTTTTACTACCGAGGCACACATGCGGTGAACACTGGTGATACATAAAATGAAATTATATATTCGGAAAGGATTTTTTTTAAGGAAGGAAATGTTCCAGGCCTAAGTTTAGGGTACCTCCCTGGCATTTGCCAGTTATGAGGACTGAGAAAAATCTGGAAAAACCTTAGTCAGGGAGGATGGTCCTGGAGGAATTCGAACCCCAGACCTCCCACTCAGGAGTCCGCACGTTAACGACCTCGCTACCCGTGGCAGTTATATTGAGAGATCCCATGTGCATTGAACCATGTTTAGTGATAAATAAGGTACAAAAACTACTATTGTAAATAACTCCAAATGTCCCTTATATAAGAAGTAATCCAGTAAGTTGCAATAAATTCAGCCATGCTAGCTAGCATGTGTGATTCCAAGCTTCATTCCTGCACAGACTGATTGTGCTCTGATCTATGGATTTCCTCTGTTTCATCAGTTGAGATACTCCTTTCTAAATAATGCTTTACAATGATAGAGTGGTCAATCTGCATTTGTCTTAGCTACTTCAAAAAAAGGAATGTTAATTTATGTATAGTTGCACTATACTTTTAAAAGCAATCGTAATTTCTGTTGTACTATTTATGCTTAATCGATAAAAATTCTTAAATAAATTGAATTTCATTAATATGAAAATATAGGGTGATATACCTATTATAAAAACAAAATTGTTGGTAAGTGGTATGAAATAAATTATTCTTGATAAATAAATAAAAGTTACTTCTCCTGAATGTGGAATTGGAAACTTGTACAATAGTACAGCTTATGTCAGCTAGTAACTTAAAAAAAGGCCCAAAATTAAAATTCTTCATTGTCTTGAAATTTAAACTTAAGTGCATTATGTATATAAAATTTTGTTTTTTTATGCACATAAAAGAAATAACAAATGTTCACCATTATTATTATTATTATTATTATTATTATTATTATTATTATTATTATTATTATTATTGGAATCTTGAATATAGCAGATTTTTATGGTAGTGTTACCTTACGACGGATGAAACTTAAGAATAAACTACAATAATTTAGAACCAGTTTTAGCAGCAGAATTTAAAGGTTTAAAAAGCTCTTTTCACTGAAAGCTATTTAATATAAAAAAGTATTTACATAATTTGCTCAATTACTACACTGTGCAAGAATTATTAATTAATGAAAAAATTCTGTTCCATTTATTTACCTTTTTATTAACTTGTTAACTACTAGTACTGTGTGTTCAATTTTAAATTTTAAATGAACTTCATTTTTTACATTAACCATCAAGACAGATAAAATAACACAGACCATGCTTTTTTTTTGACACTGGATCCTGTTCTTTTACTTTGTTATGTTTACAATGTGTTTACTGTAACTAAACTACATTCAATTTTTAGAAATATTTCTTAAAGGTGTCATGAATGTTACAAAAGAACAAATTTATTCTCAAAAGTTATTTCCAAAGAGGAGTTTTGGTTAGGTAGGAGTATCATTACAATATATTTCAGTGAGTGAATGATTTCCTGGACAATTACCACAATTTTAACAACTTAGTTGTTACCTTCACTTACTAATTTGCACAATAATTGTCTTAAATATCAGCTAATGAAATCTTCATTTAGACATATTTATAAATGACTGATGTAATTGGTAATGCACATTACATCACATTCCAGTTTACTTAATGCTTGTATAAAGTAATAGATCACTAATTTATATATCAACTTTCAAATGGATATTGGTTAATAATAAAAGCACAAAACTCCTGCTTAATTCTTTGAAACAAAACACATGCAGAAATTATTTTTGTTTCATTATAAAGCCAATGGATTAATGGCTTTGGTTAGGCTCGGCAAACATAACTTTGTCATGAAGTGACATAATCTCATTTAAATTTAAACACACAAAGTTAGGTACATATGATAAATTATCAGGCTTTTAGTTTGAAATTATGAACTTACTCTTTGCTTTTTGCTCTGAAATGCTCTGTGTTTCATAAATAATAGTTTGTGAATTATCCTTTGCAATCTCAGATACACTTTGTAGGTCTTCACTCTTTTACTTTCCATACAGCTTTTTCTTTCATAAAATTCTTTAAGCAACTATGCTTGTTCAATAGAAATAATTTTTGCACTTAAACTTAGTGCATGTTGGCTTTCCTTTTATAATAGTCATCATTCTGTTAATCCTTTCCTTTATTTTAAAATTCTGACTCTGATGAATACATTATATACACCTGACACTATCTTAAGTATAAGAGATGCAAAAGCCTTACTGAAAAAAATTGTAATCTAAAAAGATCATCACATTGGAAACTTATAACAGTAAAGCAAAGAGACTAGGAAAAAGTGGACACAATAGCCATATTTTTTTACTTTTCAGCAACATATGCCCAGCATTCTTTCCCTATATGAGTGATTAGATAAAAATATCTTTCATGTTGCAAAACTGCATAAATAGAGTTCAAATGCCTAGTGTCGTTATTGCTTTTAGTGAATTTGAAAGGAATATAGCTCTTGAAGTTGTACCTATGAAAAGATTTCTTAAAATCTCCATCGATCCTATTTACTCACCAAAAAAACGTATATACATGTTAATGCTCTGGAAGCTGCAATTTTTGCTTTTTCTCAATGAAACTCTGCATATAACCATCAATTATCAAATGATTCATCAAGTTTGTTAACCAGTGAAATTATACCATTCAGAATGGGGATTAATCTAAAGTGAAAATTTAAAAATCGCTCTAGCGGCTGGGGTTTTTTTTTTTTTTTTTTTTTTCTCTTCCCTCCCTGAACAAAAGAACAAAACTTGGTATGGGCCATTGATAAAATAATAAAACTATTTTCTAAAAACCAGTGAAATCAGATTATTAGGAGTTGGGGTTTACCCAAAACCCAAAATTTAAAAATTGTTGCAGCATCAATATTTGTTTTTTTACAACAAAACTCGGTTTATACCATTTAAATAAAATAAGAAAAAGTTTCTCAAAATCAGGGAAATCCAGCCATTACAACCTGAAACCCAAAATTTAAAATTGCTAACAGCACCAATATTTGTTTTTTCTCAACAAAACTTTGTATTATACATTTAAATAAAATAAGAGAATAGTTTCTAAAAATTAGGAAAATAGAACCATTAGAAGTGCTCTAGCATTTGATTTTCTCTCAATAGTTTCAAAATAAAAGGTCAAATTAACTCTGCAAATAAATTGTATTTATAATGATGCATAATGCATTTAAAAAAGCACCATCATGAAGACAGTAAATGTGAAATACTAATGTAATATGTGTTTGAAAATTAATATTTGTATGTAAGAGTGCTCTGTAATAATCTTCAGAAAACGTTTTCATTACATGTTTTTACTACAATAACATTTAAATTAAATTTCAGAGCCAATGAAACTTTTTATGTTTATATTTAAAAATACCCACCCACACAGTATAGCTTTGTCTATCAGTGGTCGTATATTTCATTTAATTAATAGTATACCATTAATTTTTGTGGTTTAACCCAATAATAATAGTAATAATTAAAAAAATGTGGTTTAGCCTTTGTGATACATATTACAAGAATTCTATTTTTGTTCCCCTAAGCCCACGCTAATGCCATTAATTATTTCATTAATGAATAAAGCCATAATTTAGATTTATATTCTTTTTTTAAAATTAGAGAGAAATTTGCTTAGTTTACACCGTTCCTGCATGATGAAATTTTTAATCATTTTTAGCATAAAACCAATATTCATAATTTTTGCAATGCACATTTCTACAGGTTGCAGCTAGTGATGGAAGAGTGGTTGATCGTGCACGTACTTGGTGCTCTATGATTGGTGTGCCTTATTACCGCTTCACACCCCAGATGTCGAAAGATGTGGCAATGGATGAGAAGAATAATGAAACATTAGTCAACATGTTATGGGAAACAAAGGCCTACATTCATTCCAACTATCATATGGTCAAGGAAGTAGGAATCTTGCTTCAGAATTAACTCTTCAAAACCCCTGTTGGATTAGCTGCTGGAAGAAGACAAAACACTTAACTTGCCACATCCAGTCTTTTATATCCATATATGCTTGCCTAGAAAACACATCATAACTTAATATGATTAAACAATTAATCAGAACACTTTGTTACGTGTAATGTGCAAATAGAATGAAAATGTTGCTTAACTTATTTGTATATATATATATATGTCTGCAACAGACTTAAAAGCCACATAAGAAAAAAATGTGATATGTATAAAAATAAGCCATAATACTGGAGTGATGTTTGTAGCTTTAAACAGTTGCCAATTACATGAGATGTGCTGATAAATTCTTCAGCATGCACAATGTTTAGAATATTATCTTTTTCTATTGTAATACAAATTATTTAAATAAATGTTTAATAATTTCTGTGATTTTGAGTATCCCAGCAAGGGTCAAAGCAGAATGGAACTAATAAAAGCTAATGAATGCAGCGTTTCTCTCTCTATTACACAATAAAGAAATATTACAATAATATTACAAGAAATCAAAAAATATAACCCAACGCCCAAATCACACCTAAAAACCATAAAATTGTTAAATAAAAAAGTTATGTATACAAAAGCAGATAAGATCAAATTATAATTCTTGACAAAGATTATCAAGAAAGAACATTAGAGTTATTAAACAATGAGGAGTTTATTGAAGTTGAAACAAACCCTTTACACAGATGCAAAAAATCAATAGAGGATATATTAAAAGGAAATAGTTTACTCACAAAACCAGATGTTTATAAAATCAAAATACCAAATCCATCAATAGCTAAGATAATAGGATTACCAAAAATAAACAAACTGGGAAAAGACACGAGGCCAATAATGTTAATACCCCATGTTACCTCCTATTGAAATGGTTAACCACCCAATTCAGTACATTACCTAGATTCTTAAGCTTAAGCATAAAAAAACTCAAGACCATGTAAATAAAATCAAAGATCACAAGCTAACTACAAATGATATTCTGATTTCCTTTGATGTGAAAGCATTATTTCCTAGTATTCTGAAAGAAAAAACCTGGATCTTGTTAAAAAAAAACTGGTTACTATCTAATAACATCACAGAAACACACACTAATGAATACATTAGGCTTACTGAACTATGTCTGAATCAGGCTTGCCTCACATTTGAAGGAAAGTTTTTTAAACAAAGATCAGGTTTAGTGATGGGCAGTTCTCTATCTCCATTTATGGCAGATCTATTCATGAGCTATTTTGAAATACATATTACTAGAGCCTTCCCATACATGTTTAAAAGGTTCGAACCCGGCCAGGACCGATGGATTTTTTCGGGCGTAAAAATCCTAAGTATGGCTTCCTTCGGAAGGGAAGTAAAGCCGTGGGTCCCGTGTCGTACATTTGCAGCACGAAAAAGAACCTCAAGCCTGAAAGAGAGGCCTCTGAGCAAAATTTGTCGGCCGTTTCACGCCCTGAGTTGAATGGGACGCTGATGACCTGAGATGTTAAAGAGCGTCCATAAATAAATCAATCAAAAAAAAAAATAAAACATGTTTAAAACATGGTAAAGATATGTGGATGGTGTGTTTGCCATTATACAAGATAGATTCATGGAAGATGCACTGAAACTGTTAATTTGCAAGAACCAACAATAAAATTCACTATGTAAACTGAAGTCAATAATACCTTACCTATTTTGGCCCTGAAGATAATAAAATTAATAAGAAACTGGAATCTGGTATGCAAAGGAAGGATACACATACTAACAATTACATAAAGCCTAAAGGTTTTAACCCCAGACCCCATAAGGAAGCAGTATTTAATAGTATGACTTAAATATTTGTTAATACACCACACAGTAAAAAAGAATGCAGAAGTACACACACATATTACACACAGCAGAAATTAATGGATTTAATAAACAAATGGTAGATTAAAAAATAAAAAGATTCAGAGAAAAAAAGACAAACAAATTGCCACACTCAGTACTTTATCTAAAGAAAATATATATCATAAATTCACATATCTTTATGTCAACCGTAAATTTCAGAAAATATTCAAACACTATAACATTACTCAGGCACTCATAAACAGATATAGTGTTGGTAAATTATTGAGTCTAAACAACAGAAGAAAAAAGAAAGTTTGAGTATATATAGAATTAATTGCAAAGGTTGTGAAAAAATATACATAGGAAAAACAAAGAGAAATCTGGGGATAAGATTAAAAGAACATCGGAGAAATATAACACACAAACAAATAGAAAAATCAGCAGTGGCAGCACATTTTTGGAATGAAAATCATGAAATAGAAAAGGATATAACATTACTAAAAGCAATTCAACATCCAAAAGAACTTAATATATGGAAAAAATCTACATGAAATATGAACACAAGCTTATGAATTTTGATATGCCCGAGGCAGGCAATATATTGTACATGTTCATTAATAGACTGCCAGAGCAAGCACAGTCGCATACATACCCTACCGAAATTGACTCATCAGCCATCGATTGGTTGATGTGAGCAATTAGTCTCACGAAACATGTCCCAAAAATTACTTTTAATAAGTTTAATTGTGAAACTTTAAGAGTGTTTTAATGTGTTGACGTGATTTTTAGTGTTTTACTTTAGATCAAATCAAGATTCATGATATTTTCACTGTGTGGGTTTTGACATAACCTTCAAACATAAAGAAATATTTGCATTAGTGAGGCACATGTTCCCTTCATTAGCAGTTAAGAACTGATCAATCTGGTTGAGTAATGTAAGCAGAGCACCCCTCTACAATAGTTTTCAAAATTTTTCTCTGAGAAGATCCTGATATTAAGAACACATCAAAACCCCAATGCATTTGTCTCAACACTTTTGACGACATGCAGCTGAGCATCCTGTGATAGGAGAACTTATGAGACAATTTTGTTTTACATTTCTGATGTACACTGTCCAAATTTAATGATTGTAAAAAATAATTTAAATACTTCAAGACATTGCTTTAACAATTTCCTAGAAAAAGAAATAAATAAAATAAAACTGCTATTTGCTTTCCTACTAGAACTAGCTATTAAGGGTCTTAGGTTGGGAACCTCTTTATGTCTTTCACAACTTCAACATTGTTTCGTGTGAGAGCAGGCATTAACATACTTTGACTGCTGCCTTTAATAGCTAGCTAAATACAGCATTGATCTAGTGACTGACAGCATATTTGTGAGGGATATTAATACTCTCTCTGGTAGTGGTGAAGTATGGATTTTTGTATAATGTAAGCTGAGACTTGCGATGTGGAAATTAATGGAAAATTTAATTTGTGCTATATATGAATAAAATGGTACTGTAATGATGTTAGTGACATATTACATACAATTAAAATAAGTTCATGTTTCTTAACTCACCCCTAAATCTATTTTTATTTAAATACAATCCTCTGGTGTATATATAACCCTTGAAATTAATTCTTGACATTTACTGAACTTTTTAACTATCCCTATCTCTACAATCTTAGTAATATACAGTGCTATTCTGCTGCAGCGGACTGAGTTATAAATGAAGATTAACTTAACTAATATGTTATCAAGGGAGTTGATAACATATTAGTTATAACAATGATTGTAAAAATAATAAGTCATAATAGGTGATATTTACATTGAAATCATAATTATATAATTCCATATCCCTTTTCCTTTTCTGGCACAACAACCCAATTTTGGGCTTTGGTCTGCCACAGTGAATGCTGCATCCCTATACCTTCAACTTGTGACATCATTGATAAAGGGCAGCATTGCAGGAAGGCACATGATCAGCATGCCAATGCCATGCCAGTTGCCTATTGAAGGATGCTACCTCTCTATCAGGCAGCTTCCAAATTATCTTCACAAGGCTGGATGAACCCTGTTCCAGTTCTCCCTAGCTTAACAAATTCCTAAACAGGTACCAGCTATCGAACCTAGGACCTCCTGGCTAATAGTAGAAATGCTAACTATTAGACTAAAGAAGCATTCTCATTCCATAGTATCATAGTACAGTAAAAATTTTGAAATAAATATTTTAAAATATAGGTTTCCTTAATGATACTACAAGAACTACTTAGAGCCCAATTTGCTCTATGGAAGGAGATAATAAAGAAGAGAAGGCCTAGTGGCCTTAGGTCTGACAGAATAAACAAATAAATAATATCACAATAAACAACCAACTTAAAACTAAATTGGATACAATACAATCTAGGTCATTAGGAGCTGTAAAAAATACACCTATTGCTGCAATGCAGAGCATAACAATCTGCCAATTAAAATAGCAATACTGAAACAGAAATTAAAAAGTAATCAACACAGGAATAAATGGTTTTATATTCCTGACAGCACACAATGATTAAAAAAAAACACAAAAGACTCAAAAATTACATACAGAAAGAAGATTTAGACAAATTTTTTAAAAAAGCACCAAACCTTCCATTATACCAACTGACCCTTACAACATATAGATAGCAACGTGAAAATAAATTTGGATACAATGGTCTCAAAGAAAAATGACCTACCTAAAGTATTAAGATTGAGAGCATTGAGTACACTAACAACTATTATACGACTTATACAAAATGTAAAACATATACAAGCTGATCACTTAAAAATGGAGAAGAGGGCTCTGGAATAAACTGTGAAGAATTTTCTCAATATATATATCTATCTTTGTTTGCTACAATTTTGATGGCAAAATAATGGCCATTAGAGCAGCATTACAAAACCTACTGTATTAACCCAACATAAATAAAATAATTGAGTGACTCTAAAGCAACACTACAAAATATAATTAATTACAGTTAATCACCAACATACACTAAATGAAATATTAAAACTATATCATACAATCCAGATTAAAAATACAGAAATAGGAGCCACCATAAAATTAACACCATTTTTTGAACTAAAACTTCTTTCTAAATTGAAACTCATAAAAAGATCAATAACTGAACAACAACAACTAAATACTCAACAAAAAATTTAAGGAAAACCATATGAAGTTCTAAAGACTTGGAAACATCTTTTATTGAAATAAAGAAAAATTGGAGTTGCCCAATTATGCTTAATTTTCGGACATGATTGCCCGTGAAAACATTTCTTTAGGATGAAATAATCAAAGGACAGTCACTGTCCATTGTGTAAGGTTATGTATACTATTCTATATTAAAAAAAAAAAAAAAAAACTGCTGAAATGCAAACAACTTTATAGCAACAAACAAATGAAAAATAAGTTGGAAGCTCTTTATTGGGAAGCTAGGGAAAAACTAATAAATATCAGCATCTCGAATGGTCACTAGTAACTAACCATATTTTAAAATATCATCTGCAACCTGGTTATGTTGGGCTTCAGGTTGTACAAAATTCCAGAAGAGGAAAAAGTATAATCAATTGAACTGAGTGCAAGGGTAGCCTACACAGAAATAAAAACTCAAGAGAAACCCCTTCATCTCAACCTGATAGTAACTTAAAAAATCACCACAAAGCCTCCAATTTTTAGTGATCTGCTATGCCACAGACAGCACACAGTTCAAATAAGTATTTCAATTTGTCAATAAAAATGAACACACTAATTTTTGGATACGCTGAGCCTTACACCCTTAATGGACACATGCCCTTGTTCTCTGTTGATAAATAACTCATCAGGTTTATTAAGCATCTATTCTGCATATGTCCACAAGCTTCGTCTCTTCAACCAGAAAAGTGCTCATAGTTTTCATTCAGATCTATCATGACTTTTGATAGTAAATTCTAAAACTGAACGACATGCAAGTTTCATGACCATAGTGTATTTTATCATACTGACTACCTTATTATATATATATTGGTACTAGGAATGGTAAATTTGGTAAATGTTCATCTTTGCTATTGTAAATGATGTCCTTTTCATGAAATGATGTGGATGAAAATGAACCCTTGTGTATAATTATGAATTATTAAATTTCCTTAATCCATTCATTTTTACGAGAAGTTATTAATATAGAAACCAATTAAGTTTCACTCTCATAAAACAAAATAAATTATAATTTAAGAAATATTACTCATAAATACCATCCTAGAGAGCAAAAGATTATAGCTGTTTAGTATGTCCACTAGAAGCAATTACATTACACATCAAAAATAATTTTTCAGGCTCACTGCTGCTCTAAGACCTCTCAGGAAAAATATATGGCACATGAGAATTATAATACATGATTCCATTTACTGTAAAATTTTATTCTTTATAGTGATGTCATATTCTTTCTTAAATAGAAACACACAAACTAATAAAATACTAACCTATGTATGATCAGTGGAACATAACTTACAATTTATTTTCATTCTTTAAATTAGCTTTTAGCATCTAAACTATATATTTTTTTTTAAATAGATGCGGGTATTTAAAGAATTTAAATGTCCATTCCCGGGGAATATAGTCTTTTACGCAATTTTTGCACTGTCTGCAAACATTTAAAAAAAAATGTGTAATTATTTTTATGAATTGTAGTTTGGAAAAACACCAAAACCACTAGTAATGCAAGAGGGTGTGAAATCTCAGGGAAGATTCTCCTTCATGGACTCTCAAACGTACCTTATTTTCTCCTATCCTTGTTCACTTTTGACAATTTTCTGGAGCACATTTATATGCTATCACCCAAAAGTCTTCCTTTCAAGGCACCACAACTTCATTAAAAAATATTTGTTGATTTGGTTGTAAAATATATGAAACTTCTCGAGGAAATGTTCTCGTACAAGCTGAATTTTGAAAATCTTTTTAAAAGAGCATTATTACTGGAATGTAAATGCTGCCAAATGTGCTCTAAACTACTGTGGCCCATATTTCTAAAAACAGTATGTTTAAAAATGAATCTCTAGATCAGTAACAGTTTAGTTTTTTTTTCATTAGATTTTTTTATTTATTTTTTATACCATTAGAATAACTATTGCAAAAAACATTTTCATTTACACTACATCAACATTTGACCATTTCAAACTCTTATAGTTATCATTCTTGATAAGGGTACTAATTTATAAATTAGTTTCCTCATGTAGAATTTTGAAGCTGTCTCCAAAAAAGTGCTGTTATTTCCAACATGTTTGTCAGGACAAAGGGAATTTGTTTTTAGAATGGGAAGCTAAGACTGTTTGCATTTCTTATTATTTTTAAATCAAGGAATGGGAGACATCCATTTCTCTCTTCTTCTATGGTAAACTGTATAGATTTGTGTTGTAAGTTAAGGAGTCTCAATGCATCTGTAGAATGCTTTTTTGGTATTATAGCAAATATGTCGACATATTTCAATAATACCAAAAAAGCATTCTACAGATGCATTGAGACTCCTTAACTTACAACACAAATCTATACAGTTTACCATAGAAGAAGAGAGAAATGGATGTCTCCCATTCCTTGATTTAAAAATAATAAGAAATGCAAACAGTCTTAGCTTTGGAATTCACAGGAAACAAAACACACACAGAAAATTACATAAAAAATGATAGCTATAACCCAATCCCACATAAATATGCAGTGTTTCACAGTTTAGCACACAGACTAATCAACATCCCATTGACTGAAACCGAGTACAAAATGGAACATCAACATATAATGAAGACAGCTATAACCAACGTTTCAACACAGACTCAGTAACAAAAATCATCAATAAAGCTAAAAGACAAAAATCGATTAAAGAAGTTTCCACACTTAAGAACACCAAAGACAGTTATAAATTCAAAAGTTTCACATACCACCCAAATTACCACAACAAATTTAAGAAGATATTCAAAGAACATGGAATTATGTTAGCCCCAAAGAACAAATATAATATAAAAAATTTAGTACATTGCACAATGAAAGATACTACCCCTACAGAGCAAAAATCAGGAATATATGAGATTAAATTGTGCAGATTGTGAGCAGAGCTACATTGGAAAAACGAAAAGAAAATTTGAAGAAAAGAACATTTTAGGAACATTAGATTGAAACAGATAGACAAATCAGCAATAGCAGCTCATTTTTGGAACAAAAATCATGAAATAAAACCAGAAATTAAATTACTGAAACAACTTCACAACCCAATAGAACTATCCACATGGGAGAGAATTTTCATTTTAAAAAATAAGAACAACTTAATGAATTTTGATTTTCTGCCGCTGGATGAACTCAGCAAGTTTCTATTAGAACCACAAGATACCACCACAGGAGCGAAAGGGCATCCATCCATCGTTTCGAACAACCGCATTCAGTCAACAACAGCCGATGATGGGAGGAACCTCTCCCGAAACTAGTCCAAAGTTTTAAAAAAAATAAGTGGAGTTAGTGTTAACAACTGAACACATTAATGTAGTATAAAGATATAAATTTGCATCACCAGTCCTCAATGTGTTAAACTACTTTGCATGTTGTAAAATTTCAACAACACAAAAATTAATACACACACGTACACATTTACAATATGTTGACTGCCTTGTGGAATAGCTCTGAATATTCAAGTGATTTTAATTCAATATCTTGAACTCAACTCTGTTCAGAAGAGTGTTTTGCATAAACAACTACAAATGTTGGCTATTTAGTAACAAGTAATGTGATGTGATGTTCTGAGATTAAATTTTGTGCATATAACATGCCAATTACCATTTCTCATATGCCTGGCAAATATCTGAAAATTTATAAAATGACACAAATGTCTTTGTACATGAAGTGCAACTAGTAGGCTGCAAAACCAGGAAAGTAAAAACTAAAGATATAGATTGTATGAAATTTTTGCAATAATTATTCTTTCAATTTCATTTTTATTTTTCACCACGTCATATTTTTTTCTCTATCATCTTTATTGCTGTGTGTCTGTGCATTCATTTTTCTGGAGTGTGAGAAGGCATCTTACTGTTTCAATCACAACATTTATAATAGAATATGTTGTCTAAGGATTTTCAAAATAAAATTCCAAACATTTTCATAATTTGATTTTCTGAACTCCTTAACATTTATTTTCTGCTTCCTGAAGTTTGAAAGCTTCAAATTACATTACATTTATCAATCATTAGTATTTGCAGATTGGAGTTTACCTTTGCTATGTAGAAATTACTTAATTTTATTTTGTTTGGATTCCTCACCTTTTCTATATTTTGTATAATGGTGCTTAAATCAGGTATAGCATTCCGAGAGTCTGTTCTTTTTGTTTATCATTCAATATCTTGATATCATTCTTAAGAAAATATATAATTCTCAAAGGACACATCCCCAGATGACAGATAGGGGAAAGTTCCTTCCACAGACAAACAGGTACTTCTGCCTTGTAGTAACATGACATACTAGTTTAGTAGGCAAAGGAGAAATCCTGCAAAATTCTTGGTCCTGGTTGATGACTGATGTCATTGCAGTAATGTTTATTGCATAAAAGCATTACTGTTAAAATGAACAAACAACCCACAGCTGAATGAATTTATGAGTAACATATGCTAGGAAATATGTAAGAATATACAGGGTAAGACATTTATGGTGTGTGGCCATTTTATTCCAAAACGTACAGGAAATGCTTCAGACAAAATTTTAAGTGCTCTTAGAGGGACATAAGATAGCGACTTTAACTCATCCTTGAAATGCCATTCTCAATGTCATTTCAAGGTCAAATTGGTTTTTTTCAAATGGAATGGTATATTTTTTTATCCCGAGAATGGAAAGTGCATTCAATTTTCAGTATAACAGTTCTAATATATCTATCAGCTAGGGATTATAGGTGATAAGACATTGGATAAATAAGATCGCAAATGTTTTTCGCTCACTTTCACTTTACTGCCTTGAATTTATGTACAGTACAGTAGTTATAACCATAATTGAAACAATTTCAATGCAGTAAATGCTGGAAAGTATGACCATAAACTTCAATGCATTTCTGAAAACATGCTTCAAAAGAAAAATGAACACATTTCAACACTTCTTTGCTGATTCTTGCACAGACACTCCTAATTTATTTACCAGGTGTAGTTGGTACTTCTTCTTAAACTTTATCTTTAATGTATCCCCATAAGAAAATGTCTGGAGAAGTGAGACAGGGGAATGGGCAGGCCAATGGACAGGCCCTTTGCATCCTATCCATCAACCAGGATACTCTCTGTTTCTTATTTCTTGGGCTACAGCTGAGTAATGGGATGGACAACCATCATGTTGATACCATTTTGCAGCCCAGTCCACAAGGGACACACCTTAAAGAAACACTGGAAGTTCTGGTCCAAAAAAATTTCCATATTTCTGCCCATTAAGTTTACTTCAATGAAGTATGGTCCAATTATACAGAATCCCCAAATGCCACACCAAATGTTCATTCTCCATTGCTGCTAATGCTCTACTTCCTGTAACCATCTTGGATTTTCCACTGCCCAATAATGCAGGTTATGTCAGTTCACTTGATCATGATTTGTGAATGTCACCTCATCAGAAAATAAAATGTTGGAAAAGTTAGTTTTGAATTTGTAGTAGAGCCCATTGGCAAAATTCAACACGCTTCTGAAAATAACCCCACGAAGGGCCTGGTGTAGGCTAATGTGATAGAGATGGTCTTTGTGGCGCTAAAGTTTTCGAAGAACCTTTGAGAGATTCTCAAATCATGTTGACGGGAACTTCTGTGAGGATTAGCACCAACTGCAGCTAATACAGCGACTTCCAAATTTTACCCAGTAGCACTTCTCATTCGATGGTGTTTTCTTTATGCGACATCTCCCATTTCTGAGAATAAGTTCAGAAGCCATTGAAAGTTTCTAACAGATAACTGCTTCCTTTCAGGATATTGATCTCCTTCTCCATAGTTGCAAGCTGCTCTAGCAGTCTTATGAGCTTCGCCATAATTGTAAACCATATCGATCCTCTCAATGATCATGTATCAAACATCCACAATTGAGAAAGAAGTGGAACTGACTGAGAATAATATTCTTTTAGGTTTGAATGCAATGATGAGCACATGTTTGTGTACCAAAGTCAACAAATGAGCATCTGCATATAAACAAATGAGTTTCCTACATAACAACAACAAAATAAAAAGAGAGAGAAATGAAAGTGAGTGAATAATACCTGGTGTCTTATTTGTCCAATATCTCATCTATCACCCCTAAATGATAGATGTACAAGAATTTTTATACTGAAAATTGAATGCTCTTTCCATTCCCGGGGAAAAAAATACACCATTCCATTTGAAGAAAACAAGTTGATCTTGAAATGACCTTGGGAATGACATTTCAAGGATGAGTTAAGATCACTATGTCCCCCTAAGAGCACTTCAGATTTTGTCTGAAGCATTTTGACTCCCCCCCCCCCCCCCTTTTCAGAGTAAAACAGCTGCCACACTATAAATGCTAACCCTGTATAGTGAAGTTGATTTATGAGCTGCCTGAGTACAGCTGAATATTCGGGAAGTACAGTTTCTAAAATCAGAAAAAGGAGGATAGAAACTCTGTGCATAAAAGTGGTATTTTTATTTTAGCCTTTATATTTTAACTGAAAGCATAAAATGATACTGTATTAAAATGTTTAATAATAAATACTAACCTCTGTTATAAGATATGTTGAAAATGATGCCCCTCAGGGACAATACATTGCTGGCAATTGCATAGGAAATTCCTGTATTTCATTTAGCTTTTCAAGCATAAGAACATAGCAGTTTGGAAGATGTTCCTTCTCATTGAGAGATCCTGTCTCTCTCTTGTATCTTTTTAACAAGTTTTCAAACAGTTTCTGTATTTGGAACACAATTGTCAGGAAATTTTTTTGCAAATTAGCTTACCATTTCTGTGCAAGGATTTGTTCTCATTTATGCATTGTACATCAAACCTGTTTCCTCCAGACTATATCTATGTAGTCATAAATGCATTGCACATCAAACCTGGTTCCTCCAGACTATATCTATGTAGTCATAAATGCATTGTACATCAAACCTGGTTCCTCCAGACTATATCTATGTAGTCATAATTAATCAAGAACAATGAACACAGAATGAAAGAGCACTGAGTAATACGTCAGTGCACAACCACTTGCTGAGAAAGCCTCCTCAAATCAACTACAAACTGCTATTTGCATTTGCATTATATGGCCAGGCTTCTCCCAGCATGCAGCCATGCTCTGCCAGCCTGCAACTCACTATATATTCTAGATTTTTGGGATAAAGTATACCATTCTTTAAACATGTGTCTGGAACATGCGACTTAATCAAATTTTTAAACTGCCTTAATAAATTTAATACCAAATTACGACTGCCTTTACATAATGAATGACCAGCATGAAATGTCAGCACACCAAGCATTTTCAGACTTAAATAAAAGAAAATATCCCACAAAAGTATTAAAGCATTTATATTAACCATAACAGATTCACAAAGATTTTCATTAATCTTTTATAATTGAACATGAACATTTTAATTACAAATTTAAAACATAACATAAATGAGCCCTACAGAGAAAAATCAGTCAGCAAAGTTATATGACAAAATCTCTACAAAGTGTATTAAGAAATTTATTTTTGACTGCTCTGATAAATGGTACCACATTCATTAGCAAACATACTATCAGATTTAATAAGTAGGAACAATATTACTCTTCTCCACAAACACATACACACAAAAACATACATACCTATGAATAAAATATTTTATTGGAGCAAAAATAAATGATAAAATACAATAGAAACTGAAAAATCAGCTAAGTTCCATTTTTATATACTGTAGCTAGTACTAAGAGGAAGAATGTTCTTTTCAACCCTTTGTCTTTAATTACAGTGCAGTTTTTCAAAGTATCATGAATTCAGTTATTCCCCCCCCTCTCTCTCCTTCCTTTCTTCCCCCCATATTCTCTCATATCAATTTTCTGCTTCTGTAAGAGCATTTTATGTTTTGAAGCCATGTACACTTACAGAATATAGCTAAGTTGTAGAAGATCCATTATTCACAGCTTAAATAACTACTTTCCTTTGTACTGTACAGGTTTCTCACCATCAATAAAGAACCCGGCCAGGATCGATGGATTTTTTTTGGGCTTAAAAATCCTAAGTATGGATGGCTTCTTTCGGAAGGGAAGTAAAGCCATGGATCCCGGTCGTACATTTATGGCATGATAAAGAACCTCAAGCCAGAAAGAAGAGGCATCTGAGCAAAATTTGTCGTCCATTTCATGCCCTGATTAGAATGGGATGCTGATGACCTGAGATGTTAAAGAGCGTCCTTAAATAAACAAATAAAAAAACATCAATAAACTAACCTGCTGCTGTGTATGAAGATATTTGCAACAATACTGAAAGAATTGCTGAATACTGATCCAAGTCAGTATGCAGCAAATTTTCCTGGTATGAAAAGAACTTTCCCAGATATTAAGATGATTGGCAATGGCACATTAGGAAATTACACTTGAAAAATTAAGGTTGAGGTGTCCTTTTTCTTAGAACCGGATCCTAGCCTGTCCTTCAAAAAAGTTGAGGAGAAAAATTTGTATTTTTTAATATTTTTCAAAAAATGAATTCTAATAAATATCCAGTTATGATATGCAATATATTTTTGTGATATGTATTGCACTAGTTTTTTTAATATTTGAAAATAATCCATACAGATTAAAAATTTCTGATTTTGACACCAATTTCTAAATATTAAAGTTTTCGAACCAATGGAATCAGATGGTTCTAATTTTTACAACTCACTAGAGGAAATTTCATTTTTTTTGCTATTGACTATTCTGACTTAAGCACTCTGAACAGATTGTGAATATGGTGCAGGCATTTATAGGTACTGGGATGGAGCTATGCATGAGTTTGCAACAATTGTTTTTCTTTTGACAGCCATTTTCTCAAAACAACATTTTCCTTTGTACCTCTAGATGGGAAGAAAAAAAAAAATGAGGAAAGAAAACCTAATGAAGCAGAAGTGTTAAGTAAAAAATTCATAGCCTAGGAATTATGAAAATTTTTGTAGACAATTTTTAACAAAAAACACTGCTTCAAATAAAAAAATTTAATTCTTGTTTGAAATACTATTAATTCTATTTCAGTACACACAAAAAATGTGTCAAAATAAGCTGATCAAATTTCAATGTTCTGCCACAGTAACAACATAAACTTAGCTATTTTAACATTGTCAAGATAGCACCTTATGACTCCTCTTATGAAATACAGTGCAATACAGAATGCACCACGGTCAATTTGCACTATTCACTTGTTTTGACTTTCATTCTTCCACTAAAGTATGGCATTAAATGATTTTGTATTAACTGCACTAAAATGCTCCACTTTAATCCACCATTAATGCAAATAGTATCCAATAATGACTCTGTTTCTATATTAGATGATTTTCACTTTAAGAGCAGTATTTTACTTTAGAAAATAATTTTTTACAAAATTTATTTTCCTTTCAGTCAGGTTTCTCGTTTGTAAGGAGTCTGGTTAGTGTTGGTTTGTGATGATTTTTTTTAATAGTGTTTAAAGCATATTTTTACTGCTGAGGGGTCACAGGCAGTGGGTACTGCTATGTGAGATTTTTTTTTTTTTTTGAGTAGTGTTTAACGCCCGTTTTTACTACAGAGGCACCACAGGCGGTGGACACTGATGATACATGAGATGAAATGATATATTGGGAAAGGATTTTTTTTTTAAGGAAGGAAGCGTTCCAGGCCTAAGTTTAGGTACCTCCCCGGCATTTGCCAGTTATGAAGACTGAGGAAAATCTGGAAAAAACCCCAGTCAGGGAGGACGGTCCTGGCGGGATTCGAACCGCAGACCTCCTGCTCACGCTATGTGAGATGAAATGATAAATGTGGAAATGGGGAAATTAGAAATTTTTTTACAGAAATAAAATGTTTCAGACATAAGTGTAGGGTATCACCCTGGCATTTGCCATTTATAAGAACCGAGGAAAACCTGTTAGGGAGGACAGGGTTGGCAGGACTTGAGCCCTAGTCACAACCTCAATATATATTGTACTGAGGCATACATCCCTTAAACTGTACATCTTATTACATTGGTTCAAACTGCTAGATGTAGCAGAATGTATGTTTAATTGGCAGTTACCTCGAGAATGTTGAATGTACCGAGTGTACAGTGGCAAATTCAGCATCCTGTAATGTCCAGCATGATGTAACTGATAAACTGCTATTTGTTCACAGTTGAACAAATAGTAGTACAACATATTTCTCATTATGTCACATGTAAATGCAGATAGAGTTAAAAATTCTTTTAAGGTGGTGAAAATGGGTGAAGGTGACTTCATAGATCTAGGTTTCATTGTTAACAGATATAAATACCAGAAAGCTATTAACAGAAATAAATACCAGAAAGCTACAGATAACAAAAGCTTCAGCTATATGTTGCACTTCAGAGAAGAAATGCAAATGTTTAATTAAAGCTTTGTTGATGATGACTGGATTGAATTCATTATGTTGAACAAGGGACTCAAATTTAATGATATTTTAATTAGTTTTAGTCCATGTCAAGCAAAATAAGTACTGAAAGAAATGACCTACTTGCAATTTTTGTGCACATTCAATGTTTTATTGCCAAAACAGCATAGCACGTACATCAATACCAAACTGTTGATTTTTATGAGAGGCTGTATTCAAAACTTGATTTACTTTTGAAATAATGTTTAATTTAAGTATTAAGTGATATGAAATACCATTTTCCCATTTCATTAAAAAGTATTTGTAATATCAATTTGTCACATTTTTTCTCCCTCCCCATTCTTTTTCTATTTATTTTTCCTCCTAAATATTTTCATGTTTAACAGTTTCAGCATTTTCCATTTCCAGTCTTTATTTCTGATTTGCTCCCCCCCAAAAATAATTAATAGTCTTTTAAAGATGTACTTACCAGATGTAATTATTATTCTTTTACACCGTATGAATACTATAGTTGAGAAAATATGCAGTGCCAGACTCAGCCATTTTCCTTCTGAGGCCCAAACAAAACAAGGCAGTTATATCATACTTTTTTCTGAAGCTCTTTAATTATCCTCAAGCTAAACTGGGAAGCGGCACAAAGGAGAGTATTATGTGTCCAATTAAATCTATCTTTTCCATTTCAGCAAAACTTTCTGATGGAACACAGACTTTTCCTTTGCAAAATTGAAAACATTTTCAAATATACCTCCATTTTCATGCTTTATGTTAAGTATCTGTTTTTTGCCGATTATGGTAGAAAATGGAAGTGTTTAATTAATGTATTGATATCTGATTGACAGATTTAAAGGTACTTAAACAGCAACAATGTGCAGAAGAAAGTAATCTAGAAAACAAAATGGTATGTTAGGTTAGGTACTTCATGCCATTTGTTTAAACATAGCTTGAGCATTTCACTGGTTTTTCAGTTTCAATTATTCTGTTAAGTCCATCATAAGTAGCAACATTAGATAGAGTCTCAATATTAATTAAATTTGGAATCTAATACATTGAAGCACACATTAATAATCTCTTTTGAGTCGAACTAGTTAAACACATTATTTTTGGCTTCACTTCAGGTCCATGTTTCATGGACCCCTCATCCACATCCTCAGCTGTTTGATGACTTGTTGGATCATTCGTTGAAGTTTGGTTAGTCGGAGTCTGAGTTGCCTCTGTGGTCTTGCGATATACTTCATTAAAGAGCTTTCTGCTTCTGGGATGTCAAAATTCGTTAAATTTTGCTCATATTTTTTTATGTAAATCCTTTCCCACATGTTTAATTTCTTTGGTTGTTAACTGTTTTAATAATAATGTTTTCCAAATTCCTTTTCCTGAAAATTTGGAAGGAAATGCCTTTGAATGTATCAGTTTCCAAGTGAAATAGAAAATCAAATGCCAAAAAAGGGAATGTAAAAGGACCTATAAAAAAACCAGTGGATATGAGCAGCACTATCTGAAAACTTAGCCTCGTTAACTTTTCAAATGATTGTTTCAATGTAGAAACTGGAATTCCTTAACAAAGGTATTAATTATAACACTTGTGTAGGTTTTTTCCACAATCTGGACGAGTATATAGCAGATATAGAGCTAACAATAGAAAATTTGAATACAGTAGATAAAAATTATAATTTTGGTCCAAAATCTTATCAAAAACTAACAAAGGCTTTAAAATAAAAAAGATGTGATTTCACAAAGGCTGGTAAAGGAAACAAAACTGTTATTTTAAATAGAGAAGATTACATGCAAAGGAGACAAGAATTATTAAAAAAGTGAGGAAGTTAAAACGGAACCATTGAATAAATGCATTACATCCGCACTTTGAAAAATAGTATAACCCATCTTTAGCTAGTATATATGGCCTTCCAAAGATCCATAAATCTGGGAGAAATATGAGGTCAATTATTAACAACTTAAATACTCCAACCTACCATTTGGCAAATTGATTAACAAAACAGTTTCATTCAATACCTAAATTTGATATCTTAAGTTTAAAAAACTTCATGGACCTAATTAACAAAATTAAAGACCAAGAATTGACCACCTCCTTGGTCTAGTGGTTAGCATTGCTGACTGCAGGCCAGGAGGCCTGGGTTCCATTCCTGGTACCAGCTTAGGAATTTTTCTAAGTTAGGAAGGTCTGGATTGGGAAGCTGCCTGATGGAGAGTTGGCAATCTTCGATCTAATAAGTCGCAATATAGCAACCGGCGGGATGTAGTGTGATGATCACATACCCCCCTGCAATACTGCACTCTATCAATGATATCAAACGATGGAGGTAGAAGATGCAGTGGTTGTTGTGGTAAGCCAAAGGCCCACATGGAGCTATGGGAAACCAGGCTTAGAAGAAGAAGACCAATAATTATCACTGAATGACACATTTGTTCATTTGTTGCCAAGGCCTTGTATAGCAGCATTCAACAGCATGACATACAGACTAGTAAAGAAGAATACAAGAACAGAACATCATCTATGCATAACAGAAGCTGCTAATTCAAGTGATTAGCAAAAAATTTAAAAATTCCA
This sequence comes from Metallyticus violacea, assembly GCA_030762175.1. Taxonomy (NCBI): domain Eukaryota; kingdom Metazoa; phylum Arthropoda; class Insecta; order Mantodea; family Metallyticidae; genus Metallyticus; species Metallyticus violacea. The sequence continues at coordinate 37,115,011 of CM060833.1, forward strand.
AAAATGAAAAAGAATTAAATATAAATCACAACTCAGAGTGATTTAATATAGAAAAAAATGTTTAAAAAGTTTACATACCACCTTTAGCCAATAAGAAATTACAAAAAATTTTCAAGCAGTACAATATCATCTTAGTACCTCAAAACAATAGTGTAGAAAAACAAAACAGATTTCAGGCCCAAAGAGAAAAAAATTCAGAATTTACCAGAGTAATTGTCCAGATTGTGAAAAAATCTACATAAGAAAAACAAAGAGAAATATAGGCATAAGGAACATTAGAGAAACATCCATTACTAACAAATAGAAAAATCAGCGGTGACATCACATTTTTGGAATAAAAACCATGAGATAGAAAAAACTTCAAGTTGTTAAAAACAGTTCAATAGCCAAAGAAATTAAACATATGGGAAAGGATTTACATAAAATACATGAACAAAACTTTATGAGTTTTGACATACTAGAAGCGGGCAGCTCTTTATTGAAGTTTAACGACCACCAGAGTCAACCCAAGACACCTACCAACCCTACTTTAACAAATAATTCAAGAGTCATTGAACACCTGAAAATGTGAGGGTTCACAAAAAAAAATGTGCTGAATAAATCTCCAGTAAGTGAAGCCTAAAATAATATATTTCAATAGTTCTAGTCAGTAGAGATACTAGACAGAGCAGCAAAATATTTAGTATGTAAAAACAATTGCCCTAATAAGTCCATTGTGGGCTGAGTCATTGGGCTGCCCAACACAAAAATTAAAGAATACAGAATTGCTAAGCACTCGCTGTGTGCAGGAGCCCATTGGGTACAAACCAACCTTGTTCAGAACAACTCCAACACGATAAACTTTACTCCTTTGGATTTCAACAGACCTGTTGAATGTGATTTCCACTAGAGTGCTATAACTCACGCGTGATGTGTAATGTGTGTATGTCAGACGACTGCCATCTGAATCCAGAAGGTGGGCGTACAGCAATTCTGTGTAAGTGCCTCCTCCTATGTTTGCACCATCTTCCAGTACCTGCGTTGGAATCTGTCACACACAACATATAGCTCAGATTAAATAAAAATCATTTTGATTCATTATGTTACATTATAGATGTAATTTTATACTCAATGGATCAAAAAAGTAGTACAACACTCTAAAATAATTAACATTACCAAGACATACTAAAACTATCCCATAGATAATAAAAAAAAATACTTCCTTTAATGTTATTCTGATGGCAAAAACTAGCCCTACTTCAAAAAATTTAATTCAAAATGTTACGTTTTACATAAACTTACCTATTTTACAATACATATATTCAAACCCACTAATATATTTTATTTGCATATCTTCTGCAAAAGTTACTAACATTATCATCTGCATTCAATAATTCAATTATTTCTTCCTTGGTCAATCCTTTTTAAACACTGCAGTCAGCTATTTGCGTAGAGACAATACCACTTTCCATTTTTGCAATTTCAAAATATTCAAGAATCAACACAGTAAAAACAAGTATAAAATCTCCCATAGATAAAATATTTTACAATGATAAAACACTTTTAATGTTTCACTCTCAAAATTAAAAAATTCTGGACATGTTTTGTGAGACCTTCATTCACATTGTCAACTGTTAAACAACTGAAATGTTTTTAGAACTTTAAAATATTTTATCTACGACTTTCTTTGCTTGTCATGGCTTATTTAAAATGTGAATAATATAATGGAAATGACAGCAAAGTTGCTTTTGTTAACATAATATGTTCCTAACAGCATTGAAAATATGATGCACATAAGATTTGTGGACAGCGATTTTTAAATGAAATGGTAAGTTTGGTAAATTTTTAAGAATTCAAGCCTGTAAAATTTATGGGCATGGTGCCTAAGAGTATTAAGCCGATGCTCGACGGCCATTTAAACTCCAAACTGACTGTTACCAGATACCCAATAAACAGATCTAGCCATTTAAATGGTTTGCAATTTCAATTTCTACACTACAGAACAAATCTTTATATTTTGCTTATTTTTTATCATATTTTAATGAAACAAAAACTGAATTAAAGTACATTAAATGCAGTATGAGCCAACTATGACAAATCTTACTGTATTTATTTGCAAAATGGAAAAGAAAAATATTAATATGTAGTGTATTTTACTTCCAATTGTGATTTGTGGAGCTAAAAGAATTCTCTACTTTTAGCCTGGAAGACTGCTACCATCAACACTAGTGTTTATAAGCATTGCAAGCTTTTAGCTGAGCCAGCAGCACACAGCCGTAATAAATATTGAAATGCTTGACATAGTGAGAAGCAGCCATGCACATAATTCTTTATTGTTCGTAGAGAGTAGGTTTTATATACAACATATGTGCGGCTGTAGACAAAGTGCTTGAATCATATGATTCCATTTGCATGACACAATAAGCATAGCTTGTATGTTCAGGTTAGCTATACAATTTTCAGCTGCTGAGTTAGATAAATTAGCAACTTGATACTGGACTCTTCTTGGCACCATATGTTTGGGTATGTTTATTGGGAACATTTTCATTTCACCTAAATACTAATGAGGCAAGGTTCACTTGACAAAGAGTTACAAACTATTAATTGATATCATTGTATGATTCAGTTGAACTACACACTCTTAAAGCTTCACTTACTTTTCATAAATGTTCTTGAAACCGGTTCCATACATTTATGAAAAGTAAGTGAAGCTTTAAGAGTGTGTAGTTCAACTGAATCATACAATGATATCAATTAATATGATTGGCTTCACTGTGCAAGTTCCAATTTACATTTAAGTTACAAACTAGTTATTCCCAGTTCAAATCACGTTTCAACTAATGATACAGGGTTATGGATTCCGAAAACTTATGCGACATAAAAATACATGTTTCTTGGAGTACAAACTGTGGTGTACAGCCTCATACACAGCTCACAAGTGACAGTTAACCCACGATTTTTTTTTTTTTTTTTTTTTTTTTTTTTTGAAGATTTGGTAGCTCTCATAATTACTGAAACAAATGTATAAGAGCATAAAGTGCACAAAGATCTTAACCTCTTAAGGCAAATACGTTCAAATCATATTGGATTGCCTAAGTACAGGCTCTAAAGAGAAGGGAAGCATCAGTTCACCTTTGGCTTACATTGCTCATAATAGAAGGGTAGTCACTGCCTAATCTAATTGCAGTTCCAAAATTTTGATGCCCCATACAGAAAAGCTAGAACCAAAACTAAAATGACAATTTTCAAGCTTGATATTATACATAAATACAATGTGCATAAGGGTGGTGTTGATTTAATAGATCAAGTATTGTGGGCATATCCCTATTTATGAAAAACTGTAAAATGGTACAAAAAACTATTTTATCACATTTTGGATATCACTATATACAATTGCTTGGTAATTTGGAGACCTATGAACCCACAAAAAACTGGATTTTGCTTATCAATTACTCGGAGCCTAATTGCAAGCTACTAAATTCAGAGGCCTGTACACAAAGGGGGTAGAAATTCTAAAACTCCCGCCACCCTCAGATTGATGAAAAAACATTTCCCCAAAAGGATATACCACCTACAGGAAAAAAGGTGCATCCATTTCGGAAATGTGTCGTATGCCACAAAAGGGACAAGGGAACCAACATGATTTGTGATGAATGCAGAGATATGCCCTATGTCACTGCTCACGCTTCGAGGTGGACCATTCAAAATGCAACTTTTAAAGGCAAGGTTGACTATTTTATAGAATTTATTTCAGTTTATTCTTTAAAGAAATATTAAAATAATTACAGATTGAAAATCAGTTTATTTGCAGTATTTACCAGACATTATACATGTCCATATTGTTTAGGCCCATTTAGCACTCTGGAAGAGGTGTTTTTTTTTATTTGGTTTATTTACGGATGTGTTTCAACATTTCAGGTCATCAGCGTCCCATTCAAATCAGGGTGTGAAATGCAGAGAAATTTTGCTCAGAGGTCTCTTCTTTCAGGCTCTTTATAATGCAATAAATGTACAACACAGGACCCACAGCTTTACTTCCCTTCTGAAGGAAGCCATACTTAGGATTTTTACGCTCAAAAAAAAAAATCCATCGGTCCTGGCCAGGATCGAACCTGCGATCTTGGGTTTAGGAGACAAGTATGGTTACCACTACACCACCAGGACCAATGGGGAAGGTATATGATATTCTCATGTTAATAACTGCATTAACTTGCATTCCATTTTTATAGCCAGAAAAAGTAAGGGAGAATCCAATATTCAAGAGCCTTCATATTTCACGTGACAAATAGACATAGGAAAATGTCATACACTATTGAAAACTATTATGCACATGTCATGTCAAAAACAAACTATCTAACAAGTACACATCAGTATAAAAACAGCTAAACATCGGAATTATTATCAGTTATATCACTGGTATTACATATTATGTTCATAAATGAAATAATAATTATAATAGCCTTTAATTAAAGAATTTTTATTATTATTTTTATTTGTGGAGTAATTTGCTCTGATAAGCTTATGCACATTGCTGAAGGCAACTGTATGATTTCATGCAATACATTATCTTTAGTGATTAAGTACAAACCTACAGCGTTGTAACCATAGATGTTAATATTATAACCAATTATTGACTTTTGGTGTACTAACAATGGACTCATGTTTATCAAATACATAAATTGGAATTAGCAATATTTCAAGTATTAAATGCCTTAGTCAGGCTTAAATGGTGGTGGGAAGGCACAGAAATCGAAGCTGTCGAGAGAATTAATTACCTGGGGGTTTGATGTCTAGTAATGGGAAATAGAGTGATCAAATAAGAAAAGCATTAGCAGAAGGAAAAATGGCTATGAATGTAACCAGATTTTGTGTAAATAAAATACCAAATATGCGAGTAAAATGGTTAGAGAGAGTATATGGTTAAATAGTAGAAAGCAGAATGATGCATGGAATAGAAATTTGGTCAAATGCAGGATGGAAAGAGATAAATATGATAAATAGATTATTTTGTAGAATTGATCTAGGCTTACCTAGATCTTCACCTAACGATGTTGCTGTAATGGAACTAGGAAGATTGGGCTATAAAAGCAAGGTAATAGAACTGCAATATTGATATAGAATAGGGAGACTAGAAGAGGAGAATATCATCAAACGCTGTTTGATAGCACAAAGAAAAATTAAGAGAAGAGAAACTAAATATATTAAATCTAAAATATACAAGTAGGCATAGGATCAATATGGTATGAGAGGGAAAGAATAGGAAAAGGATTTTGGAAGGAGATAAAAACAAGAATTGAAGATATTGGAAAACAGAAATATGGGCTAGTCTTAATGTCAAAAAATTTCTGAATTTATATAGCACACTAAAAAATGATTGGGGAAGAGAAAGAGACATTGAAACCTGTGATATGGCAGGGAGAACAGGAGTAATATATTTAAGTGGGATGAAGTGGATATATTTAGGGGAAATGCCCAATGTGTGAAGAACCAGATAGTACTTGGCACTATATTTTAGAATGTAAGCAAGCCAAGTTTTGGAGGGAGCAGCTCCTTTTATGAAAGTGGAAAAACTTACCAAATTAAATAAGAGGCAGAAGACCCAAATTTCAAATCAGATGAAAATATAAAAAAAAAAACTTGCAAAATATATCTGGAAGGTGAGAAAAAAAATGGTTATGAAAGGTGGGCTAGAGGAATAGGAACAATGGCACTATTTACGTTTTGTTTTTTTTTTTAAGGAAATGTTCCAGGGCTAAGTTTAGGATATCTCCCCAGCAATTGCCATTTATGAGGACTGAGGAAAACCTGGAAAAAACCTTAGTCAGGGGGGATGGTCCTGGCAGAATTCGAACCCCAGACCTCCCGCTCACAAGTCCATGCCTTAATGACCTCGACCACATAGCAGTTTATTTAGAAGTGAATATATATCCCCATTACATACTCAACCTGGTGTTAATTGCAATGGGGTATGGAAAGAATGCAACTCCATAAACTGAGGGTGATTAACTGGGAAATTTATGTTTTAATAGTGGTAAATTTATTTGTTTTGAGAACATGTTAATTATTTACTTTGATTTTAACATGTTTACTTGCTTTTTAAAGCTGGTAAAATTTGTGTGTGTGTGTGTGTTTTTTTTTTTTTAAATATCTTCTTTATTTACTGCATGCTCCATTACTATAATAATTAGTAATACTACATGCATTGCTATAATTTCATTGTTAAATGTTATCCTTAATACTATTTTGGAACACTGTTTCATTCTTATTCTAACCTAATCATATTTGAAGATTGCCTAAATTGGTTATATTTGAATGCTTTTACATTATCATTCTCAGTCACCATATTTCTTATCCTATTAGTCAATTTGAGTTAATTTGAAAACTGTCAAAACTGAGGAGGAGTTTAAGATGGCAGATGACGAGAACAATGTGGTGGAACTTTCTCTGGAAAGTTTAATAAGTGTGACGGAAAAAAGTGGAAAATTGAGGAAAGACTTAAAAGAACTTGTGCTGTCTTTGGTGAGTAACTTAAGGAATGCTTTTGCAGAACTTAGGAAGATTCTAGAAGATAAGCAAATTGAAAACAATGTTCTAAGAAATAGGTTAAAAGAGAGGGAAATAACGGAACTGAACCAAACAAACATTGCGGGACAAGTGGCGCCATCTATTGGCTCAAAGAAAAAAGTTACAGGTGCTCATGGAGACCTAGCTACAACATCTAGCGGCACAGTCAGAGAATTTTTGTGTGTGTGGGTGTGTGTGTGTGTATGCGCGCGCGCGTGTTAAAAATATATCTGCATGTAAATTGGAAATTGTAAGAAATAAATAAATTCAATCATTCATAGTCAGGCTTAAATTTTATTCTCACTCCAGAGGGTAGGTTAAAATTTGACTATTTTTGCAAAATGGATGTCTATGGAGTTAGGACATGGCTTTTGTGCATAGAATTTATGAAATGAAATGATGGAGGAAAACATTTTACCAAATTAGATATAATTAGAAAGTATGATGACATACTTCAGAATTATAGAAGTTATAGATGTACTCTAATTATGTTGGCATTGTTTTATTTTCCATTGTTTCATGATTTCAAATAAGGATAATTCTGTTTAATTTAAAATTTAACAAAGAAACTTTCTGTTACACATAAATTGTATTTGTGCAGAGTCTCATCTAAGAATGGCCAGGACCAAATAAGTGAAAACCTCTTGTATTCATTTTTTGTCTTTGCATTTCAATAAATCAAATCAATATACGTAGATTTCCCAAAGGAAGTGCAAGAAGATAGAGATGGTTTATCCTAACTATCACAATTAACATAACAATGGCTTCACATTGTTCAGACAAGTCCTAACAGCATTTCATTATTTTGCTTGAAGCTTCTGTTAATGCAATACTACCAACATACATAACAACAATCAGGTATCAGTATGCCACATGATAACAAAGTATCATTAAACTTTCTCACAGTTTATTCCATTTCTCCTGCAGGGTTTCCTCAGGCAATTATTTTTATAGTATTTCAATATTTTCTGCCTATTCCTGGCTTCAAAACCTTAAATATTATAATTAATCATGTCCACTTGTGCATTCTTCATTAATAATATACTGAAGGTCGAATATGGAAGTGCATTATGCAGTGCTACTTTTCTATAACTAAATTTTATTAAAACAGGAACTTGATATAAATAAGCCTTCATTTTTTTAGGTAGTGAAGAAGTGAATGCATTAAACCTAATTCTGATTTGAGGTGGTTAGATTCTTATTTTTATACTGAACTTTCAGCAAATTCATTACAACTGACATACCATGAAAAAATGGGGTTAAAACTGCATTTACTGGAACTTTCTTTTGCATAATGTAAAAATGGGCAAACATTATTAAATAAATAAGAAAAAAAACATTTCTAAGGCATCCTAGAAATATATATTGCAGTAATATATATGATAATTTACCCAGAAATAATTTTATCTATCTGGTTATTGCCAACAGGGATGCCATACACATCCCCATAACAAATCCTAGATGCTTTTTCTTAAACAAGGGCTAGTCAAAAAGTCTTGAGAATTATTTTTTACTTATAAAGTACACTAGACAGGGTCAAGGTTGGTATAGTCTTTTTCGAAGTAGTCCCCACTGAATTGTATGCACTTGCCCAACATGTCTGCCAATCCTAGAAAGCATGCTGGAAACAATTTTTTGACATTGTCTTCACGACCATCTCAGTTTTATTTACAACAGCCACTAATGAAGCAAATGCTGGCACCACAGCTCTATTTTGAGATGATGAAACAAAAAGGCACACAGAGCTGCACATGCATTGTCATGGTGATGGTGCCAACCCCAGAAGGATTCAGCTCAGAGCGCTTTCATCAGAGGAAGTCAAAACAGGCTTCTAATACTCCCCATTAAATGTTGTTTGCAGGAGGGTGCATACATGTGAGGACTGTATGTTGATAAACCTTTCATGACAGCCAAAGAAACTGTCACCATAGCCTTTCCTGCTGACAAAACAACTTTGGCCTTCTTTGGAGAACCAAGGTGATTTCCAAACTGAGCTTCCAGGATCATAATGGTCGAGCTATGTTTTATCACCTGTAGTGAGGAATTCAGGTATGCATTACCAAGCTCCACTACCAGATGCTGAAGCTCCCAACAATGCCTCCTATTATAATCTTATGTTCAGGTATTGGCAATCTTGGCACCCATTTGGCATAGACACAGACACATCTCATGTGTAACCATTCATGCAGAATGCTACCATGGGAAGTTGTAATAAGTCAGCCTGTCTATCCATTGTTATTTGTCATACTTCCCAAACAATGACGGCAACTGGGTTAATCATGGTTTCGTTCATGTGCATTGGTTGCAGCACTGGTCCTGTTTTTGAAACATAACCCTCCTTACATTCTTAGAACTACCAAAGTACAGTTTATAATGGAGAACATCATCAGTATATACTTGCTGTAATATTGCAAATGCTTCCATTAGGGATTCCTACAGAAAGAAGCAAAATTTCAGAGCAGCATATAGCTTGTTACGAAGCAATTCCATTTTATCCAGCCAACTAGCAAATACTCACTCTTTGATAATATCCAGTACTAAGATGCAAATGCATATGCACTTTCAAAATTTTCCACCAATCATGCAAGATCTGTTGTTGTAATGTAAAACTATTGCACCATTACTGTTTAGTATGAAAAAAAATCATTCTCAGCCATTGACTAGCCCTCATATATATTTGAGTTCATGGATTTATTTTTATTCTACATTACTGTCATTCTCATTTAAATAGAAAGCAATGCCTTCTCTTCCTTTGTCCAGTTGCCGAAATACATTGGAACCTCAATGATACATCCTAATAAGTGGAGGAGAGGAGCAGCTAATTGATGAGAGATATATTTATTATCCACACAATTAGTTATCTTATTGTTTTTATGGCTATTTAAAGAAATCCTTCATTTATAGCTGAACTTACAACCAACAATTTGTATGTCCATTTTAATTCTACAAAATAATACCATGAGAATGAAGTGACATCTTCTTATTTGAAATTGCACAAGGTTTTCTGCTGATTTAACGATGTCCCATATGTTGCAACACAGACACCAAATTCATTAGTTAGGTTAACCACCATTTTATCATTATTAAACCTTTCTCTAATTTTCACTTTTGTTTCTAAATCCAAAACTTGGCATTTTCTACTGATAATGATATTATAGGGCAAAATTGTACAACAAAGTAAAAAACTGGCTTACAATCTTTGGAAATGGCCAAAATTTTAAAAGGGATAGTTGTAAATGTATATTAAGTTTACCATCATGCAATAGTCTCAGTCAAGATCCTCATTAGATACACATTATTAAAAAGCACAGGTAAAATTTAAGCACAGTTTAAGGATAATTGCAGAAAAAAATTAAATGACCAGGAAGATTAGGTAATCTGAAGATTGATTAATCAAGATGCATTTAATTGATGTTCTACTGTATTTCCTTTCATCATTTTAATGTCTGAAATTAAAACTAAATAACACAAAATACAGTACAGCTGCAATTTTTGCAACCTGTTGTACTTATATAATGGGTAAGTCAATGACAATTTTTTTTTCTCATAAACAAGGGACAACATGAAAAATCTAAGATATACTAATGAAAGTATATGGAATATGTTTACGGAATGTCGGAATCCATACAGTGAAACTTTTGCAGATTTCATGGTGTTACATAATCTGTTACCTCTTATACATGTCCCTATTGGAGTAACACTAACATCTGGAACTATTATTGATCAAATTTTAGTGAGAAGTCATTCCTTATAGTCAAAAACATTTAAGTTTTTATTTAATGATTCTCTGATCGTCGGTCCTGGTGGTGTTGTAGTTACCATACTTGCCTCCTAAACCCAAAACGTGGGTTCGAACCCGGCTAGGACTGATGGATTTTTTCGGGCGTAAAAATCCTAAGTATGGCTTCCTTTGGAAGGGAAGTAAAGCCGTGGGTCCCGTGTTGTACATTTACGGCATGAAAAAGAACCTCAAGCCTGAAAGAGAGGCCTCTGAGCAAAATTTGTCAGCTGTTTCACGCCCTGAGTTGAATGGGACGCTGATGACCTGAGATGTTAAAGAGCGCCCATAAATAAATCAATAAAAAAAAAAAAAATTCTCTGATCATTATGCACAAGAATTTACCCAGGGAACTGTAACAAACACTATGAGAAGGAATATAAAATAGGGAGGTTATTTAATAATGATAATGTAGAAATTCTTAATTGCTAGCTAACGAAACATGGGACAATATTTATAAAGAAAATGATGCAAACATAGTGTGTGAGTCATTCTTAAAAGTAATACAGCACTACCTTAATATGGTTATACCAAAATAGAGACTAAAATTAAATCAGTATATAGGAAAATCATGGGTTACGCAAGACATAAAAAGACCTCAGAAAGGCTGAAATTTCTTAGCAATATATGCAAGAAAAGCAACTGTAACAAACTTAAGACCTATTTTAATAACTATAGAAAGATATATAGAAATGTTTTAACTGTTGCAAAAAAATACCATAATGATAATATTATTAACTCTTCTGGAAATAAATCAAAGGCAATGTGCATAGTAGCTAAAAAAAAAAATGGGACACATGAACAAAAAAGAGGTATACCATCTCAAGAGGGAGTCAAGTTTTTCCAACTCACTTCACAAGGTCATTAAATCTCTGAATAAAAAAGTAGTAGTCTATACTAAAGCAGATAAGGAAAACCAAATAGTAGTTTTAGATAAAGAAGACTACAAGCAAAGAATGCTGGACTTATTAAACAGTGATGAATTTAATGAAGTAAAAACAAATCCACTTTACAGATGCAAAAAATTAAGAGAGGATATATTAAAAGAAAGTACTATGTTCACAAATTCTGACATTTATAAAATTAAAATACCAAATCCATTAATAACCAGGATAATAGGACTATCCAAAATACATAAATCAGGAAAAAACATGAGACCTATCATCAATAACATTAATACGCCATGTGTTAAACATGAGTGGTTAACCATTTTGCCAAATGGTTAACCACTCAATTTAATATATTACCGAGATTTCCGAGCTTAAGTCTAAAAAACTCTTTAGATCTTGTAAATAAAATTAAAGATCATAAATTATCTACAAATGAAACATTGGTATCTTATGATGTAAAAGCCCTGTTCCCAAGTATTCCAAAACAAGAAAATCATGACATTGTTAAAAAAATGGTTACTATCTACAAACATTACAGAAACACACATAAAAGAATTTATCAAGCTCACAGAATTGTTTAGATCAGGCCTACTTCACATTCAAAGGAAAATTTTATGAACAGTCCCCCCCCCTCCTTTGTTAGCAGATCTATTTAAGAGTTTTTTTGAAATGCACATAACTAAAGCCTTCCCATATATATTCAAGATCTGGTACAGATATGTGGATGATGTTTTTGCCATTGTGCAAACCAGATATATAGAACATGCTCTCAAACTCTTAAATTTACAACAATAAAATTTACCACGGAAATTGAAACTAACAATACTACCTTTCTTGGATTTAAAAATAATAAAAAATAATAACATATAGAATTTGGCATATACAGAAAGGATACACACACTGATAATTTCATAAAAGCTACAGGTTTCAACCCTAGACCTCACAAAGCAGCAGCATTCAATAGTATGATTTATAATGTACCACTTAAAAAATAAGAATATGAGAAGAAATACTTACATATAATACACACAGCAAAAGTTAATGGGTTTAGCAAACAAATGATAGATCAAAAAATAAAAAGTTTCAAGGGAAAAAAGAAAATCAAACAAATCACCACACTCAGTAATTTATATAAAGAAAAAAACTCATCAAAAGTTTACCTTCTTACATTAATCACAAATTTCAAAAAATATTTAAACAATACATCACTTTGGCACCCATATATAGATACAGTGTTGGCAAATTGCTGAATCTAAACAAAATTGAACCCAGATCAAAAGAAGATAGTTTAGGCATATATAGGATCAATTGTAGGATTGTGAAAAGGTATATATATATAGGCAAGACCAAAAGAAGCCTCAGTATTAGACTAAAACAGCACTGGAGAAATGTCAGATACAAACAAATAGAAAAATCAGCAGTAGCAGCACATTTTTTGATTGAAAATCATGAAATAGTAAAGGATATAATACTGCTAACAGCAGTTCAGCACCCAAAGGAACTTAGTACATGGGAAAAGATATATATAAAAAAAATAGGAACATGAATTTTGATATACCAGAAGCAGACAACGTATTGTACAGGTTCATCAGCAGAGCGCACGCAGTAAAGTATACATCCCACTTGAAGTGATTCGTTAGTCGTCAAATGGTTGACAATGTGAGCAATTGACTCACAAAACTAGTCCCGATTTACTTTTTAAAAAAGTTTTAATGTGAAACGTCATGAGAGTTTTAATGTGTTGACATGATTTTAGTAGTTTTACTTTTAATCCAATTTATAAATGGTAATTCGAAATTTCTGTATATTTTGTAAGTTTTAATTTTCAAACTATTATTTTGTCTATTGTACTTTTCTGTAACCTGACGTATCCAATATCATGCATATGCTCTTTACAGATGAATAAATGACTAGTGACTACTATTGACTGTTTCATGCATTACTGTGGCAGGGATGTGCAAAAATGCCACACACAGCTATAGGAAGCACTGAGTGCATGTGCCCTGCCCTATCGAATGGTGGGTACATGACAGAGACCTTCAAATAGGGCAAAAAGTTGACTGCCAATTTGCCACGCAGTGGGCATCTGGTGTTCACAGACGGATGTTGGGTGATGATGGTGGAACAGTGCTCATACAATGATATGTACTGGACACTTGTGAAATTAGAGGAGCAAACAGGAATTCTGGCAAACAGTGCGCTGCATTTTATGGGAGGACCTGAATATGCTGAAAATATGTACAAATTGGATGACGCATCAATTAACAAAAATTGACTCACTATGTCACATCCATCTGGCAACACTTCAGGAAGAAAGGGATACCATATTGAACCTCATCATTGCAATTGAGGAAAGATGTACAAGGTCATATGAACCAGAACTCAAGCGACAGTCCAGTGCATGGTGTCATCCTGGGTCAATAAGTAATCACAAGATTTGCCAAACTCCTTCACCAACAAAAGTAATGGTCATTTGAGCTTATGACAATCAAGGTGTGCTTGTGTCTTCCAGTGCATGAGGGAACACTGTGAATGTCCAGTATTACAGGTCTTTTTTGGTGTCACAATTGCACCATGCCTTATGCACCAAATGACCAGAGCTTTTGAACAATGCCATTATTTCCCTGATTACATGAAACCTCACACAGTATCAAGAGTCTTTTACAGCAGTGGGGAGGGAAGTTCTTCCATACCTGCAATATTCCCCTGATCTGTCCCTGTGATTATTTCATCCCTAAAGTAAAGCAGCTATAGCATGGGAAATGTTTTGCTAATAAAATGGGCATTTTGACAGCATTTCAACACCAGGTGGCTCGCATTAGCAACTAATATGAAGCAGATATTATTCAGCATCTACCCCATCATTGGCAACAAACTGCTGATGTACTTGGAGACTACTTTGAAGGCTGATAAACACTGGATTACCTGGGAGATCCATACTGTAACAGATTTGCAACCCTCTGTAAGTAGTTATGTGTAACTTTTGCTCTTGGCATAATAAACCAATGTTGTCCAGTTGCCTGTATTTTACTTCTTCATTATGAGGGCTCTATATCCATCCTTCTGTTGGTAGCACCACTTGGCAGTAAATGCCATATACTTCCAGTCATATACCTTGTTCCTTGTTCGTAAGTGGAATTAAAAAAAAGTTTTATGACCTATCCCTCATATAAGATGATCCTTAGTTCTACATTAAATAGTCTGACTTTATTCAGGATAGCTCAGGAGAGATAGTACAGATTAATGTACAATCTATGAATACAGTTCTCAAAAAATTAAAATTACCCTGAAGCAGCAACCATGAGTCATTACCAGGGTTCAAATTTTCATGTCATCTCCCCCCTCCCTTATGCAGCGTACACAGTGCTTTTAAGCACTAAAATCCTGAATATAAAATTCTAATTATAAAAATGTAAATTTCATTTAGCATTTACATGTCAAATTTTTCATTTTTCAAATTTTAGGTGTTTATGTTGATTTTTATGTCAAATTTTTCTTGTTTTAACTCCTTTTCTGATAAATTTTTGCATTGTATATCAGTATTAGCAAGAACAACAACAATAATAATAATTATTCATTTTTGGCCAGTTCTAATGATTCACATTCTTTGTTTTGATGTTGATGACAAGGCAAACAAGAATACTTCCATGCCATGTGCCTGTAGGAACAAAGCAACATGCTACTCAACAATGTACAAATAGATGTTGAAAGTCAGTGTCCCACTACTTATTGTTACAGCACACTTTTGATTGATTTTCACTGCCACACTTCTAGTTAGTAAGAGATCTTCAGTGGAGAAAGTTTGATTTTCTGCTACTCTAGTTTCAATCAGCAATGCCTAAAATACAGACATATAACACCATTTGGTATAGACTGTATCCAATTTGAAGATGTTTTCCATAGATGAAGTATTATTTTATAAAATGTGCAAAACAAAAAGGTTTACAGTGCAATAACACATACACTGACAAGATATATGAGCAGTGCACTCAAAATAAGGAGAAATCCACAAAATTTTACTAGAACAAAGTGTATTCATGAAAGACAAAAATCATCACATTTTCTCAGAGACTTTTTGAAGCTCTAGTTTCTGCAAACATATTCCATTTTGGAAAAGGAACAATGGTAAATTTAAGAGCTTTCTGGAACTGCATTTTGGATATTCTATCCCAGATGAATCAACTCCTCTGAGGAAATAATTTTAAGAGAACACCATTAACAAAATGCACAGAAAAATACATAGGCAGGATATTCATATCTATAGGTGAAACCAGTGATGTAAATAAACATTACAGAGCTAATGTTGTCTTTAGTGGTGGCCAAAAGTTATATTTAAATCTATGGAAGACAAATGATCAACAGGAAATTGGAAAGGAAATAATA
This sequence comes from Metallyticus violacea, assembly GCA_030762175.1. Classification (NCBI taxonomy): domain Eukaryota; kingdom Metazoa; phylum Arthropoda; class Insecta; order Mantodea; family Metallyticidae; genus Metallyticus; species Metallyticus violacea. The sequence goes on from CM060833.1 coordinate 37,130,605, forward strand.
AACAGGAAACGAAAATGGATCAGGCATGTGTTGCAGAGAGAAGATGGAAATGTAGATAAGTACGCTTTTGACAGAATTCCACAAGGAGGAATCAGGAAAATATGCAGATCTAGAATTATACAATGCAACAGGAAGGAAACAGAAGAGGCTGAGAAGAGCTGGAAGGAAATCAAGATTATCGCTAAACAGGATACGTTTACATGCTTTCATTAAGGCCCTATACTTCCCCAGAGGAGTAAAAGGAACCACCACCACTACAGTCCTTGGTACTTTGGAGATCAACAGACCACGTGAGCGTTTCTGCTTATGAGTGAAATAACACAAAATATTAAACACAATTTGAAGAATCTTTGAAACATATATGTGTATTTAAATGTAAATTGGAACTTGCACAGTGAAGCTTATTAATTGATATTATTGTCAACTGAATTTACCTGAATTATACAATGATATCAATTAATATATGTGTATGTTTTTGTTATGGCATTAGAGTATCAGATATAATAGCATCTTTCTTTTCGTGACTGATCAGTACCATACATTGTCAAATGAGGAAAGTCAATACATACTTTTTACCCAAAATGATGCACATTACTTGCTTAACACATGCTACACGTAAGATGGCTGAGGAAGTTAGTGCTATATATCCTCAAGTTACGGCCTTGTGTCAAAGACAAAGAAAGCTTTTGTCACGGCTCCCACTAGTAAAGTGCTATTTAAGACCAAGGCTCCCAATGTTCCACTGCCACCAGAGCCTGTCATCACCCATTGAGGCCCCTAGATAGATTCAGTAATTTATTATCGAGATCATTTTTAGGTATGAAACATGTTACTAAAATAATGAATTTTGACAATACTAGTGCAATTGAAGCTGCTAAGACACTATTTTTAAACAATGAAGTTGAAGGACAGCTGCTGATTTTAAAGGCAAACTTCAGTTTCTTAGTATAATAGAACCTCAATTCATCCTTTTTGGAAGAACCAGTTAAAAAAACAATAGATGCAGGAAAACAACAGGTATGGGAGGTGCCTAATTCATGTTCAAAAATAAAGCCTATATGTAAGCAAACACTATATTTTGTGTCAATTTTACATGTTACCATGTATATATTTTACACACTGCTGTAGGCCATGGTGGTCTTGTAGTAACCATACTTGCTTTGTAGACCCAACATAGGTTCATAGGTTCATTCCCGGATAGGGATGAATAAAACCTTAATTATAATTCCTTTGGAAAGAAATAAAGTCGAGGATCCCGTGTTGTATATTTACAATGCTTAAAAGAACCTCAAGCCTAAAAGTAAAGTTCTCTAACCAAAATTTATTCGTCATTTTATGCCCTGAATTGAATATGACATAAATAAAACAAATCAACAAAAATCAAAACTTTTGTCACTTTCTTTGAAAAAAGCTGTTAACTGACGTTTGCTTCTTTGCTGCTTTTCTTCTAATGCAAAATAAATTCTGTTGCTCACTACCATCCATACCATCATTGTCATGTACTTGTATAGTTTCACATTCTCCCAGAGTTTTGGCAAACATCGGCACGGCTTCAGTTGTTGCATCTCTTCCCCCTCTTTTTCACTCCCTTCCTGCATATCAAAATAACTTGCAGCTCCTCCTACTTCATTGCACATTTCATTAATACTTTGAAAGCCGCATGTGACATCCTCATTCAGTGTTCTGTAGGTGTCAAAACTGATGGCAACAGCAATTCTGGCCCATTCTTCACATCAGCTATCATTATCCTGCAGCTCCTAAAGTATAGGTCATTACAGCGAGTTCAAGTCATGCTTTCTTGGATCAGGCATGATGCAAACTGTACATGCAACAATCACTGCTTCACTATTCCAGTTTGACAACGATCATTCGAGAATAGAACTTCTTTGGGGCTGAACTTTTTGAACAAATAATGCAGGAAAACAATATTTCGAGGAATGAAGAATGCAGATTTTATTTAAATTAATATAAGGTAAAAAGTTTGGAACAGCACAAACTGAAGAATACATCCAGAAAAAAGAAGGTTCTGGGAATGATAGATCAATGTTCCACCGTACATGGAATCACAAATGTACAGGAGAAATGTACAAACCTCAAAAGCTCTCCAGTTTTAGTTACAAAAATTGCATCTGATTTTAAAAATGTAGGACGAAAGGTGGATAAAGACATTAAAGAAAGTTAAAAGCACTGTAGATTCAAACTCCAGATATAAAACTTTGTGTTGCATTTTTCAAGTGCTAAACAATAAATCTTTTGTTATTTCTTGCATTAGTGCCACCGATTTAATGTATTTGAAGTATACTTCTGTAGTGTCAACAGATGTAGAGAGGAGATTTTTAAAGTAAAAATTTGTGCTGTCTGATAACAGCTATTCCCTCACTTGCAAGAACTTTTGCATGCTTATTGTCACCTGCTGCAATAATTTTGAACATGGTATGATTTTTTATACCTGAAATTCACATATATCTTCAAAGAACTATGTTTCTTTCAGTAAAATTTTGCAAGTTTTAAGTAAATTAACCACTTTTTAATTTCAGTTTCCTGCCTTACAGAAATAAGAAAAATGTGCTGTATTAACTGACATAACATGAGATTAAGACAACTGGAATTTTAAGTCATTTTAGGTTATTTTATTGGTAAATTTTCAGATTTCTTTAGATCATGAAAATCTGGGTCCTGGTCATTACTAAATCAAGACATTCATTCATAAAATAAAAATATTTTTGATTTTATTTATTTAACCAATGCTTTCAATCAACCTGCAACCTCTATTAACATCATCAAAGTTGCCATTTCCCTCATTGTTTTTCATCATACTACAATGATGCCATTCTTGCTGAAAGAACTGCTGTGATTATGAGCTACAAAACACAATCATGATTTTACATTATCATAAATTTAGTTATTTATCAGAATCACTTTGGGAGTCTAATATATCAGCAAATATCGCAGCCTATGCACCCTGCCCCCTGCTCAAAGTAGTAAAGTCTCTTGGTTTGATCAGCCTTAAATAACTTCACTTTGGTCTAAACCTTTATCAAACATTAATGCTATCACTTTTTATGCCATAACACACTTACCCTAACACCCTGGACACAGATGTTCCTGTCCACGGTGAATGTGACTATACAATCCAATATACTGGTGTTCAGACAGTGAGGGAGAGGCATTATGATATTGCGGACACAGCAAAATTTGGTTTCTTGATCTGCACCTAGTGAAGGAGAAGGGTGATCTGGAGTAGCAAGTGAAGGTTTCTGTCTTGGCTTTGTGGACGTACTGAATCCTTCTGGCATTGGCTTCTTGCAAAGCACAGCAGATGATGTTGAGATATTGAGAAGAATTGCAAAGCTCTCATCTTTTGTCAAAAGAGAAGAGACTGCAGGGCCTTCTGCAAACTGAGATGGTGTCAGCGTAAGGAATCTGATGTTGCCAATAGCTGGACCCAATACAGATCGTAAAGATTTGCTGTCTTCTGGTGATAAACCTGTGTACATACAACACAACTCATTTAAATTCAAAGATTTAAAAGCAGAGTGCATCCATATCATCTATGTTATTATGTCTTATATATCCCAACAGCTGGTTTCCAACATGTTTTATATAATTATCTATCAATTTGCAAAGAGACTGTATATCATACTTGTATGACAGTAAGCAGGGGAGGGGAAAAAAAAAAAAAAAAAAAAAGCACCTGTGCTTACAATCATCTGACTTTTCCAAATTTATTTTATATAATGCATTTAGAAGCTATTAACAGTCAAACAACTGATATATTCTAAGATGGATGTTTCCGAATGTAGACACAAACTTCACTTAGAATAATATAACAAATTATTATTCAGGAAGTCACTGAAATTTCATTAATTTTGTTCTAATTACTAGGACATGTTTCAAAGGCTCATGCCTTCATTTTCAGCATGATTCCACTATCTGCTTCCCGGTTTGGTATTAAGATGTTGCTCTATGGATTTTACGAACTTAGTGATGAGGTTACTATTGTTTGGGAGATCAAAAATGATCGAATTTTCCTTGTTTTTGTTTATGAATATATTTTTCCCACACTGTTAATTTTATGGGTTTTAGAAGAGCTTTAAGAGTTTTGGTTCCTTTTGGAATTCGTGGTTCTTTTGCCAAAAATGGTCTGCTATTGATGATTTTTCCATATGTTTATATTTTACACTTCTCATGTGTACCATAAATTGTATGGTAATATTTCTTTTTGTGTTGCCTATGTTGCAGTCCTTGCAACTGATTTCGTAAATGCCTGATTGTTTTCCTGGCAGAATTTTGTCTTTTGCGTTGGTTTTTAGGATGTTTTAAAACTACATTTATTTACTGGAGCCAAAATGATGTGTGCCTCTTTAAAAATTTTGTGTGCTCATGAGTGGAACGTGAATTCCTTATATATATATGATCTCCTTTGTAGCCTTTTAGTGTAGTGACATCTTTAATTTGGTTTTGTTTTTTGAATTTTTTTATTTTCTTGTTGATCAGATCTATTGTGTAGCCATTTTTCTGTGCTATATTTGTGATTTTATGGTACTCCAAATTGTATTTTGTCTTGCTTATTAGTAGGTTTGTTAATCTGAATGTGAGACTATTGATTATGGCGAGTTTATGTTGACTTGGATTGTGGCTGTTGTTTTTTATATAATTATCTGTGTGGGTATCTTTTCTGAATATGCCAAATTCCAGTTCCAGGAACCAAAACTCTTAAAGCTCTTGAAAAAACCATAGAATTAACAGTGTGGGAAAATATATTCATAAACAAAAACAAGGAAAATTTGGTTAATTTTGATCTCCCAAACAATAGTAACCTCATCACCAAGTTCGTAAAATCCACAGAATGACATCTTAATATTACGCTGGGAAGCAGATAGTGGAATCATGCTGAAGATGAAGGCAACAGCCTTTAAATATGTGGAACAAAATTAGTGAAATTTGAGTGATTTCCTGAATAATAATTTGTTATATTATACTATATTTCACTGTGAAAATTCCAGCTATTCAAAATTATTCAAAGTTTTTAATTATGACATATTTTGGGAACCATTATTCCCATTATCCACTTTTGATTGACTGCTTGGTCCTTGCTAAGTTTGGGTTGCTGATGTGGTTTTGGCTGGATCTTAGCTGCCACTCTGTTAATATCGTTGGTTGGAATAGGAACTTCCTGAATTCATTCACTAGAGGGATGTCAAAACTATTGATTTGTCTCAATTTTTAAGAATGAACATTTTTTCCCATATGGATAGTTCCATTGGAGTGTGTACTTCTTTAAAAAAATGGCTTCTTGCTTAATTTCATGTTTGTGTTCCCAAAAGTGAGTTGTTACCATTATTTTTCTACTTGTTTAGCCAAACATTACTAAAATGTTCTTTTTTCCTGGTTTTCAAATTTCTTCTCATTTTTCATGAGTATTTTAACTTGCAATCTAAGCATTCTATTGCATATATGCCAGATTTTTTTCCTTTGATGCTATGCTATCTTTCAATGAAGAACCTAATAAGAACAATGTTAAAAACTTAACTTAAAAACTTATTAGGTTCGTAAGTTATGACAAATTTTTAACATTGTTCTTATTAGTTTCTTTGTTGAATGGTAGCATAGCATCAAAGAAAAAAATCTGGAATATGTGCAATAGAATGCTTAGATTGCAATTTAAAAAAAATAGAAAAAACAAGAAGGAATTTGGAAACCAGGATAAAAACATTTTAAAAATGTCTGGCTAAAACTAGTGCAAAAATTGGTGTTAACAACTCATTTTTGAAAAAAAAAAACCATAAAAGAAGTAATTTTTATTTAACAGAAATACACATTCCAATAGAGGTATCTTAATGGATTCATAAAATTCAAAAAAAATTCATAATTTCAATATCCCATTTCTTGATGAATCCAGCAAATTCCTTTTCATACCAATGGATGTTAACAGAATATAGCTCATATCCAGCCACAAGCAACTCGGACTTACCAAGCAGCAAGCAGTTGGTCAAAAGTTGAAGCTGGGAATAAGGATTCCTGAAACACGTCCCAATTAAAAACCTGTATGTGAAGTTTTTGTCAACAATCTGAAACTTTCAAATTATATTTATTTTATTATGTGCAACAATTCATTGGCTACATTTAATTTCAGACATTCATTTACTTTAGCCCTTTGTAACTCACTGTAACTTACATGTAACAAACATATTTAATGCTTTCCTAGCATGTATGCGTGCAAATCCTTTGTAAAAACCTTTTTGGACCTGGATGTATGAATCTTCTACTCTAGTATAAAGTGCATTTCCTGATTATCCCTTTTCAATAGCAGTTCTATTGTTGTAAAACGTTAGTGGACCTGCCAGTCTCCTTTTCCTTTATTCTCTCTTTGGCACGACAGTCATTAGTGCCTTTCCATTCAAAGAATATTACTTGTAGTTAGGATTTGTATGGTTTTCAAATAGAACAGCTTCACAATATTTTGTTATTTGTAACATTATGAGTTTGAGCTTACATGGGTTACTATGAAACCTCAAGGGACTTTGCCCACCATCTATAATAACCAGAAACTTCAGTGTAGTAAGTTGATATTTAGTAAATGTGATTGATAACAGTGTAAATTGATACTTTTGTTATTTATTATATAAAAATTGTACTTATGCACAAGTTAGAATACAATGAATTAGAACAGGCAATAATTTATTAGGCACTCTTTCCAATAAAACAGCTGTATCTATGTTTTATGAAAGATAAAAATTCAATAGAAGTATAAGAATTAAAGAAATTGCCTATAATAATTCATATGATTTTGAATTAGCATCAGATAGTGAAAAAGAAGAAAGATTTATTTCTATTTTCATGGGAAATAATTCCAGAAATGAACAGTAGTGAAAATTATGAAACAGATAAATTCACTTATAAACCAGAAAAGGAACTACATCCCAATCTAATATTGAGAAAGCAAAGGAAAACAACTGTAACAATGAAGAAATATATGCAGTAATAGTAGAGGCTAAAATGATGTTTGGGGCAGAAATTTGGGGTAGTGATGAGGGATGGCTAAATGTAAATTTGATTCACAGGAATTTCTGCAAAACAAATTATGGGCCTACCAAAAAGACCACCAAATGGGGTTGCACAAGCTGAATTAGGCAGAGTAGGGAGTAAAGGAAAAATAATGACAAGAATTCTGAAATATTGGTTTAGGACTAAGAATCTAGAAGAGAATTGTATTTTGAAAAATTGTCTGGTGACATAAGAGAAAGTCAGGGGAGGGTCAATAGAATCAATGAGATTGTGGAAAAAATCAGCTTGGGTATGGTGTGGCATGATAGAGAAAGTAAAGAAAGAGATATAAACAAACAATGTATACAGTTTTTTTCACACTAACTCCATTCACTTACATATGTTCCAAATTTATGTAAGTGAATGGAGTTAGTGTGAAAAAAACTGTATACATTGTTTATATATATACCACTCCATTGTCAACAGCTTCGTAAGTACACTTATTTGAAAGAAAGAGATTTTTGGAAAGAAATTAAACAGAGAATAGATGATATGGAAAGACAGGAGATATTAGGTAGTTTTAGTAATAAAAAGTCATTCAGGGTTTATAGGGGGTGAAAGGAAATATGGGGCATAGAGAATTATGTAGATGAAGGTGAAAGGTGGATGAGGGAGGAAATTGCATGGGCCTTAACAGGGGTAGTGAATCTGAAAGGAATAAGAGGAGGTTTAAATATAGAGGAATGCCCGATGTGTGGAATGCAAGATAGCTAATTGATTGATTTTATTTATGGATGCTCTTTAACATCTCAGGTCATCACCGTCCCATTTAATTCAGGGCGTGAAATGCCAACAAATTTTGCTCAGAGGCCTCTCTTTCAGGCTTGAGGTTCTTTTTTGTGCCGCAAATGTACGACACGGGACCCACGGATTTACTTCCCTTCCGAAGGAAGCCATACTTAGGATTTTTACGCCCGAAAAAATCCATCGGTCCTGGCCAGGTTCGAACCCGCAAAGATAGTTAATAGCAAGCGATTTTGGAATGTGGAGAAACCAAAGAAATGAGAGCAAAACTTAAGATTGAGAAGTGGACTTACTTACCAATTGTGATAAAGGGGAAATAAGTTGGTGAATATGAAAACAAGGCAGAAAATCTTGGGAGTTTTGGGAATTATTTAGGTAAAGTTAAAAGAAAATGATTGAATAAAATATATATAAATAAGGGACCAAAGCGGGTAGAAACATAATTTAAGCTGGATTTTGATTGCATTAACTTTTAGATGTAAGTAGCCTGATTGTTTAGAAACCGCAAAGTTGAAACTATTCGGGCAACTCGGTTACACAGCAACTCGGGAAGATTTACTAGAGTGATTAAGGTTGTATTTTGTAAAATTGTACTGTGGAAACTTGTTGCATTATTAATTGGAAATAGAATTAAATACAAATTAATTCAGCTGCTGAGGCCTGTGATCAGTAGCCGGCAGGGATATGTCACATGTGCTGCAGGGGGTTGCATTAATTTTATATATTATCAGGATTATTAAAAGAATACTTCAACTTTATTGCTTGAATATTTTATACTTTTGCATAGCTTAGCTGAATCAAAAAGTCCCAAATTATTAAAAACCAATTTAGTTTACTACTTCCAAATAAGGCTTAAGGGATTTTACTGTGACATAATCTTCTGCCCAGCAACAAGCAGAATAATGCTCAATTTTGTACAATCACATTTTCATTTTTCATTGGTTGCTATAATTTAAACCCAGGGCATTAGTTACCATTTTTGGTAAATATTAATTCATAATGTAGAGACCCCCATAGGCTATTGTGAACCTGTATTAAGAAGCAGAATCATTGGTCACACCTTTTCTGCTTTTGTCGCTTAATTCTCTCGACTCTCAGTACCCATAATCAGCATCGGTGACAACTCCCTGAAGGTAAGAGCCCCTATTAGGGGAGTCTTAATGACTTAATGAATAATACTGACACTTTTACTTAAAGAGGACTAATAGATTAGGCTTAGATTTTAAAGACATTAAGAAATTCTAAAAGCTATACCCCTCAAGTAGTAATGTGACACTATGAAGGTGTATATTTTGTTACTTCTATTGTTAATGTTTTAATTGGTTTACATAAATTCATTTTACTGCTTTTGACTAACAAGTTCCTTTCATTGTCCTAAAAATAGCAAATTTCCATTAACACCTAAATTGCCAATCATAAATTGAAAATTTTTATTTTTTTTGGATATCTTTTGAACTAAGCTGGATAGAAAAACCCAAAGTCATTTTTTGGAATCAGCACATAATTTTACAAATGAATTATTTTAACTCTTAGAGGTATGACAAAACATTTTTTTTTTCCATCCCCAATGTTGAGAGAGAGAGAAACTACCAATATCTATCATGTGAATGTAGGATGATAAATTTCTAACCTCACAAGAATGTCAGAAATTCAGTAACACCAATTTCCAGGCACAGCTTGCATTATCCAATCAAATAACAATTCTGGAATTTGGAATCCAAATGTCTTTATTACATTCATCGCATCATCACTGTCAAATCATTGTCCATTCAGATTCTTTTTAATGTTTGGGAACCCCCAACAGCTCTTGAAGGAAGTTGATATGGTTTACAGATGGCTCAGAACTGGAAGTATTTGGTGAACATCAAAAAGCCTGATGTGCTATTCTATGCGAAAACATGCCATTGTTTTTAAAACATAAATTTATGCTATAATTCAATGAGTACATCCAAATATAAGGAGAGGGTACTATAGAAGATTCTGAATCAACATCTGTGATTAAAAGGTGAAGGATACAAGTCTAATGAGTTGCTTATAAAGTAATACAGATAGACAACAAGCTTTTGGTTATGGTGTTGTGCAGAAATGATGGGCCTGTACATGGGAGGAAGGAAAAACAAAGTTGTAAACAGAAAGAAGCAGAAAAGAGTCAAATCCTGTGAATATAGTGGATGAGAGAGCAGTTTGAACCCACAGTCATGCAGAATTTCCAGTGTTATGAAAGTTCTGTGTGTGTGATGCATTGTCTTGATGCAGAACTCTTCACAGGCATTTCATGTGTCTCTTTTTCTTGCTCTTTTCATAAACATCATAGTAGATTAAATGTACTTCCTTTCTCCAGGAAATCCATAATGACAACTTTTGCATCCCAGAAAAGAGATGCCATCACCTTCCAGGCAGATTTCTGTTCCCAATACTTTGGGGGATGCAGAAGGGGTGCTGCATTGCTGAGATTGTTGTTTCATCCCACATTTTATTCATTGTCACATACCATGCCAGTAATCTATCTTATCTACTTCAAATTGTTGCACAGATTCGTTACCTCAATGTGCTGCAAGATCTATTGACAATCCAGAATAATAATAATCAAAGCATCCACTGTTTTGGCTGAGATAACAATGAGTGGCCTCCCACTTATCAGGGCATCTTCCATACTGGTTCTTTCATGCTTAAAGTCAGCCCTCCAGTTTTTCACCATTTTATACTTTTACTTAGATGACCTAGTTCCAGATTAGGCTTACATTTTAAGGACTTTGAAATAAGTACAAACAAATAAGCAACATAAATACACATACATACACGTTGTTAATGAACTACACCAAAATTTCAGAGGTTATAAGCAGTTTGAGATAGGCAACATATGGTTCACAACTAAAAATAACCCAGTTTTATGGTGTTAAACATTTTGGCATCAGAGGCTTATAAGTCAGTGTTAAGTCAAACTGGGTAAAAAATTGGTTTATGTCTTTAAAACTACCGTGCTAGCATAGAAATATTGATTTTGTGCAGTTCGTTATCCATGTTTTCAAGATTTAGTGCCATAAAAATCCTTCAAATCTTGGAACTAATCATTTGACAGTGCAACAATGAACATTTATTGACTGCCTTCTTGCATTTTATAGCCAAGATTGACTACATTTACCAGACCCCAAAGTATGTATCAATAGTAGACAAACAGGTGGAAAATTTGGTCCATGATTTTAATTGCATGCCTTTGTTAATTTGGTTCATTACAGTTAGCTAGTTCATTACTGCTTTATAGTTGTATGTGAATAAACAATGGTGTATTAATTATTTTATTTTTTTACTTAGTTAATGTTAAACAATTTTCAACTCTTTTAAAAAATTACAAAGTTTGAGCATAAAAAATTCATTTGATTTAGTTGAAAAACTTAAAATAGCACAGTTACAACAGAAGATATAATGGTGTTGTTTGACATAAAGGCCTTATTCCCGAGCATACCAACAAAGAAGCTTATGCATATGTTAAAGAAATCCTTAAATTTACAAACAGAAGAAATAGAAGACTTACAGAAACTTACTAATATTTGCTTTCAACAAAATTTCTTCAGTTTCAACCAGAGATATTACCAACAAATTTCAGGCCTAGCTATAGAAAACCCCTTATTACTTTCTAGCAGATTTATTCATGAGTTTCTTTGAAATATATATCACCAGAGCCTTCTCTTTAATTTTCAAGACATGATATAGGTATGTGGACAACATATTTGCAATAATATCTGCAAAACATTTAGTAGATGCTCTGCAACTTCTTAATCTACAATATAAATCTATACAATTTACCATAGAAGAAGACAGGAATGGTTCGCTCCCATTCCTAGATTTAAAAATCATAAGAAACAGAGATTGTCTAAACTTTGGAAATTACAGAAATGAAACACACAAGAAAATTACATAAAAAGTATAGTTATAACCTCATTCCACATAAATGCAGTGTTTCACAGCTTGGCACACAGACTAACCAATATCCATCTCACAGAAACAAGAGTACAAAATGGAATACCAACAGATAATTAAGACAGCAAAAACCATTGGTTTCAAAAGAGATACGGTAGTAAAAATAATAAATAAATTTAAAAAACAAAAATCGATGAAAAGTTTCCACATTAAGGAAAGATACAAATTCAAAAGTTTCACATAACATCCAACTTACAACAAATTTACGAAGATGTTCAAAGAACATGGAATAATGTTAGCCCCAAAGAACAAATATAATATTAAGAATTTATTAGGTTGCACAGTAAGAGACACCATATCAATAGAACAAAAATCAGGAATTTATGAAATCAAACATGCAGATTGTGATCAGAAATACATTGGAAAAACGAAGAAAAATTTGGAAATTCGGAGAAAAGAACACTTTAGGAATATTTGGTTTAAGCATGTTGATAATTCAGTGGTAGCAGCTCACTTTTCGATCAAAAATCATGAAATTAAACCAGAGATTAATCAGCTGAAACAGCTTCACAACTCAATGGAACTATTCATTTTGGAAAACATTTTCATCATAAAAAATAAAGAAAGCTTAATTGACTTTGATTTTCCTCCTATGGACGAGTTCAGCAAGATCCTACTACAACTACCAGACACTGCCACAGAAGCATCCGGATATCCAATCACCATTTCCTGTAACAGTAGTCGGTCAACAACTGAAGATAGGAGTGATTACTCCCAAAACATGTCTTAGTTTTATGTAAGTACGTGGAATTTATTATAAACAAGTTGAATACATATATGTAGGGTAGTATACACCATGCAAATTTGGAGTTAATGACGAAACTGTAGTATGTATTAAACATTTTATGCTAAAATATGTGGTTAGATAGCATATTTTTCCTTGGGCTATTTTCCCTTGTCTGCCATCGTATTTGACATAAGCAATAGCAATGAAAGGAAAGACCTGGAAGAACATATGAAGCAGATTTTGGAGTGAGAGGAGAGTTTTAATGAATGGTGTGAGCAGGATGTTATATTTTGACTCCTTTGCAACTGAGGATAAGACAAGATAGATATACCCATTTATAACTACTGCCAAGGAAGACTACTAGTCGTTCCTGGTGGTGTAGTGGTAACCATACTTGCCTTCTAAACCCAAGGTCGCGGGTACAAGCCCGGCCAAAATCAACTGGTTCTTTCAGGCGTAAAATTGCTAAGTATGGCTTCCTTCGAAAGGGAAGTAAAGCCGTGGGTGCAGTGTCATACATTTACAATACAAAAAAGAACCTCAAGCCTGAAAAGAAGAGGCCTTTGAACAAAATTTATCAGCCATTCCATGCCTGGATTAAATGGGATGCTAATGACCTGAGATGTTAAAGAGCATCCTTAAATAAAGCAAATAAAAAAAAAATCCATGGAAGACTATGTCTTTTTCATTAAAATAGACTATTATAAATATAATGCTGTCCCATCTATGTCGATTAATTTTACAGTGCCCAGTAATTTCGAAGTTAGTATATTTTATAAAGTTTTGTGCTTACCTGTGAAGAAGTTTATAATACACATTATATTATAGTTCCTTTACATATGAGAAATATTGTTTGTAAACAATTTCAGACTCTTAAAAACCATCAAAATAAATCATGTCATCTTGTAAACGTTCTACTGTGAAAATTTTTGTATTTGCTATTGGCAGTATAGAGCGACTTTGGCAGCCATTTTTTTCCCCATATTGGGGTCTGGGTAAATGTAGTCTGTCTTGATGTAGCAAACTGTAGAGGGAGCTCTTGAACTGCTTGTGTGGTGTAGTGCATAATGCAAAAGCTGATGTCCCGAAGGCTGCAGGTTCAATTCTTGTCATGCTATAATTTTTATTTTATTTTATATGAAGTGCTGCAATAAGCATACTAAAGAATTATGAATGAAGTTTACTTAATGTTTTCAAGTTTTATTCTCTTTCTCAACAATGAATGTATTACCAAATACAATGGCTAATAATAAACTTACTACTAACACGATGCCTAAAACTTAATTTATCTAACACATACTCAGGACACCATTCTGATTGGTAAGAACTATAACAACTACAAGGATTGTAATTATATGAATTGAAGTTAAGTATATAAATTGAATCGCCAACTTGAAATGAAGGCTAAAATGTGTATTATTAGGCAAGACTCAAAACTCAAAAACAAATTACTATTTCTCATTCCAAAGCTAATGTCATAACCAAAACACAAACACTAAAAAAGTCAAAATTTAATATTGCAATATTTCGAACAGCTTGTATTCTTCTCAGGCAAGAAGACAAGTGAACATAGTGAAAATAAATACTGAAGGTAACAAAATGCATGAAAACAGATTAAACAAGCAACAAGAGTGTGAAAGAGAAAATATAAATATATACACATTTTATGCAAAAATATAGCTGCCATTCCTCTACCTCTGAGTAAACTTTCAGAGCTATGAGTCTGTAACACATCAATAAGTGTTAAATTATATGCATCATGGAAATCTTTAGAGTCAAGACAAGGCATGTTGGGTAAACAGCAAGGGAGACTTGATTTTAACAGAACGTCTATGATTGTTCATACAAAGCGGAACAACAGTAGAAGTTAAACCATGTAAAATGCTTTGCAAAGCTTGCAGGATAACATATACACAATGCTCTTACAAGAACAGCAAATGAAGAAATGTTAAATTCTCTGGATAAAAGGGCTGCGGAATGAATGATGTGGAATAATAAGCACACATGTTTTATATTTAACACATAGACAAGGATATAAGCCTACAACAGGACAGGGTAAATTGGAAGGAGATAGGTTGCAGCGAAATATACTTTTAAGGTTAGGAGATGTTCTAAAAGTAAGACAGGGTATGAATTTAGCAAATCACTTAAAGAGCATTAATAAAGTATCGTGGCATTCTTTCAAAATAGATCTGATGTTTTCAATTCTTGGCAAGAGTAATGAAGTTTTAGGTTTGCATTGGAAAGTTTTGTGTGCTGGAATGATAGGGATGATAAAAGAGAGGAAGGATATTTTTGGTCTTGGAACTTTTGAGGTAGATTTTTCGTATATAATAAGGTGAAAAGTTGTTACAAAGACGATGGCCATGGATTGAAGAAAAAATAAATAGATCTCTTCATATGCAGGCGGTGACAGCTATCAAAATGAAGTTACTGTTGTAAATTAGTTGGCTTAATGTGCACAGATGTAAGAAAAGAGTAATTGCATAAAGAAATATCAATATCTAGGAACATAGCAGCATTGAGAGAGATAAGAGAAGTGAACTTAATTGAAAATTTGGAGTTTAGATTGGTAAGGAACTGATCAAGAGATTCTGAGCCATGGGTCCAAAGCAAGAATATATCACCAGTATCTCAGTCATAATATGTTGAGATATATGTATTGGATGAGATTTTAAAGTTTTAATTCAGCTTCTCGTATTATTTTCTTAATTGTACTTTTCTTTTATTGGTAATTAATTTTTTCATTTTAGCTAAAAACAAGATCAAAAGCAGAAATCAATAAAGCACTGCAAATTACACGAATAATGCAAAATATATATAGTCAAAGTACTTCTCCACTTCTCAGTTTGTCTGCAAATGCTATAAAAATAAGTGCAAACATTAAAAAAAAAGTAATAGTGCTATATGCACACTTATTTGTCATTGTAATTTTTCAGTTCTTTTAATTTTAGCTAACATACCAACCTTTACGAACACATTCACGGCGTGCCCATCTTTGCACTGCCTCAAACAAATCCAGTTCTGAGTTTATGGTGAGCTCTCCTTGCTCAAGTATCATTGTTAATGTTGAAAGTTCTATCTCCTCAAAACTTGGTTCTTGAAGAACAGCTTCAGTCTCCAAGCAGATAATCTACATAAAAATATTGCAACCTAATGAGCAGGCCATTCTTTAAAGCAAAGAAAAAAGAAAGAAAAGAATCACACAACATACCAAAAAAATCTAATGTAGCAATTTCTACTTTCTGTAACTAAAATGTTTTGAGTCAGATAACGTAATACCAATACAAATATTTCTTGAATGTTGGATTTAATTAAAGATATTCATCTTATAGGTATTATTTGAGGGATATAAAAGTATTAATTTTATTAATTTACATAAAATACATGCAATATTTTTAAATTGCACTCCATAATCTTTGGAAATCAGGTGAAAAGTCCATAATTACGATAAAAAGCTTTGAAAACATTTTGATTAAATTTACTCATACTTTTGTGCTACTTTTGTTTCTTCTTTCATGAATCTGCATATTGTTTCCTTCATATGCAGGACCATTTCAACATTATATTTTAACCGAAAATATTTTTATTTAGTCTGTATTAATTTAAACTAATTTGGAATGATTTTTGTTCACAAAAAAAATCCATGAAGATGTCCTCATAAATGCTCATGATAAAACATATCTCCTTTTTCAGAAAATTTCATATATTTAATCCTTACAGGGACAATATCAATGTATTCATACCAAGATCTTCTTCACTGAGATCCCATCTACCTTGCACTGTAGAAGTCTTGCAGATAGCTTTCCATATCATTCTGTCTGAACTTCCCTTCTGGCTTCCCTCAAGGTCATTCCTCTTATGGCAAGTGCATCCTCCATATAGTTTTCCCATTTTATTCGTGGGCAGCCTCATCACTTGCCAATATGATGTGCTTCCCACAAGTTTAGGGTTTAGGATATTCTGAAATCTGTGTGTAGCTAATCGGTAGAATATGAATTTTTTAAATATTATCTTTCCTTTTTCTGATAAAAGTATTGTTTCTTTAATAAGTTTTTGCCTCTTGAACTTCTTCACTTTTTTGTGAACTGATTCTTTGCTAAATCTTTGTTAACTTTCTATGATGTTTAAATCAGGGGATTTTTAGAGGCAAATTAAGGACTAGCATTACCATGGTGTTCATGGAAAGAGGTCTGTAAGTTACATGTGTGGTTTGCACAGAGCTATTGTCATTTATTAACAGGATTGTTTTAATCTTTTCCACGGGGAAAACATTTCTGACACTAGATAGAAATCCATCCTGAAGAATCTTAACATATCCATGAGCATCCATGTATGGCATAATTTCCATTAACATGCCAGGACCAGCAATGCTATTGCAGCCTAATATGCTACAATGCAACTAGCAGGTGTAATTTGTTGGATGTAATATTCATTGTAAAGCATACTATTGGGATATCAGCAAGCCCTTTCCCTGAGTTGAAGTATAAACTTTTTTTCTACAGAGTAACATCCCTCAATTCTGGAGGCATAGTCAGATCCTGCAGAGCAAAACCCATGCAGAGTTATATGTGCTTAAATAGAAGTCGTATTTCTTGGCAGTTCAATGATGTTAAAGGTATGCAACATGGAGTCTGTGTCTTATAGTTTGCTGACTGGAAGATCCATTTCCAGCATAACCCTGGTTATAGTTCAGAACATGGTAACAATCTGGGCACTGCCCCCTGGAACAATTTTCCTAAAATCATTATGGGTCTTATGATGATCCTGTAAGGCCTCTTTGTCTCCTTCTTGCCATGCATTTATCCCCCTCAGAATGATATCAAGTTTGTAGGATATTGTTTTGGCAATGTTCTCAGGAGCCACGCGAGTCTCCCACATGCCCACATGTAACCACATATTATGAGCAAAAAATTTAGTCATGGATACATTTACATCTATCTGCCTCCACATCTAAACAAGATTATTTGTTCATTAATAAAATTAGCAGTTGGTCAAAAGCTTATACTTGATAATTAAAGTTTACTCATGTAAATTTTTACACCCTGTTAAGGATTTTTTCAACCCCTTCAGATGCTCTGGTGCAAGCTCTGCAGACCCGAGCATTTGTGGTACTTCTATTGTTTCAAATATGTCATCAGCCTGGAAATTTGAGCCCTTAGGGAAGTGTCCAGATGGGTTCGTCTTGGCATGAAGTTCCTGCGACTCATTGGAAATTGAGTACCATGTGGCATTAGTGTGCCTTATGAGAGATAGCCTTGGCCATGTATCTTGATGGCAGAGATTAATTCCTCAAGTTTTGCTTGCTGCAGGGGGTGTTCAACTACCTAAATATGCTCAGGTCACTTACCTACATAGTGAGGAGGCCTATATTGGATACGGCCACCGGACTAGTGGTACTAGTAGTCAAGCTGAAAGCTTTTTTTCAGATGGAAAAGACCACAAAGTGCAAAGGTACGCCCTTGGTTAAACTTCTGGACTTAGGGAGGGATCTCCAACAAAATCAAACTTGTTAACTTTTAAAATGACAACTGCTGATATGCACAGGTAGTTTGTACATTATTTACATTTTACCTACCATCGCTTATTGGTATATATATATATCCAGTCATATATATGACCAGCATATAGTAAAACGTACACAAATAAATGACATCTATAAGTACTGCAAACCTAACTTAAAAAGGTAGTTGCACTATCGAGACCTCTCAGTGCATTTTTTGTTGTAGGAAAGAATGATTTGGTTTCTTTATTCTCTTAGATTATTTTTAAGTATTAAAATGCCTAGTAATAAAATATTTTTATTGTAAATAAAATATAATTTAGTTTGATTGTCCACATTTGCTTTAGTAGTGTATACAGCATAGCAGATATGTTTTGTTATCTGTCACAATCAGATGCGTACCTAATAAGACATTTTACATTTATATTTAACTATCTAGGGAAAAATAAGAATTATAGGTATTAACTAAAAATGTTAATTAGAACTAGTACAGTGAAGCTAATCATATAATTAAAATCACTGCATGATTGAGTTGAACTACACTCTCTTATTACTTCACTTACTTGTTTATAATATTATAGTATTAGTTTCACGATCCCTTTGTTCTCATTCTCAGCTAACTGTCGACTGCTGGATAATTAATTATGCTGTGGGAATGTGTATTCTGCTCTGGTGGAGGTATGATGAACTTAAAAGTGTATGATTTCATCCCCGGAAGCGTCGAAGTTCATTAAACTGCCTCTGTATTTGAAAATGTAGATTTTCTCCCATGTTGCTACTTCTGTAGATCCTTGTACTGATTTTAATAATTTTGCTTTATTCAATATGTCGTGCTTTTCTGTCCAGAAATGAGATGCTACTGCTGATTTATCCATTTGCTTGCATTAATTTATGATATAATGAATAAAGCAAAATTATTAAAATCAGTATAAGGACCTACAAAATTAGCAATATGGGAGAAAATCTCATTTAAAAATTCAAGATAGTCAATAGTTTGATGTTTAAACTGGTCAACATCCCTCTCAATGCTACAGAATACAAGAATGAGTTTGAATACACCATGAACACAGCCATAAACAATGGCTTTAACACCTCAACCATAATGAAAAGGATCAACAAATACAAACTTGAGAAAACCACAAGAAAGACATCGACTCAGAGGTAATCAAAGACACTACAAGATATTGCAAATTCACGCATAACCCACAACTGCACTACAAATATGAAAAGGTTTTAAAAAAATTCAATATAAAGCTAGACCCGATCAACAGATATAATATCAAGAACCTCTTAACCTCAAATTAAAAGACAAGATACCCATAGAAAAGAAATCAGGAATATATGCCATTGAATGTTTAGACTGTAATTTGAAATACATAGAAAAAACCAAGAGAAATCTGACAATCCGGAAGAAAGAACATTTTAGAAATGTCACATTTAAACAGATGGAAAAATCGGCAGTGGGACATCATTATTGGAGCCAAAATCATGAAATAAACCCAGAGATAAAACTTCTAAAAGAAATAAGGAACCCATTTGAATTAGCTGCCTGGGAGAATATTTTCATCCTAAAATATCATAAAATCGCTATGAATTTTTACCTTCCGCCATGGTATCATATTTCTAGATTCATTTCAGATCCACCAGAGGTCACCACAGTTCACACAACTTGCAAGGGATCAACACGAGCATCAGAAACCACTGGGTCAATGGCTGAGGATGGGAATGCTGGTTCCAGAAACATTGTTCCAACTTAGGAAAATATAGTAAGTGAAGTGTGTAAATAAGTTACCCTTAGTGTATCATATTAAATAAAAAGTAAATCTTCTTAAAATAGACAATTTAAAAGGGGGATTTAGGAACATATTCATAAATGTATGAATATGAAAATTGGATGCCTTATTTTGTTTCCTTTGCCCCTGCTCTTTTGGAATACAAATCTTGATTGAAGGGTTGTGTAAAGGGTCTTGAGTACATTCATGAATATGCCAGGAAACATTCACTAAGTAATAAACACAATGATAACAACATCCATTACAGACTGAATTACATCTAGAACTACAGACTGCATAAAATTCTGCTGTGTTTTTGAACTAGCATTGCATGGCCATAATGAAAGAGAGTTAAAGAATTCCAGTATATTTTGTAGTCTTGTTGACTTTGTAGGTAGCATTGATAGTGCTGTGAAGGAACACTGGAAAGCAGTACCATATTTAAAGGAACTTCCAAAATAAAGGAGGAACTGAATCAATTGGACTTGTAACTCTCATGGTAGATGACACTACATTTCTGAGCTTTTGTAAATGATCTTAGTGTTCAGATATTAGCTAAATGGAAATGTACATTAACATTTTTTTCAATCCAAAGGCAAGGAGCTCTCTGTGCTTTATGATAGACCAGACCTTAGGAATATTAACTGGCACTATCCCTATTCTTCAACCTTTCAGCCTATTTATGTTAGCAATCTCATAAATTCATTCAGTGAAATAACAAGCCCTTCTCACCTTTTTAAAATAATAGTGACAATACCTATTTTATTTTTAAGCAGTGCTTAACAGGCGAAGGACACTGATACATGAGATGAAATGATTATTTGGGAAAGGAGACAATACCTAAGACAACAGCCGAACCTGAAAGACATTTTTCATGTTTAAAAAGAATTAAAACTTTTATCAGATATTCTATGAAAAAAGAACAATTGGCTGCCTTGCTATGCCTCAAATATAAAAAGTATTAATAGTGTGGGAAATTTAAACGCTTCAGACACTGATAACTCTGCTTGGCAGAAAAACTGAAGAATGGATTTCAACTGCCATGTTTATCAGTAACTACAATGCTTGTAGCATGCTAGTTTAACTTCACATGCTGCCACTGATTATTACTATTTGTTAGTTTGAAGAATTAGTTGCCAATTTTTTTTAATAAAAAGATTGAATGTATCTTTTTTCCTTCCCCCATCTCCTAATTCAGTATCATATCTAAAAATCAAGAAGAAACAATGCTAGGAGACTTTATTTGATTTCATTAACAATTAGGTGAATAATTATTGAAACTGAGCTGTGGGTTATTACAAACCATAACCAGGTAATATAATTACTTAACCACCAATGTGTCCCAAGTATTAAAAATAATACCCCCCCTCCCCCCAAAAATGGCAACGGCAACATATCTTGAATCTTGTGAAAACTATCGACTCTATTCCTTTGAAATAAAAAGAATATAATTCATTATTATTATTATTATTATTATTATTATTATTATTATTAAATCTATCCATTCAGCAACCCAATTACACAGTATACCAAAGTTAAAAATGTCACTACACATACCTGAAGGCACTTATCCATGAGAACAGGTTCTTCGAATAGCTTTGCAAACTCATATGCTCTGCAAGCATTCTTTGGAAACAAATCTTGCCACAGGTAGTTAGTACATTCACCAACCAGATGGGGAAGCATATACTTCTTGGCCACATAACACAGTTCACATGCCTGATCAAAGGATTGCAAATTGATTGCATCTGTGTAGATGTACCTGCCAAATAAAAAGAATGAATTAGAAATTTGCTGATCTATCATTGTGCAGGATAGTTAGGTAGATGTTTTAAAATAGATGATGAATAGATGTGGTCCATTTATAGCTGGGCCTTGGATCACATATGTGCATCACTCATGAGTAAGTAATATGGGAGTTTTAGAATGGAAAACCCCCCAGTGTGATAGACAATGTCTGGAGCATCCATATGTACGATTCGCAGCCCAGCAACAATTCTAATCTTAAACCATGTAATTCCTTGTAAGTATAAATTACTACACCTAAACATGCATTATTATAATTCATATGCTGATGATTTTTATATTAAAAACTGTAATTTTATGGACATACTTAACCAAAACCCTTGTCAACCGCTGCATGATTTATTTACCTAATTACAGAAAAAGTTATATACTAAATAATACCAAAAGTCCCATTTACATTAGTTTTAGGCTACATCAAACTTACAACACATAATGTACAAATGCACTATATTGACTATGAAATACAAGGATTAATTAATGAAAATTAAACTAACTGTTAAACCCATATTGGAGAAGCAAATGTGTAAACCAGCCAAATTTATTATGTACTTTTAAGGACTCTTTCCAACATTTACATTTTACATATAGGACTCAAATGAATTTGAATACACTTTTCGGATTGAATTCAAATTCCTGTTTACATGTTGGTTAGCCTGCCTTATTTTATTTCTTTGTTGGATAACTTGTTTAAACAATAATTAATGTACTTATCCCTAGAGATTGATTCAAGAAGAAAACTTTGGAAAGATAAAACAGATACAGAAAGTTTTTTGTTTTGTACCCAATGTTCTCATGAACTTGTGAGCACTAACCCCTGGTATACTAGTATTGTAGCACACTTTTGAGGCTGTGCTTGTCCCAGTGGAGATATCAGTTACAGCAGTTTAAAGGAACAGGCAAACTTGTCAACATTTTTCTGTTTACCAGAATAGATCTTGTAAAATTTAAACCTAGCATGATTACATTACTTTTCATGACAGTACCAGTAAATAAACACCTAAGAGAAACCTAATATAAGAAAATATTCAATTTACAAAGGTTATTGTAAAACTTAAACCTAATGTGGGTTTTTTTATTTATATTTGTTTTGTTAGGATCGCACACATGTAGTGGGGAAAAATGAATAATATAGTTCCAAACATGTTGGTATATAGTAGAATTATACAACCAGAGGGGAAGAGAGAAGAAAGAATAACTACCTGCGGCCAAGGAACAAGCATGCAGCAGAGAGGGGAGGTTAGTTAAGTGTTTAACACCTGTTTTAACTACAGAGGCATCATAGGCGGTGGACACTGATGATACATGAGATAAAATGATAAACTGGGAAAGGATTTTTTTCAAGGAAGGAAGTGTTCCAGGCCTAAGTTAGGGTACCTTCCTTGCATTTGTCATTTATGAGGACTGAGGAAAACCGGGAAAAAAACCTCAGTCAGAGAGCACAATCCTGGTAAGAATCAAACCCCAGACCTCCTGCTCAAGAGTTCATGCCGTAACGACCTTGGCCACTGTGGTGGTGGAAGGGAGGATGTAGAGCAGAGAGCGTGTTAATGACATCACCAAAAGTTATCACCAAAACAGCTGAGTGTGGTAGATGATATGGTGAGGAGAAGTGGAAGGATGGAACCAGCTGATCAGCAGACGGTCTGGGAGACAACAGGTAAGAGTGTGTGTCACCTTGAGGAGCATCATCAAAATATTTAGTGCCAAAAACTCTGTGTCAGACAAAAGGATTAAAGGGCTAAGGCAAAATTAGAGCACTTCATAGGGAAGAAATAGAAAATAAGCACTTTTAGAGGGTGGTTTTTGTGATTCTATGAGATTTTAATGTTAGAGTAGAAGAGCAGAGTCAGTTGGGAGACAATCACAATAGAAGGGGAATGGAGGGTTTTGTTTGGGGTAGAGCAGCTAATTGAATTAAAGGTGGAAAAGCAAGTGCTCACTTTGTGGAAAATAGATAAAGAGTTATGTTATATAACTGAAAAAGTATGGACTAGAATTCAGATAACTTATACAAAGATATTGAAAAGTAGTACATAGTGGAAAGTAGGATCTATTACATATATAACCAAGGTGTTAAATGTATAGATCCTAAAATAACAAGTACTCCAAGAATGGGTATATAATTTGTAAAATTAATGTAAGAGAATTATGCAGAAATAAAGCATTCATTTATTCATTCATGGGAGAATTTGATTATGGTTGCAACTCTGAAAAAGGAACAACTGAAAGTGATGCACTAAGCTGCACTGGTAGTCAAAAATGAAAGATATACATGCAAACCTTCCAGTGTGAAATTGTGCTATATTAACAATGCACCATCTAAGTCTAGGGGTTGGTGTGTGAGTGAGACCACAGACTCCAAACTCTTTACTCGTGCAACATGTTCACTCTCCCGTTATTACATTGTACTATAATAATGTCCCCACCCACTCTCCTGTTATATTAGGTAATTTAACACTGACTCCCATACATGAATGGTAAGTTTAAAAGTTTCATCAAGAAATAACAGTCTTCAATACTGATGCAGAATCTACAAAACTTCATCCAACTTGGCCTTTGTCTGTATGGCTATATCTTAAAATAAAAAATGGTATTTAATCTCTGGAACCTTTTATTTTCCCCCCATTTTTATGGTAGATATAACAGTGACCCATTCAGCTGATTATAACACATTAACTTCACGCCGTTTCTGGTGAAACTCATGTCACAGGCCCCTACAAGAATAACACTTGTCAACTTTAGGCTACTCAGTGAATTTTCATGCCACCTAGTAAAAATTAATTGAATTTTTCAAGCCATCATAGTCTCATATATAATTTGTTATACTCTCAGTGCTGTTAATCATCCATCATTTTTAACTATACCCAGAAACCAATTTGCTATCTTTCAAGATTTGTTATGCTGATCTGAAGGATGTGCAAGACATGTTGCTGTACTTTGTCTTTACAAGTTTCTTTTTTCCCTCTGTCTTATTTATTTTAATTATCATTACAATTAAACATAAGCATTCCTCTTGCAGATATTTTTGAGTAATTTGAGGCACCACCCAATTAAACCCTGTAGATTCCAACATTACTAGGAACTAGGTACAAATGATTTTTGTGCAAAGCTCTGGTCTATATATCATGTTAAGGGTGTGTCTCTGCTCAAGGCTCCATGTTATCCATTTCAATATCATCCCAGTTTACATGAATCTCAATCTGGATTGAATCCATTCTATTCCCAGTTTTAATATGATTAAACTTGACCTCTTTTTATTGATTTGCTTTTTTTACGAATGCTCTTTAGTATCTCAGGTCATCAGCATCCCATTCAATTCAGGGCATGAAACAGCAAGTAAATTTTGCTCAGAGGCCTCTTTTTTCAGGCTTGAGGTTCTTTTGGTGCTAAATCTATGACATGGGAAGAAAGCCATACTTAGGATTTTATGCCAGAAAAAATCCATCGACCCTGGCTGTGATTGAACACGCGATCTAAAATTGGCCTTGAATACTTATTTACATATACTTTTTCAGCCCAAAAAGAGTAATCAAATCTATATGAGCTGACATGTAAATATGCTAATTGTTATTTATATATATATATATATATATATATATATATATATATATATATTTCATTTTTGGCTGACAGAATTATCTAAAATTCATAGTTTCATTAAATATTTATAACTAGTACACTATATACAGCACAGATATTTAACTATGTAAATATTGTACTTATGAAGCTATTTTTTAGTAGTGTTTAATGCCAATTTTTACTACTGAGGCACTACAGGCGATGGACACTGGTGATACAAGAAATGAAATGATGTATTCTGAAAGGATTTTTTTTTAAGGAATGAAGCATTCCAGGTCTAAGTTTAGGTACCTCCCCAGCATTTGCCAGTTATGAAGACTGAGGAAAACCTGGAAAAAAACCCAGTCAGAGAGGACGGTCCTGGCGGGAATCGAACCCCAGACCTCCAGCTCACGAGTCATGCCTTAACGACCTCGGCCACCCAGTGATATGAAGCCGTTGACAATGTAGTGGTAATATATCCTAAACTTAGGTATTCATTTTTTTTAACACTAAATTCCACTTACTTACATAAATGTATGACGCGTTTCAGGAGAATCTCTCCCATTTTCAGTTGCTTACCGAACTGCCGTTACTCGAAACAATGGCTGGACACTCGGATGTTTCTGTGATGGCCTCTGTTGGTTGAAGTAGGAAATTGCTGAGTTCATCACAGGAGGAAACTTGAAATTCATTAGATTTTTTCTATTTTTTAATATAAATTTTTTTCCCCAAGTGGATAACTCCAATGGGTTGTGAAGATGTTTCAGCAGTTTAATTTGTGGTTTTATTTCATGGTTTTTGGTCCAAAAGTGAGCGGCTACTGCTGATTTATCCACTTGCTTAAACCAAATATTCCTAAAATGTTCTTTACTCTGAATTTTCGAATTTCTCTTTGTTTTGCCTATGTAGCTCTGGTCACAATCTGTACATTTTATTTTGTAAATTCCTGATTTTATGTTCTGTTGATATAGAGTCTTTTGCTGTGCAAGCTAATAAATTCTTGATGTTGTATCTGTTCTTTGGGACTAACATTATCCCATGTTCTTTGAAAACTTTCTTGAACTTGTAGTGGTAAATTGGATGGTAGGTGAAACTTTTGAATTTGTATTCTTCTTTTGTGTTTTTCAGTGTGGAAACC
Source organism: Metallyticus violacea (assembly GCA_030762175.1). Classification (NCBI taxonomy): domain Eukaryota; kingdom Metazoa; phylum Arthropoda; class Insecta; order Mantodea; family Metallyticidae; genus Metallyticus; species Metallyticus violacea. Next base: position 37,156,881 of record CM060833.1, read on the forward strand.
TCTTCTATACCTTTTTATCTTTTAAATTCATTGATAATTTTTATCACTGTGTCTTTGTTGAAACCATTGATTATAGCTGTCTTTATTATTTGTTTGTATTCTATTTTGTACTCTGCGTCTGTGAATGGAATATTCATCAACCTAATGAACATGGGATGTTAGCCCCAAAGAACAGATACAACATCAAGAATTTATTAGCTTGCACAGTAAGAGACTCTATATCAACAGAACAGAAATCAGGAATTTACGAAAAAAAAAAATGTACAGATTGTGAATAGAGCTACATAGGCAAAACAAAGAGAAATTCAGAAATTCGGAGGAAAGAACATTTTAGGAATATTCGGATTAAGCAGATGGATAAATCAGCAGTAGCAGCTCACTTTTGGACCAAAAACTATGAAATAAAACCACAAATTAAACTGCTGAAACATCTTCACAACCCATTGGAGTTATCCACTTGGGAAAAAAATTTTATATTAAAAAATAGAGAAAACCTAATGAATTTCGAGTTTCCTCCTATGGATGAACTCAGCCATTTCCTACTTCAACCAACAGAGGCCATCACAGAAACATCCAGGTGTCCGGCCATCGTTTCCAGGAGCAATTGAAGATGGGAGAGATTCTCCCGAAACACATCTTACGTTTATGTAAGTAAGTGGAGTTTAGTGTAAAAAATGAATGCCTAAGTTTAGGATATTTAACTATGTGTTTAGAAGCTATTGACAATATCATTCGAAACTGAACATATTTGAATGTTTACACTAACTTCACTTGTAAGATTTTAAATTAATACACTTTCTGATCCTTCGTTTGTATCCTAGCTCTTGATTGACTAGTTGGCAAGGTTAAGGCTGTCTGGTGTGATTATGGTTAAATATGGTTTGCTTCTCTGTTGAATCTATTGGTTGAATCTATTGGCTGGAATGGGAATTAATCCAAAAGTGGAATGTCAAAATCAGCAGTTGCAGCACATTTATGGAAACAAAATCAGGAAATGAAGCAAGAAGCCACTTTTTTAAAAGAAATACATCAGTAGAACTATTCACATCGGAAATTATTTTCATTTAAAAAACCAAGATAAATGAAAATATGCTCCAGGCAACATGTTAACATAATTTATACATGGTGAAATGGAACCTAGGGTCATAATTTTATAGGGTAATTACAAGCTATAACTGGAACAAAATTTGCTTACATAATTTTGGCAATGATGTGTTGTTTGGCCAAAAAACTCATTTTGTATTGAATCTGTCGTCTTAACACTCTTGTATTGTCTTTCATGTGATGAAATATGCTGATGGGCCAAAATTCATACATTCTGATCATAATTATAAGTACACAAACAGAAATAAAATAATATCCTTTTGTTAGTTTTTATAACTCAAGGCTTGACATAAATTTACCCGAAAAGCTTTGTGAATCATTTGCAAAATTAGAGCTGTGTCCATAGTGATAGTCTAAATTTATTATCATAGTGTTGGTATTAACAAAGATTAAAACAGTGAACTCGGTCTTTTCAATATTTACCTGAAGATAATTTTTGTTTTTCTATTTCTCCTGTGCACACTAGTGTCTTTTGCAGCTTCTTAATATTATATGACCCCAAGACTATGTCATCCTTATAGATATACTGGGTGTCTCAAAATCACACAAACAATACTTAGTATGTTGTATGGGATGGCAACCTGATCATTTTTAAGAAGGAACTCGTGTTCTGCAAAAAAAAAAAAATAAATATGGTATGGGAGCTGCAAAGCATCAAAGTTTGAGAATGGCTAGGTGTCACAATTTGTTCACATTCACTTTGGTGTTGCAATCCATTAGCCATGAGTGGAATGGGGATGTCTAATGTGAGTCAAATAACATACATAGTGAGCATGCACTACATTCCTAGCACATTTTCAGGAGAATATTTGACAATGTTTGAAGAGGACCTGTCCACCAGCACTCTGCAAGTGACAGGGGGATGTTTTTTTTTAGTAGTGTTTAATGCCCATTTTACTACTGAGGCACCACAGGCGGTTGACACTGATGATACATGAAATGAAATGATATATTGGGAAAGTACATTTTTTAAGGAAGGAAACGTTCCAGGCTAATGTTAGGGTACCTCCCTGGCATTTGCCAGTTATGAGGACTGAGGAAAACCTGGAAAAAACCCCCAGTCAGGGAGGATGGTCCTGGTGGGATTCAAACCCTAGACCTCCCACTCATGAGTCTTAACGACCTCAGCCACCCGTGGCGTCGCGAGGGCACTATGCACATGTAAAGTTCATGTGGCGTGTTGTCTATAACCAGCAGCTCTATTCATACTATCTTCAGAAAGTTCAGACATTACAGGAGGACTATCCACAATTACTATAGTTTGTGCAGTGGTATTTACAGCAGTGCATACTCCAGCCCCAATTCCCAAGAATGGCGCTACTCACTGAAGAATGCACTTTCATTAGAGATGGCATTTTAAACTTGCAAAAATGCATGTTTGGGCAGAAGAAAATCTGCATGAGCAAGTTATTGGAAGTCATCAACACAGGTTCAATATTAACATATGGACTGGGATAATTAGTGATACTATTATTGGACCATATCTACTGCCAAACAGACAGACAGACAGAAAAGACCTATCTCACATGCCTACCCTACTGTATTTAGTGTCACAGGTTTGGCAAGTAATATGCCTGCAATACAATGGAACTCCAGCACATGTTTATGTAAATGACAGAATCACCTGAACGCAACGTATCCAAATCAATGTTTTGGTAAAGGGGAACCAGTTCAATGGTCACCAGCTCTTACACCCCTGGATAATTTTCTGTGCAGTACAATGAAGGATGTAATAGAAACAATAGAAACTCATACCACACAACTGCATCTATTGGCTCATGTGTCATGCTCAGCACTGCTGAAAGGGGCTGTGCAATCAAGTAGGAAGTAGAAACCCATTTGTAATGCACTGTTCTTGTTGGGGTTATTGACAAAATGTGGAACGGACACCTATCACCATACTCAAATCGTTATTAAACATTGACACTCGTACAGCGCCCAAACTGTGCTTTTGAGACACTACATCTTCACCTATTGATTCTTCTTATATTAACTATATAGCATTATTAGTGGCAACCTTAAACAATAGGGGACTGCAAGGATCTTCCTGCAGCACCCCAAATGTTTTTGTGATATCTCCTGAAGTGGTTACATTATCTGATACTTGGATGATGCTGTTCCTCATAATGTTATCAATTTCACGTTTCCCTCTAGCATTGATTCTAGTTTCAATGACATGTTTAATATGTTGAAGGCTTTGGAGAAGTTAATGAATACTGCATGAAATCTACTTTGAGGATTCATACACATAAAAAAAAGAAGAAAAAAAGAAAAAGGAAAAATAAAAAGAATAACAGCAGTTGTGAAAGCCATGTATGACATCAGAGTAATAATCAAATTATCTCTCAAATCTGTAATCCCTCTCTTCAATGCCACGATAGTACCCATACTTACATATGGGAAGATATAACCTGGGACAAAACCAATTCAAAAGACCTCTCTACCTTACAGAAAGTCAAAACCATTATCTAAAGACTGCACTTGCAGTATCAAAAACACCCATTCAAAATTGATTTATGTAATAGCTGGAAGACCTCAATGCAGAACTAAATTAGTTCTGCCCTAACTGAAAAAAGTGAGAGAAAACAGGAAGGAACTAGATGGAGGCCAAGATCAACAAAACATGGATGGATCAATACTCACCATGAGCTCATTATCTTCTGAACTCACTGGTAGTGCATGAAATATCATTATAAAATCTGCAAATTTAAGTGCTTCAACAAACTAAATGGGAAATATATCTATGAATTTTTTAACTGATATGCTGTTACGCATAAAAAATGTGAGAAATCAATTGACTGCTGCAAAAACTGAATCTTTCATTATTTGCACAATTTGTGCATTTATCGTTATACATATTAATTAATATGTGGCTGAATTACAGTTTATTGTACTATGAAATTCACTAAAATATTTTTATTTCAATTGTATTAAGAATTACAATTGGAAATTTCCTCTTTTATTCACTAGTGACTTAATCAATCTCAGTTATTAAATTGTTACTTTTTAAATAGATGTGGAATGTTAATAAAAAATGTTTTAATAGCTGCTCTGCCCATCATAAAGCACTATGAGCAATTTGCCTTTAAAGCCAGATGTATCACAAAAGAAAATATTTGTGAACTAGAAAGTAAAGTCAAGTGTCAAAATGTAAGGTCTTGGCTTTTCCAACGACCAAATTATTATCTTCTGAAATATATAACAAAAATTACAGATATTTCATTCAACAACTTGTGAATGTTTAATACTCAACAAATAAGGTCTTACTCCAGCAATGCTCTGAATGCTTCTGGCTGCACATCCAATATGGGAATGGGGTCGTTCTTTTCTGCCATTCCTCCAAAAAACATGGCCTCAAAGACAGGACTGGACATAGCCAAGAATAACTTGTGTCCACCAAATTCCTGCAACAGAAAGCAAATACTATGACCATGCTTACTTCTTCACCATCAAAGAACAGCACACAGTCTCACCTTAGTGATTGCATATGATATATACACACATCTACAAAGTTTAGGCTTAGGTCTGGAAAATATTAAAATTCAAGTTATCTTGGAAGAATCCAAGCCAATGTGGAAGAATCTTTTCCATGCATACTTAGAATTATTTTACTTTATACCTAAAGATGAAAAAATTCCTTCGTAAACAAGATATCAGCATATGCGATGCAAGCATTGCACATGATGGCAGAGGGAGGGGAGTTAGAATCAAATTCTGTACAGTCTGGTCATAGCAATAGTGTCAAAAGCGAGTCAATTCATAACCTGTCCAGTGTTATTAAGAGGGAACATGCAAAATTAAGCACTTCAAAATTAATGTACTGGTAGAAGAACTTGGAACTGAACAGTTTTCAGTACAAGATGACAAAATCTTCTGTACTTTGTGAAAAATTGAATTTAAGGGACTGATACCTAACAGGAGTACTCATTTCATTACATGGGAGTGTCATTTCATTACCTTAAATTAGTCATTTTAGCATATGTAGTTGAATAGCATATGTATATTTAGTTGAATTATACACTCCATATTAGACTACCAAGAGTAACAACTTTATGTTGCTAACATTTCACTCCAAATGTCCCAAATTGGCAGTGAGCTACTTGTATGTTCCATTTGAATGTACTTTGTATGTCTGAAGCCTGCTTTTGTTTACCTTGGACTGCTGTGCTACGTTCAGTCACCTATACGGGTGAAGCTTTGGCAATCTCATGTCCATGGAAGGAGAGGTTTCACACTTAGTTATAACACAATAGTTGCAATTTTAACATATGTATTGGGAATAGTTGATCCTGCTGATCTAGTGGTATTCATATTTGCTTGTAGACCCAGGTCACAGGCTCAAACTCAGCCAGGTTTCATGGATTTTTAGGGTGTAAAAATTCTAAGTATGGCTTCCTTTATGAGGGATGTAAAGTCATTGGTCCTATGTCATAGATTTATGGCACTTAAAAGAACTTTAAACCTGAAAGATGAGGCCTTTGAGCAAAACTGATCAGTTGTTCCACACCCTAAATTGCAGAGACTCTCATGACCAAATATGTTAAGAGTGTCCTTAAATTAACCCAACACCAACAACAACAACAATGTATCTGGAACACAATATATTAGCTAAGTGGATCCCAGGTACCCTCCTGCCACCATGCCAATCGTAGATATACTCAGTTTGCCATTCGCTGTGTTTAAGCTGTCATCAACTACATAATTTTGCACATAATAGTCCTTTTCATCACACTGTTTGAAAAATCTAACCTATAAGTCAGATTTAAGCACAATCCACATTTTTTGGAATTTGGGTTTACAAATTACGCAGCAAGCAAGTTTAGTATCAGAAAGTGACAAATCTTTAACACATTGCTTCACTCTGTCTTACATCATAATCATAGTGAACAATGTTTTCAGGACAAACCTAGTGAAAGAGAAGAATTCACATCCCAGAAACTATTGCATTTATCTCATGGTTTACATGTTCCGTAAAATAAACTCAAAAACGTTTAACTAAAAATGTTAATTGGAAACTTATGTTCGATGCACTAGCAGTGAGCTATGCATGTATGAATTTATACCAGGGATATAAACTGGGTAGCTTATTGTAAGTAGTATATGAATTTATTTAAACATGCCATGAAAACATAGTTTCAGGTATATCATTTGGTCTACAATTACTCCTGATTATAACACCGGGTAGGTGATCACCATTCCTTTGAACACATTCCTCCAAGTATTACAGTTTTAATAATTATACTATAATTTTGAAAATGTAATATTATAAGAAAATTAAAATAACACAAAAAAGGTGAGTGATATGAACTTCCTGGCTCTGAATTTGATTTATGCTAGAAATACCCTAAAAACATTCAAACTTTGGAGGCAGTAATTTCATTGCAGATTAGTGTTATTGATTCAAGAAATAAAATTTGGGAAGATAAAACAGGTGCAGAAGGTTAAACGGAATAAAATAATACATATGGTATTTCATGGGTAAATGTGCAATGATCAACTTTGTGAGATTAAAATGACTAATGTTAGCGTGCATGAACACACTTAATTGTCTCATTATAATTCCCATTTAGGTATATGCATCTCAATCTGGATTGAATCCATTCAATTTCCAGTTTTTAGTAAGATCGAACTTGGCTCTTGATCCCCATTTATATGCGCATTTTCAATCCAAAAAACATATTCAAATTGACTTGAGTCTGACATGTAAGCATGGTAATAGTAGCAGCTCCTATGGAAAACTTAAGATGAAAGTCACATAAAGTCACCACAGTTGGGAAAATGGAAGATATGCACAAGAACATAAAATTTTGCTATATTAATAATGCACTGTCTAAGTCTATGAGCTGATGCATGAAACCATGGACTTCAAACTGTTTACAATGTGCTATAATAATGCCTCTACTCACTCTCCTGTTATTTAGATAAGTTTAAAACTTGTACTTGCAATGTTTGCCTAGTCAAAAGCAAATCATAATGCTTTATCATTATATCACAACTTAAATCTAACCCCAAGGTTATCTATTCAGTGGTTCATATTTGACATTCTGGGACCTTTCAAATATAAGGTTAAGTCGAGTTTGCCAAATGTTACATTTTTAATTTTACTGGGATACAAAAAGGATTAAGTAAAGAAGCAAGCAAGTACAGGAATTTATTAGTTTTTTGTGACCATAATACTATAGAGTCTTATATGTGTTTCTAGATTAGATAAAGGAGCAAGAAAGTATCCTGTATAATTTAAACTCCACTGTCAGCCGGTATTTTTTGTGACCATAATAATATTGTGTGTCTTACATGTGTTTCCGTTTCACCAATGTATGCTAAACAATTATTCTGTTAACATTAAGAAAATGTAAATGTAATTTATTATCTGCCTGAATATGATTCAATCTTGTACTTGTTCTGTATTCAGGTAAATAGTATAAATAATGTTTTGATTTAAATATGTGCAGTCCGTAAATATCCACAAACTAACCTGTTGGCATGGTTCTGTTCCAACTACAAATTTGCAGTCACTCCACTGGCCAGTTTGCAGTAAATATTCTCCTCTCTCACTTATTTTTTGTTTTTTCACTTGCCAATCCCATGGTGATGAACTCATCTGGAAAAACAAGGCATAGTAGATAATAACTTGCTAAATAAGTCACACATTGAACAACACTTCCCTATAATATTAAGCTTATTCATGAATTTTTCTTTTACATAATGTGCTTGCTTTCCTCCAAGACACATTTCAAATATAACCCACTTCAGGGTATATCGGCTGCATGCTCTGAAAGCACGCCAACATTAGTGTAAGTGTAAGTCTTTTGCAGTCTTCAAATTGCTAAAAGTCCAAAATTTAGCATGAGCTCCACATATGGCACATTTTATCAAATGAGCTTGCACATGTGTATATGCGTTTCGGAACACACAGCTTTCTTGACTACTCATTCCTTAACAGTACTAGGTTAGGAACGACAAGGTACCATATTAGCAATTGTAACAAATGCCCAAATATGACACTGTTGACGCTAATACAATTAAATGAATATTCACGTGTAGTCACCAGATAACAATTAAGGTATCATGTAAACACGAAACAAATGTTCTGCAGAACCCTTCTCTAGTAAACATTTGCTTCCTTCATAGCAAACATCTCCTGACCTATCAAACCTAGTATCTATATTTAACATACTTTTTGCATTTTAATACACGAGCTTCTCACACCAAAACAGGCCTCTCTACTCCTGCGCCTCCCCTGTTTTAGCAATGGCAGTGGCTTGTCCAGATTTGAAGTTGGCTTCACTGTGCGCAACGCCGAAGTCTCATTTGCTCATTTTACCAAAATGAACACCCGCCAAGTTTTTTTTGTTTTTTCGTTCTTTCTTTCTTTCATTCTTCGAAATGCATATACGTTGCCTCTAAAACGTTATAGACTTTTAAGTTCTAAGTTAAAGGATGAATTATGTTCAGCTCTTTATTTGGGCAATAAAGAGCTGAACATAGCTGGGCAATAGTTGCGTTCACTGTCACCTGCTATCACTCTATAGTCAATCACCGAGCAGTGCGATAAAAAATATGCATATGTTAAGTTCCCGTTGCGACACGCGGTCGGGGAAATGAGAATATGCTGTTAAATACTGTTAATAATACCCTTGAATGATAGTGGTAATCTGATTTGAATTAATATAATTTACATTTTTGGGTAATGTTTCAGAATTGGTGATACATTTACTTGTTCACTTGTGTTTACTATCCAGAGAAGGCATGACAGTTTCACGATGATTTGGAGGAGTAACACCGCTGTTGTGAAGTGAAGGACTTACAACGTTCATGTTATAATTTGCCCGTCCCCGTACACCTATAGGCGCTTCGTCCCGAGATGGGCCCGAGCGGCAGCGAAGAGAGCCGAACTTTTCAGTCAGTCATCACCCGTACGACAAAAGCACAATCTTGCAGCGAACAAACCGCGAAGGTGCTCGCCTCCGTTGTATTAGTTTCTGCAAGACGAATGCGATGAGATATGTTTTCTTGCAGCAAATAAAAAGCGATGATGTTGGCTTCCATTCTATCAGGTTTTGCAATGGGAATACCATGATATTACTTATAATGCGGTTTCTTATTGGTTTACTTTAGAAATTTAGGCAAGTAATTTGTACCGGTGTAAACAGATTTGTTGTTTCTCGAATAAAGTGGGTTACAAAGAAAATTGCTTCCTTGCGGCTGCTGGCCTTTGAAATTGTGCGAGGTGAATTTGTAAGCACAAAAAATGCAGGCACAACAAAGGTCAAGGTTTCTTGACCTCACCGAAAATTTCAGACAAGTGACTCCAATTAATCCCCAAGCTATGGAAAGAACGGAAAAATGCCATGTCTTGGGTGAAGGTTTTTAAAAGCCTTACATTATTAGTAATGTCATATTTGGCTTTGACTAAGTCCCATCGTTTTAATTACTGACGAAAGAGAAGCACAAATTAAAGCATTGCTCAATATTATATAAATCCTGCCTGCTTATTAGAGGCATTCTTTGTAATTTAGCATCTGACACCGAATCTCTAATTTTATCCAATATGGTTTGAAGCAATCAATATATGCACCTATATTGATCCTTTCTTTTTCTGGCAATCCCAAGTAACTTAAGTCAGTTGATGACCAGCATGAGATGGGATATATTTTATTAGGCATTTTGACTAGTATCTTGGCAGGACATACACTGGCGATTTTATTACTTCCTTGCAATTTTAAGTGTCTGGCATCTTTACTTTGAAAAACAAAATTATCTGAGCGATGGCACGCATAATAATGCCTTACAGTATTGTCAGAAGCAGTAATTTTACACCACACTTATTTATTACTTCCTTATTCACATTCCTCGGTAACAGGAAAATGTGCATGCATACCCACTATTCCGCTTTCTTTCGTGTTAAAGGCAATTACTAAAGGCATGAATTTCCTTGGAGAAATACTTTCAAGCTTACCAATGTATTTGCTTAATTTATGAATGTATTTCCAGTATATACAGTGTCAACTAACTACAGCTATTCACCGCAATCACGGCATCAACGGCTCCTTTAGCAAAAGAGCATAGTCCAATGTGGCCACAATATCCGCCTTTAGTGTTTATGTGTTCACAGAAATTTTTCCACTCTTCAAAGATAGAAGAGTTCAGCTAATCTACAAAAATTGTACGTTTGGCACTTATAACTTTTATCAGTAAAGAATTTCACTAATAATTCAGATTACAATTATTACTAATAGATATAGCTGCACTGAAATGATTTTGATATTCATCTCCTCAATTTTATGAGGACTTTCGGCATATTTTGCTTCTCAGTTCACAAGACTGGCAGCTGAAAGTTGTCTATTAAAAAAAACCGCATAGAAAAATATTACTTTCTCCACACTAGCATTTAAACTATCTTTATTCCATTGTTCTTGGCAATCTAAACAGTGATTTTATTAACAGGAGTATTTAAAATGTTTTAAGTCACTCCTCGAAATACAATTTGAATTAAAGAGAACTGGAGGAGAATGAATGCACTTTTCCGATAACAAGTGCCTAATAATACCAAAACAACGCGAAACAAACAATTAATCGACACAGTATTCAAATTAATATTTATGTATACTTTTTCCGAAAGACAAGGCAATATAATTTCTTCATTAACCTATTTTACAAAATAAATTATATTCATTTTCATATAACGAAGCAGGTTCTTTGGAACTAATGAATATATATATGACAACTTAAAAAACATCTTTCGGTATAAAGACACATTTTCATTCAGCAAGCGCATGCATTCACAAACAATTCTAAGTTGTTTATTCTGTATATCCATAACAACGAACATTATTGTCACCACAGTCAGCTCTGATTTAAGCATTGACAAATGTCCAAAATATTTAATTGAAATATTTTTTCGTGTTTAGTATGTAGTAAAAAAAAATAAATAAATAAAAAAAATTGCATGCAACACGAGAGTAAAACTGGAGATTTACTTAGGACACGTTTCATGGACCCTCATCCGCATCCTTAACTGTTAAATGACTATTGGATCGTTCATTAATAGAAGTTGGGTTGGTAGGCATCTGGTTTGACTCCGGTGTTCATACGATGTGTTATCTGCTTCTGATATGCCGGATTTCTTTAAGTTTTGCTCATGTTTTTTTATGTAAATCCTTTCCCATTAATTTGATTCCTTTGGTTGTTGAACTGTTTTTAATAACTTGGTGCCCTTTTCTATCCAATGATTTCATTCCAAAAATGTGCTGCCACTGCTGATCTCAAACGTTCATAATAAATAAAAACATAAATAAAACAACGTTTTATCATTTCTTCTCCTTCCAAATTGAACTGAAGCTTTTTTCTGTTCTAAGTACAATACACCACCGGCATCTCTTAACCCTCTATTTTGCGAGCGATTATGACCAAACTCTTCGCATTGGTTCGAACTTGATTGTTCGATTTCAATTATGCCACTGCGAAGGGCTGATAGCACACTCGACGAATACGAATCTGTATCTCTTCGCCATACTTTTGGCTCCGTAATCTCCCTGATCACTTGTTTCCTGGTTAGCCATTTTGACTCGCGCATCAATAATTTCCTATTCAGGGAAATCTTGCCTAGCAATGTCTCTCTTTTACCAGTCACTTGACCGTGAAAACTCCGAAGCATTCTGCGCTTTGTCCTTATAAGAACAGAACGGGAAAAAATATGTGCCTCTTCACCGGTGTGACCCTGTCGGGCAACTCTTAAGGGATTTTACGCAACATAGAAGGAGAAGAACAAGAAGAAAGTCGCTGCTCCTCGAAACCAGATCAGGCCAACCCGCCAACGCTACAACACTGCTCCTGATGAGACTACACAGTCAATAACTAAGTTTACTGCTTGCCCATATGCAGACACCGCCGCCTCCAGCCTCCCCCTCTTCTGAGACCACAGCCACCACCATCACCAGTGTACAGCGATATTAATCATGGCATACGTATTCAGAGCCGCTCAAGCAGCGTGGCCCTCTGCAATGCTCTCTGCACATGGGACATCCCCTCGGTCCGTCTGATCTTCAATTCTACCGTAGACTGTGAAAGTGCCATTAATGAGAGCCTTCAGCTCTGCGGATGGCTGCACCGCGTTGAAGAATGCCAATACAAGCACTGTCCATCGTGCAGACGATGTTACTGGCAGCTGATTGCCCGCTGACGCCCTTTCTATGCCACTTGTGCCACCTACGGGCCAAGCATTCACCCAGCCTACACGAACGAAGACCAATCACCTCAAACAACACTTTCTCTGGGTCCATGAGTCCATTCCAGCACACCCTAACGTCACAATCCACGCGGCTTGAAAAAGGTCTCTGGCTCCCTCAACGAGCTTAAATTGCGGATGCGCGTCCTGAAAGACATCATCTGCACCCTCATCTAGAACTTATCTACATGCAACACTCCTAGAACAAATCACTGAACTTCATCACCCAACTATGCAACGCTTTAACTCAACTGAAGTAGCAATCAATGAACAGGATACGTTCTCCAGGCAGCACCGCAACGCACTCCATCGACGCATCCGGGATATCAAATCTAACATTGAACACACCAGTACAACAATTTCCAGCATCGAAACCAAACACCACCATCATCTTAAGAGCAATAGCAGACCTGAATCAAGACCTACATACCCTCCACATTTCTTTTATAATAGTCATTATATATTGCACCTGCCACTCAGCGAATGGGAGATGCATCTGAATGGACTAAGCGGACATTGGGATCAAATCCATGCCCTCAAAGACACTGTAAGCAGGCACTCCTCATGCCTACACAACACTCTAATATAACAATGCCAAAGTCACCCAGTTCCTATCCTCTTTATACACTTCTGGTCATAGGTCAGCATTGAATATCAGGGATGCTTATGCAGATTCCTGCAAATTCCTATCCACAAACTATCCTTTCAAACCACGCCTACTTTTCTGTTTCCTACATCCTCTCCTCCCTGTGTCAACAGCCTCTTTTTCAATACATAATCTTATAACTCATTGATACATAACTTTCTTGAATCATTTGTGCCTCTTGGCTCTTTTCAGCACTTAACTATTGATCTATGTCCATCCACAAGTGGTTATGGATAAAAGTTTTTTCCCCTTGGATCTTGCTAACTTCATTTACTGCAATAGGAGTTTTTTCAAAGTTCACTGCTCAGCTGACAGGTCCTTTACTGATAAAAACCTAAATCCCTTTTAGCTTGTTGAATTGTTTTAACACCTTGTATATTACCTGGGCCAAAACAAATTTTACCATTATCACTCTTCTTCATTTTTGCCTACCAATCTGAAATGCTTCACTAATCACCCATCATTTCCATTTTGCTTTCAAATCCCTATTATTTGTTCTTCACACCTGAGAATATCACATTTTAATCTTTAGCATTTCTCCTCCACTCTCTGAATTTTACATTTAAGGTTCTTTACTTCGCTTCTAGTCCCCTGGATTTCCTGCTTAATATCTCCTTTTATTTCATGCATAGCCATACTTACCACATTTTGTTACCTATCATTCTTTTATTCCATTTTATTAGAACTGCTTCCAATACCTCCCGATTTTCTGCAGGGCCAGTCCATGTCTCCAATTACTAGCAGTATATACTTATATACACATTGCAGCAATATTCATAATTTCTTACCCCATTGACCATTCTTCCCTGTAGCTTCACTTCTCTGCAGCAATCTATCTATCTATTCTTGCTCTATGTCTTTGAAGTGAACATCCCCATTGTTCCTTATTTCCTTGATCTCTTCACACTTTTTCCGCTGTTGGCTTAGCAGTCGAACAGAATGCAATAACTAAGCCAAAGTCATGCTCTTCTTTCAATAACATTACACAAAATTAATAATGGGTACTAGGGTGATGCAAATAATAGGCTGGGTGCCATAACTTGTTTTTTTAATGGCTGTGTAAGCTTACTAAAGTAGCAAGTATTTCAACAATGATCTCATGTTCATTATAAGCAAATTTAATTGTGCTGTATCTACATAATTCATTCTGCCATGTCAGTATTCTGATCTGCAGCCTTGGAACAAAGTATTCATAACACAATAGAAATTAAGATGCTATGAGTTCTGTTTAGAGACAACTGCTTTGCACATGGCTCTCAGCACAAAGTGGGAATAGAGTGGAGTCAATTATTGCTAATTACCACAGAACAGATTTTAAGGTACAAAATTATGGTTGGTAAAGTAAAAAGTAGCTCCGAAAATTGATACACAACCAAAAAGAGAGAGAGAGCTACTGATAAAATGCCTTTATCAGAAATCCAGTTACATTAACATTCTTTATTCAACATTGTAGCACGCTGATGACCTGAGATGTTAAAGAGCGTCTATAAATAATAAAAAAACATTGTAGCAAATAACATAAAGTAACTAATATTGAAATAAACTTGGCATTTACTGGGTTTTAACCAATTTGTTACACTAGATTACATTTCTATTATTTTGAATGTAAGTCGCTAGACTTTGAATTCAGGCAATCCCTATATATGGAAAAACTCCACTGAACATCTACTGAAACCAAGATTTTTTTTTTTGTAAATTGTGTTGTTTAAGCTTGATAAGAACTGCAATATTAAGAAGCATATCAGTAGCAATAAATGAATAATTAAGATATTATATGATTGAGTCAATCTACATACTCTTGTTGACTCTGTTTATTTGTTTAAATGTAGAACATGTTTTGAAGTAAAAATGTTTAACAAGGAAGTGGAGCCACTAAGAGCATCTAGTTCAACTCAATCATACAATATTTTAATTATATGATTAGCTTCACTGAACAAGATCCAATTAGCATTTCCAGTTAACATAAATGAACTTTTAACAGCAAAAGCATATGTTACAAGATTTCCCTGTACAAGCAGATTAAAATAATTTTTGCAGATTTGTGTGAAGCATTTATTGCTGTCAACATTCCATTAATAAATTGCAAGATGTCACAGGGTTTTAGAAAAGTGCACTGGAGAACATTATAAATGAATGAATGAACATTGCAGAAGAACTATATGCAATGTATATTTGACACATGTATGAATAAATTTTATTTCAATTGATGAAATCTTCTAATATTTTGGACTTCATGTTAAGAATACAGCTGTACAGACAGACTGTCATTAGTGTGATAAGACCCTATCTGCTAACATATAATGTGAGATAAAGTTAATTTCTCTACTATATGTAACTTTTTTAATAGATTTTTGAAAATTCTTTAGCCATCTAATCTATATTCTGAAAATTGTTACCAGTTAGAGATATAGTAAAAGCAGCAAAATGCCTTGAAAAGTATTCAAACAAGATAGATGTAATGTATTTTGTACATGATTTCATTTACCTGCAAACAGACTTCTTTAAAATGTTAGTCAGTGAATTCTAATGTCAACTTGCTTGCCAGCCAAGCACTGGAGTTTTGCATATAAGCTGCAGGAGGCAGTAGAGTAGTCCATTTGTAATGTACACACTAATAATTGGCAGACTGCATTATGCTGAATGACAAAGCTGGATGAGTTGATGGAAATTGGCAGAATGAATTTCAGGGAAAACCAGAGTACCCAGAGAAAACCTGTCAAAGTGCCACTTCATCCACTATAAATCCCACTTTACAGCTGCTAAGATCAAACCTGGGCTGCCTCAGTATAAGGCAAGCAATCTAACACTACCTCTACTTATTTCAAACATAAAACAAATATTTGTTCAGGCTGCTTCAGAGTTCATAAAATATTGTCCTGGAGTCCTTTACCTCCAGCTTAAGTTCTTACCAGATAGTTTCTTTAGAAGCATGCATTAACCAGTGAGATAATTTGCTACATATAATAAGTTATTTGACACAGATAATACAGATAATTCTATTGTAATCAGGATATTCCAAGAACTGTTTAATGATCAAGCTATTATCAATGATATAAATTATTTTAAGTCAAATTTGGATTTTTTTTATCCATTTCTATTAGATCTTACAACTATCTGAAACCGCCAAGGGTGGCTGAGGTTGTTCAGGTGCAGACTCATGAGAGGGAGGTTTATCATTTCATCTCATGTACCATCAGTGTCCCCTGCCTGTGGTGCCTCAGCAGTTATGAGCATTAAACACTATTTAAACAAAAATCTAATTCGGGAAAGTTATCAAATAATATTTAAGAAAAATTTGGCTTTGTTAATAGTATCAAATAGAAAATGAATTTGGTAAGCTCTTCTATAGGCCAACTTTCCAACTACGTTATCAGTAATCTCATAGTATGCAAACCTCTCTCTCTCTCTCCTCCCCTTCTGGCAATGTCATACTAAAGAATTTTACATGTAATGAACAATGCCTGTCAGCTCTTCTGTATATAATTCAGCATTCATAAAATTTATTTCATAATGATTAACAAAGGATGATGAAATAGGCTTGAATTTTGATTTAACTTGGCTGTACATTTTGTAATTCTTAGAACCAATATGCCTTTACAATCAATCTCAATCACTTTGTGCTACAGAAAAATTACAAGAGCGCATGGTAATCATAATACATGAAGAACCTAAGCATGCCATTTTTTTATGTAACCACCTACATTTTTGTAATGCTATTATCTTCTTATTAGAGGATGCAATCTGAGAAATGATATGTTTCATTTTAGAAAACCATTCACTTACAATTAAAATACTCTTAATTACAGTCACTAATAGATAAAAACAACACACAAAGAACCTAATACCACACAAACAATAATGATGCTATCTATGCTCTGCTTAACACCAGCAATTACACTAAATAAAAGTGACTATTTCATCCCCTGAATTGTTCCCAGTTGGGGCATATAGAAGAAAGTAGGGTTAGCCTTTGTTCTTTTTCTTTTTGAGAGAAACAAAATTTTTGTTGTAATAATTTTGCTTTTATGTGATAATTTCCCCTCTGACTATAATGCAGTAATAGTAAGGGAAAATCAGCAATAATTACAGACAGTATGGAATAGTTGACAAATCTTCCCTTGCTTAGCAAAGTAAAACGAATCTTGGATATAAACAATGACTACAGCAGTCTTAGTAAAATTGCATATTCTATCAAATAAATGTTCCTTAGATATCATAAGCATTGATTTATAAGAATATATAATGCTATAAATGTTATCATTACTGTAGATGTTGAATGATTTTTAAATGTATAAGATATTGGAGTGATTGTAACATCACAAAATCACTACATAAGGTACTGATTTTCTTGAACAAACATTATTTTATACTTGTGTTCTTAAACATGCAAAAAACACAAGAACTTTTTTTTTTATTTTTATCAGCTTCCTTCAATTGCATTATTTTGTTGCACAAATTAATAGAAAAACAAATCTTAGCAACAGGATATCAGTACAAAAATATATACAGAAAAATGTTTTCTGAACATGTTTATTACTTATGTAATAATTATAAAGCTATATCTTTCAATATTACATTATATATCACTCTAAAACACTGAAAACATTGCTAACAGAATAGGCAAGCTGTAACCTTCCATTCAACGAAAGGTAAATGGTTAATTTCCCAATGGGAAAAAATATGTACATTTCGGAGACTGGTCCAAAAGTAAGTTGGTTCCAAAATGACAGGAATAAATAATGGGTATCTGCTGTTACACTTTTTTCTTATTCTGATCTTAAGGCCATGTTTACAGTACTCAGCTGATAAATAAAAAAGAAAAATAAACTAGTTAACAATACTTCTTAGTGGACTACATACTAACAACAATGAAAATAAAAACAACAATCATCACAGTGGGCGATAAAATCCCATCTGCAAAAAAAAGAAAAAATCTCTACAACCTTTTAACTAATTTCATAATCAGAAATGACTTCTACCATCTCTGCATTGCTGTTCACAATTTTATAAAAATTACTTTCAGGAAAAGTTATAAACTCTATATTAAAAAACAAACTTAAAACATCATGGTCCCTTATTACAGAAGCACAAATGTGGATGACTTTTCAAAAGCAGTATATAAAACTCATTTCTGTGATCTAAACTGGGAGAAGTAGTGAGTATTAAATAATTTCCAGATCTATTCTTTCACTTTCTTCTGTGCTTATTTTTATAGTTTGTAGTTCCAAGTGTAAACAGTAGCATTTTCCATATGGAAGTTGCATGATATATTTAGCCATCAACACTAACATGTTAATACAATCAATAAAATTAATATATTTATAACAGCAAACAACTTTTATATAATTACTTAAAAACAAATTCTGCACCAACAATACAAAGTTCAGCTATATAAAAGAGCTATCATTTCTAGTTATTATTTGGTGTTTAAAAAGTATCAGCTGGTGAAGTTAGAACTATGTTTTCCCAACATAGGCATACACATTGTTAGCATAAGCAATATGTCATGTGGCATATGCTTGTGACTATGAGACACCTATCAACATTGCTGTTCAATGGCTTATGCACAATTCAGCATTTGAAAAAATTGCAAAGCTGTTATTAATACAATGCATTACTGTTGTTTGAGAAAAGAAGTAACTGAGGTTATACATTGAGCAAATAACTTAAACATTTAAAAATCAGTCTAATCAACGTAAAATGTTTAAGGCTTCACTTAGAATTCCTGTCAAGTTTGGCAGCCTTTAGAAATCAGTCTGTATAAATCAGCCTTTTTCTATTTTTTCCCCCCCTTCCTCTAAATATTATGGAGTCTCACAATGTCAGTTTCTCTGCAATTCTTTCTTCCAGCAATGACAATAACTTTTGATCAGATTCACCCGCAATTAAATGCCTTGTTGTTCCTTCACAATTTCCTACTACACTGATTGCACTTGCTTCAACCATCAATACCTTACATAAGCTATTTTTAATCTCTAGATTAAAATACAGCTCTGTGAATCCAGTAAAACTTAAAATTACATTAGTAAAACATTATCTCACTCAGGCAAATGATACATTGGCATCTTCAATTTATATCAAAGAGTATATCATTATAACATCCACTTTTCTTCTCTAAGCACTGCCAGTGGCTCATACTGAAACAGAAATACAATAATATCACAAAACATCATTTTCATAGCAAAAGAGAGATCTTATCAATATAATTAAAAGATAACTACAATTTAAATAATTAAAAATATTTATTACAAGAATGAATTTTATATAAAATTCTAGGGAGGAAAGGTGATCAAAAGAATTTCAAATAATATAGTCTCTTAATCTCTTAATGATGATATTTCAAGAAATCAGTAAAAATAACACACATACCCCAACTAATACAGAGGAATGCCAGATTTACTCTTTTCTGATGGATTGGTAGCAGGTTCACTAACAACGATAGGATTGAAAAAGTCATTAGACAATATAGGTAGATTTTGTAAAGTGTGGGATTTATAAGATAAATTAAAACAAATGCAGGATTATGGTATTTAAAAGGTATATACTGAAAAAGAGGAAAAAGAATGTTGGGAAAGAGTAGAAACTGAAGTAGATAGGAAAGTTAATTATCTTCAGGACAGTGGAAGGTGGAGTGATCGGAGAAGGAAGCTAATGACAGATGGAAAAATTGCTATGAGTGTGGTGAGATCTTATTTAAATAAAATATTCAAATTAAAATAAAACGTTTAGAAAAGTATGACTCAATTATAGAGAGTAAAAATGTTATATGGAGTTGCAATCTGGGAACCGGATGAAGGATGGAAATAAGTAAATAGGATACATAATCATTTTATAGATTGATTCTTGATTTACCTAGATCTTCTTTAAATGGAGCTGCCCTAATGGAACTAGGAAGATAGATATAAAAGGAAAATAATGGTAAGAGCTATGAAATACTGGTATAGAATTTGGAGTTTGGCAACAAGAATATTACTGTGCAATGTTTGATAATTCAAGGAAAAATTAAAGAGAAATAAACTTGGATAAATAACATTACTAAAATCTTTCAAGAAATTTACATGGAAATATTATAGGCAGAGAGAAGCAGAATGAGGGTAGGATTTTGGGATGAAATTAAAACTAGATTGAAGGATATTGAAAAACAATCATTATGATTAGATTTAATGATAAAAAAAATCCTTAAAACTATATCAAAAAAGTAAAAAAATAAATTGAGAGAAAATGTATATTGAAATCTTCGTACAGTAGAGACAGAAAGGATACCATGGCTCAGATCAGTAGTAATATGCTTAAATGGGATAGGAAATGGATCAATAAAGTGGAATTTGTGACATAAGAAATGGTGCCTGAGCAGGTTTTCTCCAGGTACTCCAGTTTCCCCTGCCATTCATTCTGTTGTTGCTCCATCAACTCAACCCCATCTTCACCTTCATCATTCAGCATAATGCAGTTTGCTGATTATTGGTGTGCACATAACAAATGGACTATGCTGCTACTGTTCTCTGCTCCCCTTGTGCAGAACTATATTGCTTGGCTAGCAAGCTAGTTGGCATTGGAACTTGCTCAATCACTTTTTGCTAGGTTACCTGCATTGTGGTTTTAATAAAATTATCCTAGTGATATGAACTGCGCTAAAGAGTGAATTTGAAACAAATTATAAATTATAAAAGTATAGTTGTTGTTGTTATTATTATTATTATTATTATTATTATTAATTACCTGAAAATACTTTCATATATTCAGAAATTGTTTAAAGATAAGCCGATAACCATTTTAATGCTGCAACTATACTTTTTGTTGATTTGGTTTATTTACGGACGCTCTTTAACATCTCAGGGAGTCCCATTCTATTCAGGACATGAAACAGTTAACAAATTTTGCTCTTTTTTCAGGCATGAGGCTCTTTATCGTGCCGTAAATGTACGACAGGGACCCACGACTTTACTTCCCTTCCGAAGGAAGCCATACTTAGGATTTTTAAGCCCGAAAAAATCCATCGATCCTGGGTGGGTTTGAACCTGCAAACTTGGATTTAGAAGGCAAGTGTGGTTACCACTACACCACCAGGACCGACTGCAACTATGCTGCTTCAATATTTAGAGTACCTTTAATCTCAAAATGTTACATATATATGCACTTACTGCATGAAAGCAGGATGCAAATTAAACTTTCTGAAGAGGGTCTGTGATGATACAATGGTATTAACGTTTGGAAACAGAAATGGACATCTGTGCATTTATTGAGTTTCAATATTTAGAGTACTTTTACTTTTAACAATAGAATATAGGCTCTTTGTGCATTTCCTTCACAGTTGTAGCATTAATGTGGTTATCGGCTTATATTAAATAAATTTCTGACTTTCACTATATTTACAGAACCAAATGCAACCAAACAAGATCATGATTTGATACAAATACACATTTTGCATTTCATCTCAAGTACCATGCCTGACATGTTTGACTTGTCTTGGTTAAAATGGATTTAAATCTTACAGAGGCACCAAGTTCTCCTGTAAATAAAGTTGGACACAACTGAGACAAAAAATAGAGCATTACATTTAAACTATTTGCAAATTATAACATGCTTTCTCTAAATTGGTTAGAGATGCTTTCGACCTTTTGTGGGGTCCAATGATATTGTAGTTGCTGAGAGTGGTAAGAAATGGATTGGCTAATTGCCATACAAATGCATTATGCAGCAGATACTGATGTTCTAAATATTCTTAAGAGCCAGATTGTCATGAAGATGCACATGAAGATCATGTGGTGCATTTGTGATCATCCTTGCTCTTCTGTTAAGGGTATGTTCTTTCAGGAGATGTATTTTGGTTGCTATATCCCCAAGTCTAAGAAGTGCATAAAATGTCTTCTTCCAATTGAGATCATGTATGAGAGATTTGAACTGTATACTCTTCTTGCTCCACCTGTTTATAATATGTACAGTAAATAAGTGGAGCAATATGAGTGTGTAGTTCCACTCAATCATACATCTTCAATCATATATCTTCGTACATCATCTCAATTATATTATTAGCTTCACTGTACAAGTTCCAATTAACATTCCTAGTTCTACATTTTCTTCTCTTTGAATGAAAATCTATAGCTGCAGTTAAGTGGATCTTCACCAAGTGCCCAATGTATGGAAGGTCACATTGTATTCCCATTGGAAACCAGAAACTCTATTCTTAACAGTGATGTGCTTTTCTGACAGTCATTTCATTGCCTGATTGTTTTCATTTCTATCTTGAACACTCAGATATGAATTGTTGCCTCTATCACATTCATGCCTTTTTTCATGCTTTTAAACAGCTCAGAAAATGGCATCCATAAGAATATTAAATAGTAAGTACTTGTGTACAATAATTATGCCATTAAATCCCAAAGATATATGGGAATGACTATATCCCCTTTTTTGTTGAATTCATGGTAAAGGAGTTTTCTTTTACATTTTCCTAAAAGAATTCTGCTACAGCACTTTTTTTTTTAGTGTTTAACACACGTTTTAACTATTGAGGCATACAGGCGGTGGACACTGATGATATATGAGATGAAATGATAAACTGGGAAAGGATTTTTTTTTTTAAGCAAGGAAGCATTCCAGTCCTAAATTCCCCTGCATTTGCCATTTATGAGGACTGAGGAAAGCCTAGAAAAAACCTCAGCCAGGGAGGCCGGTCCTGGTGGGACTCTTACCCCAGACATTCAGCTCATGAACCTGCATCTTAACAACCTCAGACACCCATGGCAGTAACAGCACATATAATTGAATATTCCATGAACATATTTCACTGAGCAAACATAGATAGTCCAATCCCCAGTTCTTACCCTCTATGTCTCGGAATATACTGCTTTGATTTTTTAATGTCAGTTTAAAATATTGATGCATATTATATTAAGCTAATGCTAAAATTATTTTTATACACAGTGACTGAGTTTCAGCAATTGCTTTCTTAATATGGGTAAGTAAATTATGTTTTAACTATTTATATTTAATAATATTTTACATGAATAAGTAATTTATCACTTTACAGCACAAGTATAATTGGATTTCCTAATTAATTCTCACTGGAATTTAGTAGCATGCCCTAGAAATCAGAACTTGCTTTATTATGCTGCAAGGTTTCAAGAACACTACTGGCTTTCAACCTTCTGTTGGCAAATGATTTCCTTTTCCAGTATTTTCTTTCTCAAGAAATAAATTCCCCTTTCTGTAGTTTTCACAAGATCATCTGATATTACAGTGCTAAAATCTTTAGACATTATTTATTAGTTAGTCAGTTTCAAGGCCTAAAGACAAGCAACATAGCATACTGCACAGACTGTCTCAAATAGAGAATAATGGGTGGCTTATGCTTGCAGGGGTTCTTACTATGGCTTGGTACTATTTATTACTCAGTTGAAAAAGGTGGTTCCCTGGTGGATAGTGGTTTGAGCTAGAGAACTAAGTCACCAAAGCTTGATATTTGTTCAATTGCGACATGCGGTAATTTCACTAAGAAAGCAATTTAGTACACATTAGGTATGGAGAGTGAATATCTCAATAGCAGATAAGCACTAGCACTTAGACAAAGATTACCAGATAAGACACCACTTTTTTCCCTAACAGGGCAGCCACATGCATCTTTAGTATTTTGTTTATTTTTTCAGTGTCAACTGCTATGTAATTTTACCATACACCATTTGGTTTAACAGTAGCAGAATTGTAGAAAAAGATATCCAGAAGTACTGTTAGTCTGCTAATATCACTTGTTAACTTAAACCTAACCTAGGGATTACATTTTAGGACTATAATGGATTGCACACATGTGGTTCAACAATCTAAAAATATAATCTCCAGTTAGCTTTAAGTTTCATAGGGATCCTTGTAAAACAAATGTTTACTTAGGTTAGATGTTCACTTAGTTTGGTTTCAGAAATGTGCGCTAATTCAGTTGTATGCCTTATTCCTGCTTCTGTACAGTATTATCCAATACATTTTATCACAATTGGAAGCATCTATTGGTTGTTATATCTCATGAGCTGCATCTACAGGCAACATTAGAATCTGAATGGCCATGAATGTAGTTTTATTCATTTAATGTATTGCTTGCTGTTGTCACAATCATAATGTCGGCATATTATGCTGCCATTTTCTCTTTCTTGATCCATTTTCAGCTATAAAAATAAATGCACTTTTTTGGATGAATGGATGAGTGGCACACTAACTTTTAATGCATTCACATCATCTTCTATTAATGTTTATATTCATTCTTCTGTCATTTTAGGTGAGTTTCAAATTTCTTGTACAGCTTACTTTATGCAAATTTCAAAATAACAATAACCTTTCATATACATTTACAATATATTAATTAAGTAAAATAACAATATTCAATTTACTGTTATTCAGTTTAGGTTAATAAAGAAGATACTGCCAATTAAGGGAAATTTTATATGATGAATCTATGTTTGGAACTGATGGCAGCATCAAGCAAGATAATAAACACCACTATGCTGATTAAAATGTAAATTGGAACTTGCACAGTGAAGCTAATCATATAATTGATATCATTATATGATTTAGTTGAACTACACACTCTTAATGCTTTATAAAATTTAAAAAGAAGAAGAAGAAGAAGAAGAAGAAGAAGAAGAAGAAGAAGAAGAAGAAGAAGAAGAAGGAGGAGGAGGAGGAGGAGGAGGAGGAGGAGGAGGAGGAGGAGGAGGAGGAGGAGGCGGTGGGGGAGGGGGAGGCGGGGACATTTTATATGCAGATGAATCTATGTTTGGAACTGATGGCAGCATCAAGCAAGATAATAAACACCACTATGCTGATTAAAATGTAAATTGGAACTTGCACAGTGAAGCTAATCATATAATTGATATCATTATATGATTTAGTTGAACTACACACTTTATAAAATTTAAAAACAAGAAGAAGAAGAAGAAGAAGAAGAAGAAGAAGAAGAAGAAGAAGAGGAAGAGGAAGAGGAAGAGGAAGAGGAAGACGAAGAGGAAGAGGAAGAGGAAGAGGAAGAAGAAGAAGAAGAAGAAGAAGAGCTGACTCATTTCTGCAGATATTTGTTTTTTAAACTGTGCTTTAAACATAAAGTGTGTCAAAATTTCCTTCGAAAAATTGTTAAACATAACCACAAGTTGCGAGTACTTAGCTGCCAAAAAAAGTTATTCAAATAAAAAATTCACACCATTATACAAAAATGGCAAATATTGATCTTAAACTATATGGAAAACTCTTACAGATTTCAAAGAGGTTAGCTTGCATAATATGGGATAATTGAATCAGAACAGCCTTAGAACATATACAACTTCAAGTAAACAAAAAAGTTAGCAGTCAAAAAAGAAAATTTAGTAATCTTAATCATAAACCAAAGAAAACTCCAGAACCTAAACAGAATTATGTGGAAAATCTATCTAATGAAAGTTTAAAAAAAGAAGAATTAGCATTTCTAAATAAAGGCTTAAAAAATTGTGTACAATACTCCACCAAAATAGAATTTGGTAGATTTGGAAGTGGCCATTGAAGGATTAAAGAACAAAGAATGAGAAAGTGTTAGAATTAAACTAGAAAAAGTTTTTAAAGGCATGGTTAAAAAGAATACAGCAGTATACAAGACATATAAGAACACAATAAAATCTTTAAATGATAAAGGTGTGGTTTATACAAAAGCAGAGAAAGGAAACAGAATAGTAATATTAGATAAAGAAGATTAAATAGAATTCAGAATTTGTTAAATAAAAAAGAATATGTTCAGATCCAGTAAGACCCATTGAAAGGGTTTATTAATTCCATCAATGAGGTTCTAAAAACGTGTACAGACATCCCAAAGGAAACAATATAGAAAATAAAACAAGAGCAACCCTACAATAGCTAAGATATATGGTTTACCTAAAATTCACAAGACTGGAAATGGTATGCGTCCCATCATTAACAACATCAATAATCCTTCTTACTATTTAGCAACATGGTTAGCTAATAGATTCAAGACATTACCTAAATTTCAAAGCAGGAGTATAAACAATTCATATCATGAGTAGTCGGAAGCTTTCACAGCCCGTGTCAGATTTATAATTAGAAGTTTCTTCCAGGCTTAGGAGCCGTGGTCTGTTGGAGCTAAGGAGTCGAAACATTTCATCTCCACCTGCGGAGGACATCTTCAGTGGCACGGTCTGAGTCTTCTGGGCGAAGGTCCTGGCACGACTGAAATGCCAGCTGGATGTGTTATATTTATATACGAACTGCTCGAAGAGGATTGGTTTGACTGGAGCAGTGGGGGTGTACCCGGAGGGCAGGGCATCTCCGCTCTATTCGGTGATTGGTTCCCGTGAATTTTGCGAGTGTGGGCTTGTTTTATATGCTCTAATATCGGATTAAAAAGTTTCACCTACCATCCAATTTACCACAACAAGTTCAAGAAAATCTTCAAAGAACATGGGATAATGTTAGCCCCAAAGAACAGATACAACATCAAGAATTTATTAGGTTGCACAGTAAAAGGCTCCATACCAACAGAACAGAAATCAGGAATTTACGAAATAAAATGTGCAGATTGTGAACAGAGCTACATACGCAAAACAAAAAGAAATTTGGAAATTCGGTGAAAAGAACATTTTAGGAATATTTGGTTTAAACAGGTGGATAAATCAGCAGTAGCAGCTCACTTTTGAACCAAAAACCATGAAATAAAACTGAGAATTAAACTGTTGAAACATCTTCACATCCCATTGGAGTTATCCACTTAGGAAAAAATTTTCATATTAAAAAATAGAGAAAACCTAATGAATTTCGAGTTTCCTTCTATGGATGAACTTGGCAACTTCCTACTTCAACCAACAGAGGCCACCACAGGAACATCCAGTTGTCCAGCCATCGTTTCGAGTAACAGCGGTTCAGTTAGCAACTGAAGATGGGAGAGATTCTCCCAAAATGCATCTTACTTTTGTGTAAGCGAGTGGAATTTAGTGTAAAAAAATGAATACCTAAGTTTAGGTTATGTTGCCACTCCATTGTCAACAGCTTCGTAAGTACAATATTTATATCAAAGTGCTGTTTATGGTTTTCATCCACATTCAGGGTGTTATCACAAATTTCTGCCAGAGGATCAAACAGTGAATCAAGATGTTTAAAGAAAATGTGAGAAGAGGCATGGACTGTGGAGGGGCAATTCATATGATTCTTGCAACATGGTAATGCACCAGCACTTTCATCAATGCTTATTTGAAACTTTTGTACAAAGATTAAACAAAAAACAAAAACAAAACAAACAAACAAAACAAAATGACTATTCTTCCCCACTCACCATACTCTACTGATTTGGAACCTGCAAACTTTTTTTTTAATTTCAAAGCTGAAATCCATGAGAAAAGGATGAAGATTGGACTCAATTGAGAAGATAAAAACAAAATTTGCAAACAGAACTTTGCCCAGGGTCAAAAATGTTTATCAGGATTGCTTTATAAGCTCAAATGCCTTTGGGAGAAGGATATCAATACAGGGAATATTACTTTGAGGGAGACAAAGCTCAGTAAGGTGTAGGTAATCCCAAATTTTAAAAATTAAAAGTTGTTATTTTTTTAACAAACCTTATATTATAATACTTGACTTTACTTCCAATGAAACAATAGTTAAAGTAATAAAACATGTACAAAATTAAAGTTCCAAATTACCTTGGTCAAAACAGCTGGGGTTAATGTAGCTGATTAGGTCATTTTCTGACATCTGGGTAAGTTCCTGTGGCAGCATGCCTTCCTCTGCCTTCTTGGGTTGTCCACAAGCAGTAGTGGTTGTTGCAGAGGCTACCACTTGTGACTTTTCTTGCTGAGAATTTTCCTGTTGTTTCTTTTCTTGTTGGGTTTCTTCTGCTACCTTCAGCACTCTGCTGGCTGAGAACAGTCCCATTTCTGGCATTTTGTACTCTTGTGACACAGAAGCACCATTTGCATCCTTCTTTATTTTCTCTTCTGCTGCCATCAATATTTGAGTTATGAGTCCAGAGGAAGCTCTTGGTGTTTGAGCAGCAGTTACTAGATTCTGTGAAGAGGAAGCAGTTGATGAGAACTGAGGCTGTGGGTTTATATTCACTGCTGTCTGCAGACTTTCCCTTTCAATGATGGTGGATGCTGCATGCGGAGGTTGCAATAAGCTACAAGTATTCTGGACAGTAGATTCCAATGGAGGAACATCTTGGGTATCCAAAATCACATCCATGTTTTTTCCTTTTGATACATGAGTCTGTGGTACACCTGTTCCCAATGTATGAGTACTGAGATCTGATTGAACTCCCACCGTTGCAGGAATTATATTTTCGTCAATAGCTCCTGTAAGGATCATGGTTTTCATTGCTATTGGTGAAGAACTGCTTGTGTTGTTCAACTGTGACTCTGTAGTCAAGACGGAAGCAGCATTCTCTAGCAAAATGTTCTTCACAGCAACTGGTGAGTTTGTAGTGGCACTTATATGCGATTTTGAAGATTCCATAATTATGTTCTTTACAGCAATTGGTGAGGTGTTAATAGGTGCATCTAAATGTCGCTCCTGACTCAAGGCAGCAGCTGCAGATTCCAGTATCATCGTCTTCATTGCTATTGGAGATGTGCTTGCTGCACTTCTAAGTTGTGGCTCTGCAGACATTGCACCTACAGGTTCCATCATATTCTTTATTACAATTGGTGAGGTATTTGGTATCATCAACTGACTATCACTAGGAGGATTTAAAATATTCGTAGAACTGACTATGGTTGACACAATCTGACCCTCAGAAGATGATGACGACTCAGGGATCACAGAAATGATGGAAGAGGTAGAATTTTCCTGAATAGCACTGGAACTTAAGACCATTTTCTTTACAGCAACAGGTGAACCATGTGTAGAACTTGTAGAGGGTAGTATTTGATTTTCATTGGAATGTGGAACAGAACCACTCAGAATTATAGTTTTCATAGCAATGGGAGAGCTCTGATCATTTGCTGAATATAGAACAGTTTTATTATTTGGCGAAGTAAGTTTGCTGGCTTGCATTTCATTTGTACCACCTAATGTCTGCACAGTATTGTCTCCAGAAGTCAAAATATGTTCTGTGAAAGAACTATTCAGTAACTGTCCACTTCCTTCATTCCTTGGTGCAGAAGTCAATGGAACAATATCAAATCGTCTCAGGACTTCCTCAGATGATATGGCTGTTTCTAAAGGTATACTCTTGACAGGTGCTGTTGATGATGGCTGAGTGGAGGTTGTTGCTGGTATATCTGGTGTGTTCATCATAATGTTGTTATTTGCAGTGTCACCAATCATGTGTCTAACTGCTGCAGAGTTGACAAGTGCATCCAGCTTCTCTGTTTCTGAAGACTGCATCTGCTGACGTACCTGATCATTCATTGCTGAAGAAACCAAAGCATCCAACCGAGCATCCTGTGAATCTGCAAGCAAAGAGGTTGTGACTTGGTTCACCCCCTGTAGCTGTTCGCCAAGCAAAGGAGCTGCCGTTGATGAGGAAAGTGTAGGAGGGAGAAGTGAAGAATCCTGCAGATTTCTCAGAATGCTTGCTACATTCATGTTATTAGCATTCTTTGGAAGGTTTTCTTGAGACTGCTGAGTTGAGTTTACCAATGCCCCAGAGTTAGTATTCTCTGGCATATACAGCAAGCCAGAAGAGGAAGAGCGCTCTACTGTTGCTGGTGGTTGAGGCTCTTGCACACTGTTGTTCATCAGCACTGAATCAGAACTACAGTTGACACTCAGAGCATTGTCAGTGAATACTGACTTATGCTGGGGTGTCATATACGGTGATTTATTTTGTTGATTTGGTAATGTCTCACCAGTTGAGGTGCCATAAATATTTGGAACAGCTATATTTCTTACAAATTCCAGCTGCTTCTGTTGGCCATCATCAAAATGAACAGAGTTTGCACCTCTTATGGGCTGCTGGCCAGAGAATCTGAATGTTGGAGGTTCCAATTGGGTAGTGGCTGGTTTGGTTGTATGCTCCAGATGAGAGAGGAACTTCTCCACACTCTGGCCACTCTGTGTGGGAAGGGGTGTCCCAGTGCTGCTGGAGACAAAGCGCTGATATACACCCAATGAAGCAGCCTCAGCTGCTGGCATAGGATTTATGGGTGTGGCAGATTTCACACGCAGGTCCATGCCCTTAGCTTCATCTGGGCTGCTCTGACTGTTGCTGTCCTCGCTTAGTACCTCCGTCTTTAGTCTTGTGGGAGAGACTGAAGGCTCTGGATCAGGTACAATGAGGCGTAATGTGGAGGAAGGCCTACGCCCTACAAGGGGAACCAGTTCTGGTGGAGGCATGGCCTTGGATTCATGCTTCTTGGTTTCTGCGGTTTGAAGCAAAGACTGAGATTGCCAGAGAAGTATTGGATGAACTTCTGCACCTACTGGTCAAAAGAAAATAAATAAAATTATTGCAATAATTTTTGGTACAGAACATAAATGGGGAAAAGCGATGAGCTAGATATCAGTGAGTTTACAAAAATATCTGCTTAATACATTTAGGTAATACATTTATGAACTGGTTCCAAATAAATTGAACTGCTTTAATGCTCTCACCTTTTACAAATTTCTGTTTATGATAAATATTTTTCTAAGTCCCCAAAAAAATGCACAAATTGTAAGAAGTTTAATTAATAAATTAAAAAAAAATCCTTTTTTGGGAACACATTTTACATTTATTTAAGAATGCATAACAATTGTAAAAAATGTATAAGACTATGTATTTTCTAAACTTTTCTTGGTTTTTAATGGACTTCTAAAAGTACTTGGTTTACAAACTTTGTTTGAAAAATTGTATGCTACACCAGTTAAATTTTTATTCCTTTTTTATCACATTTAAGGCCCCATAAGTATCAAGGTCATTTGAGCTGATGAATGGATAAAATGATGACACAAATGAGTTCAGAGTCCAAAACATCTAATTTTACATGCAACATGATTTGGATAACAGGAACTAGTAATGATAGTCAATATGCATGATTAGTTTGTATCAGTGATTAACAGTTATACAGTTCTAAGCCATCGGGTTGGCACTAGCACCTTTTTCTCTTACTGTAAAAGAGCCAAAATGGCCCTATACTGTTTTACTGTAGTTGGTGTGTGTGTTTTAGAATGCAATTGTTCGTCATTTTAATAAAAGTCTATGAGATAATTTATTTTCCTTGATTACCTGTGTGTGTGTGTGTGTGTGTGTGTGTGGGTGTGTGTGTGTATGTATGTGTGGTATGTGTATGTATATATACATATATATATCATACACATACACACATACAAAAAACACTAAAAATTCTATTATTTCCAGTCATTGCACTTTTTCAAGAAGAAACAGACTAAGGATTTGCATGTGAGGAGTATCATTTCAAAAAACAGTTTGTCTAAATATAAACTTTCCAGAAATCAGAAAAAATACACAGCAACCAAACTAAAAAGAATAAACAATAATAAAAAATGTAATTTTAGAGATCAAGACCTTGCAAGGCTATAAGGTTAAAAAACAATTCAAATGTTATAATGTTCGGGCACAATCTCCTGCTCCTCCTTCTTCTTCATATGCAATGTTCTTGTCAATACGATCATTATTTTCATCCGTATCTTGTACCTTCTGATCAATGACACCAATGAGAAAAATTCAGTAACTCTAGGCTTCTCCATCAAATCTCTGCTTCAGTAACATGTTTATATGATTCCTTTTGGCAGGTTTGATCTTGGATGCCAATGTCACAGTATCTGATCACAAACATTTTGTTCTGAATGCCCCCTTTTCAAAACTGATTGGAATTTTAGAAGAACCATCTAATCTATAAGTACGCTCCATTTTTACAACCTTTCTTGCTTTTTCTGAATTCTTTAACATGATCCTCTTCATATCCCTAATGCCATCTAACTGTTTAGCACATTAGATAAAATTACTTATAATCCTGAACAATCAAATCTTTACCCAATACATGAATTGTGCCTACTTTTCCATAAATTTCATGGTAATATTCTATGTTTTTATTTCAGACATCTTTCATAACTCTTTTTCTGAACTGCGAACATTTCATCTGGGGGCATGAATAAATGCCTCTGACTGGAAAATTCATTGAAATGTTTATATCTGTGGAGGAGAATGTTTCAAAGACCACTATAAAATATGTGACTGTTCCAGTTTTCTCAACCACACCCATCACAGAAAATTCTTACAATTGTAGTAGAAGGATCAAATTGGAATTTACTAAGAAAATCAGAACAGAAGATACTTCAACAGCCCCATGACCATTCTGGTTTTCTGCCCAACATTAGAAGTGTGGAAATTTGTTTTCTAAGTCAATTATACAAAGAGCATAAAATGAAATCTGTCCTGAATAGTAAGCCTCCCTTTTGGAAAGGCAGGGGCTGAAGTTGCTGGAGATAAAAGGAGAATGAGATGCTGTTCATAGGCTTCTCCTACATAATTTTATGAAACTTTTTGCTCCAAATTGTGATGATTAAGGCTGCTCTAAGTTCAGCTTTTTTTGTTTTTTGGTGGAGTTCAGTAAATGGGACATTTGTTACAACCATCTGTTGTTGGAGAACCAAATCCCCAATTGAATTTGTTGGGAAAAATATTATGGAAAACCCACTTTTTCACTTTGAGGTGATCTGGAACTCTGCATCATACATCTTGAATAACTTAATACTGAGTTCTGAGGGTAGATATAAACTCTTACTTTTTGGCGTGAGAAATTATTTTCTCGTGCTTCCAAATTTGATAGGAACCTAACTACAGATATTTTCTTTTCATCTAAAAGCTTACTCTTATGATCACCCCCTCTTCGCTCACCAATGGGAGTCTCTACTACAGTTATTAATGTAGAAAAACAATGATCTTGTTTTACTTTGTTTGGATGTGCATGGAGCCTTCTTTTTGCCTGAACTGGGTCATGAGCTAGGATACTGCCACACTTAAAAATTCCACCCCTGTGCTGACAGGATGTCTCAAAAATCCATTAAATCATCATCATCATCTACATGGCACAGTATTATAAATAAATAATAAATTAAGTAAAAGAATAACTATAAAAGTTACCTGGCCTTAAAATCTTCCTTGCTTTTATTTGCTTCCTCTTTCTGGATCCTTTATATTTCTCTCTAACAAGACAGCCACCTTCCATTCTCTTAAGCACACGTCTTAACATAACAGAAGTTTTTTTTCATATTGAATAAGCAATAATATTTTATATTGTTGAATTCTCAAACTTTTGTACACATCATATGAAAAGAGTGCTGAAAACACTTCGAAAAGAGCTCAGAAAATAGCATTTCTTGGGCAGACTGCATTTTGTTCCAACACACTGAATGGACTACATGCATTTTGCACCAAACATGCAATTTGAGGTCTATATTTTTCATAGAAAAATGTGGTTTTGAAGAGGACAGGCATTGTAGTTCTAAGCAAGGCATTACTGGGAGTAAGAAATCGTACCAAACAGAATTTTACCCACGGATGAACAAACTACTTTTTGAAATGATGTTCCACATGTGTGCTTTTTGAAAGTGATGAACAGTTTGTTCAATGTTCAATAGTACTTATCTAATGAGGTTATTCTCTCTCTCTCTCTCTCTCTCTCTCTCTCTCTCTCTCAGAGAAAAATCAAATAACTTTCTACATATATACATATACACACAAAATTTTATTTATACACACATATACATATATGCTTTCTCCTAGATTGCTTTCTACCTTTTCTTAGTAAGACTAATATTTCCTGATTAGTTGGATTAAAAACACAACAGTATACCTACCCTAATCTTCTAATAGAAACTTATTTGGATTATTATGAATACAAAACTTGGTAGGAAAACTAATTAAATTTAATGAAATAACTGATATATATGAACTATACACATCATGAATAGCCTACTGACATATTAGCATGACTTACCAGATGCTGCCTCTTGCTGGTTCTTGGCAGATGAGGATGGACTGCGGTTGGGGGGAAGCATCATGTTCACAGAAGGCACAAGTGCTGATCTTGCAAACACTCTCGTCATTTCAGTACCCACTAAAACATTAAAATCCATACCATACCTACCATTAGACATGGTCCTTATAAATTGCCCTATCACTGTTGACAGCTAAACAAATGAATATTATTGGTTTGCAATCCATTGGAACTGCTTGAACTTAAGATCCCCAGTTGGGCCCATTGTGCCCTGCAAAACTTAGTGTAGATTGATATTATTGTATGATTTAGTTGAACTACACACTCTTAATGCTTCACTTACTTTTCATAATATATAAAACCGGTTTTGAGAACATTTTGCTCTCATCATCAGCTAGGGTAAAATTTAACTGTCAGATAATTTGTTAAGTTTTGGGAATGTGTATTCAGCTCTGGTGACAGTGATAAGCTTATAGTTTATGTTTTCATCCCTGGCAAATTCTTTGTATTTGTAGATGTAGATTTTCTCCCAAAGTGTTAGTTCTGTAGGTCCATGATTTTAATGATTTTGCTTTATTCATTCTGTCATGATTTTCTGTTCAAAAATGATATGCTACTGCTGATTTCTCTACTTGCTTGTACTTTATGTTCCTGAAATGTTCCTTTAACCGTGTGCCTATGTTTCTCTTTGTTTTTCCAATATAGATTTTTTCACATTCTGCACAATTTACTTTGTAAATACCTGCTTTTTTTCTCTTGTGGAATACTGTCATTAACATTGTCTATCAGTAAGTTTTTAACATGGAATCTATTAACCGGTGCCAACCTGATATTAAAATCTTTAAAAATATTCTGAAATTTTTGGTAGCCCATGGATGACATGTGAATTTTTTAAAAATTAGCTTATCTTTTCTTGCTGAAAGTGTTGTGGTTTCTTTGATACATTTTTGTCTCTTGAATTTCTGCACCTTTTTTGTGTACTAGTTCTTTTTGAAAACCATTTTTAACCACTGTCTTTTTTCTTCTATTTGTTTGTATTCATTAAAATACTCTTCTTTCTAATTTGTAGGTTAACTAGCCATTGATAACTGCATGTTTGTGCGCTGTGGGGTTAAAACTGTCAGCTTTGATGTGATTATCTGCATGTATATTCTTTCTGTATATTCCAAATTCCAGATTTCCTTGACTTTTCATTATTTTAATATCCAAGAATGCCAACATGTTATCTATTTCTGTTTCATATGTAAACGATATGTTTCTATCTTGTATGTTCAAAAATTTTAAGGCATCATCAATGAGTTTTTTTGTTAACTATGGCAAATATATCATCGACATATCTGTACAATACCTTAAGTATGTATGGGAAAGCTGTGTTGATGTGTGTTTCAAATCTGCTCATAAAGAGGTTAGCTAGAAATGGAGATAAGGGACTGTCCATTAAAGTCCTGCTTGTTGTTTATAAAATTTTCCTTTGAAAGAAAAATAGGTTTGGTTTATGCAAATTTCTGTGAGTTAGATGTATTCTTTTATATGTGTATCCTTAATTCCACTTGTTTAAGCCAAACATGTAGATAAATTAGGAGTTTTTCTTTTGGTATGCTTAGAAACAGCGATTCTATGTCGAAAGGTATTATATATTAGAGTGACATAAAAATTGTGTCCCTCTGAAGTTAAGAAGACATAATTTGATACTATTTGGAGTGGTAGAGAACGGACAGACACAAGCAATGCAAGGAATTGAAAGAAATGGGCATTTTCATAGAATAAGATGAGAGGAATATTAGTACTTTATTACAAAAGAGAATGAAACAAGCCAAAGAGAACAGAAAAAAGGTTACATAAAAGATACAGAACTATGGATTGACAGAAAGAAATAGATATGAGTCAGTGGCAAAATACAAAAGAATGGAAGAGTGGATACCAAGAAATGGCCATTCAGCAATGTATATGGAAACAGAAGCTCTGTGGTGTCTGAATAAGAGATTAGAAGAAGAGAGCAAGATGCATGTGGCAGAAGGAGAGAGGAGAGGAAGAAGAGGAAACCTGTGTGAGTCACCAGGAAATGTGTCCCAACAAACAATTGGGAAAGAGCAGAAGCAAAGGCCTTGTCATCAGCTGAGAGGGGTATTGTGGCTGTGTGCCTAAAAATGTGTCAACTCCTGAGGATAGCCTACTGAAGGTAGCTGATAATGAGAATGCAGCTGTGTGCAAAACAAGAATGAGATACAAAGAGAAGTTAAAGAAATTCAGAGGAGGAAGGAGTGGTTTAAGATAGTAATTGAATTGATGATAATTATTGTTTAAGGGTGCAAAACTGCTAAGGTCATTTGCGCCCAGGAATTGGACTGGAAGGTGATGTTATGGAATGTTGAGGGTTTAAGGTGAAAAATAATAAGTATTTGAAGTGTTAAAGATAGGGGGCATGACAGTAGTGGTTGAGACTTGGTCAGACAAAGATAAAAGTGTAGAAGTGGAAGGTTATAATTATATAGGGGAACACGGATAAGGAAGAGTAAAGAAGGGAGGATTTCTGGTGGTATAGGTGTATTTATAAATAAGGGTAGTGGAGTAAATGTGATTTAAGTGCTATTACAGAAGATTGGTAACAATGTGGTTAAAGATGTACAGAGGGTGCCACAAAAATGTATACACACTTCAAGCAAAGAAAACTGTTTACGGAATTTGGGAATCCACACAGTGAAACTTTTGTTAATCTTATTTTGATTTAAAGTAAAACACTAAAAATCATGTCGTCACATTAAAACTCTCTTTAAGTTTCACAAACACACTTATAAAAGTAATTTTGGTACATGTTTCGTGAGGTACATTCCTCACATTGTCAACCAAAACGACGACTGAGGAGCCAATTTCAGCAAAGTATGTATGTTACTATGCTTGCTCTGGTGGTCTGTTAATGAACTTAAACAATATGTTGTCTGAAACATGTACCAAAATTACTTTTATAAGTGTGTTTGTGAAACTTAAAGAGAGTTTTAATGTGACGACATGATTTTTAGTGTTTTACTTTAAATCAAAATAAGATTAAAGAAAACTGTGTTCACATAACAAAACTGAACTCACTCAAACAGAAAATGAAGAGCACTAATCATCTTAGACTTTTACAGTTACAACAGTTGCTAAAAATGCCCACCATCAGTGTCGATACACTTCTGAGTACCATAACTACTGATTGAGCCATGTTTGCAAACGTATCCTCAGCAATTGCAGCACATACCATTTCAGGGTCATCTTCATTTAAGGCATGCAAAAGTCTTGGGATGAAAACTTTAAACTTTGCTGTTTTAATAATACAACATACTCTGGTTCTGCTAATCCCAGTCTCATGTGCACATTGCTTTGTAGATTTCTGTGGTGAGTGCTCAAAATGTTCCAAAACCATAGCCGAGGACGTGAGGCTTGTTGCTGTGTGAAGTCTCCCAGATCTGCCCTTGTGAACATCAGTTTCAAATTTGTCTTGAATGTATGAAATTGTTATCACATTGGCAGTTCTGTTTTGTACACACATCTCCATTGCCTTCAATGACATTCTCAGTTTTCCAATACCGCTTCAAAATTGCTTTCCACTGTTCAAACAATAATCTTGGCTCCATTTTGTTGTAGCATAACATAATGTGAGTCAAATATGTTTACGGAAGATCATACAATAATCTTGGCTTCATTTGTTCATTGTTGATTTACCTGTCAGGCAGCAATGCTATCATAATGTATGTGAGTCACATCTGTTTACAGAACATCATG
Organism: Metallyticus violacea; assembly: GCA_030762175.1. NCBI lineage: Eukaryota > Metazoa > Arthropoda > Insecta > Mantodea > Metallyticidae > Metallyticus > Metallyticus violacea. Next base: position 37,194,517 of record CM060833.1, read on the forward strand.
CTATATATTACTGTTGTATTTCGGTCCTACTTTGAAATGTATTAAATAGATATCTGCTGTGAAAAAGTGTATACATTTTTTTGGCACTCTTGGTATATGATATGGAGTCAAAAGTATGCCTAAGATTAGTTAATTACCTACCTCAGTAATTTAAAATTAAATGAAAGTATGGAGAAATTAAGCAGACAGTACCCCAGTATGGAGTTTATTATAGCGGTGTATTCAACGCCATAGTAGGTGAATCTGAATTAAGATTTATGGGTTTAGGAAATGAATGTGTTTGGTGAAAAGTAATGAGGAGGGAAGGAACATTACGATAAGTTAATAAGGAATGTAGAAAGTTGATTGAATTCTGTGAATAAAATAATCTAATTATGTGTAACAGTTTAAGAGGGGAGGACCAATGGGGAGAATCCACATTTATTTATGAATATTACTGGACAGACTGTGATTGATTGATTGATTGATTAATTGATTGATGTTACGTAGCCAAGGAGTCAATCAGCTGCTTGTAGATTTTAAAGTCCTGGATGTGATAACATGTAGTGGGCACTTCCCATCAAAAATGAGGATGAGCTTAGAGAAATGTCATATGGTAAAGGAAGCAATAGGGTTGAAATTTGTAAGATGTTTTCAATGCAAAGAGGAATGTGCAGAGTATTTTTGGGACAATTGATATCCAAATACGAGAAATAAGTATGGAAATTCAAGAAGTAAGATGAAAGTGAACCAAGGAGGAAACATAAAGTGCATAAAGGCAAAGAAAGAAGTGTTTAACCTTTTATAAAATGGAGAAGGTCAGAAGAGGAAGATGTTTAGGGAAATATTTTGTTAAACAAAAAGAGGGATAGGTGCCTAATGCAGAAAGAATGGCAGCAGAAAATGGGTGAACAAATTAAGGAAGTTGTGAGAGCTAAAGACAGAAAATACCTAAGGCCTGTTGTTAAGGATATCTCAAGAAAGAAAGGGTAGGAAATGAAATAACACCAGTGGAATGGAAACATAATTTATTTTAGAAATTTGATAATTGTGGAATTATCTTGGTCCAGAGTTATGAAATATAGATAATACTGTGTACAGGATAGAATGTTTAGATAAAGCATTTACTATGTTGTGGTAGGGTAATAAGATAAAATTTTGAAAAGAAAAAAGGCTTCAAGAATAGAGGGAATTCCAGAAAAATTCTGGAAAACATTTAGGAAAATAGATGGCAACATTAGGCTGCTGACAGAGTTATTAAACAGGATTAAGGAGAGGAAGGTAATACCTCAGAGCTGGAAAGTGAGCATGATTGTACCACTATATAAAGGGAAAGGTGATACAAATAACCCAAGCAACTACAGAGGAATTAGCCTGTTAATTACTTTAGATAAAGCATACATATTAGCTGGAAGATGCAAGAGTGGGCAGAAATGGAAGGTAAATCAGCAGATTTTCAAGCAGGTTTCAGAAAAGGAAAAAGAAAGATAGATAATATATGATAATTCATAATATAGTATATAAATATTTAAGAAATAAACAGAGTAGGGTATATATTTTGTTTGCAGAATTTGAGAAAGCATTTGATCCAATAAATAGAGATTTCATTGGCATACAAACTAAGGTGCAAGGGAGTCTGTAATGAATTTATTCTACACTTAAAAATTAACTAAAGGAATCAAATTTTATGTCAAATGTAAAGGTAATAATACCACAGATTATATGATGCAAAATGTGGGTTTGAGGCAAGGATGTAAACGAGTTCAATATTATTTAATTTGTTTACAAATAAAATCTTAGATAGGATCATGAAAATAATAGACACTGTCCAATTATTGGAAAGAAGGAAGTACCAGAATTGCTTTTCATTGATGATCTCATAACAGGTGCAGTAACCGTGATGGTTACAACATGCCATCGATGAAATTACTACATTTTGTACAAGGATAAATAGTAAAAAATCTAAGATAATAGTATTTAAAAAAGGATCAAAATTAAGAAATGATGAGAGATGATTTTAAATAAAAATCCAATAGAGGTAGTGAAACAATTTGATTATTTGGGGGTGAGATTTATGAGTAATGGAAAATAAATTAGCAGTCTAAATTAGAAAAGTTAAAGGCAAGTTTGCTATGAAAGCTGCCAGAACAAGTTTGTACAAAGTTCCTATATTAAATGATATAAACAAAAACAAGCAATTGCTTCAGAGCAATGCTTGCAAGTTGAGAACTGAGCATCAGTTCCTGGTTTGGTATAAATAAAAATTTCCTCTCTTAGCCAAGCAATTGCTATCAGCCAACAAGCAAATACTTGGTGACCTCCACCATGGCATACCGGCTGAATAAACAAATATGCCCATCTACTGTTAGGAGGCAATTTAAATCTTTGCTGCACTTAAATATTCATATACTGTTCATGTTAAGCATACTCACATTTTATAACCAAAATGGAGATACAGATTTTAAATAACAAAAATGAAATGAAAGGTTTGCAAATTATTAAATAGAAATCCAGATTCATCCGACTTTCAAAAGATGACATTCATCCTCTTTCTAAATTCAAGCCCAGATTTCTTAAATATGATAGTATTAAGGACCTTGTCATTTGCCAAATGATATATGGAAAGTGAATTATTAGTACTTGTGTTTTTGCATCATTTTATTGATATCCCCTGCAATTAGGCAATTAAAATCTATATAAAAACAATTTTAAAATGTTATATGTGTTATCATGAATTAAAGCCCTACAGGAAGTAAGAGATTCGTTTTTGTTGAAAGTCAATTTAGGGTCAATTTTATAGGAAATTGTTTAGTTATAATCCTGTTTTGACTTGTGCGAGCATCATGCTCCATGTACGTGTGTATCATTTGTATATCACTTTGTTTATGTATCACTCTTCCAGTAATCAGATTGGACCACTATGACCTCACTCACATTCTGTTTAGCATTATTGTATCCAGGTAAGATGAAATCACTCAGGAATGTGCTTGCACATGAGAACAGGTCAAATTAGTTAGCAACAAACACTTCTCCAAGAGTAATGTTTAGTATTGCATCTACATTTCAATCACCATGGTTGAAGAAAGCAGTGCATTCACTACATGCATTATTGACCTGTTAAAGACCAATAAATATATTTTAATTAAAGCACAGTTACTGGAAAGTAAAAAAAGTATAAATTCAGCAGTATTTGTAGTAAAGCAACAGTTAGAGGAGTTTCAAAGTCCTATCACTGAATGTCAAGTAATTAAAAAAAATAAGCAACATCAAAATAGAATAAAGTCCAAAAGTGATCTGAAATGAACTGGCAATAATCCAGTTGTTTTAAAGGAATGGGAACAGGAGATCCTGGATATCCTGCAGGTGGAGTCAAATCCATCTATAACAACAATGGCAGGTAAGAATCAGAGACAAACTAAACATGTTATTTTCATAATTTTTTAACACTGATCTATTACATTCTGCTGTAAAAAGGAATGCATACACTTTTAATCTATAGGTCAGGTTCAAACCAATGGCTTCAACTTCAAAAGCAATTAAATTCAGGAGCTCATTCCAAATGTTGAAGGTGGGATGTTAACTGCTCATGATGTGGACTCGGCTGTCAATAGAGCATTGTGCAGAAATGCAGGAAAGCAGAAATTAAATGATACCGATGATTAAACAGGAGGATTAAAGCAAAAATGAACTGCAGAGGTTAGTTCAACTCAAACAACTAACAGTGCTTAAGCAGAAATAAAAAAGGAACAAAACTAAAGAAGAAAAGGACAAACTGAAAATTGAAGTGCTAAAGCTTGCAAAAGCAGCATTACAACTGGAGAAAAAAAAGAGTGAATGAGAAAGTGAAGATTTGCTTCCAGTTATTATGAAACTTTAGGTATATTTAATAAATTTACATTTCTTATAAACTTGCATTTTTAGGTACCAAATTAAATAATTATTTTTTGCAAGCTCACAATTTTTTTATCAATTGTTTGTCTATATACCCCCTTTTCTTTCTTCACAAATCCACTCTTTTCTAATCTTTATTTCTCATGAGCAGTGACAAAGAAACCACATGTTTGCACTATAGTAATTAGATTTATAAAAGTGAACATATCTTCATGAAATTTGAGTTATAAATAGAGTGATGTGAAGAGTTATGCCATGTGAATTATCTTGCGATGTCATCCCTTTTCTGCTGTCCTATCTCCCTAAAGTGGAATGCTTCTGGTTCTGCAACAACTGCAACTGGTACACCGTCTTCCTCACCATCCTGTAGTTCAGGTACATCAAAGTCCTCCATTTTTAGATGTTTGGCAACATTATGCAGAGCCAAATAGCATATTATTACTGAAGATTTTCTGGGTAGGTAATCTTATCATATTTTGTAAAATTGGGCACTGCTGTTTAACTTGACTGAGACTTCACTCAATAATTACCAGCTCCTTTGTAATGCACCTGTTGTATGCTCTCTGTTCTGGAGTAGTAGGGTTGTTTAACCATCTGAATTTTTCCATAATTGAGAATTGTGCACAGATTCGGGCCATTTAGCAAAAATACTCGTAAATCTTCACTTGCGCTGTACATAGCCTGCAATTGAGTCTGGGAACTTTTTTCCTGTTGATGTACTCATCGCCATGTATATTTGAATTCCTTATTAAAATATGAGTGCAATCCACTGCACCAATTACATTAGGGAAAGCATATCATTCTGACCACTCTGCATTGACTTCCTAAAAGCAAACTGTACCCGATCCCTTGCTTTATCCTTGATTGCGTTGACAACTTCCCAGAATGTATTTGAGGCTGTAGTTTGTGTAACGCTAAGTCCTTACAACACCAGCTTGAAACCCAGTATCTCCTACATACCTTAAAAAATCTGCATCTTTTCAGCATTGTTAAGAGCTCCACCTCATGTTTCATTTGTCTCTGGAAGAAAATGTTGAGCAAGCAGTTTAAAATGGTATAATTGTTTATATCTACTCTATTTCTCACATCCCCACATCCCTGTATCTTGTATAAACTTTTATTTTCTGCTCAAGAATTACCATCATGAACTCCACTATAGTACTAAACTGCAGTTGAGAAGCTGAATTAAAAACTATATGAGGCTGTAGTTGAGTTAGCAATGATGTACAGAATAGAAATTTGTGGAGAGTCAAAGGGGTGGACAAAGGTTAATATGGCACATAGAATGTTTTGTAGAGAGTTTTGGGGTTACCAAAAAATATGGATTGTGAGTTTGGAAGAACTAGGAAGAGTAGAAAGGAAAAGTATAATAGTGGAGAGAATCTTGAAATATTGGCATTGATATTTAAAATTAGATAATGAACTAAAAAAATGCATTAAGTACTAAAGAGATGTATTGGGAAGGGACAGTTGGTTTGAGGAGGTGGGGAAACTATTAGAAGAAACTGGAATAGGCGAGTTTGGATGATGATTGTTGCTTAAGGGCACAAAACAGCTATGGTCATTAGCGCCCAGGGGGAGTTTGGTAACTGGGTGAAAGTAATGTCAGTGGATTTTTGGAAAGAAGTGGTGCGGAGGTTAGAATATTTAGAGAAGCAAGAGACATGAGCTGGCTATGAGGATGAATGTTCTTTAGGCTTATATAACTTAGTTGAAAGAAACCGGGTGGTGAGAAAAATATATAGATAATTGTGATCAATTCTGAAGAATTGGTCTTGCCTGGATGCGTATAGGGACATTATTTCTAAAGAAACATTTTAAAGAAGGATGTATTATGTGTGGAAAAGTGGATAGTGCTTTCCATTGTCTAACAGAATGTGAAATGGTATAAAAGGATGGAAGGATAGTATATGGGATGAAAAATGGGACAAACTACAAGATACAATGGCAATTAAATTTTTGTCAGATATGAGGGTATAGAAAATAAACAAGATTGGGGAATTGTAACGAAAAGTAAGGGATAAATGGATGAGAAGTATAAGGAAGGCACTTGAGGCCACACACAGTTGTGAAAATGGTAATTTCTTTTAGAGGTTCTTTACCTTACATATAACCAGGTAGTTAAGGTATAGGAGAACCTTAGTTTTGTAGTGCTAAATTCTTAGATATTTTATTTATTTGTTGACTTGGTTTCTGATGAATATAGGGGAAAATAAATAGAATAGAAATAAGGGAAATTATTAGTTTGTTGAATTTGTAGCTAATTGATAACAAATACTGTTTACTTAAGAGATATTAAAATACATTTATTATTGCGCCTTTGGTTGGATCGGAGCCTAGTCCCTTAGGCATTCCATTAGGCAGCTGCTGATTAACTAGGGACTGGAGTCTGATGCATTCAAATTGGAAAACTTTGTATTTAATTATTTAGAATTAAAAAAGTAATAAATGTGTTTGGTAATTTTTGAATTAAGATAATATGTAAATTTAATTGTAATGTTGTTTGTTGAATTTAAAATTCATTCATTTATACCAGCCACACATAAGGCTGTACTCCTGATAAGGGTGTCCCCTTATTGGAGTTCACAAGATGCATATACTATCTACTGAAACCTTCAGTTCACATAGTGTGCATTCCAGCAAAATATCGAAGGTAAGGGATATGCCTTATGTTTTATTCATTTAGTACTTATTATTTCTAACCATTTTTTTTCACGCTTCCAGATGAAGTTTGTTATGATGATCATAATCATCTAGTAGATGGGACTGATGATACTTCAACTCAATGTGGAGTGTATGGGAAATGTACTGAATTCCAATGCATCAAGTGCAACATTGGTCTTCATCCTAAATACAGCTTTGACCAGTACTACATAAAAAAAATGTGTATTGCCTGAAACTCAGATGGACACCAACTAAAATTTTTGTTTAATTGAAATATGCTACTAGTATAATTTTAACTCTTAAATCAGTTTAAAATAAATATAATTATGATTAGTTGGGTAACATGTTTGATGATTTCAATTCTCAAAGAAAAGATGGTAGATATATTTTTTTATTTTTATTGTCCAGTGTATGAATTATATGTTAAAAATAACAATTTACAGAAGGCTGGTGATCTTGTTTATATTATCACAAGTGGATAATAAAATGGAAAAAACTTGTAATAAATTTTTTAAAAATATTTTTCTAGGCATTAATGTGGGATTCCATTAATCAAGTCTTTTTCATGTTTACATTTTCTTTAAATGATCACAAACAGTTGAAGAGGCAAGCCTGAGTTCCTTAGCAAGTTCTCAAATAGATTGACTTATATTTGCTTCAGCAATTTCTCGATTTTATCAGTCCGGTTCTGGTGGTGTAGTGGTAACCATACTTGCCTCCTAAATCTAAGATTGCATATTCAATCCCAACCAGGATCAATGGATTTTTTCAGGAGTAAAAATCCTAAGTATGGGTTCCTTCAGAAGGGAATAAAGCCATGAGTCCCATATCATAGATTTATGGCATGCTTCAAAGAAGAAAATACCCAGTCATTTATCAGCCATATCATGTCCTGAATTGAATGGGACTGATGATCTGAGATGTTAAAAAGTGCCCTTAAATAAACATAAACAACAATCAACCAATTTGATCAAATATTTTACTATGACATCCACAATTTTTCTCATATTCAAGGCTGAAATCCCCAGTTCAAAACTTCTTACACCAATCCTGATCCAAGTATTCAAAAAGTACTCTCTCCTTCCCAAGCATCCACTATATTTAGAGCAGTTTGTACACAGCAATGTGTTCAAGTTTAAACTCATATGCAAATCCCTGTTTCCCAACATAATTACAAGAGGCATAGTATAGCATAGCATAATCTAATTTTCAACAGTAGTAAATCTTTGAAGATGGGAACTAAATGTTCTCGAAACCGGTTCCATACATTTATGAAAAGTAAGTGAAGCTTTAAGAGTGTGTAGTTCAACTGAATCATACAATGATATCAATTAAGTAGTAACACTATTAATAGAGTAGGCCCAGTATTCTACAATTAAATATCATAAAAACCAATATTATATGTATATAATTTACAATTTAAAATTCATAATACATAAAATCATTATTAATTTATGAATGACCCAATGAAAAGTACACTCACCTTGGGGAACTGCATTTTGTACAAAGGAAAGGCGGCCTGTAGGACAATCTGCTACAGCTGTGGACAACAAACAAGCTCGTGAAACATTTGTTAACATTGCACTTAATATGGAAGAAGTCTCTCCAAATGCCTGAAAAAAAAGGGGGCAGGGGAAAAAAGCACCATCTGAACATGGGAAGCATCTAAATTAACTTGGTTGTATTTATGAGTCAAATGATAATATTCTTCAATATTTCTATCTATTTATGTATTTTTTAAGTTTTTTTGGTTTCACATCTTTCATTTTGGAATATATCAATTCTATGGCATCCTGGTTCAGGTGGTATAACCAACAGTGTCTATTTCTCTTACACACACGCAAACACACACATTCACATCATACAGAAGACACGACGCAGGCCCCTGGTACTGTGTCCAGCAGTCTTTGGGAGGACAACAAGGGAACTGTTATGCTCCGCAAACTTTCTGTGCTTAACAGTGTCAAAACAAAAGCAAGTATCTAATATATGACAAATCTTTTGTTGAAAGTAAAGATTTGAAAGCTTTCTAAAGTGATAGGTCTCATTATTCGAGCAAATTATTAGCAGGAATGCTCTTAATTGTTCTGTACAACTATATGCTAGTATTTGGAACCCAAGTCAGTGAAGCATCTGGAACCTCACATTGTTTACATTTAAACCTCATCACTACCATTATCATATTCATCAAAAATATTGAATTCCATCATTACCAGACAGACATTTAAGACTTAAATGATGTACAGGACAGAGAGACATTATGAGATGAAAGAAATACGTTAAAAGTTAGACTGCATGCTAGTACCCACATACACTTCCCCAAATACTCACTTTTCTGCATCACTAATATACAGCTAAATCATTAATGTATATATACCTAAATATACATTAATGTGCTTCACAATAAAATTAGTGAATTAAAAATCAACTAAAATCCATCCGTTCAAAAGTTGCCTTTAATTCACTAATTTTATTGTGAAGCACATTAATGTATATTTAGGCAATGTGTCTTCTTTTTAGAAAAAAATTTTCTGCATCACTAATATACAGCTAAATCTTTTTCTAAAAAGAAGACACATTGCCTAAATATACATTAATGTGCTTCACAATAAAATTAGTGAATTAAGGCAATTTTTGAAGGGATGGATTTTAGTTGATTTTTAGTATTTTTTATGTTATATGAAATACTTTCTAAACCATTCACATTCCTTTTTAAACCTGCTTGTTCTGCACACCTGATGTTTCCCAAGAAAACATTTATTTCCTTATATCCACAATAGTGCCTAATAAATTTGCAACACCCTCAGATTACATATATTTTCCCCTGTTTTTTCATGGCATCTGGGATCACTGGATTCTAATCCTTTAAATCAGTGTACCTTTGTTTTTTATATTGCAGGAGTAAGATATGAACTACACAGTATTAAGAGATAAGGGGTGCCTGAAGCAATGAAAAATATTTAAAAATTATATATGGAACTAAACACAGTGAAGCTAATCAATTTGATTTAATTTTTTGTCATCAAAACACTCTTAATGCTTCACTTACTTGTCATAAAATGTGGTGCATATTTCGCAGACGTTCGTCTTCGAAATATGCACCACATTTTATGACAAGTAAGTGAAGCATTAAGAGTGTTTTGATGACAAAAAATTAAATCAAAATGAAAAATATGTCTGTAACAGTGCAATGCAAAGGTGTATTATTGGCAGGACTCCTGAACTTTTAAGTTTATAACTGAGAATAGTTTCTATAAAAGTGTTTACTGTAGAATATGTATTGGCAAAGAAATATAACATTATTTGTAGATAGTACCACAGCAAGTACTCCTATGAAATTTCATTCAACGGCTTTGCTATTGAGAAAACATGAACCAAATTATTAAAGACTGATATCAGATAACTGCCAAATCAACGTCAGATTCCAATATATTCAGAAACAATTGAATCATGTGAATAAACTTTGAGAAAAATAAGAAAAAAAAAAAAGACACAAACATACAGATGTCAATGATAAGACAACCTATATTGGACAATTTCTATTAAATGGTTAACAATTAGAAAAGACACTATTACCACAACTTTGGTAAGCTTTTTGCCCTTTCTTTCTTCTTCCCCCCCCTATTTAATATTTCATTCCAACTGCCACAGTTCTTGAGAGCTTGAATAAATAAATTATTAATAATGCAAATGAACCCACAATTTGCATTCACCTTTTAAGAATGAAGGAAAATGACAGAAAAAGCCCCATACAGACAACTTTACCCCAGCAAGAATCTGCAACCTCCACCAAATCCATTTGCTTGACTTCATTTGGGACAATAATCTGTTGTTGCTAATAACTTATGCCATGCTCCCTGTTTAAAGCTTCAATCACTGTAAGTGTACTTTGCTCTAAGATTGAAATGGATTGTATTGATAGAGTCAAAGAAGGATATTTTGGTACTTCAGCCTTGCTCAAGGACTGACCATTTGTGTCTATGCCTCCAGTTCGGTAGTTCTGGGAGGAAAGTGGATGACATAGTAGATGGGACCCTTAACATTGTTTCAAGATAGAACACCAGATATTGCTGGAGTTTTCCCAGCACAGAATTTGATCCCTCAGAAGAGTCCCTTCCATACCACATGTTCATGCAGAAATATTTCCAAAGTGCCAGCCAACACCAAACCACATCAATCTACCTCACTCTGGCACTTTTAAGTAACAGAACTATTGGAATGAAACTGAGAGAGAAAATTTGTGGAAAGGAATGAACATTTATTTCCATAAATTTCTACATCATCTAGCTACAACCTTTTCACTTTAACAGATAATTTCCCCCAATAAATACTAAGGCAACAAATGCACACTATAATGACCTGTATAATGCATATACCACAATATGAGGGGCATTAAGTATTTTTCTGCATTTTCGTAGTTTCAAGGAAATCAGAGGCAGCAGAAGAGTTCTTGTATAGAGTCACATGACTCAGAATTCTCATGACTTTGCAGTTTGAGTGAGAGTGACTATGCTGAGAGCAAGATGCTATATGTCCATAGCATATAACTGCATATAACTGCTATGGACACAAGGTATACCAGATACAGAATTTCCTATTAGCTACATATGGCACAATGCTCTATCTTGTAGCGTAGCCCACAAATGTACTAATATGTTTGAACCAGAATGTACATATGTGGCTGAATGGGTGCTCTGGATGTCTGGTCCCAGCCATGACCTTAAGTCTTGGAACTCATTAACAAAAATAAGAGGATAATTGTCTATAAAGTAGTAGAAACCCTGTATGGTAACTTTTCCCATCCAGTACAGCCATAATTCTCAATTCCAGATAGATGCCTCATAAACTGACAAATGAGTAAAAGCACTAGTGCATAGAATTTTATTCCTGCTACTTGATCTATTATCGAAAAGGTGAAAGTTTTCGGTAGAAGATTGTACAGTTCAGATTTAGCAGCATCTGATTTCCATCTTTTTGGTCCACCCAAAAAAGTTTTAAAAGGCAAAAGACTCTCATCTGACAATGATGTGAAAGAAGCAGTGTAATATAGAGTACACATGCAACCAAAGGGCTTCTTTTCTGATGGTATTATAAACTAGGATGCTGGGAAAAATGTATCGCAAAGCAGGGAGATTATGTAGAAAAATTATGTATTTCATTTGTTAAACAATTAATAAATAGAGTGAAAAAAATAAAATGCAGAACATTTTTAATGCCCCTCATTAAATTCATATGATCCAAATTTCTTATAAGCTTAAAATGACAAGATAAGAATTTTTGTATGGGGAAATTCTTTGTATGCTTTACCATAATAAGTAATGTCAGCTTATTTACATGAACTGACTTTGCAAAATCAGCCAAAAGAAATGTTTTATGCAAAGCCTAATATCTCAACATCAAGAAGCAAAGTAACACCATAATGTCAATTACAAATGAATACAGCAGTAGATAATAAGGATTAATATCCACACAAAGGCACAGGGTATTTCTAGGATGTGGGGGGATGATAGGTACAATCATGTGAGTACATTATGTACATTATAAAGAATTTTTACTGACTTTTTGAGAGAACCATAGGTCAGGGGGAAAAAAAACCAATCTGTTAGTAAAACTACATTTATTTTAAATGCAAGTTTCAGTTAACTACAGTTAAGATGTAGAAAAAAATAAGTTAAGTCATTAAATTCGTTAGCTTACACTTCCACAAAAGAATGTCAGTACAAGCATGGCAATATAGCTTTAAGATTGGTACAGTTGTATTCTTTGTTCTTGTTTTTGCTAATTCGAATTTTCTTCTTGTCATGCTTAAGGTTGAAGCATACTTACACATGCAGACAGCTTTAGACTTTAAATGCAAATTTTGTACCATTGTTTATGACATTTGGCTACCAAAAAAAAAAAATTAATTTTACAAAAATTAAAAGGTGCCATGGAGACTTTGAAAGTTATACTGAATGATCACATTTTGATTCTATCTAAAATCATTTGAAATTGATGATGTCCCTATTGTTGAGCAAGTTTCAACCAATATAATAAGCTATCAATTCTGCAAATTAGCTGTGAAGACTGAAGTGAGCTTTATACAACATGCAGTCTTATTTTAATTATTACCCATTTATTTGAAGTTTGCCAATTTTGGGAGCATTGTGAACTGTTTACATCTGTTCTTATTGGTGCCTTCCCCACCACTCTGACATGATGCTAGAGCAGCCACATAGGAATGCTAACTGAAGGCACAATATCATAAACAATTATGATAGTAATTAATGTGCATAAACCAACGAATGCTGTCAACAGTTACAACTCAAGTTAAGCAGATATAACTCTTCCTCTTTTCTCATTTGATGTCAACCCCACTAAGTAATGCTCATAGTGTTGCTGATGTGCTGTCAGCAGCACTCTGTTCAAAACAACAATAATTTCTTTCTTGTTCATTAGCAAACTTGTAAAATGTCAATTTGTTTACAAAATGTGGTTGTCTTAGTTCTTTCAGAATTCGCAAGGTTTCATAGATGCTGATGTCCTTTCACCACCCCTTCAAGGCAAGATGTGCTGACTAGCAATCACATCATTCATTCAAATGGAGTCATGGTAAAATCCAAATAAATTTAATCACCCAATATAAGGTACTTAAGGTAATTCTACTCTATCAAGATCAGACATTCATGTATGGTATCCAACTCAAGGAGGATATTACATAAAGTACAGTAATTGACTATTTGTGACTTCTATAATAAGAGATGCATTCCTAAAGGTATTATACAGCAGAAAGTAATTCCTGATGGCTGCACACTAAATTCTTATTCTATTCAAAAAATTTACCACTCATTTCACCTAACAGAGAACTGATTTCTCCCTTTTAACTTACTGCATCTAATCAAAGTTCTAACTTTTAACATAACAGAAAGTTATGTTGGACTTAGGACATTAGAAATTACGATGAAAGAGAACTTCAAAAACATAAAAATGTAAATAAATAGAAAAATTAGCAATAGCTGCCCAATTTTGGTCAAAAACAATTTCATAAGAGAAAATCTTTATACTCAAGAACAAGGGTTGCATTATGGACTTTGAAATCCACTGCTAGACAACTTGAGTTGATGAATATTGCAATCACTTGATGCCACCATCTCATCCATCTACAACCATAATTGGTCATCAGCTGAAGGAGAGAGCAAGGGCTCTCAAAACATGTTCTAAAAAAATGCAACCTGTGAAGTAATGTGTTACAAATTATTTTAATTTTAAACCCTTCCCCTCCCCAAAAAATGACAAAATTTGATTGGGTTACTACAGAAGCCTTTAGTGGCATAATAAACCATTTTAGAAGCTCAGCTGCTACAGACACTATTATTTGTGCGGTGTAGTTAGAATATTAAGTGGTACATTTTACAACAAACCTCCTTTTAAATTTTTAGAACATTAATCTGAAAACTTTATTGCCATACCTTGTAAATGTTAGCCACAGAGCCATTATCCTTTTTTTTTTTTCCATTTAAATCACTAATCAAACAGGATTAAATTTTAGAAATGTAGGGGAAGCAACTTGTCTTGATTGCTGTTAAAATACATCTGTTTTTAAAGCATATATCTTGGTTTTAGAACACATCCCAGTGGTATTGAATGCATTACTGCATGTACATTTGGGCACTTTAGTACATAACATTCTCTAGTTTACTTTTCAAATTTCTCTCTTCTGTAGCTTTGTGCTGATAACAAAATAGCCAACTTATTTTTCAGCAGATTGTCATTTATACTTCAAATAACGTTTTTGAAAGTTATTGTTTCTTTTGGCTTTTCTTTCATTCATGCATGAATTTACTTTGGTCCAAAGCTATTCTATTTCTGTTTATGTGAGGAGACGCCTTAAATATGTTCATCAAGGTTTTTTTATTTTTAATGTTATTATTGAAATATTTGTTTTAACATTCTTGTTCTTCAATCATAATTAATCCAATGAAAATCTTATTTTTTCATTTTACTTATTTTTACTTTCATTTTCACTGCCTTATGCAAAATACTCTAGCATATGCACATATTTCAACATTATCCCTCAATTTTTCATGGTAAAATGGCAGTGGATAAAGTTTCTGTTTTTTTCTCCAAAGATCAAGTACTTCAAATCATAATATTTTATTGTTAATATTGTTAATATTTTATTGTTATTATAACTGTAGTATTTTAAAGCTTGTAAGTATCTGACTGAAATACAGACCTCTGATCTTGCCTTACTGTTAAACATTCCTCTTTTCACTTCCTACATATTGCAGATACTGTGGTCATAATGATGACACACCTTCACAAAAACCAAGTTACAAATAACAACTGACCCCAGTTTCCTCAACATGAGATAAATCATCTGTCATCTTGCACTTCAATATTTTTAATTAATAAAATATGTAAATATTTGGAACTGTGCCATACAAGAAGTACACATGGTCTCTGCTTCTGCTTTCACTGACATTTTATTAAAAGCTGCAAATTAACTTTTCAATCCTTTAAACATAGCTGAGATGTAAATAAGAAGCAATGTCTGAATATATTCATTGGATTCTCATCATAGATAATGAATAATTATTTTACAGAAATATTTTACTCTATTTACTAAAAATAAAGTCTTTAGCATGCTACTTATACATTTAATATAAAGTTAATTCATACAATTTTCAAATAAAATTGATAATAATCAATGCCATATGTTTGGTTAATGATCAATAATCTGTCTTAGAATTTTCATTCCTGGTTTAAATTGCAAATGACAATACAGCACATCAGTGGATTGATTATAAATTAGCTACAAGTTATCCCATTACTTTTTAATACAGTGCATTAAGCAAATAATGCAGTCATGTACTTTATCTCTTCAACTTCATAAGAAGGTACAATTTTAATCTTATTTTGATTTCAAAAATGCTAGTTTATAATTCAATTTAGAGCCTCTGTACAGCAAGAGAAAAAGGGGGAGGGGGAAAGGGAATAAAGGAAACATACCATAGCAGATGTTGACAACATAATAAGAATCACAAATGTAAATTTTTTAACATTCTTAGAGTAAATTCATAGACTCCATTGTAACATTTTGCATATGTTTCAGATGTAATGGCTTCTTCATCAACAACTTATAAATTTTTTCCTAGTTTCATTTGGTAAGTTTGTAGTTTTATCATAGTAGACTTAAGCATTTATAGTGCTAATGGCTTGTAAGCAACTCAAAGTGGCTTTTATTTGATATTCACTGTGACAAGACCTTGTTTTCTTGACAATGATTTTAGGAAACATACAATGTGGAAACTACAATGTTTCCTTTGGCATAAAGTATAGTACAACTTTTCCTTTTCTTTCTTTGTGGCCTCTCACTTCCACTACTGAAAAGTGGTTGGGATCATCCCACACACATGCATGTGTTTGGTGGGAGGAAGAACATTTGCACTACTACATCAGATACATTGGTAACCGTTATCTTATCTGCAGAGCCTATGAATAGCAACTAATCCATACACCCCTCAGTTTCGTTATCTGAATGAGACAGGCTCATCAAGAACAATTTGCAACATGTTGACACTGGTCATAAAGAAAAAATTTAACTGTACGAGGATCATTAGGTTCTGAGATTTCAATGTTACTCATGACATCATTAATCCTAGTTCTCCAGAGTCCCCTATTTTATACAGTCTCTAGCATGTCACCCGACCCATGGTATCTTGAACCTCCATCCATCTTGTGCAATGTCTGCCACATTTACCGTTGCTGTCACTGTGACCCAACATTATGTCCTCCTCCAAGAATTCTTTCTCTTCTCATTAAATGACCAAAATAACTAAGTTTCAGTTTTGTTGCTATTACTATAGAAAAATGTTTATCTCACTTCTTGGTAGGATTTTTGTTTTTGTTTTCTCCTGTATTTATGATACTCCCAGTAGCTGCCTCCATTTCAAAAGTTTGAATGCTTCGAGTTTCTTTTTCTTTTAAGGATCCAGCTTTTACAAATGTACAGGACAGCAGGGAATACCATTGTTCTTACTATTTTTAACTTTGTGTTCTTTGAGATATCTATTTTTATGACTCTTTTCAGTTTTGCCATTCTGCTTTGCCAAATGCTGTTCTTCTATGTATTACCTATTTGATACATTCATTAAAGTAATAAGTATACCCAAGAAGGTTTATTTCTCTACAGCTCTTCTTGTCCTGTGCCAATTATTTCAGCTTTCTGGATGTTTAAATTTCAATCTGGCTTTTTCACTTTCATTTTTAATGTTCTTTAGCAGTTAGTTATTATTTATTCTTTTGTCTCTGCCAGCAGCATAAACCATCCACACATCTGTGGTTGCTAATAGATGTTTACCTATTCTGACACAAATATTTGTCTCTCCTTGTACCATTCTCTTATAATGTATTCACTGTATAATTTAAAGAAAACTGGGAACAGAATACATCCCTGTTGCATCCTTTTCCCTATTGGAAACCACTATGGTATTCTTATTTACAAGTATTTTAACCTCTTGTTTGGTGAATAAATTCTTAATTATCATGACCAGATGTTTTGGTTTTCCCAGTTTACTTACCAATACTAAAGTTCTGAGTGGTTCACATTGTCAGAAGACTACTTGTAGTCAATACAGTATATAAAGAGGCCCTTATCTCTTTTTTTATATATCCCCATAAACCATCCTAGATTTGCTATTTGGTTCCTTGTGCCTCTTTCCTTGGAAGCCTGCCAGCATTGTTATAATGCAATAAAATATCCCTTAGCCTGGCTCTTGACCCCCCTATTCATGGATTTTGTTGAACACAGTGGGAAGGCAGATTTCAGTATACCACTTTGCAGTAAATGTTTTTGATTTTCGACAATGACGATTGCCAGATGACCATTTGTTGAAAAGAAAGTGGTAGCATTTTATTTCCAGCACTCCTTGACCTTTTGACAGGAGACTGATCCTCAGGGATGATCCAAACAGAAGATTGGTATTTGGTTATGGAATCAAACTGGTAGACCCCAAGTTTCATCTCTGATGATAGCAAATCGCACTGAGACTCCCCTTGATGAATCTTTCAATTATCTTTCAGCAGCATTCAGTTCTGCAAAGATTCTTCCTTACAGTTAAACTATGTCAGTCCTGGTGGTCTAGTGGTAGCTATATTTGCCTCTTAGATCCAAGATTGCAGGTTCAATCCTGACTAGGGTCGATGGATTTTTTTTGGGCATAAAAATCTTAAGTATGGCTTCCTTTGGAAGGGAAATAAAGCTGTGGATCCATGTTGCAGATTTACAGCACATAAAAGAATCTCAAGCCTAAAACAAGAGATCTTTGAGCAAAATTTATCAACCATTTCACATTCTGATTGAATGGGACACTGATGACCTAAGATGTTAAAAGATTATTGTAAATAAACCTAATCAACACCCCATCTTGAACCCTTTTTTTTTTAATTCATACTGTTCATGAAGAATACATAAAAACATTTGCACATTGATCCCTAAAGCCACCTTTAAATTATCTTAACAAATCTGGATCTTCTCTGATCATTTGTTCTATATGTGAGATGTTTTCTTTAGCAACTACTGCTGTGGGCCTGCTGCTACTTCAAGAGTTTCTAAGAGATTGTCATTCCCTTTTAACTTCACCAAATCTACAGAACCCTGTTGCATATGAAGGTGAAAGGTCTGCAGAAGTTGGCATAGATACTCAAGTGACTTTTGCCTCATTAAAGCTACTTTTAACATCATATAGAATTACTGCTTGAAAATTTTCTCCTTTGAACTTCATAGTTTTGTTCAGGAAGTTAGCACCTCACAAACTCAAGACCTTAGATATAGGAAAAGTAATAACTGAAAAAATTCTGTTATGTCAATTATATGCAAAAAGGAGTAATTTCTGCTGTACAATCCTAATGCAGCAATGACCAGATTCTCATGTTTCAAAAGCTACCTAGTAATGCCTGCATTTTGAAATAGTAATTAAGAAACAAATATAATGGTAAGCTAGTCTAAATTAATTCATGCTTATATATTAACGCCAACTATGCAGTGTTCCAATATATCAAAACAAAGGCACTGTTTTCCTGTTCTTGCATTATTAATTGACCTATTTTATCATATTCCTCATAGGACGATCATTAAGACTTTTGCATCACTTTATATCATACAAAAAAATTATAACATACCAAGGGTGCCAAAAAATGTAAACACATTTTCACATAGATATCCATTTAATATATTTCAAAGTTGGACCGAAAAACAACAATAATATGTAGTATGATGTTCTGTAAACAGATGCGACTCACATACATTATGATAGCATTGCTACATAACAGGTAAATCAGTAATGAACAAATGAAGCCAAGATTATCATAAATCAACATGAACAAATGAAGTCAAGATTATCGTATGATGTTCTGTAAATAGTTGTGATTCACATTACGTTATGTAATTACATTATTACAACAAATAGAGTCAAGATCATTATTTGAACAGCAGAAAGCAATTTTGAAGTGGTATTGAAAAACCGAGAATGTTGTTGAAATTCAAAGGCAATGGAGATGTGTGTACAGAACAGAACCATCAATGCGAGTAACAACTGCATGCATTAGAGATAAATTTGAGACCCATGATATGGTATGCAATGTTCACAAGATCTGGAAGGCCTTGCACAGCAACAAGTCCCGCATCCTCAGCTATGAATTTGCAACTTTTTTGAGCACTCACTGGATAGGACAAAGAAGTCTGATTGAGTTTCCACCGCGTTCTCTGGATCTAACTCCACTGGACTTCCATCTATGCGGAACTCTTAAGGATGTTGTATACCATTGAAAATCAGCTACACTGGCAGCACTTTGGGAAGAAATTGAAACAGCATGTGCAGTAATTGCTGAGGACACTTTCACAAACATTGCTCAATCAGTAGTTCAAGTACTCAGAAGTGTATTGATGTCGATGGTGGGCATTTTGAGCAACTGTGTAAAAATCTAAGATGATTAGTGTTCATCATTTTCTGTTTGTGTGAATTCAGTTTTGTCGTGTTAACACAGTTTTTTCTTTGCTTGAAGTGTGTATACATTTTTTTGACACCCTCTGTATTTGGCCTGGAGTTTTCAGTTTGCTGCCATGCCAAATTTTTTTGTCTACAATGACAACATACACAATATTTAGAGATGCTCTTAAACAGAGCAAGTATACATCTCCACAACAGCATTTTTAGCTTCCAATTGATGTGCAATCTGTGCTTTAAGTCACTTTCCAGTCTTCCTCAAGATGATTCTTATCATTACAAAAATTATGCTTATATTTATAATTATGGCCTTTGAATGTTATTTAAATTTTATTTACCAACTTCATTAGTGATATTAAATCATAAAATCTATAACTGGACATCATTATTGATCATGTTGTTAGTTTTCTGTTAAACTGTCATATATTTTCACTTCTAACCTGATTATTTAGAGTTTTACCATTTCAATGTCTGAGAAGAGAGATTTAGAAGATTTTGCTCACTTGAACTGCTATTCTTCCTACTTTAAGGCCAATGTTCAACACATTGAAGCCAGAGATTGAGCTAGGCACAGGAGACATAAAATGTTCATGAAACTCATTTTCAAGTTTAAGTCTGGAGTAGAATTTACTATTTTAGTTCACATACCCGACCATAATGTGTATTTGGACTACATAAAAATTTTAACCAATCTCTCTTCTTTGCTGTATTGCCATTTGCTGATATTTTAGAAAACTACCATAAAACTAATGCAGCAAGCACTATTAGTTGATTTCACCATTTAGAGTAGACTGTGTTGTAGCATATAGTGCATTTTGTTTCAAAATTTCACTCAATATGCAATGACTTCCTTGTTTTCAATTAGTTGAAAGTTCAGACTATAAAATGCTCCTTGTTTCAAACATAGTTCTGTTTTATACACATTTATTTTTCAGATTACAATTTTATACTTTTTAAAAATAAATTTACATATTATAAATAATGATGTTAATGCATTCTTTCCATATATGATATGCATTTTCTTCAATGTTCATTAAAATACTGTCCAAAATCATTTGAAACGGTCTAAAATGTGGTTTTTTTCAGTTTTCGTGTGAATGAATGGCTGGCATTCAAAGTATTAATTGGCATATGTAAATTTGGCACTGTTAATATTTTATAAAGTTTTAATTTTGTGCATGTACCAGAGATCTTAAAGTGAGAATTTTACCATTTCATAGTGTTTGTTTAGTTTTGAAACTGCTGACTTAAAATTCCAAAATGAAATATTTAAATTAAGTTCATTCTCTCTGTTCTTTCATTGTTTTAAACTATTGTGGCCTTACTTTTATTTTATTTGTTTATTTTGAAATTGACTTTGTACTAAAACATTATTCAGAATATTTTCATTCTTTGCAATTAATGTGTTGTCAACAAATATGTAGGTGTTTGATATATAATATTCAAATTATATCAAAAGAGATTTATTCTATAAAATCTGAAAAATATGCCACAAACTCAGCATATTACTGTTTTATTTCTTCACATAATCACTATAAACATTCAAGTACTCATTCTAAAACCACATGAATATCAATGTTGCTTCATGGTGCACTTCCCAATAAAAGTAATAAGTACTGCATAACAGTGGTTTGCAATGAATCAATTCAGCAGTTTTATAATTTGTGATTCTATGATCTTCCATTATCAAATCTACAATAATATGATTATCAATGTATAAGGTCCTTTGTCTGCTATTATTTTATCCTGGATCATCATGAAGTCCTGTTTGGCTGACTTGGAATTTGTTGCTCATGCACACACAACTCCTGTTGACTTAAAACAACTTGGCCTTAAAAAGTTTCTAAACTGCAGAATTTGACTATAGTTCACTCTTTCTGCTTAAAATAATCTAACTGCATATACCTACACTTTGGAATACATCTTAATCACACTGTTCATTTTCTTCATATGTCAAAGGAAGACTAATACAATTACTGATTTGTGCAACAGTTACTTCCTTATTTCAATTAATCCATAGACACTCAATTTATCTACATAATGTCTATCATTCATACACAGCAAATATCTGTACCTTTAATGTCTGACAACCTCATACAATAATTCATATAATAATCTCCCACTTTCTTCAGATTTTTGTTACATCTGTCTGAGATGGTGTAATTTAAAATTCTTCTCCATTCATTCTTATTCTTTTCTTTTTTATATATACATATATAGTGAGTTCTAATATCAGCTCACTTCTGGCCAGGCATTGCAGTTCCACACATGACGACAGAGGGCAATATCCATTCTGTAACAGTGAGAATTGGCCAATTACATTATGCTGAAAATAAATGTGAAGATGGGGATGAGAAGATGATGAAGTAATGGCAGAATAAATGATAGGGGAAACAGTACTACTTTAAGAAAACCTGCCCAGGTGCTGCTCCATCTTCTATAAATTCCATTTATGGTCACTAGGATTGAATCTGAGCTCCTCAGTAGGAGGTGAGTAGTCTAACCACTTGGTCACAGTGCCGCCTCCCTTTTGCAGATTGTTCACTTTTCATTTTTTCATTAACAGACGTTTCCCATGTTTTCTTTCTATTTGCCATATCTTTTCTTAGTTTCTTCTCCAAATGGGAATTTTCAGCTCCACTTCCTATTACTTAATTTTCACTTCAAATGGGATGCTGTAATAACATTGAATTTGTACAAGTTATTCACATATATCATTCATGGAACAAATCATTGAGTATCCTCAGATAAAAAATTCCTTTTCAGCTTCCTCAAATGTTTCTGCAGCAGCAGTCTTTTGTTTCTCATTAATAATCATGTTGGCTTTCATTTGCTTCTCTGTAGAGAACCACTAATTTTTTTCAAATATGTTTTGTGAATTTCTGTCACAGAACCCTTTTTTTTTTTTTAAATGAAGAGTACAAAATCTTCAACATAGATCAGTGATATTCTTCTCTGGTGATAGTACAAAGTTGCCATTCTTCATGGAAAAAGGAAAAAATATGTTCAGGAAGATCTAATCCTCATGGTGGAAGGGACATGAGGAAAATGGGCTACTGAACACTGCACCTATACTGAAGTTCCCATATGACAAAGCTAACAAACAGCCGCACCCCAAAACATACACTCTTTTAACATTTACACGGGAGGCACTGCTGGTAATGGGGGTTATTACTGTAGTTCTGCCTGCAACTCACCACAACCTGTAAGATAAACATTCACTTGCTCTTCACTCCAGGGCATCTCAGTGAAGCTGTTGAGCAATAAAACATAACAATAAGTAAATGCCCTCAAAATATTATGTATTTAAAAAGAAATTTTGCTTAACTTTATAATCCTCTATTTTCAAATTTTCAAAAATGCTTCTATATAAACATATATATATATATATATACAAATTTTAGCTGTGATTTTTTCTTTCTTTTTTCTTCTCTTTTGCTGATTTCATTTTATTATTTAACATTTTCAGTTGAAATGAAAGCTATCAGATCTACTTTTATCACTTTTATTAATTTTCTATGCAAGCAAATGTTCTAATTGTAAATAACTGGTTTCAAGAAAGTTTAATTGTGAACAACATAATGGAGACACCTATCTTTCTGATTAATATGTATGCAAGCTTGAATCTACTTTCTCCATTGCTTTTTTTTTTCTCTCTCTCTTTTTAAGTATAATAATGAATTAAGGAAAAAAAATTAATGTGAAAATGTAATGTTGGATGTATTCATGTTCTTTATGTTAGCAGATCTTCACGGTATGCCTATTCTTTTTCAAACAGTAATGCATAAACTTTGTGATCTGAACAACCATAAAAAGCATTTATGTGTGTGTACTATAAACTGTGCTTGACTTCTTAAGATTAGGCATACTTGTGATCAAAGCTATTCCACTTATACTCAAAGACACATCACATTCCTAAATTCACTTTTATGATCTACATCCCTTTAACCTTTTCTCTATACTGTGCATGAGAATCTAAAAACAGGCAATTAGATATAATTACCCTTCCAAATACTTAATGAACTGTGTACACAACGTTTCAACTACATACTGAAGTTTACTATATTAATTGATGAAAGGAGAGGGGGAAAGTGTTTTAGTATTATCTAATTCACATATCTACATCATTTCATTGTGACAGAAGGTTTTACTATGAGAGAATATTTTTTATACTAGTTTTATAGCTTCAATTAAATAAATGTTTTTTTCTTTCCTCTTTTCTATTCTGATTCACATGCTTTTTTTTGAGCTCTGTAAACTCAGGCTGCTGAATGCTATGCAATAAAATGTAAAAGATTTTATAAAATGAGATACATTCCTAAGCATGAAAACATAATTCCTTCAATCAAGTTTTTTATAATAATAAACAAAGAAATTAAGGTTGAAGAACATGCTAAAAGGTGAAATGCAGAAAATAACCTTCCTCTTATACGCTTGAATGCAATTAAGATGTTAAAAAGTCCCTTTAATTGAATAACAGAAATGACCTGAAAGCAAATCTGCAGCCGCATTATATTTACTATCTATGGCATGTTTCTTGGATATTAGCTACACAATTTCAAATTTCATAATTCTTGTGATGTGTCTCTGAAGAGTAGGTGGAGTGTGATGGTAGCTGGCAGATGGGAGTTGGGTGTGGCGTGTTGTAGTAGTAGTAGTAGTAGTAGTAGTATTAGTAGTAGTAGTCACCGTGATGACAGAACCTGAATTATTAGCGGGAGATGCCCGGGCGCACCCCCTTGCGCTCGCCCGACAAGTTGGACCAGCTCCATTCACCTTTGCCCTGAAATTCTGCTGCAGGGGGAACAAGCAGATGCATAGAAAAGTTACATTAAAAACACTTCAAAGTACACACTTGTCAGAAACTGGCGTAAGGCTTGGAAACTTTACACACATATTTTTATCATGCTCAAGTGCTCTTATTTAAAGTTTTATTTCTTTCATCTACTGCAAAAGATTATGTAATATATCACTGATTAAGTCTCAAAATGAATATACTTTTAAAATTTAATACAGTAATGGAAACATTAATATGGCTTTGCTATTAAAAATCTTACACCATTCTGACAAGCAAAAGTTCCCAATGATTTCCAAAATTTTGTATTATGAGAAAAAATTTTGAATGCTGAAACAGAATGTTTAAGCATGGACTTCACTTTAAAAATGTAATTACTAAAACTTTATTTGTCAGTACTAATGGGAACCTTGATTAATGACAAATTGCAGTGAGGCAAGCACTACACATTGACACCCACTCACACAAACATGCACACACTCAGATGCCCCCATGTATACTGTACTCCCCAGACCCTCTTGAAATGCCATTCACAACCTGCTATGAATGCTTGCCTCTTAAATTGTGTTTACACTATTCAAAATACCAGCTATGACAGCATTTTAAGATTCAAGAGGATTTTTTTTAATAATTTATAAATGAATTTAACTAATGTGCCAAAGTCAAAACATTTTACTGTCAGAACTGGTTTACATAATGTGGTCCAGTGTTTAACATTGCCAGCTCTAGTTATTTTTAACTGCTTTCTGCTCAAGGCAGTGTTTGTCAATCATTACATTTTTTCAATTATATTCTCCTGACACAAGCTAATGAAAATAAACTTTGATGCTTTATTGCAGGAACAATGATAGAATATTTTATTCAAGTCTTTTGAAATACAGTGAAAATTAAATTGTTAAATTAAAAGAGCAAAGCCTGGCAAAGTTTGTATCACCAACCAGTCACTTGCTCACTGGACATTCATGCTGCATGAGAAACGGACAGCCCATTGGTTATTCATGGCTTGTCTGTGATGAATGTGAAACCCTAATGCAGTTTTAAAACAATAAATCCCCCAAATTCTGATCTAGACTTCACAAGCAATTCCTTGGAAATGATTTTTTGCAATGAAGTATCTCTTGATTCATGATTAACCAACATTTAGTGTTAAAAGACCAGCCAGGGTGTAATGAGGTTATGGTGATGCCAGAATATCAGTAATGTATTAATATATCAGCACAGTTCACACATGGATGCATTTAAGTAAGATCAAGCACAAGTGGAGCTATTTTGAAATGGAGTAAGTATCATGCATCACCCTGCCTGATGTTATTTAGGGCTGTCCGTTCAAGTTGCATCAATATATGCTAATCTGCTGTGTTTACCTGGCTGCTGCAGTGCAGGTGTGTATGTGAAGGAGTGTGACTCACTAGTCTTGCCACTTGATATGACATGCAGTCGTACCGTCACTGGCTCTTTGATGTCAACTTTGCAGTATTGTGGTACAATGCATACCAGATGTGTCTGCACATAACCAAATGTACTGATTCTCTTGATATGCCTAATTTTTATGACATTAACAAAGTTCTCTTCCAAATAATCTAAACTATATATACAGAAAAAGTTGTTTAACAGCTCCAAACTTTTAGAAGAAGTTATAATTCAAGAGAGCATTTTGGGGGAGGCCAGTACCTGCCCCATTGCTCCTCTTACCTTATTTCTTAAATATAAGAAATTTTCTTTAGTAACCTAAAGCAATCATTCATATTTAATAAATGTTGCTGTCATATATTTGCGATTTGCATGATGAATTGTTGCTCCTCCAAGGTTGTTGTCTTTCACACTGAGTTTCTGATTTTAACTGACTGAGGCCACCAGGAATTTGCCTTGAATCAAAAACGAGTTTGTGCATATGACTTCATGATTGCTACGAAGGTCATTTCCCCATTCCCACCTTATGAAGTTGACTCGTGAGGTTCATCAAAGTAGCCCACAAAGTGAGAGTTGTCAATATAGGAACTTTAATCATACCTTATAAGAATGTATTAAATATGTTCACACTAACTCCACATGTTTATACAACATTAGGACATGTTTTGGGGGTAATTGCTCCCATCAGTGAGCACTTGGAATCAATGATTCAAATAATCCCAGAAATTTTGAAGCTGCATTTGATTTGATATTAAATAAAAATGTAGAGCTAACAGAGCGCTTAAGGATAATGGGTTATTTCAGGGTACTGCAAACCACTACAGGTGACTGAGTTCGTCACGAGGAGCGGAGGTCTGGAGTTGGATTCCCATCAGAACCATCCTCCCTGGCTAAGGCTCTTTCCTGGTTTACCTCAGTCCTCATAAATGGCAAATGCCAGGGAGGTACCCTAAAACTTTGGCCTTAAATGTTTCCATCCTTTAAAAAAAATCCTTTCCCAATTTATCATTTCATCTCATGTATTACCAGAATGCACAGTCTGTGATGCCACAGTAGTTAAAATGGGCATTATAAACACTATTTAAAAAAAAGGGATACTGTAAAATACAATTAAGCTTATTGAATTTATTCAAGAAGAAATCCAGTTTTATATTGACAAAATCAACAAAGCTCCTTTTTCTGTCTGCATTGTTGATTTGTCGGAAACCATAAATATAAAAGAAAAATTAAGTAAAAATTAAGTAACTATTATTTGGCTTGTAGACGCTTTAGGTAATGTACAAGAATATTTTCTGGATTTTATGACATTCAAGACATTAATTTTTTCTTACTTAGAGAGTTTGCAGAGTTAATAAATTAAGCACAAAATGCTTAAAATAGTGTAGTCATATAAAGTTATTTGCAATACTGTGCTATTTTTCCCCCTCCCTGACCTCCCCAAAATATAAACTCTTGAGCTACCACTGCAAGATAGTTCAGATTTTATTTTTCTAAAATCATAAAACTATTATACAAATCTTTAACTCCGTTCAACTTTCTTATCCTATGTACATCTCAAATGAAGTTGTCTATTAAAAAATGGAGACTTAGAAGCTGTCTATTAAAAAATGGAGACTTAGAAGTAAGTCAGAATAAAATTATAATTATGACATTTAAAAAAGAAAGGTTGTTCAGATGACGAAGTTCATCAGTTCATGCCTGGTAAGCAAATTTAAATACTGAAGATTTCATTTATCTAGAAATTAAATTCAGTAGTACTGGAGGATAGAAAAACATAAAAAATGGACATTAACAAAGGGGAAAATTGAATTGTGGTTGCTGAGAAACTGTACACAGCCCATTCCAATGATTAAGGTGTTATGATTTGAAAGAATATATGGTGGAATCAAGATGGGGTATATGCAACTGAACTTTGGGGAATAGAAGAGAAGTGGGAGAAAATGGTACTTATTTTGAGAATATTTTCTAATCTGCTTTGAGGCATTCTTTAAAATACAACTAATATAGAAGCTAGTTGTGGTTTAATGAAATACCAACCAAGTAAACTTGTTGAATTCCAAGCTTTCGACCATCCAAATTCTATGACCTTCCTCAATGTATTGAATAGGCATACCTATCAATGTGCATTTTTACACCTAAAATAAGGGCTTGTGATGAAATGTTCTAGGCCTAAGTTTAGGGTACCTCCCCGGCATTTGCCATTTATGACTGAAGAAAACCTGGAAAAAACCTCAGTCAGAGAGGGCAATCCTGGTGGAATTTGAACCCCAGCCTCCTGCTCATGAGTCTGTGCCTTAACGACCTTGGCCAGATGACAAGGCAAATCATTGATGATAAGCAATTGCTTCCGAAACATATCTTAATGTTGTGTAAGTAAATGGAGTTGGTATAAAAATGTTTAATATATTAGTGTAGAATTATGCATAACTAATCCAAAACTTTGCTGGTAAAATTTTTCATTAAAACTAAAATAATGTTTGATGATGCACAGTTCTGTCAAACTGATATGACCATCTATTAGTAGGTGTAGAAGCCAGGTCTTAAACAATTTACGTATTTTTTCTAGGAATGCTGGAGAATAACACAGAGATATAAATGATACAAGAAGGCCTTCAGAAGAAATGTGTACATCATATAACAAATTATTTATGAGGAAGTCACTCAAATTTTACTAGTTTTATTCCACTTACTTATTTATTCCTCATAAATAATTTGTTATATGATTTCATATTTCACTGTGCAAATCCCAAACTATTCAAAATTAAATGTGTACATTCTTGAGTGTGAGGAATATTCGACAAAAGCTCATACTGCTAAAACATTGATAATGGAATTGCATCATATATTTGGCTGCAGAATTATAACCAGGTGTTTATCACCTCCTGAATCTAAAGATTTAACAGTCAGTGATTTTTTCTCTGGGGAACTTTGAAAAATAAAAGTGTATACCAGTAATTCTCACACATTGAATAAAGTTAAAGAAAAATATTCTAACAGAAATTAGGTCTATCAGTGCAGAATAATTGACAAGTAAGGTAGTTTCTTAAGATGTAATTGTGGTTTATTCAAAATGGACCACACTTCCAGCTTCTTCTGCAAGAAGGGTGAGGTACAAATTTCATTTATTTTATTTGTAGTATCCAAGTTTTCAAAAGATGAAGTGCTGTAGTGTCATGAATTTGTAGATTAGATGCTGGCAACTGCAATGGGATGGCACTAATAAGTGGAAAATGGAAGGTTTAAATGTGCCTCCAGGTAGATAAATACTAAATAAGAGTGGAGGAATAGCTTGCTTTCAGTTGGAGTTATGGAGAGTGTGAGGAATGTTCCCTCAGGGTCTACATGCAATACATGGGGATGCTGAGGATGTAGTGTATATTTTACTGGAATGCCAGGATACTAATGAATGGAGAGAAGGATTATTGAAATAGATATGAATTGAAAAAAGTATATAATGCCTGGATAAACTTTCAAGATCAAGTGCAGTTAAGGAAATTAAGGGAGCTTTTATGGAGAGAGAAGTTGAAATGGAAGAGGCTGTTGGAAGAGCTTTGAGTTTGCATTTGGTATATTTTAATCTATATAGAACAGAGGTGAGAAGGTGGGTAGTAATACTTCTGACAACCTGAAAACAGTTCTTTCCACCCTAGTTTTTAAAAATGTACAAACACTTATTCATCTCATTGAACAGATATCTGTACAGCATAGATTTAAAAATGAACTTTTGGAATTATTGTATTTCTGTTTTTATAGCTCTCATGAATTTTTTGAGACAGTAATAAATTATACACATAAAGAAGTTGGTATTACGTGACACTGTAATTTCTAACTGATTAAATTATCACAACAAGTTTCAAGAGCTTCAGCTGGGGACCAACTAACATTGGCAGGTGACAATGTGACCTCTGGTGGTTCCAATATACAGTGAAACAGGAAGTCCATTGGCAAAATGTCAAAATTCACAACACAATGCATATTCTTTAAAATGAAAATCTTTTCCCATTTTGCTAATTCCCTGGGATTGTTGGGTAGCTTTCAACAGTTTGGTTTCTTTTGTGATGTTATGATTTTAAGTCCAGAAATGGTCTGGAACTGCTGAATTATCCACCTGTTCATATCTTACTTTCTAAATTCTTCTCTCGTCCTTGTCTCTAAATTTCTTATTGTTCTGCCCTATATATAACTGATCACAATCCAAATAATCTATCTGATACATTCCTGCCTTTTCGTTGAATGGAATAACAACTTTTAGGTCCTGTTCAAAAGATTCCCCACGTTAAATTTATTTTGTACTGTAAACACAATATAAGTTTTTTTTAAATATTTTCATGAATACCCTGTTTGCATATGGATAGCATGTAAATTTTTTTAAAATTAATGTTCTTTATCTGATCTTCCTATCTACTAACAAACAGTTGAATCCATTGTTGAGGGCAGTATTGATGAGGTACTGGTATTTTGCTGTGTGGTTTTTCTGTTGAGTGGGATGTTTACTAATCTATGGGCAAGGCTGTTAATAATAGCATGTTGGTGTGGTTTAGGGTTGAAGCTTTTATTCTTTTTTATGATTATCTGTTGTTATTGATTTGGCTTACTTACGGATGCTCTTTAACATCTCAGGTCATCAGTATACCATTCAATTCAGGGCTTGAAACAGCCAACAAATTTTGCTCAGAGATCTCTTCTTTCAGGCTTCAGATTCTTTGTCATGCTGTAAATGTATGACATGGGACCCATGACTTTACTTCCCTTCTGAAGGAACCCATACTTAGGAATTTTACATCCAAAAAAATCCATCGACCCTGACCAGGTTTGAACCTGCAATCTTGGATTTAGAAGGCAAGTATGACTATCTGTATGTGTGGGTTTCCTATATATACAAAATTGAAATTATGTTGCTTCTTTTGTAAATTTTAAGGTCCAAAAAGGGCAAACATTCTTCCTTTTAGATTTCTAATTTCTATAGGATGTTTGCCTTTTTTAGACCTTAAAATCTACAGAAGAAACAATATAATTTCATTTGATATACATAAGAAATCCAAACATACAGATAATCACACAAAGAATTATAGCTTCAACCCTAAACCACACCAATACACTATTATTAACAGCCTTGCTCTTAGATTAGTAAACATTCAGCTCAATAAGGAAGAATACATAGCAGAATACCAGTACATCACCTGCTCTCAACCATTTGCTAGTAGATAAGAACATACATTTCAAAAAACTTAAAACATATTAAAAACACTTCTACTCTCTGCATGACAAAGAACATCATATTAAAATTTTACATATAACAAAGAACATCATAATAAAAATTTACATATCATCTATGGGCAAACAGGGCATTCATAAAAATTTTTAAAAAATTTTATATTGAATTTATGGCACAAAAGACATTTAGCATTGGGGACCTTTTGAAAAGAATCAAAAGTTATTATTCCATCCAATAAAAAGCCAGGAGTGTATCAGATACATTGTTTGGATTGTGATCAGATATACATAAGCAGAACAATAAGAAATTTGGTGTTAAGGACAAAAGAACAGTTTAGAAATGTATGATATAAACAGATGGATAAATTAGCAGTTCCAGACCATTTCTGGACTTACAATCATAACATCACAAAAGAAACCAAACTGTTGAAAACTACCCAACAATCCCGAGGACTTAGTAAAATGGGAAGAGATTTTCATTTTAAAGAATAAGCACCACGTTATGAATTTTGATATCCTACTAATGGACTTCCTGTTTCACTGTATATTGAAACCAACAGAGGTCACATTGCCATCTGTTAGCATTAGTCAGTCCCCAGTCGAAAATGAGAGTGAAAGCTCTTGAAACATGTTCTGATAAATTAATCACTTATGAAGTACAGTGTCACCTAATATCAACTTCTATATATGTATAATCAATCAACTTTACTGTTTCTAACTTCTGTTAAGTTTACAGTAATAAATTAATTAATTATGCATTATCTAAGTAGATATTACACAGAATAATTTTAATATTTTATTGATTGCCATATGTACATATTTTATATACATTACATGTCATTATTGTAATTATTTTATTACTTTTTATATTGATGGCAAGATAAGTAATGTATTATATTATAGTTAAGAACTATTTGTATGATGCCATTTTGCATATGTAACACTTCACCTTATTGAATGTTTAAATGACATGTCCCATATTTTGTATATGATTAATCAATGAATGCAATAAAAATGAAATGAAATGTTTATCAGCCAGAATAGTTTAATCCTTATTAATCTTAATTATTTATTACTCATAATACTGCTTAATTTAAAAGTATTTTCTTTTGAAACATAAACAGAAACTGATTAATTTCTTTGAATTAATTCACAAACAGAAAATTACAATGTTTCGAGCCAGTAAGTTGGTTATATATTATGACTCAGAAGGAAACAATGTACAAGAGTTTTTCATTATAAAGGAGACATGCACGTGGAAAGGATCTTGGATTGTCCAACTGATGGAAATGTTATGAAGAATTGGGATGGGTGATATATGGGGAGAAAAGAATATATTATGAGCTTTTGGAAAAAGGTAGGTCTTAGAATCAAAGATATCTTTGAGTGATAAGAAAATCTTTAAGGTCATATCAAGTTATGAAACAAGAATGGAGAAGAGAAAATTATATAAATTTGTTTGATAAAATGGGTAGAGAAGGATTTGCACAGGCAAGAGAAGAATAGTTAATTTTAGGGGTTGTAGAAGTCTGGATCTTATGTGTGGAGAAACAGTAAACAGTTTTCATAATTTGTTTCACTTTGAAGAGATTAAGAGATGGAAACAAAAGATATGGCTAAGGAAATGGAATAATATTAGGAATGAAATATTATGGAAAAGGAATGTAAATATGGAAGGGGAAAATTATGAGAAACATGATAGGAGAATGTTTGAGAAGATTAAGAGACAATTGAATGATTGTAAATTTTTAAAATTTACCAACTATGAGAATATCTAAGGAGGGGGAAGTGGGGGCTTTTTGGATGGCATGATTAAGGAGAATATAGAATTAAAGACAAGAATATGACTTCATCACTACAAACAACCTGGAGTTGCACTGGACTGGCCACAGCAGTGGAGTGAGTATACCTTGGAACTTCAACCTTGCTCATGGCTGGCTGTTCATGCCTATGCTCCCAATGGGGCACCTCCAGGAGGAAGAGATGGGGTAAGGAACATCCTGGGTTGCCAAGGATCCATGGGTAGGGATTGCACACATGTGTTCCCTAACATATTTTATAGATAGGCTGTATTGATGAACATAGGGACATACAGGCAACTTAAAAATAGTTTTCTACAAATTTGTAGTTTTCCATGCATTACAAAATTCTTTGAGTTCATTTTTAGGACATTTTCTACTGAATATTCAATGTTTACAAAATTTTGAGGAACTTCAAATATCTATTTAATTTTTTGTCATCAAAACACTCTTAATGCTTCACTTACTTGTCATAAAATGTGGTACATGTTTCGAAGACGTTCGTTTATGACAAGTAAGTGAAGCATTAAGAGTGTTTTGATGACAAAAAATTAAATCAAATTGATTAGCTTCACTGTGTTTAGTTCCATATATAATTTTTAAATAAATTCAAATATCTAATTCTATTTCCTCAGCACTAGAATGAGTAAGATAGGGTTTTAAGACTGGAAGACTTAGTACCTGCTGGAGAAACTCTTTGTCTGGTTGAACAGACTCCTCCCAAGGTGTGTCTGAATTTTCTGCATGCTGGAAAACCACACGTGTGTCTTTAAGAAAATTTTTACCAAGGATGAACAACTCCATGCCTCCAGTGCAAGGGCAAGCTACCAGAGATTTCTTGCATATCTCTGGTACTCCTGGGGGCTGAGCTGAAACAACAAGAAGTAGGAATTACTTCATTATACAAACAAATTGATACACATAAAATGAATTTTTAACAGAGAGATGCACTATAGACCATGAATACCAAATGCAATACCAATGAAAAAACTCATAAAAATATGAACTGCTTCAAAGAAACTTCATACACTAATAAATGACCAGTTACAAGTATTTCGGAAAGTTCGTTGTGGCTTTAACCACTTTTACCCATTTGCAATAATGTTTAGCCTATTCACAAATGCAACTCATTCATTCATTATATTATTATTAAAAAAAATTAGTTATTAAAGCATTATAAAATAAACTGTTTGGCAGTGAACACTGTATTTATTCTGAAACAAACTGATTACACTTACTGCACACAATAGGGTGTGAAGTAGCCTGCAGAATCTCTGAGGAGCCATCAGAATGTGTAATGGTCGTGCGGAACACCATACGGCATCGTGTGGATTTCTTCTTGTTGCGTGCACCAGACTGATCAGGGAACCTGTGCTCCACATCCACATTCCTCTCCTTGAGTATCCCAACACAATCACAACTGTCAAGACATCCCAATGTTAGCACTCCACTTCACATGGACAATTAGATGTACCATGGATGAACCGAAAGAAGGAATACATACGTGATGACCATATCCTTTGCAGGGTCAAAGTCTACTTCAATGACCACAGTACCATCAATTTTCCTCTCCATACAGGGTGTGGAATTTTTGCCACTAACTCGGCAGGCTTGATAAAACATGTGTGGTGTCACGCGTCCAACATCCGTTCCAATGAACACTTGTAATGTTGCTGGTTTGTTGTATCCAACAAGCTAGAAGTGTGGAATAAATGATAACATAAGTTATATGCTTCATAAAAATGCAATCTCTAATTGGATATGCAGTATAAGCACATTTTCTTTAAAATGTTTAATTAATGCATTTTATTCAAATTAAACTGTGGCTGTAAAATTGAATTCTAAAATGAAAGTATAATGAATGAAATTCACATAAGACCCTTTGTACATCAAGAAGATACAATTTAAACAGATGTTATTAATTTAAAATGAATGATAGCAAACATATTCTTTAAAATGTTCTTCTGATCTACTCTTTGAATATGTATCAATTGAAAAATTATTTTATGCTACTGCAATGATTTTCATTTAAATTTTTTCTATGAATAGAAATATTACCACTATAGACATGATTCTTAATTTATTCAGAAATTGACACCATAATCAGAGGGCTGTTGCCCTCATACATTTTTAGGAATAGAGTAGATAATTTTATTTTAGCTAGTTTGCTTGAACTTGGCAATAATTTACTTCTAATGTAATAATGAAAGTCATGCGGGATGAATGCAACAACAGAAAAGTTAAAGATTGAATCACATTATTATTTTATCCATTTCACTTGTGATCTACATTTCAGATTTTCTTGCATGAGTAAGTAACTGCCTCTCTGTCCCCCTCCCCCATTTTTTAAAAAATCATAAATTTCCATTCGATAACCAAAACACTAATGTTTTAAAATAAAACATTTAAAGTGAACATAACCGATTAGCCTACATTTACTATGTTATACTGATTTTAAAAATTAGTTGTTTAATTGATTTTTCACACTTGGTAAATTTTAAATCATCTGCTTTCATAAATATGTTGCCCTTCCCTCAAAAATATTCTGCAGGTGCCGCCTTTGCAGTAATATGTCTGCATCATATTGTTTGATTGATTGATTGATATTATGGTGCTACTTAATTAAAAAAGTGTAAAATTGAAACAAGATGGATCAGCTACATTCTTTGTTGAGGAACACTGTTCAGAATTTCCAAAGTCACGGAAATGTTACGGGTATTTATAAATGAATTTCCCGCATAACATTTCTATCATAAAGTAATACAACATATTACATTTGGAAGGAACCGCAAATAATTCCAACATGTCCACAAGATGCATGATCGTCCCAAGTTCTCTCTGTTATGCCAGATTAACAATCGAAAATGAAAACTGTAATTTTTTTTAAATCATGGACGGACAATTACACTGGACCGCAGAATATTAAGAGATTAAATAAAATTTGCTGCCCAATTAAAAAAAAAGAATATCCCTTTGAAAAAGCTCTAAGTACCATGTTCATGAAATAAGGGCGCAGTAGTTGAAAAAGACCACTGAAAAATTGGGGAGGGGAGGATGATCTAATTATATGAGAAAATGCCATGAAGGAATTTTTCAAAGGAATAAATGTAAGTGCACTACATGCCCACATGCGCTAAGAACTCAAGAATTGCAGAAATTGGGGGGATTAAATCATGCTCTTCCAAGTTGCTTTAATGTCAATAGCTTCTAAACCATTAAATATCATACCAACTGTCACATTTCTTGCTAGGTAAGAATATGCAGTACATGGTAAAACTTACAGCAAGTCATACTTGAATTAATTACTAATTATCTTTGCTATTTAAGTGCAAAGATATCCCAGATCTGTAAAATTGTTTTGGTCAGGGGATAACATAGCAAATTAATTTCCTATGATGTGATAAATGGAATAACAGAAATATTATCTAATTAAGTAATTCAGGCCATTGTTAGTAAAATTTTGAAGGTAAATTATTTTCAATTCTGTTAGATGAAATTTCCTACATATGTGTTAGTGATCAGATCTTTGTGTATAAAGACTGCTAACAGTGACAAATTTCATGTTGAAGAGAATTTTATGGAATTTTATTCCACCAAAAGAAGCAATGCGATACCATTAAAAACTGTCAAAGATGGTCATCAGATTGGATTTACTGATAGCACATTTAAAGGTGTACATAGCGGTCTTGTATTGAGTTTAACAATTATTGTATTGAAACATGTGCAGAAACAACTCCCCCCCCCAAAAAAAAATTAGGTGAACTCTGTAACTAAGTATGAAATATGTGTACCTATATTACCCAATAATTCATGCATACTTTCTTGTCCCATGCCTAAAATCAAAAGATAGCATTTATGTGTACAACAGTATAATTTGTAGTATTCTTGTGCTAAAACTAAAACAAAAGTATGCAGCTGTTCAAAATGTGGGTTATATTGCATATAAAACAGTTAATTTTCCACTTAATGAGTGGAAATCTAAGTTAAAAGTAATCCAAAGACAAACTTTGGCAGCTATGATGAAGAATTCACAGGCTAAATTTGACATTTTGAAATGTTCATCTGTTTTAAACTTATGAAAATAAAAGGCTGAGGCACAACATTACACAAAAGTAGGTAGATGTTAGGTAGCACATAGTGATAAAGACATAAATGATTATGCTTCATATGTTATCCCTAAATGATACCCCTAATATTATACACAATTTAAAGTGCATTCATTTTTGTGCTGTCCATTTTAACTTCATTGTAGATATCTTTTAGAAGAAACTATGATTAAAGAGATATTTTATTGTTGAAATGCTGATAATCATATTTATTCACAGAAAGAACAATCCGAGTAGTTGCCATTGGTTGCAGTATATATTTTGATTTACATTATTATGTTAGCTCTTATTTGATTAATTTTCACCCAAGCCATATCTAAATTTTAATAGTTTGTTAGTCAGCCTTATATGGTTAGTGCACAAAGGGCTGTCACACCTAAGAAAGTATTTAGAATCTGGAATGGAGCTCTCTCACTCTAAAACTGATAGCTATTTTAATTCCCATTATCTACCTTTTGAGGATATTTTTAAAAAACAACCTTTCTGTTACACATAGTTCAGAATTCTATTATGAAATTCAATGAGATGCAAATAGTGACCATAATCTCTTTTTTATTCTGTTGTTCATGATAAAGTTATATCAGTAGAGCTGACAACAATGCAAAAAATAAATTTAATGACCACTTACTTTTACCACTGGGAATCCATTGCCTGTGCGGTCTTTAACTGCACCACGGCTCCCTTCTGTTTGGTAACGTGCTCTATGCTGCTGCTCTGGCTGACACAAAATTTGCAAATGTGTCTTTCCATCTCTGCTCATGCCCATTAACTGGGTGTTCAGAGTTACTGTAGATGACAAACGTCTTGCAGTCACAGCTTGATTGCGAGACACAATGGCTGACGTCCGTGGCATATTTACTATATTTCCAATAGATTCACTTTCCCTTTCTACCAACCTGCTGCAGTCACAAAATCAGCATGACAACATTTAATGCAATGTATGCATTATATGATGTGCATCATCAAAGATAAACTTTTAAATTTTCTATGATAAACATTATTTTTATTCTGCAGACTACGCACCTATCTGTTTTTGCTGTATTTTTCCCTCTGTTCACAGATTCTGGGAAGCTGAAATTGTCATTTGGATCATCACTTTCTAGCTTGATCTCCAGCTTCTTGCGCTTGACACCAGTCTGCTGAGGAACACAAAAAAGTTTAGACATGGACCCCAATTTAATCACAATTCGACCAGATGCAGTTCTAGACACTAAAAATTCTGGGCAGAGAATTTTTAACACCTTGTGGAAGAGTGAAAACAGTATAAAACCTATAATACTAATAAAGAATGATAGAGAGAATCTCCAAAGAATGATAGATTAAAATAGTACCTGCATAAAGAAGAAAGATTTTGAGATGTGCAAGCATTATAGTTAACCTTTTAGTTACCTCACTAAACTAAAACTCTCTGTTCCAAATAAATGTGCTTCTGAATTACAATTTGCTGTCAAAAAGTTTCATTACATGTTGCTGATTTAGTTATAATATGGTAATAAAATGAAAATTATATTTAGTAACCTGTAAAACCTCAAAATTTTGGTATACTACACATATTTTATATAGTTAATGCAAATAATATAATGTTTTTATTGGGAACCAATTGATTTTAATTATCCAGGTTGTAAAATAAACAATGGATAGGGGCAGACCATGGCCAAGCAGTTACACTGTTCGCTTCCTACCAAAGTGACCCTGGTTCAATCCCAGAGCTGTAAGTGGATTTTTGATGGAATAAGTGACATTTGGATAGGTTTTCTTCAGGATCTTTGGTTCCTCCTGTTGCTCATTCCACCATTGCTTCATCTTCACCCTCATATATAATGTAATCCTCCAATTTCTTGATGCACATATTCAAATGGACTATGTTACTGCTATCTAACAGCAAATGGAAGAACTCAATAAGCCAGGCATTGGACATCAACACCATAAAAAGGAGAGAGATATTAATATAAACTTAGTAGAATTCAAAATGTATGTGGTACCATTCATGGACTTACAACTAAGAATATTAAAGTGATTGTAACTATTTAACATATAAAGTCATACAAAATCATTGCATAAAAATGGTTCATTCAGGCTCTAGTTTAGACTTACTGATTTTGAACATACAAGTGAATTTTAATTTAATACTTTTAATACTTAATAATTAAACAAATTCAATATCTACTATTAAAGGTGATTCTGATACTTATTGTGTTTAAAAACCTTTCTAATGATTTTTGATCCAGAAAGTCATTCAGATCCTCCATTGGTGGATTACCATTTATACAGATGGTATTTAAGGTACATACGAGGGTTTGTTCATCAGTTTCCAGCCTAACCATTTTCTAGGTATGATAAAGACAAAAACTATATTTTATTTTTCAATACAGTTACCCTTTATTGCAATACACTTCTCACATCTTTGAATTAACATTTCAATCCCCCCCCCCCCAAAAAACAAAAAAGCAGTCAGAAGTCTTGTTCGCAAAATGGGCATTAACAGCACCCATCACTTCTTCGTCACAATTAAATTTCCTTCCTTGAAGTTCCTTCTTCAGTTTTGAGAAGAGGAAATTGTCACTAAGAGCTAGATCTGGGCTGTAGGGTGAATGGTCAATCCATTTGAAGCCACATTACTTCACAGCTTCCTTTGCAACAAGAGCTGTAGGCACAGACTCGTCATGAAGAAGGTGCAATACTCAGCTTTCCTCACCTTTTCTCTTTGATGGAAGCACATAATCTGTGCAGTATACCAGCTTAGTATTCCCCATTTACTGTGGTGTTCCTCTTCTTGAAGTCAATGAAACGTATTCCTTAACAGTCCCAAAAGATTGAGACTATGCTCTTCTTGGTTGACTGAGTAACCTTGGCCTTTAGAGGCAGTGCTTTGCTAGCACTCCAGTGATTCTCTTTTGGACAAGGAATCATAGTAGAGAACCATAATTTCATCTCCAGTAACAACGGTTTGCAAAACTTCTCTCTTGTTGCCATGGTAGAGTTCCAAAAATGCCTGACAATAGATTACTCATTGCTGCTTTTGTACTGAGGAAAGAAGTTCAGGCACTCATCTTACATTTACCTTATTCATGTTTAAATGTTGATGAATAATTCAAAATACTGTTGTATAGGATAGGCACTACCTTGCTGCTATTTCTGTAATTTTTGAGCCACTGGTCTTCCATAATTTCTCCTTCCATAAGAGAGATGTTTTTAGGAGTGAGCAACTGCAAGGTCACTCTTCGTCTTCAATGCTTTCTTGAGTCATTCAAAAATGTTTGGCCCTTTCTATTACAGTAGAATATGAGGGGGATGCTTCCTCATATACACCGTCCAATTGCCGTTTAATTTCATTTGGAGTAAGTCCTTCTTTTGTGAAGAACTTAACAGCTGAATACTCCATTATGAACATGTAACGATCTTCTACACATAGTCTTCTTTATGCAACTATATCTGAACAACTAACACAGCGGAGCAGAAGTTACACTGCAATTATTTACTTAACAGATAAGGTATGGCACCAGAAAGGATTTTGTAAAGATGATAATCCTTATCGGCGAGGATCGAAGCTCAGGACCTACCCTTGTAAATCAGGAGATCAGTGGTAGTATTTGAGACTACTAATCTGGAAGTTCTGGGTTCAAATTCCAGTAAGATCAAGCTATGTGGGTAAGGTTTTTTTGCAGCTTTTCCTTACCCTGAGAAGATAAATGCCCAAAGGTGCCAAGGACTCCAAGCTCATTTGCACAATCATTAATTCATTTCATTTCATTCATTTCCTACAGACTTACATCT
The DNA here is from genome assembly GCA_030762175.1 of Metallyticus violacea. Lineage (NCBI taxonomy): Eukaryota > Metazoa > Arthropoda > Insecta > Mantodea > Metallyticidae > Metallyticus > Metallyticus violacea. Next base: position 37,235,135 of record CM060833.1, read on the forward strand.
ATAACAGTATTCATATCCAATCTACAGACATCATGACAAGATCAATGCAGTCAAAGTAACAATAAAAAAAATAAATAAATAAAAATAAAAAAAAAGGAGAGAGTCAGTTACTAATGTTATAAAAGATCCTCTGGGGTAAGGGGTACAACCTGCAATTGAATCTCATCTCCATTCTAAAACTTAGCAGGAGTGCTGTGAACATGTCTAAGATTCATGTCAATGGAGATTCATTTTTATAAGTTTATTGTATTGGCAAAGGTGGCTGAGGATGTTAAGCCATATATTCATGAATGGAAGGTCTGCAGTTCCAATCTTGACAGGATCGTCCTCTTGACTTATGTCTTTTCCAGATTTTCGTGAGCCCTCATGACAAATGTTAAGAACATATCCTAAACATAGATCTGAAATGCTTCCTTCCTCTACCACAAAAAAAAGAAATAAATAAATAAAAGAAAACCCAATTCATATATCCTTAACGTCCACTATTTGTGACTGGTAGGTTCACCATACTTTAAAATGCTGAAGCTCTTCCGCTCATCAATGCATTCCGTGCACCTACCAAATTCATTTGTATGCTTGTATTAAAGAAAAGAACATTTCAGCACTGTCATTTTGGCCTGATATTATGAAAGGAAGTTGAACCATCTGCAAAATTTAATATAGCCATATATTTTTTTTCTTGAGTGTTTCCAAAAATATTTGCAAGCAGCTATTTTTATTATAAAAATGGTGGACATGTCTGCATAAATGCCGACATATGGAAACCTCAGTCCTTGGTATTCCAATAAACAGATGTTAAATAATATTATATAAAGTCTATTTTTTTTAGGAGATCATTGTTCCACTTTTTGTTGCAGTTAAGCAATAACACTTTTAACAGCTTTCAGAAAGTTGGATCACATGCACTTAAATAAAGTTCAACCATACTTTTTTCATTATATGTCATACTTTTCCTGATATTATAAATGTAGTGAACAAAAGTTCTGTAGAGCAATGCAGCATTTGGAGTATAAATTCCTCCACTGGCACAATTCCAATCTGATTGCTATAAGTCAAAGGACTGAGTTTAAGTTTTATAAAACCTCAGATTTATTGTTCCTTGGTACCTCAACAAGATGTTTAATGGCTCTTCAAAAGTAAACAATCCGATTTAACTGCAAACATTCACGTGAAATGCAGTGTTGCAACTCTTAATCACTTTGGACTCTTCTTAGACTCTATATGCAGTCTTCATTTTTTATTAATTTAAAATTAAAATGAGCTCACTGCCAATGGTATGTGGTCATTTTGAAAAGCCTCAGAAAAAACATTCCTATATAGTACGATTTTACACAGGATTTGCAGATGTACTCTTGATATATGCAACAAGTGCTTCAAGCAACTTAGGTACAGCCTTCTTTTGTGTACGGATGTTTAATAGAAGATATAAGAGCTCAACAACCATGGCAACAAAGGGATCTGTTAAAGATAAATTTCTACCCATCATCCTGCATTAAATGAATTACTTCACATTACTCCAGTATACACCTGAAAGTTTCAAGATGAAGGGGTAATCTGCAGTTCTGAAGGGCCTTAACTATGTATCGTGATTTCCCAGTCAACTCAAACTGGCCTACACTTAACATACAACAAAAAATCTACTTATTATATGATGCTCTCAATTTAGATGATATGCATACTCTAAATATTAAATTTACCTGATTCTGGTCCAAGAACCTTAAACCTGTCTTGACACCTACTGGATAATCCACATGATGGTCAAAGCCAAGTCCAGAATCGTTTGAGTTGTCACAAGCATCTACTGTAGTTCTTTCCTGTACCCTTGCTGTGGACAACAAAAACAAATCCATTTAAAATAATAAAAGGGGGAAATCTTGAATTTGTTTATGTAAAGTTTATATTTACATCTTTGTAACATAATGCCTGAAGCAAAAAAATATCTTCCATAGTAGAATTGTTAATGTTGAATGGTTTCAGGCTGCTGCCTTTAATGAAATACATTGCAATAATTTTATTGTAGAGGTCTTATGTAGGAGAATCTATCATGTAGGAGAATCTATGATGTACAAAGCAAAATAATACAGTTATATGGAGATAAAGAACTTAATATTAGATGCTGATTATTCAGTTTTAAAGCAAAATAAAGTAAAAATTTGCCTTAGAATGCTGTCAAATCTGTTTCATTAGTAAGAAAATTTTGATTTGAATAACATAATTGGAATTTTCAAAATTTAGCACTATAAAATTTTCTAAAATATTGGGTTAATAATGTGGCAGTATGGTACTGAACAGTGGTAACTTCTTTATTGTGTTATGTAGTCCAGGCTAGAGGAAGCTATCCAACTGGCTGCATGGCCTAATGGATAAGGTGATAGACTGTGGTTTCAAACATTATACGTTTCAGTCCTGAAAAGTAGGTTATTTATTTACTTTTTGTTCTCCCTCCCCCCTCCCAAAATTTATTATTTAGTATGCTCACACATAAACTATTGAAGTGAAAAAGTAATCAGCAGAGTCAAACTTGATAATAATGATCTTCATTGGTCAGTGGCTTAATGCCATAATATTGAAATCTGATTAGGCAGACCGCAGACCTATCTCAAACAGCTCATGTTTTATATAAATTTTATATAAGTAAAATGCAAACTGTAATTTAAACAGTTTCTGCAATGCAGTACTACATGTTGATTTTACAAGAAACATAAACTGACTGAAGGACATGTGTTTGTAGTTATAGAAAGAAGACACTGAACTGGACTCAAAATCTCAAATCTTGGTCTGAGACTGACTGGACAAAAGGGAATATTTTATTATTTGTTCCTGAAATTTAAAAAAAGGGTGTGTGTGTATAAAAGTTTAATTAGAGTAGTTAATTAGATTCAATAAGTTATTATGCAACACTACACTGGTGGTCATATTTCTTTCATTCAATTTCATTTGGAAAGGCTTACTTTCTCAATGAACATGAAAATGATGGAAAACAAAGACTGATTTGTCCAGCACTGTGTGCTGCATATGTGTGAGCATACACATACTTTCTTTAAATGAAAGATACAGACAGTAAGAGCAGCCATACCCACACGCGCGCGCGTGCATCTTATGTGTGTGCATGTGTGCACGTATGCTTGTAAGTTTCATTTTATTGTTAGACCATCTGGCAATACCCATATATGAACCCCAGCATATTCTGGGTATAGAAAAATAGGTCAGCACAATAATTAGCACAAATAAAGTAGAGAAATGGGCTATCAAAAATGCCATGACACATTTAAATATTTATAAAAGCCAAAGGTGGTGTAGCAAATTATTAATTTCCTTTATTTCACAAAAAATTATAACCTTAAAATATTTTTTTTATAGTATGTTCAAGTGAAAACTATCTTCAAAACTTACTAATATTTTAGTAAAATGAGAAATAATTTAATTTTATTCTAATTCAATAGCTATGAACTACATTTGATGCTGAAAAGAATCTCCATTATATGTCTATTTATGAATGATTAAAACAAAAAAAAAGTTAAGCGATAATGGGGCAAGAACATAAAAAAAAGAAAGCTTACTACCACTGAAAAATGCTTTGGAATAGCACAGAAATAAAGTTTATACAATAAGAGCAAGTAAGAGATCAGAAAATGTAAAAGAGCAATTTGGTTTAATGCTGAGGGAAATTCTGTTTTGTAATATTTTTCTTCTATTTGTTTCTGTTTTGCACTGTAAGTTTCTATGTTATAGTACATAAGTTCACTACTGAAAACTGTGTTATTTATGTGTACTTAAGTGCCGATAAAAAATTAAGAAAGATGAAATAGGTATTAACACCACAAAATCTGATTTCCATTACTCCTCTTACAAAGGAATGTACCATGTAAACTTTTTAAACATCTGGAAAAAAATGCTTCAAAATTAGGAAAGGCCTTTAATGAATTAGAAATTTCTCCAGGAGAGGGCTGAAAGGAATGGCTAAGGAATGTCAAATTTATGAAGTGGATAAAAATATTTGTATTGCAATTCTACATTTCTCATTAGAATATCTCTATTCAGCATTTAATGTTTTCCATATTAACAATTATTTGCTGTGCTTTCATTAAAAGTGGATAGTCATTGGTTCTGGCTTATTGTACATGCTTTTCTATGGTGCTCTATGTGCAAAATGACTGGCACATTTATGAATTTAGTTTACTATGTTAAGTGAGCAGAACTATTCAAATTACAATTACAAGTTGCTGCAACTTTAAGCCACAATGTGTGAATAAGTTTTAATGAAATTCACTGTATGAGATAGGGCATTCTGCTGTTATCCAGATTTTGTTGAACTTTGGTATTGACTTATTTCTAGAAAGTGATGCATCACAACAAATATGAATGTCTTATCATGTCTGTTTGCATCTTGGTACACAGAATTAATAACACATGCTTATACTATTACAAGAAGACAATGATCATCTTTAATTTTCATGCTTGATTCTTTCTCTAATTACTATTGTTACAGGTCTACAGAAATGACAACACAAGTCTTTAAATCTCTCCAGTTACAATTACAAAAGCACTTGCACATATTTTTGTGTTAGCAACCTTTACATTTCCTAAAAATATGTTTAACATTAAAAACATTTCTTTTATAATTTTAATTTAAAAAAATCAATGATTTTTGCTGCTAAGGTAGCAGAATATTTGCTTACAAAACTACACATTGCAATAAACAATCTGGATTAAGCTTTTCTGTTAATTCTTTTCCTGAAAATAACTGAAAATGCCTTCAAATTTGGGTGCCAAGTGACTCCTTGCTCATTTTTGCCACATTAATTCATTTCATTTACCATTCTAAAGATACTTAGTAGGTAGCACAATTTAAAAAATAATATCAAAGTGTAGTTATAACCATACAGAATGTGCCTTTGAGAGACCAATTTCATATATTGGAAGAAATAATTAATGAAATTGGTATAATTTAGGAACAACAATTCATAGCTGTTCAAAGATAATATTTTTTTTACACATTTCCTCCTGGCTTATTAGCTGTGAGAAAGAGCACATCAGGAGTTAAAATAAACTTTAATGATTTGTGATGGCCTTGACAGTGATTCCTGAAAAGGTTTTGTGAAACAAATAAATGGAATGGATACTGATAAAAACATAGGATTGTAAATGGTATAAAGAATACCAAGATAATCTAATGCCTGCATACAAAAACAATCTCTCTCTCTCATATACTTATGTACTACTGTAGTATCTGCTAAGATATTCTGATTAATTTCCAAGAGAAACTCACATGAAGCAATACGTTGTTGACCTACAGCTGCTCTCTTGGTGGCAAGCCCTCTCATCACCTTGCGATGGGCTCGGGAAGGTACAACAGGTGGTGTTACTGTTAGCTTCATTGCACCTATAAGGGCAGGACACAGTATAAATGCAATTGTGGTTTACCAACAAGTACTTAAAGTATATTCTCAAGAAAATCAGTGAAATGTAAAGTTCCAGGCTACAAATATTAAAAACATTACCAAAATAATTTCTGTACAATTGAAACACAATATGTAAAATCAGTAGAATGCAAAATATATCTTTCTCTCTATTAAGAATACTGCACTAATGTATTTTTTTCTTCTTGTTTAATCTCCTTTAAACCAGGCTCCATAAACGAAGTGTGTAATACAAAGAAAATTGCAGTTTGTCCGTTTGAATGAAAAATACAATTTCTCACTTAATCTACAATTTGCTTAGGATTCATTTTCAGAAGCACTAATCATTATTCTCCCTGCTGGGAGGGCACAAAGGAAATTGCATCCTAGGAATATCCATATTACCTCTGTCACCAGAACTATTAATATGGGTACAGAACATAATAGCAATCTTCAAGTCAGCTTAACCAGATGGGTAATGAATCCTGATGAATCAATGTTTAATAATATTTATTATGTTTCACATTTGCATGAAAAATAATGGAATTATTGCCGTCATAATCAATTTGGTCTTCCTAAATATGTATATCCAAAAATTTCAGGTTAAATTTCTCCTCTCTTGTTGCATCAATATTTCAAAACAGAACCTCTATCCTCAAAAAAAAAAAATATACTTTGCTAAATTTAAAATTTTCAATTCACAAACAGAACATTTCATAAACACAAATCGATTACTTCAATAGCATTTTTTGTTCCAAAAGAAAAAGCATTATCAATAACCAAATATTTAGAAAAGCATGTGAATTGCAATACTGCGCAATTTGAAGGTGGTGGTCATCCATTCTCTGGCTATCAGATTTCTTTTTCCCCTTTCATTCATTATGATCTGCTACATAATTTCACATTCATTTTAGCATTTATCTTCTTTTCTGAAAGATAATGTATGAGATTGAATAAGTTCATAAAATTTCACAAATACCTGTACAGCTGATAGATCTTTTTTCCCCCTTTTTTTTCTTCTTCTTTCCCTACAAAAATTAAGTCTCAACTATCTTTTTGATAAAGTCCTTGTTCCTCTCATTTGTCAATATAAAATATTCTTAAATTTTTAATTAATACTATGCAGAAGCACATGTTGTTGATTGTTTATGGTGTGTTTAATGTGTGCTCCCTTCTTTGTTCATTACTCTCTGGTTTGTTGCTGTATAATAAGAGGGAGATTATCTCCTTTTGTTATCCCTTTGATTTAAATAGTTTTAAAACTCTTCTATAATATAATGCTGGAGGGTTTATATTTCTTAGATATAGCTACTTCAGCATGGTAAGCTTCTTAATAGTTGTTTCAGTCAAATAATATATTTCCCAAGGAATATAAAAAGTGAAAAAGTTGCACAATACACTTGCTTTTTCCAGGCTTGATCTGTTGTGCATACAGCCATGGGTGTCTGTAATTTTTTGTTTCTAATGCAAGTATCTTATAGCCGTATATTTCCTTTCTTATATTCACTGGGTTAATTTTTACCTACATACATTCCAACGAGCACTCAACACTGGCAACAGGGATTCAGACTTATGATAATGCTTCTGTGCAGGAATTGTACTTAGACTGAATCCTTATACGGGTATTTTTAAAGTTGTTGGTGATTCTTTATCATATTGTGACAACAGTTTCCAATGGTCTGGTTATTACAAAGTTGTTAATTTCCTTTTTCATCTCCAAAAGACTTCCGTTTTTCATCTCCAACTGTACATCTCAACTATTCACACTGCTATAAGGGGTGAATTTTATCCATAGCAATTTGAATTAGTTCTATTTGCTTAAGGACACTTGGCGGTCACTACCTCAATAATTTAAGTTTGATTTTAATTTTCTTGGGTGATATCAAACATAAATTAATAAAACTTTGACACAGGATACAGCAATATGCCATTTCTAATGAGAAGACTCTGGCTTCCCAATATAATTAGATGATGTTCTGATTTTAAACAGGATTGAGTTTCAAGGCATAGTTACAGGTGAGCAATATATAACAGAATGCATTTCTTTGCATTTGGTATAGCTGGCAGAACAGAAATTCTGTAGGTGCGCTGCTAAGTGGTCAAATCTTTTTGCAGATTATATGTTTAATAGTGATTTTTCCAGGACAATATTTGCTCCTCTCTTGCTATTGTGTCAACCATCCTCATTTCCCTTCGGCTATCCACTGGATGTTTTACCTAAACCAGTTAGGTATCTAAATGTGTACTAGTTTATTTTATTGTTTCTGAATTAAGAGTGATTATTTGCTACTATTGCTTGTATTGCAGATATAGCAATATGTTCTGAATATCATTCATGCTTATAAATTTATAAGCTATTGAATAATTGTTGTGCATCTTACTAATTAGTTTCCCAAGTCTGTGCTTTTTATCATTATGGTACACTTATCTCCATAACCATTTAAAAATAAGAAATCAAACTTTTATTGGTTGTTTTTAGCCCAGGACATATAAAATATTACACTTAGGGTTAAAAAATGTTTACTATTTAAAACTTAAATGTGTAACTAGGAGTAAATTTTTTATGCATTATCTAATAATTATGTTTTGTCAATTCATCAGCATAACAAATATTTAGTTGGAATGTGTATAAAGTTCAATGGTACACATAAAATGTGCGTATGAAGTAACAGTTTACATAAAAAATGAACCTGAATTCTATGCCAGCAATGCAACTTTTTCGACACTTATTCCTTTGTTTACATAGTGTACATCGATAATCTGAACTGCATGCTATTTGTGTTATATGAATAATGTTCACAAAAGACTGCTATACCTTGTATCAAAATTTAACTAGTTTGCATTCAAAAACACCTGAGAAAAACAGAATCAGATATCACTTCTTTTATTGCCAACCAGAAGACCTCACTGACTACCTAGTGCTCTTAAGGGTTTGCAGCAGCCAGTTATCTCATGGTTGAGTAATAATACTGGTTTGGCAATGATTTTATAACTAGTTTTAGTGCATCACAGATTCAGCATTTGATCCCAGCTATCCTTTCAAATTAATTTAATGTTCCTTCTTGGCTGCTAAAGTATTCTAATGAGCATAATCTTTTTTTTCCGTTTTAGATTATCTACATTGTGGATGTATTTATTTCATTTGCAGCTTCTAGTTTTGATGTTTAAAAAAATATTACAAGACAAGCTATACCAAAATATAAAAGTATGATATAATACACTGCAGCACTGTAGTTTGCAACTATCTCTACTGAAAGAATTGTTTAATGATAAATGCATGGTCTACAAAGATAACGAGGCAGTACTAGAAAACAGATCCTTGTAAACCTCATGATAATTAACTAACAGGGTGAAAATGCAGTTCAATTGATTTTAGTGTAAAAAAAAAGTTTGTGGATGATAATGTGATTCAAGAAGACTATCATGTTACTGAGTTAAGGAATTTGCATACATGTGAACCTTACTCTTAGCATTTACAGCAATACTCTCTTAAATATAGATATTCTTCCCTAGAAAAACATATGGTCTGTGCTGAAAAGAGAGAAATGTTTCAATAGTATTGTGCAAATGGCCTCAAGGTTATCATAAAAACAGATATTATGTAATGCAAATAAAGAATATAAGCCTACATTGCTCATAAATGTGATTCATTTTTCCAAGATTTATAAAGTTGTGAAAAGGTGATCAGAGCATACTGAGTTCTATTTCAGTTCTGAATTTTGAGAGTCACATTTTAAGAGCAACATTTTTAATCATGGTCTGACAGACCACTATGGCCCTCTAGAAACTAGATTGCAGATACATTTAATAAATCTGAGAATTAGTCCTAAAAAGACAACAAAAAATCAAATTCAAATGCACTGCAAACCCTCTGCACAAAGAAATTACATTTCCATTGTAAAATTTTTCTCTCATGAAAACTTATGTTGAACATCACTTATTGTGTATGGCAATTACTTGCAGCATGCACCTATTGTACATGTATTTTTCTATTTTTTAAACTAATAAGATAGAAAGTATATGAAATTCACTCTGAGAAATAAATGGCTTTTAAAATACCATTATAATAAGCCTTAACATCTTTTTGCTATTAAAAAAACTAATATCTGTTTTTTCTATTACTGCTAATAAAAATAGAGATTCTAATTAATGCTCTTTTAAACATCAAATATGTGTAAGCTTGCATATATGAGCAAGAGACTTAAAAAAAAAAAAAAAAAAAAATTCTTACAAAGAGGTCAACAGTATTGTGGTTTGCAAAACTTTTTAATGTGGATTGTTGTTTCACTTAAAATAGCTTGGGTTACAAGGGTTTTCAGTGGTGTATAATTACTTTCTTTCATGAGACTAAGAAATACAGTGAAATAAAAAGATTTATAACAATATTTTTCTGACTTAGGGTGAAATATTATGAACATGAATTTTAATTCTATCTTTGCTGACTAATAATTAAATGTCAATGTTATTATAAGTCATGTTGATTTGTTTATGTACAAAGTAATCACTTTTGTCAAGAGCCTCATTCAGTCAGGTCACAATGTCATATACCATTAGAATTGATTTCCCTTAGTGCAATATCCTTTCATCTAATGAGGTTTCCATCAATAATGTTTTCTTGGTTAAATGGCTGCATATTAGTAGTTTTAGAAATTCTATTCTTTTCACACCTTAATTCTGTCAGTGCATGGAACCCACAATCTTGAAGTTATGCTCCTGGCCGAGAAGTTATTTCAGAGAAAAACGCACTATTTTAACGATTCTTTGCTTGTGAATAAAAGTAACCAAAATAACAAGAGCTCAGAAATGTACAGTATCAGAATGGTAGCTGAGCTTCGCACCATAATTTTACGTGGTGCGTAATGGTTGATTTAATTTATTTATGGACGCTGTTTATCGTCTCAAATCATTAGGCTCCATTCAATTCAGGGCGTGAAACGGCCGATAAATTTTGCTCACCGGTCTCTTTTTTCAAGCTTGAGGTTCTTTTACGTGACATAAATCTACGACACGGGCCTACTGTTTTACTCCCCTTCCGAAGGAAGACAAAAATTCATCGACCCTAGCCGGGACTGAACTCGCGATCTTGGGTCTACGAGGCAAGTATGGTTACCACTTGACCGCCAAGACGTGGCCAAGATCGATATCCCATATTATAAATGGATAGTAATACCATTATGACCTTTGGCGCATTGGCCGAAAAAATACATTTCAACATTATCTTTCATGTGTTGTAATACCTTAATTCGTTGGAATTAATATATTCTGATTATAACAATGTACAGACAAACAAAAATAGAACATACAATGACTTTTGCTGTTTTTTCTTAAATGCCAATGTTATTAAATAAACCAACTTGAAAAGTTTTATGTGCATAAATTTGGGAAAATTTGGGATCGCAAAATTAGATTTGGCATCACTGAGCTTAATATTGTCATTGTCATTGTTAATATTGATTAACAAAATTTAGAAAAAAAAAAAAAAAAGTGAGTAACGCCTATTATGAGCTGCTGTTGTGCAAACACGTACTGAATATCTGCAATTAGTGCATTATAAACATGCATATAATTAAGCAGTATTGCCGCATGTTACGACCACCACGGGTGGCCGAAACCGTTAAGGCGTAGACTCGTGAGCGGGAGGTGTGGATTCGAATCCCACCAGGACCGTCCTCCCTGATTGTTTTTTTTTTTTTTTTTTTTTTTTTTTTTTTTTTTTTTTTTTTTTCCTTTTTCCAGTCCTCATAAATGGAAAATGCCGGGGAGGTACCCTAAACTGGGCCTGGAATGTTTTCTTACTAAAAAAAAATCCTTTCCCAATATATCATTTCATCTCATGTATCATCGGTGTCCACCGCCTGTGGTGCCTCAGTAGTAAAAAGGGGCGTTAAACACCATTCATAAAAAAAAAAAAAAAGGCATGTTTCGAGATTATTTCCTGGAATACAGAAAAATGTATTTATCTTTTTTGTTCTCTTAATAACGCTCTATTACCAGCTTTATATATAGCATTGAGTTCCCTTCCACTCTATATATTGCCTGTATGAACTCATTTCTATTAGATTCTACAGACTTCCAGCCATGAAGAAGATTAGCGGCCTGAAAGCGATTGTATTAAGTCGCCCCTACACAGGAAGACGCATAGACACGCACTTCGTATGCGAATTAGAACATTGATGTGAAGCTCCTCGTCAGTATTATGTGTTATTCAAAATTTTAACGCGACAATACCTCAGAGCGGAGCAAGGACTGAGGATTTTACTTCATGTGCACAGCCAACAGTCTTCATGCCATACATAACAGGAACTCTGGATTTATGAAGTCCACCACTAAGAATTGGTGGAGGCGCACGAAATACTGGATTTGCACATTGTTGGCGTTCTCAGTGTTTACCGTTTTAGAGAGAGCCTTATGGTACCTTGGCAGCGTGTTACGTAAGACGGAGTAGACAAAAGCCATCAAGGTCTATCAGGGGCCGTTATCATACTGTGACGTCATCACTGGCAGATCGCTTGGCTTATTTGCCTAGCACCAACAACGGCTGCTATCGATTAACTGCCGACCGTCTTGCATGATGCTTCTGAACAGAGCGCCAACTCGCGCTCTCAGAGCTTCTGCCTTCAATTGATTGGTGACAGATAAAATAACTTCATACAAATATCTGCGCTCCCATTAGTCCGTCACTCCACAAAATATTAAAATAAAATAAAATAAAAATGCTACATATAAAAGTGTTACAAAAATATGATTTACAACAAATCCTTTTATGAGTTCTAATATCATGCAAAACAAATAAGGAGAGAAGTGGTTAAATATAAACCTGACTGATAATGGATGATATTTGAAATCAGGAATTTCAAAGAGGGCTCTGCCTACAAATTGAATCTAAAATACATAGTATTCCTCCAGATACAATTGCAAATTCAAACATAAGATGAAAATAAATGAATAAATAGCAACATAAAACAAGAAAATGGCAAGGTGCATGAATGTGAGGAATCGAAAATCAGAGTAAATGAGAGTTTTGATAACTGCTTAATAATTACATTAGGATTGCTGTGAAATATTAACACCCCTCATAAACCGCAATCGATCATTGCCCGTACAATAATTAACAACTCTTGTAAGTCAACTATTGTTAATGGTAGTTTATCAATTGTTATTTTCCCTTTGGCAAAAAATTAAATTCAACCCATTCATAATAAAAATGACTAAGTAATAATTCTAAACGAAAAAAATACTATATAATTTAGTCATTAACTTGACAAAACTAAACTCTCTCACAGTACTGCTGCCCCAGTGGTCTTGAAAGTTGTTTCCGGCGATCTGAAGATTTGAGAAATATTGAAAAAAATATATATGTAAATGTGAATTACTACACACTCCACATACAATTATGAGTGACTAATGACCAACATATTTTAAAGCACAGGTAGTGCAATACCGTGCTGATATGAATTGCGTAATTGGGGACACCACCAATGATGTGAAACAATAACAGTTCGTTAGGTGCAAAGCGCCACATCTTTCATGTAATGAGTCATGCATGCTTAATTGTAACCTAAATAAAAGCCATAAAACTGTATGTGTAAAATTAGACACTGAAATGCGTCCATCGCCAAATAAAGAAAGAGATTTAATCTCGAAGTTGTTCAATATTTAGTATTTAATGTGCCACCAAAATTGGGTAACGCACATATAATACAACGTAAGTTATATTGTACTGTTTAACACAAGCATACCGGCCTTTTCTGTTTTCTTTTTTCCTGGCTATCTAATCTTAATACGAAATAATTTTATATTCGAAATGCTGATCATCATAAATAATCTGCATTCTGGAATGTCTCGCGAATAACCCCATATTTATCATCTCTCTCCAAGAAAAATAGTACCATTAATCGAATTATTTTCATAGTTAGATCCCGGGCTTACAAGAAAAAAATTTAATGTTGTAATAAGCACAACAAATAGCGTTTATTAACTTCACAAAAATCGAGTAAAGAAAATAAGTGAACCTAACATTTTCTGCCTTTGCTTTGATGGATTGTCTTTATTTATACAAACAGAAAGCACTGATGTGGGTTCAACGAACAATGCAACTGAAAGACAGAAATTACAAATAAAATTCCTACTGTGTAAAACATGAAGGACTGACTGACAATATTGCGAACTATTCTACTGAAGTAGCTTCCAAATATGAGAAATGAACATTACACAGTAAAGGAGCTGAAACATCCTGACTTCAACTTTCAGCAGCTGACAAAACTAATGAAAAACGCATTCATAGGGAACTGTTGTTGGTTTGGTTTATTTACGGACGCTCTTTTACAGCTCAGCTCATCAGCGCCCCATTCAATTCAGGGCGTGAAACGGCCGATAAATTTTGCTAAGAGGCCTATTTTTCAGGCTTGAGGTTCTTTTACATGCCGTAAATCTATGACATATGATTCAAGGTTTTACTTTCCTTCCGAAGGAAGCCACACTTAGGATTTTTCGCACGAAAAAAAAATCCATCCATCCTGGCCGGGATTGAACCCGCGATCCTAGGTATTGGAGGCAAGTATGGTTATCAATGCACCACCAGCACCGACATATACAGAAGAAAATAATGGATACTTGGCTCAAAGTAAATTCTTTCGTGGACACAAAAGGAGCATCTCGAGTGGTGCAATACAAATATTTGATAAATTCTGAGCGATCACAATTTTTGAAAAGGGAAGACATCCTGTTTGCCCAAAGCAACTGTCAACAGCATATTTGAATTCTTTGCCACTTAGTTGAGAAAAGAAAAGGAAGGAGTCTTTTAAAACTCTGACGCACAAATGTACAGACTGCCGATGCTTCAGCAGATAAAATTCCACAAAGTTGCTATGAAGGATAATGTCCATGATAGTCCTGGAGACTACTGATAGGAAACTAGTACCCAGCCATGTTCAAACACATGAAGGGTGTTCCAGAAGTTCTCGGCCTGACTCAGAGATGTCGTAAGATGGTCAAATTACTACGGTTGTTGTTAAGTAGCATTTTCTAGCTGACGTGCTGTAAAGTTTCAGATACGTAAGGGTTGTCAATTATTTGTGAAGATCGTGTAAACAAACTAGTGTTAAATGTTTCAACAAAATGGATAAAAACTGAAATACGAGCTATGATAAAAGTACTTCGTTTTGAAGGGTTTAACTCCACATAAATATAAAAGAAGTTAGATTCCACATTAAAGGATTCTTTCTCTCTGTTTTCCACGGTTAAAAAGTGGGCTGCTGAATTTAAGCGTGGTCGCATTAATTTCAGGAAGATGAGCGCTCAGGGCGTCCCAAAACTGCTACGACCGACGAGATTGTGAAAAACTTAACAATATTGTACTCAGTGATCGCCTATTAAAGGTACGCGAGTGGTTTACATAGCAAAGATCTCGATAGACCGTGTCCATTACATTTTACAGGAAGTTTTTGATAGAGAAGCTTTTAGCTCGATGGGTGCCGCGTTTGCTAACAATGGACCAAAAACGCATTCGAATGAACATTTCGCAAGAGTGTTTAGATTTGATTAAACGCAATTTCAGTACATTTCTTTGACGTTTCATAACAGTAGATGAAACATAGATTTATCACTACACACCAGAGATGCAGGAGCAATCCAAACAGTAGGTGGCAAGTGAAATGCATCAAAGAAACCAAAAACGGTTCCATCTGGAGAAAAAGACATGGCTACGGTTTTCTGGGATTCTCATGGTGTGGTGCTCGTAGACCACCTCCAGGAGGACAGAACCATCTCTGGGGAGTGTTACGCTTCACTGCTGGACCAGCTGAAGGGTGCTATTCAGGCTAAACGTCCACACCTTGCGAAAAAGAAAGTTCTCTTTCATCATGATCACGCGCCCTCTCAACATCTGGAATTGTTGGTGCAAAACAGCACAACCTTTGTTTCAAGTGCTTCTACATTCGCCTTATTCGCCGGATTTGGCTCTCAGCGATTACTTTTTGTTCCCAAACCTGAAGAAATGGTTGGATGGACGAACATCCACATCAAATGATGAGGAAGCTGAGACGGACGCTTATTTTTCACAGTTGGACAAATTTTATTTTACTGAGGGTTTTAAAAAGTTGGAAACTCTTTGGACTAAATGCATTGCTTTACAAGCGACTGTGTTGAAAAATCAAAATAAACAAATAAAACATCTTAAATCTTGTATTTTCTTTATCAGGCCGAGAACTTTTAGATCAGCCTATAATAGTTTGATTTTTACACAGGATGTCTGATAAATACCTAATGGAAAAGAACAAATCGTTAGTCGTTTGATTGCATTCAGCGTAATGGAACTTTTCCTGCATGGCCTACATCCTCTGATTGCGATGAAATGAACATGAAATTGCAAAGAAAAAAAAAAAAGACTCAGTGATAATGTTAGGCTGCGGGATAAACAAAAGTAATACGCATAAGCGAAGTTCGCTGGCAATGGATCCATAAAACCTTTTAGTTTCTAATATTGCTTCCTTTTCACCCCATCCTCCGTTTCTTTGGTCAAACTGCATATTCACATCGTATTTTGTAATCTGTAATAAAACTAAACAAGTTTTAAACAACGCCAGATTTTTCATAAACATATAAGCTTTAAAATTGATTTATACCAGAATTACTCGTATCTTTCTGGACTGCAGTTCTCACACGTATGTGCGAAGGCGTTGAACTAATCATTGTAACTCACTACTCAGTCACAAAAAGTAACCTTTGAAAGAAAAGTGGGTAGCTTCTGGACGCTGCTAATGCATCTGGGATTAAACTCTCAGTGAATTTACCCCAAGTTTTAATTTGTAGCGAGTTTTAAAGGAAAACAGGCAACAGGCTTTGTTTCAGCTCGCAACTTCTGAGAACTGGAAAAAATTCTCCGGGTACTATACCACATATCGAAAAATATGCGAAATAGTGATGATCGGTGCATAATGCAATCGATTGTGGCAGTTAGAAAATGCAGTTTGTGGCCTTGTGGCAGCGTTTGTGACTATTAAACCGGAGGTTCTGGACTCAAATACAGGTCAGGTCATGCTGTCTTAAGTATTTTTTCCTCCCTCCCCAGTGTTTCTCTTTACCCTGAAAAGATGAATGCCAGATAGTTTTAAAGTACCAAGGACTTAGAGCTCATTTGCGTTATCATAAATTCATTTCATTCATCTGTACAGGCTTTCACATATATAGTATTCCGTATACAAACCACAGACGTAGCGAGAAGACCAATGTAGTCAAAGAGACAATAAATAAAAAATACATAGAATCTCGATTATTCGTTCTAATGAAGATAAGGCGAAGAACGGTAAACCTAAAAGACGGACAATCCATACAACTGAAGGGTTTATTACAAAACAACTCTTGTCTATTTTCTTAAATTTTTCATGATAAAATAAAAAAAACAGCTACAGCAACTCAAAAAGTACATTCACTTAAACTTTCTTAGATTTGACATCTTAATTGGACTATCAAAGGAACATGTTAACAAATGAACAAGTTTATCGATCATTCATTAAGGATTCCAAAACTTAAGACGTGTACTCTTTTTGTAAGAACGCCGAAAGAAATGTGCCCTTTTGTAGGAAATAATACAATAGCAGAAAAATAGCGATATTTTTATGTAATAATGGTTGACTGGAGGAGGGTGTATCGCTAAATGATACATAGAGAAATTTTCATATAAATATTAAATTCTCTTACGAGATATTGCAGAGGTAAGAGTTAATGCACTGTATTATTGAGTAAATTATCAAATAAATTTTGCTACAGTAAATGGCGTATATTTGGCGGTTTTCAAATTATCCATAAAAAGAAGTAGTGCCTATGTGCCCTTCTGCGAACTGATCATTAATTAATACCTATATATTCTGTTCACCAGTGTTGTTTGACTTTTCAATATCAGTATCGTTAGAATTATTTCGTTTAAGAGAGCGAAAAACTGTTGTTATTTCTCTGTAATTACTAGAGTCTAGGGTATTTTTGTTTGGCAGCTTGTAAAACTCCATAACGATTCCACCGTATTGTTGTTTAAGTATATATAATACTTATATCGAACACATATATAAAGAGGAATAAAAACATTTTACATAATTATATTGAATATTTACAACAATATTGAAATACATAACCAATTAATTAACAGTTAGTCATCACTAACAGTTTTCTGTTCAACTAATTTCCCTGAGGTTAACTTCTTATTTTCTGACTTTCGCATCTCTAAACGTCTTCTTTCTTCTTTGACTACTTTTAAACATTTTGTGAGTTGCTTTTAGTTTCATCCTCATTATAAAAACGAATATACGATGGACTGTTCTCCATCAAAGAAAATCTGGGTCTATATAAGAATTACCAATCTTTCTGGCAAAAATAATCAGTCACCACGGTCTTTCTTGCAGAAAATTAATGTAAAAAGGGCCCCTTTTTTACAATGCATAGCGTATTTAAACTTCAATAATTTTCAATATGGGCATGTTTTATTAGAAGTAGTAGCACAAGCATGTAGTTCGCCATTCTCTCTATAGATGGTACCAATATTACTATTTTTTTAAATTTTGGACAAGGGCTTTGTAATAAACTTTTTTCTGTTAGTTTTCTTACCTTATTTTTATGCCCGTTTGAGCAAGTTCATCACTTTTCTCTGAAATTTACTACTAGTAATTTTATTTTCTGATGTTCATTCTAATTCTAGGAAGTAAAACAAAGTTCAAGAACGAAGTGTCATCTTCGTCTTCCAAAACTTGCAAGAGGTTCTCTGGTAATTTAACCATATTATTGTGACACACACACCAAATGCATTTGCTCCTATTAACTCTATAAAACCTTTCTATACTTTTCAGTTTGTAATTAAAAAACTTTACTTTTTTTCTTCTTGTTCTTCTTAACTGATATTGAAAACATTGTGAGCCGAAATTTCAGAACAAAGTAAAAAACTGGCTTACAAGCGTCAAGGTTACTGTATTTTGAATGATTAAAGTGCTAAAAGAAGAGGCAGTTGTACGTAGGTCCCGTGTTTATCGTTATGTAGTAACAAGCTGGAATTTTACGGAGGTTTCACGATTAAGGTTAATAAGCAGGGACCGTCGTATATTCGCAGTTCGATTGCATGTAGCGTGCCAGGGGCAACCAGATGTAGAAGTTAGGATTCTTTCAGATGGGAGTGATTATTCTGAACATTAATTGTAACATACTGTGAAACGATTGTATTTTTTAAGCATCCTGTATAATGAATGAAAACAAGTGCAACTGTCACGCTGTTCCAGCACGGCCTTATATAGCGAAACTAGTTTACGAGTCAGGTTTTTTGGTACTTGAACTTAGGTGAATTCATTCGAGTATCAACTTCTATTTCGTGAGTTAATGAATGAAAAGAACACTGAAGAATCTCAGACTTACTGAGGAGGGATTACATTTAACGTAAACTTACACAGCCAAGCAAAATGAAATGCTCAACTCTAACAAAGATTAGTCGTGATTACGATTTATAATGATTACTACTCTGTTAGAGGAGAGATTTTAGTTTTTACTGAAATACGGGTTTCTCATTTGGAAACGTGTAACTCTGAATGATGACCTACTTAAAATAAATTGTATTTAAACAATACATATGCACGTAAATTCGTGTATTGAGAGATTGATTACATGTTCAATTTCACACTTTCACCTCCAGTATCACCACTTTGAACCCCTTATGATACTCAATTTAAACACGATTATTTTTTTTATTAATTTGTTTTCTATTGTAGCCTGGCACCAGAATTGCTATTATTGTTGGTTGAAATTGGAGAGAATAAAAAAATAAGTCAATCAGTTGTAAAATAAAAACAATTTCTATTTTTAACAATGTAAGAACTATTAATATACAGCAATGTAGTCCATTTCAAAACTGATAATCCGCTTAAATTTCTTTTCTTTCTTCTGGAGTAGCGATTTGGATTGGTTTGGTAGGAATGAAGGAGACATTTTCGGTACATCAGTCCTGTTCAAAGGCTGCCTTTTGTACCAACGTCCTCAATGGGAGCTTCTCCGGGTGGAAAGGATGTGATGAGGGAGACACTGGGCGACCTGAACCCAGGAGCAGTAGGACACGGCACAGATAAGAGCCCCCAATATTGTTTCCAGCCGACGGAGCTCCCTTCTTTGGAATTTGAGCCCTTCAGAGGGCTGCTTTCACAGCAGAGGCCGGCGTAGAAATCTTTTCAAAGCGAAAACCACCGTCACACAATACTAGTCCAACTTGCCTGCCACTTTAAACCATGTATCAGAACCAACAGAATGAAAAGATATGACAGAAAAGTCTGGGAGATTCATTTCGGTATTCGTCTAAGCGACCAGGAGAAACCCAAAGTCAGTATGCCCGACTTCCCAAGAATTTCAACACGGATCTCCCAAATGCGAATCTCAAGCTAACCCCACTCAGTCTTTAAAGCGCATCTACAGCATTTTGCATTTTGAAACAATTTCTTATCAAAACACAACTATTACATAACATGCTCTATAGTTTTTTTTTTTTTTTTTTAAATATTGTTCTGTCCAAATTGAAACAAGCTAGGTTGCCAAGCAACGATAGAAAACAAAAGTTCTAATAACATCACTAACCCCTTACAAGCTGAAGGCATCTGCAGCCGGCAGTCCCGAACCTTAGCGAAGAAAGCAGAGTGGTTACGATTTAGTAGTCATAACTTTAGGCGAATAATTTCCACACCGAGCATGAAGCCGTGATAGCTCAATAGGTTACACCGTTGTGCTAATGTGAAGATCGTGGGTTCGATTTTCCATGAATAATTATTTCCTTACTTGTAACTTTTTTTTTTCTCTCAGAATAAATGTTACTTTACACTTTTCCTAAACTATTCTTATTCGAATAACTATTACTTTTTCCATGGGTTAGATTAGTTTAACAAAAATAATTGAACAAAAAAAAATATTACTCCATAACAACACTTTTTTCCACACTATTCTTAATCGAATAAATGCTACTTTTTCATAAGTTGGGTTAGTTTAGTTTAAGTTTAACAAAAATAATAGAACACAACAACAATAATAATCGTGATCATGATGACGATGATGATGATGATGATGATGATGATGATAAACTTTCTTACTTGTTACTTTTTTATCTTCACAATTTTTCTACACTATTATTAATAGAATAAATATTACTTTTTATGTGTTAGGTTAGTTTAACAAAAAAAAGAAAAAATAGTATTACTCCACAATAAGTTTATGGTATCGTAACCTATCGGCTTTCTTCGCTACAGTTCCGGACTGCCGGCTGCAGATGCCTTCACCTTGTAAGAGTAAGTGTAATATCTGAATCCTTTTTAAAATTTAAGTATCATAAGGCTGAGATAAAATGGTTTACTTTAAAATAAAATTAAAACTAGTTTAAAACTTACTCCTTAATTTCTAATTTTTTGTTTGTTTAAACTAAATTAATTTTAAATAGTTATCAAACTGGGAACTTTTGAAATGGAAGCCCTGTGTAATGTGATTACATTTCCACATTATGGAAAAGCATATCACTTCTCTGTCTTTGTGATAATTGCCAACGTAAGTAAGTAAAACAATGAAACGACATTTCTCAGAAAACTGTACGCTCTCTTTAACCATCACACCTAGATCTCTGTTCATTATTTGAAACTATTAGAAATATTAGTGTGGGACCACCTTTTTGATTCTTCTGATTAAGAAACCTTAAAAAAAAAAAAAAAAAAAAAAAAAAAAAAAAAAAAAAAAAACGCTTTCAGAAGATAAAACTTACATAAACTTGGAATTTCAATATGATTCAGAATCCTATGAAAAGTTTAGAAAGTTTCTAGCAAGGCAGAAAGGATGCTACACGAAGAATCCAGAAACAGAGGCTCTCTTTCTCTTAACATGTCGCTACCCATTCGCTTATTTTCTCGGATTTGTTTAAAAAAAAATCTCCCAAATAATACTGATTTCTTGGTATTCATTTTAGTCAGAACACACAACTTTCGCTTTTGACTTTTATTGTGTTTTCCCAATTTTGCAAAAGATTTATTTCAAGTCGACAATAATTATGTCCACGGCCACAGTAAACAGACAGTAGGGGCAGCTTGTGTCGGCCCTTTGATGTTCTTGCTCCTAAAATCTGGCTCCTAATTGGGTGTACTTCTCAATGAATCTATTAGCTCACACTTTTACCACCAATCAGCCGTAAATGCAGAAGTTTCGGTTCTGTTAATTAAAACTTTTATCATATTGAAAATGGACATTTCTTTTCAAAATGTACAGAAATTCCTGTATTTGAGATTGAAATAAAATGTAATTATGTAGAATACAACATTAATTAAGGCAAGTATCTCTCTTTTTTTTTTTTTCCATTTGGTTTTCCGTTTTAATTGTTATTGATTTCTGAATGACGGTCAAACATTTTTAAGCATTACTATTATTTGATTTTCTCCTAAATTCCTATTTTATGTTTAGCTGAGAAAGTATAAGAATGTTTTTTTTTATTATTATTAGAACATTATATATATATATATATATATATATATATATATATATATATATATATATATATTAAGGGGCTGCGAGCGTAGCGTAGTTTGTAATTGCCATAAATGAAATCTCTGAAAACCTCATATTGTGTTTTCCGTGTTGTACAGCAACTTTATCATATGATACCCATTACTCGATAATCAAGTAGGGGTAGGAGAGAAAAATATCTTGAATAGATCGAGTGGTGATCTGAAAAATTACCATATAAAATAAGATATTTTTCAAAAGTAAATTTCAATGCATATACCATCTCGATGTTAATGTTTCAGTATTCATTTTATGGCGGTATTTTACCACATATGAACAGCCTGACATAACCTATAATAATAATAATAATAATAATAATAATAATAATAATAATAATAATAATAATAATAATAACGAAATTATCATGTTATTTGTTATGGTATCAGCATTAATTATTATTCGGCGGAACACTTTTCATTGTTTTTAAGATTTTCCAGTAGTGAAAAAAAAAACATGTATTGGAACTTCTAGGTTCATGTGGTAAGAATTATTCAGAGGAATTTGATTCAACATCCAAATTTGTATTATTGTCGTAACCAGTGCACGTGCCAAAATCGCCACCAAGGGTTAACATTAAATATTTCGGAATGCTTATATTCTGTAATAATTATTATTAGCATTTCGATGGCATATCTGACAGCTGTGTAATTTATTAAAAAAACAGTAATATATGTTCTCGGTTTGTCAATCATGCAGAATCTATTTAGAGAATACAGCCAAGTTCGTGACATGCGCACTCAGAATTCGATCTCGCTAAATACCCATGCCGCCCTACTGTATTTACTGTTCAACTGCTGCCTACATTATATTCAGGAGGTTCGGAATAGAACTTAAGGGAGAAAGGGCTGTTACGAATTTATAGCTAGTAACGTCACTAAGTAAAAGCCGAGTGTAATGCAACATAAATTATTAGTTATCATTTTAGTTTTTTTTTTATTTTATTCCGTAATGCTTACTTATATCCTGATAATCTGATTCTATATCAGACATAATACTCCAGATTAATTGTTATTTATTCCCCTTTTACATTTATCAATACAATTTAAATTACAATTTAAATTCTACAGCTTTTAAAAGTTACAGTAATAATGCTATAACTAGACAAAATTAAAACTTCATATGCCCAGTAGCAATACATTTTTACCCTTAGTTTATATTTCAAACAGCGTACTATTAATCTGTCTTAACTTTTACAATTAATTAATTAATTAATTTAAAAAAGTTATGCAGTTTACTATCTAAAATCTTCATTTCTGCAGACGCTCGGCATCCGGGCTGCTTCCCACCGTAATTTCAGGCAACAGGACCTGGATCAATGTGGTTGTTGCCGATCCCAAGCAGCAGCTATTAATATTATAATAACGATTATTATTAATAGTAATTTTTATCTCATATTAATAATCTTATGCAACAGGACCTAGTTCCTCATGCCTTCCGTTTAAATTTATCGGCGTAGTCTTCTGCAGACATCCGTACTATTCATAAATATCGAAGTATTTTACAATTTCTCTTGAATTTCGCTTTATATTTGACATAATTCAGCACATATATGATGGCACAACTCGCCAGTACCTTTCACAACTCCTGTAAAATAGAGGTTGCTTATATGACTGGCAACCAGAAGGTAAAGAGCGGAATTTCAAGTTACCTTTGCTATATAGTTTATGCAAGCTTTAAATTCTTGGCAAGTGGACCAATAACTCAACTCCCCAAGCCTTTAAGATCATTATTCTGAATTACAGCACTAACCGCTGCGCCGAAGCGGCGATCCCACGTGTGCTTGCCTGCCTACACTGTTTTTGTGACCTTCACGTGCAGGTGTTCCCGGAAGCTGCACAGTTCGCCATCCACTGCTCCTCATACGAAGCAGGTACGCACAGAAGCAACGCTATGCAAAGAACGCAATACTAGACAGTCTTTGCTTGTTTTGGCACGGGCATCGGTCTATAAATACCCGCCAGTCTGAGAGCGTCGTGCGTAATTAGTTCACGAAAAACACGCAATTAAAAGCGCATTAAATTGATTCACACGTACATGTATAAGAGAACCCTTGTTAACTGCTACCTTAAGTTAGTGGAAGACTTACGGACCATTCACTTAGAAGACGCTACAATTAACGCAAGGACACAGATGCATAACGCAAACATAATAAAAATAATCATTCAAAATGAAAATTACCGCATCGTAAACATTACTTCAGTTCATAAACAGATGAGTGAGAGAAATAGAACAACATGAAAGTATCTGTATTAATTTCTCGCCAAAAGAGTACATTTTGATTTCTTCAAGGGTTCTCCGTGCGTTGTTTTACTTTCTCTTTCCGTCTTCCGCGAATTATTTGTTTCTTTTTAACATTTGCTGACGTTATCGTAAACGAATAGCTTTGGAGCTGCATCCATAAACTTGTGTTCGCGTTACATTCGTTTTTTATTTTCATTGTAAATGGGCTATTATTCGCAATGTGCAATTCGGCCAGGAAAAATCATCCAAATATAAACTTGCCGCTATAAATTCACATTAATGTTCACTAGAGAGCATCTAGTTCAAATGAAGTTCCTACCGACCAAAACGACATCATTGAAATTCTAAAAGCAAATGAACATCCCAAGAGGTCTCGGCCAACAACAATGGAACAATTTTTAACTTCAACATTTATTTTTCAATATATTCTCCTTTAAGCTTCGCGGTTAATAGTGAAAATTGCACTGCTTTCCACATGGATGACAGCAATAAAGGAAGCACAAAAATATGCTTCACCATTTGAGATAGTATGTATGAAGTAATCACAGATGATATGCAATATAATGGCTCTTCTGTGTAAACATCTATAATTTTAAAGTAGCTCTCGACCCTATCAGAAGGCTAATTTATAAAATGGTACGAATGAGAGAGGTGGAAACCTTCCAAAGGTTCGAGATACTATGTCCATGATGGTGTTCATACTTGAGCAGTTCTCAAGAGAGGAGAGAAATCTAGTGCCCTGCTAAACATTATAGGAAATATCCAAATAATGAACCTGCTTTCGGACCTATTAAGCTCCGGGATATGCAACACACTGTCATTCCAGATATTGTAACATTCTATGGCGCTTTATGTGCATCAGATGAGATACCAAATGACACAGTAAAAAAGAATGAAATTGTGCAAATATTTTTGCTAAATAAATAAAAACAGCAGTAATACACACTAAAATTTCTTGCGATTCCCATTTTCCATGCAAAAAAAAAAAAAAGTACAAAGTACTAAAAAGTAATTTTCTTGGTCCCTATGCATCAGAAAATTACATACGAAGACCTAACAACACTGGCATAGTAACAACATACTTAGTAAAAAGTTGTTCCGCTAATTTGTAATTAACAGTTATTTATGGCGTTTTGAAATGTAAACTGCATCTACTGAAAAATTTGCAATTTGGATTTAACAACTTAAGATTCTCGCTGCACTTAAATGCAACGGTTTCGCGTGTAACATAGGAGAAACTACAAAGAATCCTCGCATATAACCAAAATTCTCTTAAAATTAAAGATAAAAAAAAATAATTTTACCGACAGGCGTTACAGTTTTCTTTGTCAAAGCCTATCAGTGGAACCAATTATCATTGTTTGCTGCAGAATCGGTTAATATCGCAATTTACACAATATGAAAACACGTTTACCTTTCAAGTCTTTTCAATCATGAATCTAACACTACCAGGAACAGCTAAGAATATAGGTTTAAATAAATGAGATGGTTTACTCAGTTCGCAATCTCTCTTCATGCGACTTTTTATATATACTTGTGCAAATGATAAGCTGTTTACTACGGATGAGACAATTAACAATAATATACGAGACGAACTGAGCACTTATCGAGTCACAAATGGACATCAAGTTGAGTATGTTTGGATTGCGTTATACCAACTTATACCGTTGCAATATTTACCTTTTATCAGTATTTTAAGCATATACTGCAAATAAAATTAATGCAAGGATGGAAAAAGACGTGCTGACTTCTGAAAACATGTGGGCCAGCTTACTTTACACATTTGAACAATTGAACAAAGTTCAATTTGAGGTCACGAAGCTAATCAATGACCTGCAGTTCGAATTTTCATGGAATTTCCGTCGGGGCATATCATTTATTTTTCTTCAAGAATGCCTCCTTTTCAGTCTACCCCACACGATGTAAATGTCTAAACCACGTGAAGAGAAACAACCGGCAAATAATTGGCACAATGTTGTTGATTTAAGTCTTCTGGATATTCAGATATTCTGGAGCACAGAACTATCTTAGGACCGGTAGTGTATACAAGGAGTTTGCGGGACAAATCTTAATAAGCCACAGATTTCCGGAGGTGTAGCGATCTTTCGTCGAAACAGTAACACTGCCACAGATACCTGAAAATTCTCCAGCGTTGCCGTGTTACTTTCGTAGATCAAAGATTGAGCAGAAAGTATGAATATTTCCTGTGTTTCATCAGAGGGTGTCTTAATTAACAAATAACGAATAAATCATTTACTATCAATTCCGCACCCGATCTCTATTAGCACTAAACAATATTGAGATTCTAAAGT
This sequence comes from Metallyticus violacea, assembly GCA_030762175.1. Taxonomy (NCBI): domain Eukaryota; kingdom Metazoa; phylum Arthropoda; class Insecta; order Mantodea; family Metallyticidae; genus Metallyticus; species Metallyticus violacea. Next base: position 37,261,635 of record CM060833.1, read on the forward strand.
GGCGACAACTTTGCTTTTCTGTTTGATACCACTAATTCGGAGATTCTGGATTCGAATCTTGGTCAGGTCAAGCTGTCTGGATACTTTTTTTTTTCTTCTGGGGTTTTTTCTTACCCTAAGAATGTGAATGCTAGATAGCTTTAACGCGGCAAGGACTCCGAACCCATTTGCGCCACTATTATTAATTTCATTTCAGTGGCGGCTCATGACCCTTGTAGAAGGGTGAGCCAGGAACATAACACATGATATGGTGCGGGGAAAGGTCTCTTTTATCAAGACTTATATTCCTCCCCGACATTCTCTCATATCGTATGTTTAAGCTGTAAACTTCTGATTTACACGGAATTCTTCTAATTCAACTGTTAAAGCGCGATTTAAGTCTTCTGCAACCAATTCACAAGTAGCAATGACTTTTATGAATCTTTCAACCCGTTTATACTCACTGATGTAACATAATATCACAGCAAATTGTGACATGCGTGTAATATCTGTCGTTTCGTCGGCCTGTACAGAAGTGAAAATTGTCCTTTTAATTTCTTTTCAAATCTCATTCGTATACACAAGAATGCTTCTCATTTCACACAATATAAGCCAAGATATTTTTTTTAAACCACATAAAACTCTCCATTTTGTGCCGTTTTTCTCAGTAAGCTCCTATAGCTTTCGGTTGATGAGGTCCAAATCATTTTGCTTCCAACTTATCAGTTAAACTTATACGCGAAAATGGAGTTTTCAATAAAACGTTCACTTTATTCATTGCCACATAACAGATACGCTTTTTTTGTAACTTGACAGTTAACACTGTGAAAGTAAACTTTCCACTGTCAAATATTGAGGAAGTCACCCAATTTCATACAACGTGTGAAAACAACCCATAGTCTGTTATGCGTGGTGTGAGTAGTCCCTCATCTGGTTCCTAAGAAAAGAGAGAATACCGAGCGCTGGCCCAAGAGAACAGAAAAAGCAGGAAAAAGGCTAACCCATTTTGGAAGAAGACAAATATAAGTCCTTGTAAATCTTTGCCGGCCCCTGAATGTATAAGTTTAAACCGTAAAATTTTCGGTCTGGCCCATGAGCTACCCTCGCTAACAAAGAACCCGCATCACTACAGTAGAGAGGGAATTAACTTGCGTAAGATACAATTAAAACTAAACGTTACACATCGCTCTTTAATGCGTTTTGATTTAAGAGTTGACCAGAAGAGAAAATTGTAATTAATTATGACATTTTCTTTGCGACGGGAGGAGAGGGCCGGGCCATTCTGACCCATATTACGGGTAGCCCTTGTTTCATTTGATTCATTCCTACGACTTGCACCTACAGTATTCAGTCTACGATCTACAGACGTCATGAGAGGAACAATGTAGTCAAAGCAAAAATACAAAAAAATTATAATAAAAATTTGTACATTTTTCTGCACTAGTTTGCTCTTTGTTTAATCTTCAAGAAGAGATGAACCAGTATAATCTTCAGCTATGTTCAGTGCTTTCCTCTAAATCTACTGTGTGTGAAAAATGTTAATGCCTTTATTGCCAAATACCAAACATTAATTAATATATTGAGTAAGTACGGAATAGATGGCCAATCGCTCATCGTTTAATGTTTTTCTTCTTACAAAAAAAGAACTTGAAATGGCAAAAACCAAGATTAGAGACTAAAAGAGCTATGCACGTGTAATTGATACCCAGTGTCTAATCGTGTCCTCCATATTTTAAGGAGTTGCTATGGCATTTCCCCCGTGTACTTGGAAGAGATGACTATTGCAGCTCTGGAACAATTGTTCACTTTAATTTCATTACTATTGTCATTTTCTACAATCTTTATTTTCACACAGTTTTAATTCCAGAGACAAATAAATGTAAGAGTAACATGAGTGAATCTAACACCACATATTACAAAAGACCCGGGCCGGAATTGAACCCGCGATCTTGGGTCTGCGTGGCAAGTATGGTTACCACTAGATCTTAAAAGTACTAGAAATTGGCTGTTACTAAATATTTTTTTTCCACAAGGTAACAAAGTAAAATACAAAATGCAATCTTGTAGTTATGTTCGATTAATAATATCCTTTTCTTCTTCTTCTTTTTAAATAATATAAAACAGAGTTACCACGATATTATCGGTACTTTTCAACCATTATTACAATATTTTACTGATATTTCAAGGAAAATTTTAAAACCCACTCCTGATGGGTATTGACTTTGTTTTCCTTAATCAGCAAGGCATCTAGTTTCTTCCTTATCACTAGATATATTTTTCCCAGGCGCTCATTATACGTAAGAAATGAGTAAGACGGTGCTAAGGTGCCCACAAAAATTCAATTCTTCAAGCATTCGTGGATTTTAAGTTCAAAGATATTAAATAACAGATGAAAAACACTAGCGGTATACTTTAAGGCACCAGATCCGAGAATGACGAAATATAAGTCAAAAGATATCTAACAAAGCAAGTCCCAGGGAAAGGCATACGCTATTTACCAGTTACAATATTTCTGCAACTCTCGCTACGGAGAGAGACAACTGAATTTGGACTTGGAAGCAAGTACCAAGTCTTTACAGGCTAGATGGCAAAAAAACAAGTGTTGAGTGCGATCTGGCTAACATTAGCCTGACTCGGAGAAAAGTGGGGCAGTATCGGACAACAGACAAATGTTTTCAGGTTGCAACCTTTAGCATGCCATTTGGAGTGCTTTATTTCCTTTGGTTTCACTGTTGGAAGCAACTGTTTTTCTCGCCAGCGTGTTCAATTTGTGTAGCTTTATGCTCAGGACTTGGCAGTATTACATGCTGCGCCCTCCGACCTCCCTCGCGAGATAGAGATAACCTTCGCTCTGAACTCGTCCTTTAACCCGTCTACTTTATATGGCTTCACTGAATTTTTGCCATGACTAATGAGAACGCGTTCTAGCGCCATCTAGATGACTTGTGTCAGCCAGCCACTACCAAGTGCATACTAGGAAGGTGTGTATAAACTGTAGCGATTGTACGATGCGATGATTCTCATCAAGCTGTGCAGATGCTGAATGCCCAGCAAATATTGTCACTTCCTGTTTCCTGTTTGGTCAGTTGAAACATGGCAACGCTGACAAGAATCTGTACGCGAATATCTGGTTATCACTGGCTAAAACAATTCACAATGAGCAGAAATACTGCGAAGCGCTGATAAGGTTCAGTTGGAGTTCCCATGGAGATAACCCAGCGACATTCACACAATGCCGAAGGTTGCCAGGTAGTGACGTTTTTCGCTGATTGGGAGACTGCAACAGTCAGCAGGCGTAGCGCTTTGGGCAACGTTAATCAGTGACGCATATCTTTGGTTTATATTTACAAGACCCAATTTGCAAAACAATGACGGAATTTTTTTCGTGTGAAGGTTCCATTTTCAGACATCTGCCTTCCACATTCATTTCAGGCACATACGGGGGACGTTCAATAAAGAATATATTATGACCACATACGTTTACTCATTCTCATATAATATTTCTCAAATTAATCCCCAATGTATTCAACGCACCTGTCGCCAGTGACATGCTGCAAATAATTTTTAGAACGTACTTTTGATCGGGAATTGCCCATCTTGGAACCCCCCGTGCACAAGCACGTCTCATATGCTATGTTTCAGTTACTAATGTGTGGGTGGAACCCAGTGAAATTTTCGAAATACTGAGCGTGTTTTTAATGTTGTTCGAAGATCCTTTCTCAATGACAGCAGCGGGCATGCTTTCTTCGTTAAGAGTACAAACTGGACCGCCGGATCCACCTTCCTTTGAAATTGTCTCCCTTCTTTAAATATTTTAGACCAACTACGAGCTGTGCTACTGGGAAAAACAAACTCTCCATAGGTCTCAGCTGAAGGTTTGTTGAGACGAAAGCAGAATTTTAGAGTAGCAATTTGTTCGTTGCTATCAGCTCCATTTTTCTGCAGCTGGAACTGAACATGTCTCTCAATTGCACATTTCTCATAGGCGGGAACCGGAAATTAGTACTAGGTGCACATTACTAATTAAGCTAACAAAATGATGCGAAGTTAAATTTTAGCGCGAGAAATGATGGCTGTAAAGTATAGTTATACTTTATTGAGCAGCTCTTATATTTATAAACACACGAATACTTAAGTACATCAATAAATGCTTGTCCCTTACTTTTTGATCGATCTGAAAGAAATGTTGTACAGGTACTCCTTAGAACCACGCAAATTGCTGCTACCTTGAAAATTGAACAAAACATTCCCTCACCTAATTACGTTTCCTTTGACACATTAAAACACAATGTGCTACTTCGAATGATTAATCAATATGAACCCAACTGCAGATTTCCTCTTTAAAGGTGGGGCCCTATCTCAATAAATGTTCATATCCTCGCACACTGCATGAATATGACGCCAGTTTCTCTGAGTTTACATTAGTATTCCTGATTCCAAATAATTTCGTTTATATCCACAATGTGTTTTAAAAAAGTATGTACTCCACTGATTTAATAGGAAAAGTTAGGGGAGAATGGACTTCTCTTTCAGTTCCATCCAAATATACTTTCCCCACCAGAACCAGATATGGAACATATGTATAATGACAGAAAAACAATTTTATCTACTCGACATAGTTCTGTATGACTGGCTCAAGTCAGTTGGCCAAGTTGGAGTAAAATCCACATGAGATTGTCGGCCTCAGATCAGGCTTGGACCTTATTCCCAACAAATTATTAGACTTTTAACAATGTTTATTTTAAAACTGTGTTAAGATCGGCAGCGTTTAAACTTTTCGACCCCCGTAGATCTGTACTAATAGACCATAGTGTTTATTTATTTGTGTTGTCACATGATAAGAGATCATAAAATTAAGTAAACGTTTTAACTCGACGTTCTGAAGTTATTTTAAACATTTTTCTTTGAACTATTAGAGGAAGAAACACAGGTAATAATCACGGGTTCTTCCAAGCATATGTTGTAAGGCATAATACGTTTACCAGCACAGGATATTCCCTACAGGGTGTTAATAAAATAAAATACACCGCAACAATTTCAGAGACTTTAGATGGGTTTTATACCAGTCATTTGAGTAGGGTATCTAATCTACCTGTTCAAATTTCAAAGTTGCGAGGGAGGTCCATACGTTTCCGGTCTCGCTGATAAGGATTGTCGCCTTCACAAAAATTTTATCTGGTGTCATACCTTATCTGTTAAGTAAATAATTACAGCTGTAACTTCCGCTCCGCTGCGTTCAGTTGTTCAGATATAGTTGCATAAAGAAGGCTATGTCTAGGAGTCGTGTTTAACGCCCATTTTTACTACCGAGGCACCACAGGCGATGGCCACTGATGATACATGAGATGAAATGATAAATTGGGAAAGGATATATTTTAAGGAAGGAAACTTCCAGGCCTAAGTTTAGGGTACCTCCCCGGCATTTGCTATTTATGAGGACTGAGGAAAACCTGGAAAAAAGCCCAGTCAGGGAGGATGGTTCTGGCGGGATTCGAACCCCAGACCTCCCGCTCACGAGTCCGCGCCTTAACGACCTCGGCCACCCGTGGCGGTGCTATGTCTAGGAGAGATTGTGACATGTTCAAAATGGAGTTTCGAGCTGTTATTAAGTTCTTCACCAAAGAAGGGCTTACTCCAAATGAAATTAAACAGCGATTGGACGGTATATATGGGAAAGCACCCCTCTCATATTCTACCGTAAAAGAATATGCCAAACTTTTTCGAATGGGTTGAGAAAGCATTGAAGACGAAGAGCGTGCAGGTCGGCCCTTGGAGATGTTCACTGCTGAAAACATCGTCTTGTGGAAGGAGAAATTATGAAAAACCGGCGGCTTAACGTTACAGAAATAGCAGCAAGGTTCGGTCTTTCTAAAACAACAGTCCTTCGAATTATTCATGAACATTTAAACATGAATAAGAGTGTCTAGACTTTTTTTCTCAGTCCAAAAGCAGCAACGAGTCATGTGTTGTAAGGCATTTTTGGAGCTCTGCCGGGGCAACGAGAGAGAAGTTCTGCAAACCATTGTTACAGGAGATGAAACGACGGTCCTCTACTATGATACCTTGTCCAAAAGAGAATCAGTGGAGTGGCGTAAACCTGGCGAAGCACCGTCTCTAAAGGTAAGGTCACTCTGTCAACCAAGAAGAGCATTGCCAAAATCTTTTCGGACTGTGAAGGAATATTGACTTCCATTGACTTCAAGGAGAGGAACACCACCGTAAATGGGGAGTTCCGTAAATGGGGAGTTTTAAGCTGGTCTACTGCACAGACTACGTGCTTCCATAAAAGAGAAAAGGCGAGGAAAGCTGAGTGGTAGTGTCCGCCTTCTTCACCTCAACGCGTCTGTGCCTACAACTCTTGTTGCAAAGGAAGCTGTGAAGAAATGTGGCTTCAAGAAGATTGATCATTCACCCTAAAGCCCAGATCTAGTTCCCAGTGACTATTTCCTCTTCTCAAAGCTAAAGAAGGACCTTCGAGGAAGGAAATTTAAAGTGACGAAGAAGATATGGACGCTGTTTATGTCCATTTTGCAGATAAGACTTCTATTTTTAGGAGGGGGCATTGACAAGTTAATTCAAAGATGTCAGAAGTGTACTGCTATAAAGCGTAACTATATTGAAAAGTGAAACATAGTTTTTGTCTTTATCATACCTAGAAAACTATTAGACCGGGAACTTATGAACTTACCCTCGTATATATTAAGTTACTAAAGGACCAGTCACTGACTAATGGAGTTTCATATTATACCACAAAATAACTGACGAAGTTGTGGCACGTGTCTCTTTGCTGCAGTCAAGTAAAGCGGATATATATAAACATGTTATGTATTCGCATATTTTATTACAAAATATATACATTGCCAAAGTCAGTCGACCAGACCAACAGAACAAACATATGTTACAATGAGGACGGGCTGAATGCCCACTAAATCTTAGGTGCAGTGTAATAGGGATAAGATAGGCCAAATGCGCACCATACAGACCAACAATAAACTGCTACAGCAGTGTTAACAGCTGATAAGCCGCGCGATGCAAGTGCGCTTAAACAATGCATAATCCATGAGAGAGATGTCAGCGAACGTAACGTTCCTTAACAACAAATTATCTTGCCCGTGTGACACATAATTCCTCGAAGTTAGTCGGTTATGTGCTGATATACATGTACCTACCAGGCATTTACGCCGTTTTTTAAATGCAGAGAAATTTCTTTTCCTGCAGTACAAACTCTTTCAAGCGAGGAAGGAAAGGAAACGTTGGATCAAAGGTAAAACAATGGATTTAATTGTTTTAAATCCATGTTCTGCAGGCATCTACTTTCGTTTAAAAAACGGCGCAGGCAGGATACGTGGTTTATTAAGAAAACCTACTCCGCAGAACCGAACCTGCGATCTTCGAAACACAGTTTGTCGCCTCATCCATTACCTAGCCGTACAGACTGTATAGTCCTGGTGTACCAGCCACGCCTCCTTTCACGAACGGCAGCGGTGAAAACCGAGCCCAATTCCAGTCAACAAACACAGGGATAATTACCAATCGCTGATCATGTCGGCCTGTTAGCTAAGTTAGTTAGAGGGTCGTGCTACCTACGGAAAAGTAGTGGCTTCGATTCCCCCAGTTAACTACATTTCATAATTTGTCTACACTTTTCTTAATATAATGATTGTTACTTTTTAGGGAGGCAACGCGTAGGTTGCAAATTTAGGTTAGATTAGGTTTAAAAAAAAGATATGCAAAGCTTATAGTGTTAAAACGTATTCCTTTTCCCGTATTATTATTTATTTTACGCATTACGTTGCTAAATAATAGTTTCCCATTTGATTTCGGTGTATATTGAATTATTTTAATTTGGTTAATTTATGGATGTTCTTTAACTTCTCAGGTCATTAGCGCCCCATTCTATTCAGGGCGTGAAACGGCCTACAAATTTTGCTCAGAGGCCTCTTCTTTCAGACTTGAGGTTCTTTTTCGTGCCGTAAATGTACGACACGGGACCCAAGGCTTTACTTCCCTTCCGAAGGAAGCCATACTTAGGATTTTTGCGCCCGAAAAAAGCCATCGATCCTGGCCGGGATTGAACCCGCGAATCGGTTTAGGAGGCAAGTACACATATTGAATGTGATTAATTATTAACGTACATTATAAAAAATTAATTTTGGGCGTACTTGCTTGTTTCCGTGTTACGACTGTTTCTTGAATTGCGCTCGGTTTTCTCCGCTGCCATTCGTGAAAGGAGACATGACTGGTGCACCAGGATCATTCTGTCTCTACGGGTAAGTCATCCACTAGGCCAAACAGTCTGGTGGATAGCTCCCTCTGGACCTGTGGTCGGCAAACATCGATTCATGAATAGGTCTAGTCATGACATATACCCTTTGTACACGGCAATCCATTCTGCACTCCATGCCCTGCTTCCACCCCCTCAGAGTGTGAATGAAACTAGAGCGGGATGAACCAGTCAGTCTATTTACAATGACGTTAACTAGGACATCTACTTCTCCCTACCCTGGGAAAAATAATATTTCTTTATACCTTATGGAGACTATGTGAGATGTTTACTACTTTCTAAAATATTGAAGGCGTTGTAAAGCAAATATCAGACGGCATTATGAAACCTACCATAAAGAACACAACCAATATCAGATAAGTGTTTGAATATTACATATGTTTGTTTTAAATTCGATGTTAGAGAGTCAAACAAAATATATTGTTAAAGTAAAGTAATTTATTATTACAATAAAAGTAATACATTATTGATTATTAAATAGCTTAATAGCTTTCATGATTGAACAAGATGTGGGTCGTTTATTTTAGGCTACATCGAGAAAGACGCAACTCAAAGAAGCTATCAAGGAATCGGAGTCCATAATAAATAATTTAGATGATGAAATGGCTAATAAGATACTAATTGCAAGTTATTACGCTGCCTGGGAAATCGGCAAGTCGTTGAAATTATTCAGAAGGCGATTGTATGAAAAATGTATTTTGAAAGTTGATGCAGTAATATATGCAGAAAAAAAATAATTATTTTGAAAGATTAGGGATGTCGAATTGTACATTAGTAAGACGAATTACATACATAGGGATGATACGATGTCATTGCGTTAAACATTTAGAAATGCGAATATTTTTCCCTTGCATTAGACGAGAGCGCTGATATAAACGATACAGCTCAATTGGCAATCTTCTTTTACGTCTTGCATGCCTAATAAAAGGAAAACATTAAAATGGCACTTATATACAGTACTGTACGTTTGTATATATATTACAATGAAGAAATAAATTTGGAATGAACATACTTATTGTAGCATGAAATCTACTATCGTTGCAAGGAGGATTTATAATTGTTTTGTTCATGTCCTTTGCTTTAAAAACTTCAGTGCTCATTCTCCATTTTGCTAAACTAGATAGACTTAACATGTTGATTTGTTCTGTAACTATGCACTGCTGTTCCTTTTGCTATAGTTTATGTTTGTGATAGCTCAGCAAAGACATATAACATCAAGTGAAATAAGAATGCATTATATACAGTTTGGATATATGAAAACAAGCATTTAATTTATTTTACGTTCTCAAGTATGTACTATACACTTTCCAGTACGCCACCGGTCCCGCCGATGGCGTTGACTGCCTCACTGCTAAGCTATTTTAACAGAGTAAATCAGTTAACTTTGTTCAGTGACGCACTGTCATGATTAGAGGAGATTTAAGATATTCGATCCTGAAAACGCTGATGATGACTGAAATTGGGGATTTCCTCGGTCGCGAAACAGATTTGAAGACATTCTAAGACAAATTTTTACCCTATTTCGCTTTAACACTGATTTATCAGCATCTATTATCAGCTTCTTTATCTCCATATAATTCCGTTATTTTTTCCATTAACCATAAATTCCGTATTTCAAGTTGTTTTTCTAAGACAACTCTATTATCTCTGAAATTATTATGGTATAGAGATGGATCAATTCCTTTGGAAACAACGTATAAAATAACATTTATCTTTACAATGAAAATGTAATGTTTTAATAAACTATATAAATCAAGAGGTAAATGGATTTAACTATTTGCATAAACCTGCCGCGAGTTAAAGTGCGTAAAGTCAGGTGGAGGAGGGTTAGAGTTTGTGGCTGTAATGCTCAAACCTGCCGCTGTTTACATCAAAGCTCAGGGTCAGTTGATGGTAGGCAACTCCGTGTCCATGGCAGCAAATGTTTCGTCCCACACACGGCATATAATTTACTTTAGATCAGTAAGAATTGCAAAAACTTACAAAACGAGTCAGCATTCTGCGACAAAAGACTTTGGTTTCGGAGATTTCTAAAAACGAGTCCAAACCATTGACTATACAAGGTCTTTTTGTGTTTTTTCTAAATATTCATATCCTACCTTGATGAACAGAGGTTACTTTTCAGATGTGTTCATTTCTTTACAGATTAACACCCCTGGTGTTTACTGAAAACAGCAATACTGTAGATATAAGAACCTACAATTAAAAAAAAAAAAATACCAACTACATACTGAGCCACATGGGTTGTACAAGTGAAGATACATATATCGAGAATGCCATTAGCTGATTATTTCCAACTCTTTCCAATCGTTTACTTTTTCATTTAGTACATTCGGAAAAGAAGTGCAATCTTTTGGTGGTCCAGGCGCGAGTTCTGATATAATGATTGGAATAATATGCATCCGTTGGTATAAGACAGTTAAAAAAGCAAACGCTTATTGTTCAAAGTAAGTTATTTGTTACCTTTTACGAAATCGTTCAAATTTATTTTATTTCAATGTTCAGTTTTACAAATGTTCACCGCCGACCTGGATTTATGTTGCGCCGACCGAAAGGGGCTGTATCGAAATCCTGTGCAAACCCCTTGTTCTAGAAACTCCTGAAATGCAGAAGTGTAGCGAAGGAAGGAGGATAATCAAGTGAAATAACCCCTCCAGCCTTTATCGTAGCACTGCATCTTGGAACCAATGGAATGTTCGCGACATATTTCCTCAGATCTAATCTGCACTATTACATAAAAACACTAAACGACTAGGTCCCCCATTTCCCTACTTAACCTAATTTTAAACTAACAATACTTCATTACATCAAAATTTAACATTTCTTGCTATATGATGTAAATTTCTTAATTTCTTTCCCCGCAAATCTCAAGTGAATATATGGAAGTGTTACAACAAAAGTGTCGAGTGGTGTTTTTCCTAAAAGGGGACTCAGTCAAACAAACTGTGTGAGAAGTGTCCATGTTGCCCAAGAACTGGGTTGCTGCTTTCGGAGCATGACATTTGAGCACAAGCTCTAGGAGATCAACTCAAGCGAAAATTCTAGAAAATGCAAATGCCATTCACATGATGGATGAATAAAGAACATCTACTAAGAAAAAAGTTGACACCCTGAACATAAATGGTAAAGGACTTGGAGAACAGCAGCAGATTTATTTTGTACTTTGGTGAACTGAAGCAGTAGTTGGTCCCCAAAGCTGAAAATCTTCACAATACGCAGCTTAAATTGACAGGTCTTTCCTTTGAACTTCTGAAGCACGTAGCCTTTCTGCCTTCATAATACCACCTCATTCTTAATCTCAAGAAACACATCTGGAAAGAATATTTTCAAGCTGAGGATATCACAGCAGCTACGATGAGCAGAACAACAGAAGGAGTTTCCCTTGACAGTTTAAACAAAGCTGTGTGAAGCTCAGAGGAAACACGTGGAGTAATTTTACTTTCAATTCTGTAGCTCGTTTTCTTTACAAGCCGAAGACTTATCAGCTCCATCCCTCGTAAAGCAAATAAAATGAAACATTTTCGCTATGGATACATGAACCATTCTTAAAAATGTTCCAATTTTTACCCAGTTAGGTATTTAGAACTGGAATGTGTATCTTCCTTCTCTTAGTGTACTTGCAGTTCTTGTGGAATGCTTTCGTTGAGGTACCTGCTACAGTAAAGTTTTGTTCTTGATGAAGTATTCATAAAACTAACTTACGTGAATAATGCATAGCAGCTGAGCTTTGCACTTGAATCGCCTGGAGCGTTGTGTTATCTTGCGAGATAGTATGTAAAAGAATTATGAATCTTATATAATGCAAAGTTACGGTCATGTACGATAGGTCGTAAAAATCGATCCCTGCACAGCCTGCGTTTTCATAATTCAGAAGTGAGTTGCATCTATAGGTCCATATTGGTTTAGCAGTGTTGAGAAAAACTGAAGTAACGGCGTTCCTCTGACCGCTAACCTTATGAATTAAAATTAGTCACTTACTCTATCTCTCCTAGTATTAATTATAATTTTATTATAACTTATTGCATATTTAACATTCACAGGAGTTCTAATACCACAATGAGGTTTATGTATTTCTGTACTCATCTCTTTTTTCGTGCCGTAAATGTCCGACCGAGACCCACAGCTTTACTTCCTTTCCGAAGGAAGCCATACTTAGAATTTTTATTTGATTTTTATATCAAATTATTAATTTTGGTTATTAAAGGAAGAATAAAAGGATTATTACGCAATAAATACCACTTGTTTATTAGACCACCGCAGTAGCTTAGCGGTAGAGTAGCAAATATTAACTGGAAAGACAAAAGAGAAAATATTAAATAAAAATTAAAATATCTCATTTTCTTCTCTTTCATCTTCCGTTAAAACCTATGCCGATACACGCTCTCTAAACCAGCGATTTTCAAACAGTGGCCCGCGGAACCTTATTCTTGAATAGCCTATAGATAGGTAAGCCGCAAACGTGGACCATGCAGAACATTCATGTTTACCTTCATGGTTTCCATGGCAACAGCACGTATCTTCCAGCAGCGTATTGTGTAGCCTAGGGCAGGCGAATCCCATATTGTCTCGCACTATAAAAGAATATAATGAAGTATTGATGATTTTCTTAACAACTTACTTGTGCGAAAAAGTTCTCTGCCCACATTTATCTTTAGAAAGAAAGAAAAAAAAAAAAACATAGAAAATATTTACAAACGTAGATCAACTCGTAATACAATGTTCCCCTATTAAGTATGATATGTTACAGCTTGTAAATGAAATGCAGCATCATTCCTGTCAAAAATACAAGTAAAGTAGCGCCAACATAATATTAAGACATTCGAAATGTACGGCACCAATGCTGTAAATCAATACACCTAGCGGTGACCATTGGAAACTTGTATTATGATTATTTCATAAATGTGCAATACTGAAAGTGTTGAAATAACTATCTTTTAACGAATTCCGAGGGAATGAAGCTATTGTGGTCGGCACAGAGAAAAATCCCCTTATATTTTCGGCTATTAGCGAATTCTGAAGGAATGAAGCTATTGCGGTCGTCACCTTCAGAATTCTGCTTATTTTTCGGCTAATTTTCATAAGCGAATTCGGAAATAATGTAAGCTATTACTGTTGTACCAATGGAAATATTTTTTACTAAACTATCCTAATCTGCATCTATTCTTACCTATTATGCACCTAAAATTTAAAAAAAAAAAAAAAAAAAAAAATGCATATTTGTTCTCTCTCTAGCAATTGCAACGAAACTCGGCACACAGTCATTAATTAACAAACCAGTCCGTTAACCACAAATTGGATTATTGGGTGTGGGTGTTAACCTAAAGCGAAAATTTAAAAAAAAAAAAAAAATGAAAATTTACAAATCTCTCTAGCGGCGGAAAATTTTGTTTTATCTCAATGAAACTCAGTAAAAAACTTTTAATAAATTGATAAAAGGAGTTTTCGAAAATCATGAAAATCAGCTTACTCATAAAGGGTGTGTAACAGAAAAACTTTTGGGGTTAACGCGAAATTTTAAAATGCTCTAGCGGCTGCAATTTTAAAGGTTTAAAGGAAAGTTTGTACTTGCCATTGAAAGATAGCAAGAAAAATAGTTTTGGAAAATCAGGAGTGGAGCTACCTGACACCCAAAATTTGTAAATCGTTCTAGTGGCATTAATATATGATTTTTCGCAACGAAACTCCGCACATGCCATATAAATAGAACAAGAAAAATAATTTCTGAAACTTAGGGAAATCGGGCCATTAGGAGGGGTATTTACCAGAAATCCAAAATTTAAAAATCGCTCTAATTATTGTTTTTCAAAATAAAACTCGACCTATACCATTTACGTGAAATAAAGAAAAAAGTTTTTGAAAATAATCAGATTATTGGGAATGGGGTTACCTAAAAACTTTTAGTGAATAATTGCTCTAACGGCAGCACTTTTAATTTTTTAAAGGAAACTCGATATGTGGCCATTGAAATAAAATAAGAAAAATGAAAATAAGTGAAATTGGACTATTAGCAGGGAGATTTACCCAAAATTTAAAAATCGCTCTTGCGGCCTTAATATTTATTTCACAAAGAAAATTATCCGTATATGCCATTTAAATAAAATAAAAAGGAAAAATAAACAGTTTCTGAAAATCACAGAATTCGGACTATTAGCAGAAGGGGGTTTACCTATACCCCAAAATTTAAAAATGGCTCTAGGGGCATTAAAATGGCATAGGAATGGAATATTAAGAAAAGAACTTCATAACATAGAGTATATCCCCCATAGGAATTCGTGAGGACATTGTGCAAAATCCGTAACTAAATCCGTGACAAGGTGAACTTCGTCTTATATTGTTTATTATGGTAACTTCTATTAGAATTGATATCATACTTGATTGCGCAAGTAAAGTACCTTACCGAGGCCGGTAATATCGCAGAACTCTTGTTTTAATATCCTATGCCTAATATTAAATAAAGAGCATGTGGAATAAGCCACATCTTCTATGTCAATGAATGTGGCAGTACCTAGAAGGGAAAATTTCTTAAAAGATAACATCAAGGCCTTAAGGGACCGAGAGGGGTGGATCAGTTGGTAACGCTTGGGACTCGCATTCGGGAAGTTTCGGGTTCAAATCTCATGGGTTTTTTGGTAGTTTTCTCTAGTCGCTTAGGCGAACGCTGGGATGGTTCTTTTCTTCTCACATTTCATATCATTTCATCCCGTCTACTCTGTTACAGAGACGAAAGCGCCAGGCGAGGAGGTTGGTGCGATGTGACGGTGACGCGCCAGGCGAGGAGGTTGGTGCGATGTGACGGTGACTTGCGCTATGGAAAAGTTTTGTTCAGGCGTTTGGCATGGAAGTAGTTCTTCTGAGGGGCTCTAACTCCGGCTTCATCGTCGTCGGGATGTTCTATCTAGAAACACTGTTACGGACACCATTTAAATCTCTACATCACCGCCCGGTGTCTACCTCACCTCGCCCCATTGGGGACATAGACGCAAACCTCCAGCCCTTGAGCAAAGCTGAAGTACCGTAATAATCTCCTTCGTTCCCAACAATTCAATTCGAGGCCTTCAAGAGGGCCCGTTTATGGCCAAAATCTCATAAATCCAAAATATAATGTCATGTTACAACTTTAATACAGCAATTAATCTACGAAACCCACAGATGAAACATGATTAGAGTGATATGCGACATCATATTTAATCTTTTTAGTCGTTCATGTAGCTAGAAGTGGAAAACAAAGCATTTACTACAAGTACTGTACATCTCGATAAGGGATGAGGCTTAAAAAAGAGAAGTTATTTGGTGTACTTTAAATAACAGCCGTATAAATATTAACTACATTTCCAAAATTCATTAAAAAGGCAAAATAAACCCCCCACTTGGAATTCATCACAAAGGAGAAGGGGGAAAAAAAACAATTGAAATACAAGCTTCACATACCTGACTTAAAATTTGTTTCAGAAGGAGAATTTAGAAATATACATATTAAAAATAATAAAAAAAAAAAACCAATATCTCCTCAAATGCTGCACCAATTCGACAGAAATTGGCATGTGCTTTTTCTCTTTGTGTTCCTTGCATTATTATAAATAATTGAAAGAGAATAAAAATTACTGAAGTTGGAAAACTTAATGGTATTCTCCCTTAAGATCAAACACAGACCTCCAGGGATGGCAGAGGTCGTTAAAGCGCGAAATTGTGAGAGGGAGGTCTGGGGTTCCATTCCCGCCAGGATTGTGCTCCCTGACTGAGGTTTTTGGCAAGCTTTATCAGCCCCCATAGATAGCAAATACCTGGGAGGTACCCTAAACTTGTCGGTCCTGGTGGTGTAGTGGTAACCATACTTGCCTTCTAAATCCAAGATCGCGGGCTCAAACCCGGCCAGAATCGATGGATTATTTCGGGCGTAAAAATCCTAAGTATGGCTTCCTTCGGAAGGGAAGTAAAGCTGTGGGTCCCGTGTCGTACATTTGCTGCACGAAAAAGAACCTCAAGCTTTGAAAGAAGAAGGCTCTGAGCAAAAGTTGTCGACCGTTTCACGCCCTGAATAGAATGGGACGCTGATGACCTGAGATGTTAAAGAGCGTCTGTAAATAAACTATATCAACAACAAAAATCAACAACATTAAATTTAGGTCTGGAACGCTTCATTCCTTAAAAAATCCTTTCCAAATATATCATTTCATCTCATGTATCATCAATATCCAACGCCTGTAATGTATCAGTTGTAAAAATAAATAAATAAAAAAAAGTCCAACACGGCCCTCTGGCTGCAAGTGCATATCGTATGTCACGTTTTCTCAACGGTGTTACTTTCTTAAACACAGTAACATATAGGCTATCTTGTTTTCCGCAATTAAAAATAATGGGACGAAGGTTACATATACAGCGTGTACCATTAAATTAGGTCCACTTTAGCATTAGAGAGTACAGTTATTATTTTCAATGTTGCTAGATATTTCATATTTGCATTTAGGAAAATTTGCCAATTGCTGAATAGTTTTTTACCGCTCAAGCTTCACAGACAATGGAAACCGATGATAAAAGGGTAGGTCCGTAAGTTTCCGGCCTAACGATTTTCTAGGTATGATAATGTAAAAAAACTATATTTCACTTTTCAATATAATTACCCTTTATTGTAATACACTTCTCACATCTATGAATTAACATTTTAACCCCCTCCCCCCAAAAATAGTCAGAAGCCTTGTCTGCAAAATGGGCATAAACAGCATCCATCACTTCTTCATCACACTTAAATTTCCTTCCTTGAAGGTCCTTCTTGACTTTTGAGAAGAGGAAATAGTCGCTGGGAGCTAGATCTGGGCTACAGGGTGGATGGTCGATCTCCTTGAAACCACATATCTTCACAGCTTCCATTGCAACAAGAGATGTGTGCACAGGCGCGTTGTCGTGAAAAAGGCACACACGATCACTCAGCTTTCCTCGCCTTTTCTCTTTGATGGAAGCACGTAGTCTGTGCAGCAGGCATCCCATTTACTGTGGTGTTCCTCTACTTGAAGTCAATGAAGAGTATTCCTTCACAGTCCGAAAAGATTTTGGCCATGCACTTCTTGATTGATAGAGTGGCGGTGCTTCGCCAGGTTTACGCCTGTCACTCCATTAATTCTCTTTCGGACAAGGGATCATAGTATAGAACCATCGCTTCATCTCCTGTACCAAAGGTTTGCAGAATTTCTCTCTCGTAGCCACGGCAGAGCTACAAACATGCCTGACAACAGATGACTCGTTGCTGTTTTTGGACCGAGGAAAGAAGTCTAGGTACCCATCTTGCACTAACCTTATTCATGTTTAAATGTTCAAGAATAAGTCGAAGGACTGTTGTTTTAGAAAGGCCCAACCTTGTTGTTATTTCTGTAATTGAGCCGCCGGTCTTTCATAATTTATCATTCCACAAGAGCTATATTTTCAGTAGTGAGCACCTCCAAGGGCCGACCTGCAGCTCTTCGTCTTCAATGCTTTCTCGACCCATTCTAAGAAGTTTGGCCCATTCTTTTATGGTAGAATATGAGGGGGGGGGGTTCTTCACCATATTCGCAATCCAATCGCTGTTTAATTTCATTTAGAGTAAGTTTTTCTTTTGTGAAGAACTTAATACAGCTCGATACTCCATTTTGAACATTCACAATCTTTTACACATAACCTTCTTTATGCAACTATATCTGAACTGAACACAGCGGAGCGGAAGTTAAGAGCTTTTTATTTAAATATAATTATATAACAGATAAGGGTTTTGTGAAGACAATAATCCTTATCGGCGCGGCCGGAACCTTATGGACCCATCCTCGTACATGAGATGAAATGATTAACTGCGAATGAAATTTTAACAAGGTAACATTCCAGACTTACCTTTACAGTGAAGGTGATCCTCTGGGTTTCGAACCGCAGGCCTCGCATTCATGACCTCATGACCTTAGCGACCTCGGTCACTTATGTTTTGGTTATACTCATCCACAAATTTCACTAAATGCAACAGAAACTGAAATATGCCTTAGCGACCTCGGCCACTTATGATTTGGTCATACTCATCCATAAATTTCACTAAATGCAACAGAAACTGAAACAAACCATTTCCATCTAGAAATAAATTACGCCTACTTGCAAGACCAGATTCTTAAAATGTGAAACTTGATTTTTAAATATAAAAATGAAATTAAGCTGAAAATAAAACAACAAATACACTCTGTCCAAGATATGGTCTATAAGTTTGCGGGCTGACATAGAAAGCCATTAATTCACTGTTGCTATGCTTATATTAACTGACTCGTGTTTCAGAAGTGTAAACATCGCATTTCCTTTCCGGCCATGGCAATTTGCTTAGAGGAGCTCGTTTAAGCCAAACGTGTCACATAATACAGCCTGATGTTCAAAAATTATTTAAATTGCAACAAAAAAAAAAAAACACGTTCACGTATTGATATTAACAACGCAATGATAATGTTTACGCGGAAGTTTCCTAGCCTTAAAGATGATCCACGTGAAGGAGGGCTGGTAATTGTGTTGAGGCAAGAAAGCATCTCCCTCGTCGAGTGGAAGTTCTTAGTGAATAAGCCTGAAGACAAAAGAAAAAGCCGCAAGATTGGGACTTTCTAACACAACTTTGCTTCGCATTTTTCATCTACATTTGCATACGAATTCCTTCGGCAGTTCAAATGCAAGCGCGCGTGGAATGTTGTCAGTTCCCTAAAAAGGCCAAGTTTACACACTCCACGAAAAGGATCATGGCGACAATTTTTTGGAACTATAGTACAATTCCACGATAGACCTCAAAGAAAAAAATACAACGTTGACCGAAAATTAGATACTATGTTGAGCATAAATTGCGTAGTGGCATCAAGACAGAATGTTGGAGGAGTTCGCCTGCTGCATGATAACGCACTAGTTTACACAGATGCTGTTGTCACGGCTGATGTGAATATATATAGCTTCTAGGAGCTGGATCATCCACTGTACACCCAAGACCCAGCCCCAGGACTACTACCTGTTTTAAAAAATAAAATCTGATCTTCGAGGACGCAGATTCACGTATGATAATTAGCCGGAGGAGGCTGTTTTCCAGCACTTTTGCAGACAAAAGCTTCGAACCTTTTTTTTTTTAAGGGGCATTTATATGTTGATCCAAAAATGTTACATAGCGTTGAACTATTGGGAGGTTACGTTGAAATCACCTACTTAATGCGGTCAGGCAGGAAACTGATTGAGAGTACTTCGTAGAATCACCAAAGTGGGAGGGGAAAAAATTCCTGAGGCCAAAGGCCATAGCGGTCATCAACAACAACGAAATACTGAAATTGCATAATCTAATAAAGTAGGATCAGATCCACTTTCACTCTACTCTGGACCTTAGCGTCAAATGAATATAAATCAAGTAACTATTATGTAAGCGAGGTAGAAAATCCAAATTACGCCAACTACCATTTACTGTTGAAAAGTTCATTCCTTTGAAATAATAATAATTCTTTAAAAACTAACTCTCGTATATTATTTGCCTAGTATTTCAATGATGGGGCAAGCGCGGCCCAGCCAGTAGGTCTTGAACCTCTGTTTGTTAGAAAATCGCTCGTTCAAGAAGCTTCAGTTGAAATGTGACGTCATACAAGTACAAATACTACATGCCATTCGGCGGTCTTGCAGTAATCTCTGTCGCATTATTTCTTAAAACAGCTTCAAAAATTGGTATGTTAAAGTCCATAATATTCGATTAGTCTGTTTCTGAAAATGTGCAGCTTTAAAATATTACAGAAAACACTTCTCTCTGACGTAAACAAGGGCATGTTCAACATGAAGAATTGAAGATTATGAGCTGGAAGTGAGACATTATCTGCCCTTGCTCTGCTAATTGTTCATAGCAGCAACCCATGCACCTTCCACGTGATGAAACATGTACTAGTTATTCATACAAAATTTGCTTCGTAAACTTCGTTTTTAATGAGAGTCGACTTAGAAGTCCTTAATACACGGCATGTTTTGCAGAAACGCAGGTGTGAAATGAAAGTGTTGAGTTAACCTGACAATCTTCATGGGTCAATAGCAACAGACATGCATAAGATCTAAAGGGAGACTCCCACTACAGTGTGCCAAATATTTAAGTTTTGACACGCCGATCTTATAGCACTTGACGGGCAAAATGGACAAGATATTATTGACTTATGCACACGCTATGGTCTTTATGAGTACTGTTTGGCAAATATATTACGTGATTGCTGAGCATTGTAGGGGCTTTGGAGCCCTTGCTTTACCATTACACATGTTTTTTCATGACGGTGCTGCCTAATTAAGACTTCCAAATGCGTTTTTCGCACATTATGGAGTTATGACGTTACGTTCAATGTACTTACCATAGCAGCAAGTTGATGGCAAATATGCAGAACTGGCGACATATTCCCCATAGTGGTGACTTCTACTTGGACTCATGACGATGCTTTTTTTACAAACAACATAACATCGTAACAAAACCAAAACACTGATGTAGCTGCAATTAACACATCCACTCACAATAGTAGAACGACTAACACTGAACAACACTGAACGGAGCCAACAAGAGCAAGTCCTCCCTCTCCTACTTTCGTACCCCTCCATTCCAACTTGACATGACACGTGATGGTGTGTGTATGTCCGCTCACACAGGAACAAACGTGACATTGCACGGCGCCACCGCGATACAAACATTCATTTCTTACATGCCAATTTCGCACATATGCCACTGTGTAATAATCATAGCTTTCCTTGGCAGCGTATTACAGTATATATGAGTCGTCCAATTCCAAAACTCCTTAAGTCAGTATGTGCCATTTTACATGATATTATTTATCATCTCTTTCTGCACTCATCTGCATAAAAAATTTGCTTCAAAACTTCTGAATGTCTTGTGTAAAATCCAGGAAGTCCAAGTTTGATTTAAAAACAAAAAAAAAAACAAAAAAAATCCAGAACAATCGAAGTCCCCTAAACCCATTGTGGCAGACTATGATATCTTGACAAGAAAGTATTTAAGTTTACCTATTTTCTAAAATGTCTCATTGTAAACCCATTTATAACAACAAAAGGACTTTTTGTAACTATGTTGATTAATGTGCTAATTGTTCCGCCTGTTGTTAGGTTTTAGAGAGAAAACGTGTTAGCATAATGTACTATTCAAATGCAGTTATGATTTCAGACAGAAATATTAATTGTTCCTTACACACTGCAACGAAGAGAAAACTGCAGGATGACAACTGGAAGAAGATCAAAAAGAAAAGAGAACGCTATGTTTATTAGATTGAGAATCTGTGTACACGTAATTCAGGAAGTTAACTTACAGCATGTACATTTCAAATAACTGTATCTTGTAATAGTTTTCAGAATTGTAAAATGATGCAATAATTTGATGTTTACAAAGCAAAGCTGCAATTGAAATATTTCTTCCAATGACCAAATGCTACTTAAATCCTAAATATTGTACCATAACTTCCTAATGAAACACATTTTCCTTTGTTATGTAAAAGGTGCATTCAGATCCATCCAATCCAACATGAAACGAAGACTACTTCCAGACCAATTATATTTTTTCCCAAAATTGCAGCTACTACTCACCATAAAAATCTGCTGTTTTCCTACAAGTAAGTAAATTGGATTTTAGGTAGTTATAGAATTGGAGGATGCAAACAACTAACGGGGGGGGGCTACATAAAGTGTACTAATAAAATAGAATGATAGATCTATACATGCATCCCTGGACAGTACAGCGCATTGAGGAACTCCCACGATTTTTAACTTATTTATGGTATAAACAAACAACAAATTAAAAATAAGTCGCATTAGCCGAAAATGTTACGCTAAAAGGCCGCTCATTTTATGAGTGAAAGTCACTTAATAACAGGAATGTTATTCTACAGTTTATCTTATTTCGGGACATAAAATTCCAACATAAGGTTCGTGACAATCCAATATCATATGCCTGCGCAAACAGTAGAAGAAAATGGTCACAGCAACATGGTAGGTAGAGCTACCAAGAGTTATACGTGCATTTTTATGTTGACAGAAATAATGAAACCTTCTGAAATCTACAGCAGAATGAAGGTTCAATATTTATGTATCTAATAGATTTGATCAAGGAAAAGAATATGAACGGGTGGAAGGATTTGAAAACGGAAGATGAACGGAAAGTGATAATGGTAAACGCCATTACAGACAGTATGCTTGCAAGCTGAGACAGTGAAACAGCAAATTCGTGACTATGGGCGTGTCACTGTTGAAGAAACTGCCGCAAAACCGCACATGAGCCACGGCTCTGCAAATCATTATTACCCATGATGACCTAGGGTAGACAGCCACATACTGGGGCTTTCTTCTAGCATACTCCCAAAGTTAAAACTTCTCTGACATCAATGAGAGGGTGCCGAACTCAGTCTATTTCTTGAGAGATGGTAAAATGGTTTACTTATTGTCAAATTTTGCCTTCACACAATTATACCGAATGGATCACCGTACTTACTCTCTTACATTTAAACAGGGGAGGGGGCAAGAAAAGGGAGGAAAGGAGAGAAAAATGCAGTATAGTACAGATATTTTGTAATTTAAGGGAAGTATTAAGGGGAAGGGGGTCAAGTATTTACCTCAAAAAGTTAGTTTTCAGTAAAAACGTTTTGGCTGCAATTATTGAAAAACAGTTTTTTTTTTTTTTTTTTTTTTTTGGCAAAAGTTTCCCATTATTTAAGGATCTGTATATGCTATCACTTTTAAACCTTTACCATTTATTCATAATATTATTGTGATGATGTGGATTATTATGGTAGAGCTAGGACAAAATGTGACAACGTAAAAAAATGAAATGTTTGGAAAAAAATAGAACAAATGCAAACAACTGAAAATAAATTATAATTTGCTTCATATTCATGGTGAAAATAGATCAGCAAATTTCAATTAAGTGCATCTGTATGCTATAAAAGTTTCATTTCATTAGCTTTCTTAGTTCTTGAGAGTAGCTGAAGTTGATAAATTTAACATTACAAGGATAGGCCTTTCATACTACCCTTAACCAAAGCGCCAGATTGTGTAAAATGACATTAATGACATAAGAAATTCTTAAATTGCTTCAGATTATACTTACATAAAAGAA